>JADKLZ010005243.1:24136837-24194849 GCA_021533235.1 Biomphalaria straminea
CATTTATTAGTACAACATGGCAGGACACATTTATTAGTACAACATGGTAGGACACATTTATTAGTACAACATGGCAGTAAACTAAGTGGCATACATGCTCAGATTTATTTCGTAAAATGGCATGCCATGGTAAGACGCATGAGGAATTGCACATCATAGCCTGACATAGTGAGACACACCAAGTTTAGTACAACAAACCTGGCACAGTACTACACACATGAACTACAATAAAAGTTCTTGGATATAAAAACTTCTAAATGTCACTCTTGGATATAAAAACTTCTAAATGTCACTGGTTATAAAGGGGGAAAAGGGGGGGGGGAAATATAGAAAAGGAGACAATGAAAACATTACAGATAACAAAACAAAAACTACCTAATTTGCTACTTTCTACGTGTATTGAACAAGTGTATTGAACAAAGTCGGTATTTGAATTCATTTTATTTGAATCATATTATACATAAAGTACATCAGAATATTCAGTTAAGAAATGCCAGGCCTATATAAAAAATAACTCCTAATCCAAGTCTACAGAAATATTTCTTTTCATACTGATAAAATCAAAGGTCTCAAAATAGCTGCTCTAGATTTTGGAAGCCAGCATCTCTCTGAAACATTAAGTGTAACTTAGACCAGGTTTGTTTGTTTTTTTAAGAGTAAACAAAATCTCTGATTAAATAGCATTTCAAATAGAGAATGATAACAAAATTTAGTTAGGAAAGAAAAAACAACTCTTCACATTAAAAAAAAAACTTTTTTTTAAATACCAGTACTCCTAACTTAAATTCTACTTTCCAATTGTTATGAAATTAAAGAAATAATGAACATTTTAATTTATTAAAATAAAGAGCTTAAGCACAAATCTAGAAACCAAAAATTCATTTCAAACATTTACAAACACAACATAAAAAAAAATGAGTTTAAAAAAAATATTTTTACTATAATTATATGCTTCAAGTGCAATGTTTTTGCAAATTGTTTTTTTTTATTTTTATTTTTACTACTAAAACTTGACCATGCGATGAAATGAAAAAAGAGAAAATTGTCTGATTAATACAAAACAATATAGACATTTATACTATCACCATCTCTCTCTACGTTTCATTTATTCAAACTGAAACTATGCTGAAGTAAAGGGACTCATAAATAAAATAAGTAAATTAAAAAAAAAAGTTTATGTAATCAGTATAAAAGAAAGAGAAAGAGCTCTTACATATATATTTTCTTTATTACAAAGATTCCTTACCTCCTACAACTCCATCAAAAATAAACAATGAATCAAGAGCATTTTTGAAAATGTTTATATTTATTTGAATTAATTTGGAAATCTAGAGGGGATAGAAAACTATTTACACAGTGATACCAATGACACCACAAGCTAAGCGAGGTCCAGCATTTCCTGTTTTAAGACTTTCTTCATTGCCTCCCTTGCCGAGATCATCCTCTTTTTCATGCACCTATGGGTACAAAATAAGTTAAGAGTGAAAACTTCTTTAAAAACAATTAGCTAAATCAACTTTAATCTTACATCTTAACTCATTCATATTTCAGGGACACATCAACATTATTAGCTTACACAGTCCTGTCATGTAGCCACCATATTTATAACATAATGTGACACATGTAATTATCAACATACACAAGTCCACTACACAGTATGAAATAATCTGAATTGATCACAGAAGGGTTTCATGGTTTTAATGTAAGTCAAAGGTCATATGAATAATTTTCATTACAGAAAAAGTAGCTATCCAATGCAAAAAAAAAAAATTGCTTTATAATCTTACCACTAAGCTGCGACCAATGATAGAATTTTCTCCAATCAAAGAAATTTGTTGATCTTGGATACTAACACTAGCAACACCATCATCACCAGCCACAATGTTACCTAAATCACCAACATGTCTGCAAGCAAATTTAATGACGCGTCAGTATGAAGTTTGTACAAAATTGAATAGACATACTTAAAGTTCCATCCTATTGTTATTTTACTAATGTAAAGCTACAACCAACTACTACTAACCTTTCCGTATCACAAGGGCCACCATGATTCTTGTTTGCTGGGTTAAAGTGAGCGCCTGCACTAATACAGCCTAGAAATTATCAGTGGAACAAAAGTTATAGATAAATATTTATAGTAATAAATGAAATGAAAGAACATACTTAAAACAAGAATTTGCACTAAACTGTAGTTGAGATGTGTAATGTTTAAATGTGTACTTAATTGTGCCTTCTAAACATGATCCTACAGGATGAAGATTTAGAACTAGATACAGAACTAAACCAAAGAGAAGTGATAGTATTTTTAACCCTTTAAGTGAAACTAATTGAACATTTACATGTTACAATCTATTAGTTTTCAAATGTATTTTAATTAACAGACAACCTAATTTGCTACTTTCATTAAGATTTTTTTTAATTTAAAAAAAATGGAACATTAAATGACATACATACCTGCCTACCTAAAAAAGTCCAAATGTGTATTCCTGAGGGTCAAAATGTGTATTTTGGGACTTCAATGTGTAACACACACGCGAACGACTTTTTTTTTACCGTATAAACCGAAATGATATTAAAATTATAAATATATATATACATATATATATATATATATGTATATATATACACATATATATTATATATTTATATATATTAATATAGACCTATGGATAGATAGATTTAATGTATAATTTAATTCTCATAATCATAATAATGTGAGAATAACTAGTAAATTTAGAAACTAAAATTTCTAGCCTAAATAAATATAGTAATATAGTTTAGATCTAGATTAATCTAGAGTGACTATATTTTTGTCTCTCTACCAACTAGATCTACTATCTACCTAACTGTTAGATCAGATTACAGTTAGATCATATAATCATTTATCTAGATCTAACTAATACTCCTATTACTACATTAATTTATATTAATAAATTTCTAATAGTAGGCCTATGCCATGCCTATATACTTAGACTCTAGAAATAGTAAAGTAATAGTAATAGACTAATATATATAGAGATCTAGACCTAGGCTAGTCATTGCACTGCACTTTTTAATCTTTAACCTAAATCTAAAATAAAATCAATAAGCTAGATCTAGATCTAGATCAGATCTATCATCTAGACTCTAAAATTTAATTCTGAGTAGTGAGTGTTACCGTGGATTGGCTACAATAGGACTAAGGTAGACCAAGATCTAGAGTCTAGAATGTAGACTACTAGTTAGGCTTACTAGGACTAGAACTAGATTTTCTAGATAACTAGAGAATTTCAATCTATCTTTATTAGGCTTAGCCTTAGACTACTAACTTAGAGTTAGACGGTAGCTAGGAATACTGTATAATAACTAAATAAGTATTAGATCTATAAGTAGATCTGGATTATTCTAGATCTAGTCTGTTATATGATATAGATCTAGATTTAGATCTAAATCTAGATTCTTAGAT
Source organism: Biomphalaria straminea (assembly GCA_021533235.1). NCBI lineage: Eukaryota > Metazoa > Mollusca > Gastropoda > Planorbidae > Biomphalaria > Biomphalaria straminea. The sequence goes on from JADKLZ010005243.1 coordinate 24,140,283, forward strand.
CTAGAGGTCTATATACATCTAGATCCATGATCTAGATCTAGATCTAGCTAAAATACGATGTTTAGAATCAATAGTGACAATAGCGCTTCGATATTTTTGATTAAAATTAATACGGGAATTTTTTTTTTTTTTTGCATTCGACTTTTTTTAAGCTCCAAATTAATTAATTTCTAATGAAAATAAAGTCACGTTGGTGACTGAATGATATCAAACAGCCTCTCGCAATCGCTCTTGCGTGGTACCAACTCCCTTCTCCCACCACTTCCGCGTTCTTCATTTGTAGACTAGATTTAATTGCTTGATTCCAATCAACGTAGATCTTGATCTGGGCTCAATGCGTCCACCCCACCTTTTCTGTTGTTTCATACCCCCCCAGGACGGCTTAGCGCGTGACTTCTAGGTCAATGTTGCCGCTTAGCGTGACCTCCGTGGCCGCTCGTAAGCTAGTTTAGAGCGGAAAAAAAAAAGGTACGAAATGCGTAACGCGACGGGTTGAATTCGTATTTGCGTACTCGCTGTCATTTTTGGGCGATTTTGCGTAACGAATACGCATTTTGCGTAACGGTAGGCAGGTATGGACATATACATAGTAAGCAACTATATATAATTGTTTTAAAAAACAAATGTTTTAATATTAAATAATAAAGGAATTTTGCATTTCCCTTTTTATAAATTTATTAAAAAACTATTGAAATAGAATACTAGCAAAATATCTTGCCAAAAATTTTAAGTAACAATCTAGAAAAAAAAAAAGGCTTTAGCAAGACATTATAAAACTACAAATAACAACCAAGATGAGAAACTAATGCTCACCATTTGAGTAGTCACCAAACTGATGGATATGAAATCCATGATTACCAGGAGCAAGGCCTGATACTTGACCAGATACCACAGTACAGTCACCTGCTTTCTACACAACGAAATAAACATTTCTGAATTATTTCACTTACCATACAACATTCTTTACAGAATACTTTATATTTTTAAGTTAAAATATATTTTGACTCATAAGCATGAAATCAATAATTTATACATTTGGACCGATAGCTCTATATCTAGAGTATTCAAAAAGCAGAAATACATGACAAATGATCATGTTGATGTTACATGTAAACTCAGAAATACAACTTAACTTCTAGATCCCAATTTGTATAATTATGTTGAAACCCTGAAGTTTATCGATTTCCCTAGAACTATATTAAATATATATATATATATAACATTAGAAATTATCAGATCTACAATAATCTACATAAATTAGATAAATCTATACTATAATCTAGATCTAATTGGATATAGATTCTTGAGATCTAATTGTAGAGTGTAGATACTAGATCCAATAAAACTAAATTGTCTAAATATAAAGATTAATCTTACGTCTTATAGTATAGAGATTACAGACATTACTGCGCATAACTCCCAAAAATAAGATAATTATGTCATACTAAGCATTTCATATATGTCAATCAAGACAATCTAGTCATTGATTTTCCTGGCTGATTTAGTCAATTTAGAATTAAGGCAACCCATTCCATTCTCTAAAACTAAAGGCACATGGGAAGAAGAAGCATTCGTACGAGTTTGTCTCAGCATATATAATATGGAATAAGAAACGTGCCTCTATCTTTTTGCCTTTCTGGAAATTGTATTACTTTTTGCTTTTCTATTTGAAAATTATGGCTCAGTGTTTTATTATTAACTTGATGCTTACTTTTTTATCCTTCTGTCCTGAAGTGTCTCTAAATTTAGTGATTTTACTAATGTTGTTTCTTTAATCAAATGTGAATATTTGTTACTCATAAATCTCACTGCTCTATTTTGTATTAACCTTGGACCTTGGTTAGGCCAATAATAGAATATATGCATCCTGTTTGGGACCCTTCAACACAAGGAAACATTAAGAAACTGGAACAGACACAAAACAGAGCAGTGAAATTCATAACAAACATATATTCACATTTGACTAGAGTAATCACTAAATTTAGAAAGCCTTCAGGCTTCAGGATAGAAGACTTAAAAAAAAAATTAAAAGTAAAGTAGCAATTATACATAAAACACTGAACCATAATCTTTATACAAAAACAAAATTTAATTATTTTAATAAAATACTCAAGAAAGACACAAAGATCAGATATAAAATAAAGACTGAACCATAATTTTTATACAAAAAGAAAATTTAATTCTTTAATAAAGAAAAGATACAAAGATAAAGACACATTCCATCATATGCTAGGACAAATTTGTACAAATGCTCTTTCTTCCCTAGTGCTATTACAGCATAAAATGGGTTGCCTGAGCCAGCCAGGACTAACCAGTGACTTGGCAGAATTTAGGTTAAATTGGTTTTAATATGCATGACTAAATGCATGATGCATAGTATAGGACATAATCATCTTTTTTTGAAGTAACATCTGTATCATATAAATTATAAGATTTGTTGAGTTGAGGGATCCCAGAGGATGCATATTTAATTTTATGTTCCTATTTAATTTGTAATTTGTAAAAAATTCTCTTAAAAAAAAACAACTAATGTCAAATAGATCTAAAGTAAATGTTCTGCTTGTTTTTTAATATAATTTCATCAATTTGAATTTGGGGCATAAAAATCATAAATGATAATCAGTCCTAATATCTTCAATCTTGATTATTGACGCCTATTTTAGTATTTATCTATGTCTATATTATATTATGATATTATCATAAATATATGCACACAATAACACATACTCACTGATACTGTGAGTTGTGAGTCTGATGAGTGTGACACACGTAAAAATCTTAATCTAGATTAGAATTTTAGGTCTACATTTCTGATTGACATACTTCCTGGGTAAAAGTAATGGTTCCAGTAATGCCAGTTGCAGAGCCTGGACTTAAAACGCAAACTGCTTTGACCATTGTTACTGTCTAATACACTTCAGATCGCTGAGAGTCTTCTCGAACAACACGAAATAATGGTATTGTCTATTGACAACAGAGGACGACAGACTTGCCAGGAATTTTGCGCATGTGTTGGTAAATACTAAATACATGTTTACGCTTATAGTAAAAAAAAAAAAAGGTGATTTTAAATCTAGATTCTAATCTACATGACTAGATCTAGACTCTACATGTCGGAAATAAATGCCATCTATTAAAATCTAGATCTATTATTTATGTTTTTTTTCCTTTAAAGAATGCATTATTGCTAAGCTCCATATCCATTTGGGACCTTGTAACCGTGGTAATTGAAAATGTAGATCTAAATAAATATAATCTAAATCAACTTATTGATCTACATTAGAACCTAATTAGAGTCTATTAATAAAAAAAAATGTTTAGCATTTTGTTGTTAGTTTACATACATTTAAAAAAAAATAATTTATTGAAAAATTTACTTTATTGGCATATAAAACATATTCAAAGTTTTTTTATAAACTTATTAAGACTGCTTAAAATTGTTTAAAATAGCCTATCGCCTCAAGTCATAATCTTTTTTATATGTAACTGGCAACCGGCATACCTGGACCTTATATATTAGTGGATCATGTGTTACCCATGCCTTATGGTAACGTTTCTCAAACTTTTGGGTTATGTGGTGATAATGGGGACACTAAGACGTTTACTTGTTTTTCATGAGACAATAACGTTAAGTCCGTGTTTGAATTTCTTCATCTTATCTTACAAATTACAGACGTTACCTCAAAAGAGAAGATAATTACGTTCTTCGCATTACATGTGTCAATCTAATCACGCATGTTAATCAATGCTAATTCGTTGGTTTTCCTGGCTGATTCAGGCAACTCATTTTGTGCTCTAACGGCACTGTAGAAGAAGGAGCACTGTTCACACAATTAATGACATTATTACAATGTTTAACGAGCGTATGCCAATAGCAGTCTTTTTTTTTTTATTTTAGTGATTTGAAAGGTGGTCGACGTAACAGAGGTGTCCCACGGAAAGGCTTTGAAGACCAGCATAGGCTCCAACTTGCTGACATAGAAGAGAGCACCGGGTTTCACGCGGCTTCAGAACGGATCACAAAGGCCGCGGGACTCGAAGATGCCTTATTGTTATATCATACCCTTAATTAAGCTGGCAAGTGCGAATGTGTAGGAAGGCGCCATAGGCAAACGTTTGGGAAACACTGTCTTATGGTCACTCTAACGACTTCGACAAACATTTGGCCTACTTTTAATTGGCACGAGTTCAGCGCAGGAGTTTCTTGAAGGAAAAACTTTCTACATCCAATGTCAAAGGTGTTACATTTTTTTTAAAAAAGATTTACTCATGAAGTCTCAGCACCGACCGTCGGCGAAAATTAAAATCAGAGAGAACATTTCCTATATAAATCTCTCATTTGGTTACACTTTCTGATCTATGGATCATGTTTCTGTGACTAACGGTTAACGAGAGTGTCATGTAGCCAGCACAATGACTAACCGCCTTTATTTTTCCCCAACTAATGTAATGCACACTTTAAAGTTGGGTGGACTCATGGGCCTCCCTAAAATGTACACCAACATCTAGCATGGCTACTCATGAAACTCCACTCTTGGGACAACAGCTTTGCCTGCAGCATAGAAATTAAAATTTGCACACATTACTGCAATGGCTCATCAGTATTGAAAACCTAAAAATTCTTATATTGTGAATGCAATTTGTACCATTTAAATTTATTTTTTTTCAAAACGTGTGGTGGGCTGGATTAAAATCTTTCCGGGGGCCGGAGTTGGCCCATGGAATTGTTGGCGTGGTTTGCCCATCACTGGGTTATACTAAAGTCCACTAGATGCTTACAATTTAGGTGTGTTTTATTGACCATGACAGCTTATTTTTACAAAGCTTATATTAACTCAGTCTGTGAGGCATGGAATCTGTTTCTCACACTCCCCATTGAAACGTTGCACAATACATGAATCAATCAGATTTTGATCTATACATTTCTTTGTTTTCTTACAAGGTGTGACCCATGTTGTACGTAGGTGAATACATGAATCCATCAGATTTTGATCTATACATTTCTTTGTTTTCTTACAAGGTGTGACGCCATGTTGTACGTAGGTGTCTTTGATTTCGCTTTCCTCAACGGCTTCCAAGTTATAACTTGACTTTGGTACAAGTTTTTTATCGTGTCTAGGGATAAGTCCCGCGAATCTTCAGTCGCCGGTAGCCTACACTCAAGGGACGAATGCCCGTGCGAGACAGGACATGATCTCGGAATGATCGTGCTAGGATCCTTCTAAATCCTACGTGGCTGAGCCATTTTTAACCTCTTTTCAACCTTCGTGGATCACTTCCGTGTTGGGACGATGATTTTAATGAAGAGGTGGATCTTAGTCTCCAGTCTGATTGGTTTGTTTGCCCATATAGACCATCATTTTTGGTGGACGGCTTTTGCTTTCCCAATCTGACATGTAATATCGTGCAAGGAATCTCCATCGCTTGTGATTGGCTGCCTAAATAGGTGAACTAATCAATGTGTGTAACCTCTATAAATCCAATATTGCTAGGGGGTACTTGTTGACATGTAACCAATACGCATAACTTTGATTCTATCTTGATTTATTCCGGATGCCGTTTTCAGTGCGTCTCTTTCGAGGCCCTCCTTCATCTCTTGTAGATCTATACATTTCATTGTATTCCCGAGTAACAGGCCTACTATATCTACTAGTATTAACATTTTTAGCTTGATCCGAGAATGAGAAGTGGGAGAAAAAACGTGTAACAAAACGTAATAATTGAAATAACTCCACATATACATCCACATCTATCAACAAGTAGCATTTATTTCCCTTTTTGATACCAAACAAAATAATTATTTACCAACAATTAATTAATTGGTTGAGTTTTTTTAAAATTAATTCCTGTTTTGTTTTGTAAAATGGTTTTTAAAATGTTTTACATGTTTCGGAAATTCCTTCAGAGTTGAAGATAGTTATTTCCTAGTCCAAACCTCCCGGAGGACGACGGGGGATGGGGGCGGGCAGGGTTTGAACCCGGGACCATCGGTAAATCGATACGACAGTCCAGCGTGCAAACCGCTCGACCAGGTACCAGTACGACAAATAAATGTTATATTTCAACTAGGGTGAAGGAGAAATAACGTGATATAAGCTTTGTAAGTCTCAATGTTTATCAGATAATCTGGACAATTTGTTGCAAGATGCCATATTGTCTTGCTATTTTCCAGAGTGAATTGTGATGAAGGCTTCGTTTGAATCTACAAAACTTTCAGCTTAAGTTAATATTCCAGACTTTGTTCGATGATGGTTTGCAGGATGAAGATCTTTTCAGTGTATGATCTGCCTTTGGGAACAGTGGCGTAGCCATCATTTGGGGGCCCAGCATATTTAGAGGGTCCTGCATTCACACTTGACAAGAGATAATGGCGTAATACTTAATGTAAAAAAAAAAAATTTTGACTCATTTGAGGGCACCCTTGAAATTTCCCCCTCAACCCCCATCATAGCTACACCACTGTTTAGGAAGCTTGCCTTCTCTGAGCCTTTATATTTATCTGGTTCCTTCTTTTTTTCCCCTTATTTTTTGAGTGTGATAGCCTGAAAACTTCTGTTGGGACATGCACACTTTTTAAATATGTAAAAGTTGATCACAATACATAATAAATATTATATATTAAAAAAATGAAACTCCTTAGTCCCCACACACATATAGATATTTATTTATCATTTTTAAGTTTATTCCATTCATAAATGATAGTTAACAACAGGGTTGTTTTATGTTTTTACTATGTCAGGTAACACACACACATACAGGCACATGATCTTCAAGCCAAAGTATATTACATTGTTGACTCTATGATTGTGTTTGTTGGTGTACTTAAACACAAATTATTTGTGCTTCTTTTGTTTGTTTGTTTTTTGACCAACCAATACTATAAGATAACCTAAGAAAGAAAATATGATCACACTAAGATGACATTTTAATAGGTCATTGAGTTTCTACATGGGTGGAACATTTAACAACATGATTTATAAAACAAAAACAAATCAAACAAGAGATTGCTCTTACATTCAATGTAAAAGATTAATTCTTGAATTATGTAAATCATAAAAATATGGTACATTTAATTAAAGTCAAAACTATAATGCTTTCAATAAAGCTTTCAATCTAAGAACAAAATGTGTTAAAAAGTAAACCCCAAAATAAAATACAAGTCTTGAATTAATAAAGCCTGTTTTATAAATTAATTAAATAAACCAACTTTGGTCCCAGGGGTATTTTAGACCCATTCTCTGACACTGTGACAGTGTTAGATTTGCTATCAATGTGAAATACACTTGAATGATCAACATTGACTTTTCCCTCTAACATGCGAGACATGTCTGGGATTTTCCTCCAGCCTGTTTCAGCATCTAAATATCTGTAGAGTTTCAGTGCTGCAGGATCTGAAAATTTGGAAAATATTTCACTTAATATTATGAAAGAATTGAATTCTAAGTTACCAAATATTTGCTAGAAATTTACATTTAAAATAAGAATACTTAGTATTTGTAATGTGTATATTTATTTTGAAAAATAACTTGTAAAATGTAGATTTTCATTGAAGTAGCTTTGTATTTTTAAATTAACCTTTACAAAAAATGACAATTATACTTGAAGTTTTGAAAGTAGAAAAAAATATGCTTTCTTAGCTTCTTTAATTAGGTAAACATTCAAATTATCTTTAACAAAAAAAAAAAAATACCAATGAAGACATTAACTTTAAGATATTTATCAAACATACAAGTTAAAAATAAGAGCCAGTGCTAAGTTATGTATTTCTTTTACAGCCAAGGTAGATCCTACAGCACCATTACATGAAATGTTAGTAGATTTCTATTTATTCAGGAAGAAGCCTTACTATTACCTTTAAACTTTGACCTGTCCGTCCGAGCGATCCTGTTCACAACTTTGGCAAGGGTGTCACCTTCAAAGATATCCAAGTTGAATTCAAACAAACTGCTAAATGGTTGAGGATTGATGAAGCACAACTTGACACTAGGCTAGACAAAAAAAATAATTACAATAAAACTATAGATATATATTTATACACACACATTTACATATCTATAATTTAACACAAATTAGAAATATGTAGCTAAAACACACCATGAATTGACAGTAGTATTACTACAAACACAATTTTTTAAAGTAAATGTCACCAACTTCAGTCAAGAAAGTAATAAATGGTTTCCCAGGGCAGCATTCCTCTTTGACTTTATCATCAGCGCCATCAGAGGGTTTCACATCAAGTCCTTCAATCTGATGCAAACAAATTACAAGTCAAGTAGTTCAGATTAAAATATAGTTGCTAACATCTAAAAATGTGATCCAAATATACAATACTTACATTTAATTGAGACAAATTGATAGTGAATTCATGGTTTCAAAACAAATGTTTATCCCAAATAATTTTTTATGACAAATATTGCTATTGTTTAGATTTAACTAATCATTCATGTACTGCTTGCATATAGAAAATTAATGAATGCTGACGAGCTATTAAAAAGCATCTCTACACAAACATTTAAGCAGTTTCATTACCTCCAGTGTGTTAATGAGGTATGCAGAGTTAATGGTGAGGATATTAGCTTCATCTATCTCTGATGTCAAGGCCAATGCTTTTAATCCATTTTTTTCAACATTTTCCTGTAAAACAAAAATAGAAGTAGTAGGAAAAAAAAAGAATTATCTCTTATGTAAATATAAGGGCAAACTGGCCAGCCAAATTACACTGACAAAATTATGCACTATTAAGTAAATTAATAGAATGAAGAAAATATTGATTAAAAAAAAAAGAAATGTAAAGGAAATAAAAGTCTTACCTTTGCCACTTGTACAAAAGGCATTAATTTTTTCATGTACTTCTTCAGTTCTGGTTTAGCAAGCAATGCTTGAGAGATGACTTTGTTATCTGGAAAACCTTTGTTGGCCTGTGAACAATCAGTTTTATAAGCAAACATTAGTCTTAAAATGGAATTTGAAAAACCATCTTTAAAAAATATTTTTAGTATGATTGGACTCTAAAAGAATAACCTGATAAAGTTCTTGTAAAGTTGTAAGAACAGAATTCTGCCAAGGAGGATAAGTCTTGGCAATCCATATAACTGCATGAGTAGGTGGAGCAACAACTTTCTAGAAAAATACAAAGATTCATTGAATAAACAACATAGGTTTAAATTCTCCATTACATTGTTTCTTAGCAATAGAATGTAATTTTATCCTAATTAAAAAAAAAATAGTTTGTATACAGCTGGTACCTTTCCTTTGCCTGCAGACAGAGTTTTCTTTCTTAGTCTAAATTCATGAGCACAATCAGCAAGATACTGAGAGGATTGGATTAAGAGTTCATCTACTGAGCCAGCTTGTGGCCAGGGAGCTGTCATTATGCGCTCTTTCTGAAACAAAAAAGAAAAAAAAATCTCATTTAACTTATTCACTCCTAATGTAGTTAGAATGCAATATGAATTGGTAACTCTTATTACATCAAAGGGTATGCCTCCTTGTTTTTAAAACTATCCGAATGAAACAAACTATTCCGATTATATACCTTACTAATGGGGGGGGGGGGGGGGAACAAAAGCTGGATGTTTGTAGCTATTGTGATGCTATGACTAAGCTTTCTTCAAGGCCTCCCCATCGTTCAGTGTGGATGAGGCTGTATTGTGCTTTTCCCATTATTCAAAAACTACTGTTGTATAAATTCTTTCTAATCTAGTTGTATTCCTGCTTTTCCTTACATTTACCATTACAAATAAAAATAAGAGTGAAATTAATTGATATTGAATTTTTTCAAGAGTTAAAGTAAAAAACTAGAGCTAGGAAGCCATCAAAAAACTAGCAAGAGACCGTTTAGAGTGGCATATTTTTGTTGAGGCTTTATTTTCCATGAGGAACCCAAAGGAATGATGATATGTTGAAGTAAAAAACTAAAGGTTGAATTGCTAAATACTATTTTTTTGTTCAAGCTGTCATCTTTGAAACTACTGTGAGAATTACCTTGCCCAACAGAATCCATATATGTTCAGCTATATGTGGACAAATGGGTGCCATCAACAAAGCTTGTGTCTCAATAAACTTGATAACAAGGTCTCTGTGCATTCCCAAAGTTTCCATTTCTCTATACTTATCTCTCTTGGCCTGAAACTCAAAAAAGCCTGTCCTCAGAGCAGCTTTAAATAGATAGTTTTCATAATTGCTCTTTGTTTCCACTATAGATTTGTTGATCTCACTGTAAAAACACAAATATATTTGTGACACATTCATTCTGGTACCAGTATAAATGTCACTTAGCGATAACAATATGACACATTTTAATATAGATAATGATACAAAATTGTTGTAACTATTTTATATTAATTAGCATTGTGTAAAAAAACAGAGTTGTTTTTTTGCATAGTAAAAATATTGGAAACATCTTTGTTGTTTTATCCTTATCCAAATATTAATTAATACAGTATACAAATATCTGTACTGTAGTTTGAGATTTTTAATGTTAAAATAATATTAAAAAATAATATCTATATATATAGTGACCCAAACCATAGTTTTAATTCTAGAAATCTAATACAATTCAAACCTTATAAAAACTTTATCATTAAATGTGTAGCTGCTCTCAGGGCCAGTCCTTAAAGTTACTTTCTCTTCAACAATTTCCTTCACCCACTCTACCAGGGCATAAAGTCGCAGCAAGCCTGCATCAGCCATTTTTTCCACAAAATTAGCATCTTCCACCTGGTCACCAGCATCAGCCAGAGATAGTCGCATGCCATCAGAAGAAAATTTATTGATAGCTTCTTCTAAGGTACAGAAATTGCCGGTTGACTTTGACATCTACAAGAAACATAAATAGAGTAATAAATAATAATATATAATAATACATAATAAACACCAAGATCAAATTTAGGAATATATAATAAAAAAAGAAAAAAACATAGAAAAAAAGAAAAACACATAGGAAAGACAACATACTTTTTCTGAATTTATCAAAAGATGTCCATTAGCTCTCACAGCTTTGGGCCACTTGGTACTGATGAAATATGCAATATAGGTCTCAATAATATCAGTGGTATCAACTGACACACAAAAAAATACAAATAGCAATATCTCTTACATAACATTGCCCATTATTAATTAATTAAAAAAAAAAGTATTTAAAAAAAAAAGTATTTAAAGAAAAAGTATATAACACATCAAAGTTGAAATAGTTACTTGTCATCAGGCCACATTGCACAGTGGCAATAGATAAAGTAGGTCAGGTGATTTGGAACTAAATCTTTGCCAGACATTCGACAATCCACTGGGTACCAATACTCAAACTCTCTTTTAAGTTTGTTGAGTGTAGACTGAGGTATGCCACAAGACTTGGGGTAAGGTGCTGTCTTGAAGTAGATGTAATCCCAAACTTCAGGGGTCAGCTGCTCAGGCCTGTCATAAAACCAATTAGAAATGATTGAGGTTGAAATGAAGAATATAAATATGTCAAGCAGGTGATTTATCTTGAGTAGGGAGGGGGGTGGCATAAAGCCTACCTAACACAATAGAGCCTCCACTGATTATAAAAATGAAACTTAACATTTGACAATGAAATTTTGAACACTTGAACATGTCCTTTACACTGCTTCATGTACATATTGAAAGATTCATCTATTTATCTAGCATAACTAATTGTCATTGTAGGTGAGTAGAAGAAATTAAACTGTATACAATTTTGTAATGAACATTGTTGATACATACTTTCATAACTTTGTTAAAAACTTGGTTTTTAGTATATCAGATAAGATCATGAATCATCTACAAATTAAATAGAATCATCTCAAGCTTTTCTCTTCTTCTGTGTCTGTGTTGAAACACTACAACACTGCTGTGGCACATTTATTTAAAAAAAAAAGTAAAGTTCCCCTGCAGACCTTGTGGTCTATAGGGCAGATGTTGTAAAGGTCATCTGATTCTGTGGTCTACGGTTAATGAAGGTGTCATGTGGCCAGCACAACGACCAACCGCCTTTACTTTTCCCCAACTAATGTCAAGTACCCAGAGGCGCCCAAGGATTCCGAAATAAAAATCCCAGTCTTCACCAGGATTCTAACACATTTATTAAGTAAATATAAATATAATTTCATTAATTGAAAATATTTAATTTTCAAAAAAGGAAAGATAAAATACATTAATCTGAATATAAAGTTACTTTCTAAAAAAATCTAGTTAGTATATGACAACTTACCTGATGTTGGCAGGACCAGGCTTTGATCCATCCCACACTCCACCTTGGAGTAGGTGGTTGATGGTATAGTATGACATGTATATAGTGGAGTCTGACAAACTCTCTATGAGGTACTGAGGATCCCAAGGCATTTTGGTGCCAAGCCCATAGGTGCGGGAGCATGCATGTTCATGCAGCCAGTCCAAAGTGGACATGAAATTATTACGGACATCTTCAGAGAATGTGTTCATCTTGCTAAGTGCTTCCTCTGCTTGTGCTCGCCATGATGGTTCACCATAATCTAGAAACCTAGTAACCAATACAACAAGTTCAATGAATATGAATGTCATATATTTGTTTTTTTTATGTTCAGGAAATGAGAGAGAACTAAGTCATAGAACCAACCATTGATCACACAAGGCCACAACACATTCATCCCCAGATCTTGACATTACCAACTTCTCTGGTTCTTTGTAAAGAAGTGCAGCATTCTGTTACAAGAAAATAAAGTGTTAAGAAATTGTTTAAACTTGCAATTCCAACATAAGTTTGCAGTTTGAAAGCTTAGTAAAAGTGTTGTTTTTTCTTCAAACAAAATCTTCAGCTTCACTATGTTTGAACTGTTCAAAGACTACACTAATGACTGATTACCTCTTGAATTAAAATATGTTTGAACTGTTCAAAGACTACACTAATGACTGATTACCTCTTGAATTAAACGAGCCTGAATGATTTTCTTCACATCCTGAACCTTTTGACCCTTGTATTCTTCAACCAGCATAATCTGCAATTTCATTAACATTTGTTTTTACGATTAGTAATTAATAGTGACCAGTTTATTCATCTAATATTTTAGTATTATTTATAAAGTCATGCACTGCTATGGCCTTTTGTGTTTTGAAATCATTCATAAGTTTCTTTTGTGTTTGAGTCAAAATAATTGAAAGAAAAACAAGATTACAAAGAGAGTTTGTGTGATACACAAACTCAGAGGCGGCCCCCGTCGGAGTCGGATCCCTGTCAGATCCGCTTTGATCTCTCAACGGACGGACAGACAGACAGACAGACGGACAGACAGGCCACACAAAACTAATATACATCTTCCGTGCTTTGATCTCTCAACGTTAGCCTTGTAAAGCCGATGTTCAAGGCGATTGCCACACTTGTTTTATGAGTTGATTACTTTACGAGTAAATACTGGTATGTTACTTGTATGTTGGAACAAAAAAAATGTGAAATCATGTGCAGTATATTAGATTATTAATTGTCTTAAAGTAGGTTTCATTTATATTGCATACTAATTAGGTTTTTTCTCTTTAAATACTGTTTGCATAAAATATTTTTAAAAATTAGATTTTGAGCTTTTAGAAAAAAAAAAAGTAGCCGTTGCATCAGAACTTTGAATGCTCTATATTATCGTGATGTCAGATTTTCATTTTCTCTTCTACTTTCTGAGCACTAAACGGGACGGACGGACAGACGGACAGACAGACAGACAGACAGACAGACAGGCCACACAAAACTAATAGCGTCTTTTCCCCTTTCGGGGGCCGCTAAAAATTGAAGATATTATGTTCTGAGTTTTTTTTCCCAGTAACATTCAAATACAGCTTCTACTTTTTTAAGAAGGACAAAAAGAATAAAGAGGGGCAAGGTTAAAACCTTTTTCTAAATAAATGTACCTCCTATGTGTAACATAGATGTCTACTTACACCTTCATAAAAGCCTTTCTTGTAAGTGTCTTCTTTTGCTTCAGTAAGTTTGTCTCTGTCATTCTGACTGGTAACTTTGTAGATATCACAAGCAGTAACAGCACAAAGGTTGCCATAACCAGGAACATCAATGATTGGAATCTGATGGCATCAAAGGAAACTTGTTAGGTAGATATTAAACATACATTTTACACACAGTACATGTCATAGGTATGCTCATTATTTATTCGAGACAGAAAAGTAAGTATGATATTAATTTATTTTATTTTTAAAGAGGCATAATATTAATATTGTATATCAACTTACAGGATCAAAAGGCAAAACCATTTCATCTTTAATTCCATACTTTTCTCTTAATTGCTGAAAAAAAAAGTGTATGTAACATTTTAAGAGACTGTCCAAAAGAAGTGGAAAAATGTCTAAGTTTATGTAAGACAAAAGAGAGTGAATAAGAATTTATGTGAAAACAAAAGTAAGTTTTATTAAACAAAAATTGTTTTAAAGAAAATATTAACATAAATTAAAAGTATAATGCAAAAATGCATATCTCGTAACACTGTAAAAATCTTTAAAAGGCCAAATTTTCTTAGCAGAAACACATTTCTCATCCAAACTATTTCTTATTGCTGTTGTAAAGGAAATTCTAAGGAACTGTTTAAGTCATAACTTTGATTAACTAGTCATAACACTAGATTAATGCTAATGATTTTGAAAAAGTTGATAATGTCATAGTGTGTGATTGTTTAACTCTTAAATATGAAAGTGTTTTTTTTTCTCTACTTACTGGTTTATTCTTCAAATCTCTTAGAGCTGCATAATCATCAGGTGCATCAGAAGGAACACTAGTTACTACCCCAGTGCCTGAAGAAAAAATTCATTGTAATCAAAATATCCTTTTCTGTTTTTTTTTTGAAATAATATGTAAAATTAAATATTTGTGTTTATGTATGAAATCTACCTTTATCTTCTTTGATGGTCAGCATTGGTAAAGAGTAGATCACTTTGTAAGATGTCAGTGGGGCCTCTAAAGGACAACCCAGTATATCCTAATGAAAAAATAGTTTGTAAAAAACTAAAGATATGCAAGATGGAATCAATATTAAAAAGTGAAATGTTATTAAGACCTACATGCAGTTCTCAAACAAGAAATGTTCATAACAGCATGCAAATTCTTTAAAAAAAAAAAAACAACTAACCATAACCTTAATACTTTTGTTGCTATTATATATTATAATTATGTTTTAAG
Organism: Biomphalaria straminea; assembly: GCA_021533235.1. Taxonomy (NCBI): domain Eukaryota; kingdom Metazoa; phylum Mollusca; class Gastropoda; family Planorbidae; genus Biomphalaria; species Biomphalaria straminea. The sequence goes on from JADKLZ010005243.1 coordinate 24,155,428, forward strand.
AAACTATATTATAATGTATTACATTGATAATTTTAAAAACAACAACATATTACTTGTTTAAAAACAAAACTGAATTGGGAAGTGTATGAGTGTTTTATTTTTTTAGCTGAAATTTAGATCGTGACTCTAGACATACCTGTCCAATCAACTCAAGCAAAACTTCAGTTTTTCCATTCTGTGCAGTCATCTCTTGATAGCTCATGTTCCTAGCAGCTCTTCTTGTAGTTATAAATACTTCCCCAGATTTAGTCAACAGAGCAATGTATTTCATATCTGGCCTGACCCAACAGTTGGTCTGACCAAACATTGTTTCTGGCCTTAGAGTGGCAGCAACAAGGAAAACAGGTTTGCCTTTCAATCCCCTGGATAAGAATAGAAAATAACTTTGTACAAATAGTGGATATCATTAAGATAATACAAAATCTAAATTTAGTCATTTATGATCTAAGGAAGTTTTTGTAACAACTTGCATTCAAATTATGTGAGTAGAATTGTGATCTCTAGCAATCCCACTATTCAGTTTTAAAGGATAAAACATTCCTATTGGAAAAAATCAGAGCTTCCTTTAACAAATTAGGAACTGACTGTAAGCTTTAGTTCTTGGGCAATCAAAACATTAGGAGCTTAGCTTATAATTATATAATTGCAATATGGCATTTTAACTTTTGTTTAAAATGACTTGGCTACAAATGAGAAAGCTAAAATAAAAATTTAGCATTTCATTCTTCAGAATCGAAACCATTTATTATTCTTATCTTTCACAACTTCATTGTAAAGTTTTAAAATACTTACGATAACTTAGATGGATAAGGTTCCTTTAATTTCATTTTGATCAAAGTATATTCTTGTGGTCCCACACCCTGCATATATAAATAGCAAATTATTAATAATAAAAATGAAATAGTTCTATTTTAGTAAATATTAGCTTTTTCATATTTTTTTTTTCTTTCATGACTTTGAGTGGCTGAACCAAGAATCCTAGAAAAGAGATACAGCAATAATCTGTGCAAATCTTACATCTTGGCATTTTAATCAGTTTTGATATTTGCCCTCTAAGTGGCTTAGCTTGTGTTATTTTCTCACCACTTCTGTAGTTCACACGTGTGTACTATCTCTTAAATTGTCACTTACAAATATTGAACAGAAATCTAACCAATGGTATACTATGTAATTTACTCAAATATCTCAATTTACTGAGAACAATCTTGATAACATTTTTGCAAAACTGTGTATTTCAAATTTAAAGCATGCTTCTATTTCTCATGATGTATCGTAGATATCTGAGGTCAAAGTTTTTAACTTTATTTCATTCAGCTATATTTATAACACCTTGGTATGCTTTTTTAGACTTATACAAGTAGTCATCCCTCGGTCCATACAAACATTATAAAGATGTAAACTACAAACCTCTCCTGAGCTTCTATCATGATCCATACAAGGTTGATTATCTTTCGGAGAGAAAATTGTATACCTAAAAATAATTGTAATAGATAGGATAATTAAGTTAAAACCATGTGGACATAATAAATAATAATTTATATATAATGTAGATTTTATAAAAAATATATATTTATACATGTATAAATGTACTTTAATCTATGTTTATTTTTATGCCATTCAACTATTTTTTTTAAAATGGCATGAATATTGGCAACATTCTCATTAAAAAAAAAACAACATTTAAAATATATGTTAAACTTTGCAAGCTATGTGAGAAATATTCCATTTACCTTTTGCCAAATTTAACCTTATTTCTGTCTCGTAGTCTTAAAAAGTTCCATCTAACAAAAGAATCAAAATAAGGATTGGCATCCGTAGTGATAAAACTCCTGCGCCAGTCCACCTGTTTATAATTAAATACAATAAGGGATTAATAAGATGATCAATCTTTCATTATATATATGATAATATTACTCAAGCCCTTAAAGCCTTAATAAAAAGTATTTTTATTATAAAATACTGTTTCCACCAAGGCTTATCTTCATTTACTTAAGTTATTCCTTGTCATTGAAAATAATATATCAATAGATTTTCTTTCTACCACATCTAGTATTGCGTAAAAACCAATCATGCACTTATCAATTGTATTTAGATATCTCTTTTTTTTTTTTTGGAAGTCTTTAAAAGTTGCTTAAATTCACTTAATCAGATTTATATTTTTTTGATTTCATATTTAGATTTAAATGTAAATTCATGAACATAAAAAAAAATTCTAATTGTTTTTTTAAACAAAAACTTTGAGCTTTAACCCAAAGCAGAACAACATAATAACCTTGACACCCATGCGTTTCAGATCTGTAATCCAGTGGGGAGGAAAGTACTTTAACCAAAACATTGGGTCAGAGAAATTTTTAATCTCTTCATCTGTAAGTCCCATAGCACTCATGATTTGCCACTGATATTTTAGTCCACCAGTCTTGGCAGCCACTTTACTCTGAAAGTAAAGAAGAATCAAATTGAAACTACATCAGTCAAACCAGTAGGAACTCAAACTTTTAATCATTCATTTTAAGAATACAGTTGTATACAATTACCTTTTTAGATTTAGATTTATCTTTTCCAATTTCACTTTCTTTCACAGCAACTTCCACTTTGGATTCTTCCTCAACTGGAAATTTAGGAGGATAACCAAAGTCTTCCATTTCTCTTTGAAGCTTGTCAGCACAAGCCTTAAAAAAAATTAAACTTTGAAATGCGACTGGTATCAAATATTCAAACCATCACATTTTAGTCATTTTACTTTCAGTTATTGTTCTTCAGTCAGCGTCCTGTTTTCTCTTTCCAATAAATAAATACACATTTAAAGTATAGTATGCATTTCTTTCCTTTTTTTCTCCATCATAGTCTACAAAATTGTAGAAGCCCAATATATGCTTCAATTAGTTTTGTCAATGTTTAAAAACTATTATAATGATTAAAAATTAAAATAAGTTATTAGCAACTTGTTTCATTATTTTCCTACCTTTATGGGCATTCCAGTGCAATGCATACCAAATGGAAACAAACACTTTTTACCCAGCATCCTTTGAAAACCAACAGCAAACTGAAATACAAATATAATAATAACAAAACCGTAGTGCATGTAGTTAAGCACCATGAAACATAGTATTTCATTCATTCAATATAAACATTTGTTTTCAATGAAGTTTACATTACCTCACATTTGGACAAGCTGAAAGTATGACCAAGATGCATTCTGCCATTCATATAGGGAAATGGGAAGGTCACAAAATATTTGTCTTGGCTGTAACAATAAGGAAAAGAAATAAGACTTATGACAAACTATCTGCTTCTTAAGTTTACTTTCATTGCCTGACTTATACATAAATTAAGAACTAAAAAAAAAAAATTAGACTTTCAATATTGGCTGAATTAATTTGTGGAAAAAAAAACTAATAAAACAACTTAAATTTAGCTTTTTTTAAAATAAAAAAACATGACTTAGCTATTCTTGATTCTAATGTTATTTAAATGTAAGTTCAAATGTTTAAGTTTCAAACTGTAATATAATTATAATAGACATTTATGTTAATTATCAATTTTAAATTAAGATTATCAAAGCATTTAAAAAATAATTTATTTTTACTTAGCATCTACAGCATCTTGCTCAGGAGCATCCACTTCAAATATCTTCTCCTCTTCCCATCGCCTTTGAACATTTCTCTCTATTTCTAAAAGAGTGTCTAACTTTGCAGTGCTCTTCCTTTCAGCAGTAACATCTACTTTTTCTGATTTGTCCATGGTATTTCCTGAAAGTTGTTTTTTTTTAGATGTGGCCAATTATTTTTTGATCCTGCAAAATAAAACAACAGTTATTGACTAGTGTTGTGATCACAACTATTCAAATAGTTCTTTCAAAATCCAAAAAAAAAAAAAAATGAAATTATGCTCAATAATTAATGCAGTAAAGAAAAAGGCATCCATAATCTAAAAAAAGTATAAATATACAATATCTTAATGAAAACTACACATAAAAAGTAAAAAAAAAAAAGTTAAAATTTACGCTGGACGCTGGCAATAAAAATGGCACAATCATTTTTTAACATATTGCTGGGATGAGAACCAAAATTTTCTATCATAGTGTAAAATATAAAACTGCATTTGTATTCAGAAAGTAGTATTCTTAAAACTTTCATCTAGTTTTTCTATTTTTAACTTACAGAAAAGGCTTAGGTGCCTGGCGACAGGAAAACCAATAACTGTGTAAAATATTTTTTAGTAGTAGTAGATCAAGACTAACCCTATCTCATTTCATAAAGTTAAATGGTAGATCATCATGTAAAAAAAAAAAGAATAAATCTAAATTTAGAAACAAGCAAAATCTAAAAAATCCTTTAAAAAAAAAAACTTATTTAAATTGAAGAACTGTGTTCTTAAAATAATGTACAAGTTAGTTCACTTATTTGATATCAAACAAAATAATTAATTACCTATAATTAATTGAATAATGGAGTATTTTTGTTTATTGATTCATATTTTGTTAAATAGAATAAAACAATTGTTTTAAGTATCAACTTGATCTGAGAATTTGTAAGGGAGAAATAGCGTTAATAAAAATTATTTAAGGGCACTAAACCCAACAAATGTAGCCATATCTCTGAATACTGAAGTATTAGTTATCCTTGATGCTATGAAATAAAATAGTAAATTAACAGTAAATATTTGTTTGACTGGTTACTTTTTGTTTTGCTGATTCATGTCTTGTTGTTATGCTCCAATCAGAACTATGCTATCACATGCGAGTTCCCACAGCTACTCGGCCTTACAGACGCTCTTGAAATGTCTAAGATATGCTTTTCAAACCCTTAAAACATTTATTTACAAAGGAAAAACAGTCATCGAGTCTTCTCTCTAAGCATCTCTATTCTACTTCCAGCCTAGTGTCTCTGAACATGTTGCATTTCCTGTCTAGTTCTATCTACTCTTTTTATCTCGAGATTAATACACAAAATTACTCAAAATTCATATCATAACATTGTCTATGTCAATGAATAATTGTGCGAAGTTTCAACTTGATTCGAGAATGGCTTTTGGAGAAATAGCATGTCGTCCACAGTTTTTACCAGTGTGACACAGAGTGATATAAGCTTTGTAAAATCTAAACTCTAAAACACATTATTACTGTGTGTACATTTTCACAATAGAGTTTGATATATGTATTGTATAAAGGTTTTAATCTTTTCAAAGGAATTTAAGTTGACATTATATAACATAAAAAAGACAAGTTTTGAAGTTAAAGTGTTCTGAGCTTCACTTTAGAAGGTAATACTGTAATGTTTTCACAACCTTGTAACTGTGAAATGTCAATGTCATAATAAGTTTTGCTAATTCATAAAACTACATTCAATAGTTTGGGGCTTTAAATATTAGCTTTCAAACTATGCAACTTATTGACTTAAAAATCAATCACAAGCTCCAACAAACTAACTACTAAGCCTTGATAACTTTTTAAATATTGTAATGTGGGAAGCGTGGTTGAGAGGCTAAGTACACTTAAACTTGGCTTGTCTTGGCTACCTATGACGGGGTCTCGAGGTTCACACTCGACTCGAGCAGAGTTGTTTTACTGAGCACCTAAAAGCAGCACAGAAAACTTTCTCCCAGATACCCCCTCCACCAGGAGGTCCACAAATGAGATTGGACCATAGCGCTTTGAGCATGCTATAAGCATGAAAGTAGCGCTATATAAAAAGCTACAATAAAAAAAAATGTGGGCATGAATAAGGCAAGATAATCTTTTTTGTAGGAACTTCTGTATCGTATACAGTATATATGTGATACATATTTTTTAAAATGTCTCTCCTCTGCAAATTTGACTTTTTAAGAAAAATGGAAACCTTCACCATTCACACCATTAATTCTTATTTTGAGCATCAAGTCCCAGGTACCCTCAATCAAATGGTCAAAGTGAGGTGTATGTTGGTATCGTAAAGCAGATATTCAACAAAGCATACAAAAGTGGGAAAGATCCATATCTCGCTATGCTCGAGTATAGAAATACTCCAATAAGTGGACTGCCGTATTCACCATCACAACTGCTGATGAGTAGAAGACTCAGGGACATAATTCCAACTGATCCCAAACTATTTGAACCATCGATAGCTGAAAATGCAGAGAGATTACTCAACGAACGACAGATGAAAAGCAAAGTAAAATACGATGCAAAAGCAAGACTGCCTAAAGATTATTCTGTTGGAGAGAAGGTGAGAGTGCGTCTAGGACAAACATGGCAGAAAGCTGTCGTCATTAAGAAACATCCATCACCCAGATCTTATATCATAAAGACCAATGATGGAAAAACCTACAGAAGAAACTAACGGTTTTTGAACAAGAGTTTTGATGAAGACATCTCTGGGTACTATGATACTGACGAAGACAATGAACAACAAACTGTTAGAACAACCGAAACAGACAGTTATAGACCAACGTCTAGAGAACTTGTTGTGCCAGTCAAAACAACCAGAAGTGTCCGAGTTGTTAAGATTCCTTCTAGATATCAGTAGGCCCTATTAAGAACTTTAAAAGGAAGGATGTGCTAATATAAAATATATTACGTCATTGTTTATTGTTTATGTTTTTGAGTGAACGTAAAAGATAGAGCGGAAATAAATGAGTTCTCCATGTCTACCTTAATGAAGACTTACTTAGACTTAGACTTAGGTCCTCCCGCGCCGTTCGGCGCATTGGGCGGCAAGCTGTCTCCATAATGATCTGTCATTGGCAATGTCTGAAGCCTCCTCCCATCTGGTGTCCACTGTTTTGAGGTCCTCCATGAAGGTATGACGCCAAGTTATACGAGGACGTCCCTGTTTGCGTTTTCCTCGTATTGGCCTCCATGTCATCGCAATTCTTGGTATGCGTAGTTCATTTTGTCGTAGAACATGTCCTGCAAACCTCATGCGACGTTCTGTCACAACCTCACTGAGTGTTCGACTCCCAGTTCGGCATAGGATTTCCTTGTTTGAGACCCGATCTGTGTAACTGACTCTCAGAATCCGTCTCAGCCATTTTTGTTGAGCCACATTTAGTCTCTTCTCAATTTTGACAGATGACTTCCATGTCTCACATGCATATGTTGCAGTTGGAATGACAATTGTGTTGAGAAGGTGTATTTTTGTCTCGAGTCCAATGGCTTGGCTTGTCCAAATAGGCTGCAGCCTTTGGAAAATGCTCCCTGCCTTTCCTATTCGGCACACTACATCATGGTATGCATCCCCATCATTTGTTATGATGCTGCCAAGGTAAGTGAACTTGTCCAACTCTTCAAGCGTTGACTCGCCAAGTCTGACAGGGGCACCCTTTGCCTTATATCCCACTCGCAAAATTTTTGTCTTATCCAAGTTTATGCGGAGGCCAATTTTGGGTGCCTCTCTATCTAGGCTCTCCGTCATTTCTTGTATACTTTTATTTGTCGCCCCGAGTAGTGCAACGTCATCGGCGAAGTCCAAGTCCGTCATTCGGTTTTGTTCACACCATGGAATACCAAAGGCAGTCTGGTCCATTGCTTTCCTCATTATGTAGTCGATGGCTAGGAGGAAAAGGAAGGGAGATAAGATGCACCCCTGTCTCACACCTGTCTCGATGCTAAAAAACTCTGTGGTTCCTCCTTCTGTTTTAATGCAGCAACTAGACTGACTGTATAGGTGTCGTAGGATCTGGACAAATTTTTCTGGGATGCCGTATTCTCTAGCTATTTTCCATAGTGATTCTCGGTGGACACTATCAAATGCTTTCTTAAAGTCTACGAAACTGATCGCTAGCCGTTGTTGGTCCTCAAGACTTTGTTCTATGATATTTCGTAGAACGAAAATCTGCTCTGCACAAGATCTGCCTCTTCGAAATCCTGCTTGTTCTTCTCTGAGCCTCTCATCTACAGACTGTTGTAGCCGTCTTAACAAAACAGTGCTGAAAACTTTGCCCGGGACAGAGAGGAGAGTAATTCCCCTCCATTTGTTGCAATCTGCCAAGTTGCCCTTTTTTGGAAGCCTTACAATGACTCCTTTTTGCCAGTCCTCAGGGACTTTTGAAGTTCGCCAGCAGAGATTTAAGAGATCAGTCATTCTGTTAACAATGCACTGACCTCCATGTTTTAGCATTTCTGCTGACACCATGTCTAGCCCTGGTGCTTTGTTGTTCTTTAACACTGCAATGGCCATGATAACTTCCTCTGCAGTTATTGGGTCTGTCTTGACCTTGAGATCATTGTCCGGAGAGGGGTCCCTGAATGTGTAAGTCAGGTCTGGCGAAGGTTGGTTAAGGGTCTCTTTAAAGTGCTCGATCCATCTTGCATCCTGCTCTTCTTTCGTTAGCAAAGTTTTGCCTTGCTTGTCTTTTATCGGTGCTCCGTGTGCACTCTTTGCTCCAGTGAGATCTCGGACAATACGATGGAGCGTTTTTGTGTCGTTTCTGCTTGCGCCTCTTGACTCCGCCATCTTTGCCGGTCCCAAGCCCGGGTGAAAAAGGAGGAGGGTTTGGCGTGGGGCTAGCGACCCCACCCTGTAAAAAACACTATTGCTACAGAAACGGCAAACTTTAAACATAATGAAAATCAAACATGCGGCGAGGGCATCCAAACTCCGATGACGGTGTTGGACCAAACCCAAAAGGAAGTCCAATACCCGATACATGGCAAGCCCTTCAATGCAAAGAAGCCTACTCGTATAGGCACGTGGAACGTAAGAACCCTAAATCAATGCGGCAAACTGGCCCAACTTCTAAGAGAGTTTGACTCCTACCGGCTGGACATCCTTGGAATCTGCGAGATGCGGTGGACATCAAGTGGGCAAACAGTTAATGATGGCAAAACCATAATATACTCAGGACACGATAAGGAGCACACTGGTGGTGTAGGAATCATCATGTCTAAAATAGCAGCTTCAGCACTAATTGCTTGGAAGCCAGTCAGTGACCGCATCATTACAGCTCGACTCCAAACAAACCAAATTAAAATTACTATCATCCAAGTATATGCCCCTACAGAGGATGCAGAAGATACCATCAAAGATGATTTCTATAATCAACTTCAAACTACACTTGATGAAACACCCACTCATGACCTTATTCTACTGATGGGAGACTTCAACGCCAAAATCAGTCCTAACCGAACTGGCTTTGAATATGTAATGGGACCATATGGCTCTGCAGAAGACATCAGTGATAACGGCGAACGCCTGATTTCTCTCTGCGCATCCAACAGCCTTTCAATTGGAAACATATTTTAAGCACAAACAAATTCACAAAAAAACATGGCGGTCACCAAATGGAGAGACCTTCAACGAGATAGATTACATTTGCATCTCCAAATGATGGAGGTCATCTCTATTAGACGTGCGGACCCGCAGAGGAGCGGATATTAGCTCAGACCACTACCTTGTCAGTGGAAAATGTAAGCTCCGACTGAAACGCCAACCAAAACGAGCCACACGACCCCGCCCATTTAATGTAGACAAGCTTAAAGACTGCAATACTGCAGCACAGTTCCAACTGAAACTACAGAACCGCTTCGAGGCTCTTGCAGATATACTGACCCTTGAAGAAGAGTGGGCCAACTTTAGAGATACCACTATTGAGTGCGCTGAAGAAATTATTGGAAGGAGGCGAGGTTCATACAAGGAACGGTGGATACAAGACAGAACATGGAAATTGATCGATGAGAGGAAAGAGGCCAAACTTAGACGAGATCAGAAAAATGAAACACAGGATCGCAGCCTAGCGGAAGAAGCATATAGGGAAGCAGACCTGAAAGTAAAGAGAAGCTGTCGGCGAGATAAACGTGACCTTAATGAAGACAGTCTCGTTATATTATTTATTGTTAAATTGTAAAGTCTACAGTAGTTTATTAATCTGTGACAACAGAACAGTACTGTCACTACTAGATCTAGTACTAGCCTGTCTCTCTCAGTTTGATTTTCTTGCCTCCACATTCACACTGACACTGCAGTGTGATGACCACTTACTATCTGTTTACTCAATTTACTGTTATTAGTGTTATGTACTATGTAGCCAATGTTACAATGTAATTGAATGTAGGCCCTGTCACTGCCTTAACTTAGAGCAGGCAGTTTATGTAGCACTGACCAGTGACTGTAGTGTGACTGTCACTAGACTAGTGTCAGCTGTAGCCTGTAGGACTGTTTGTTAGAGGACGGGCTATGTCGTGTTTGATGATTGTTTGTGTGTAGCTTAACTCACTGACTTTTGGTAGTGACTCCAGACTAAGACTACTAAGAGTCACTGACTAAGACTAAGACACTACGTTGACTAAGAGTTAAGAGTAAGACTTGTTCACCACTTCACTTGTTGAACTTGAAGACTTGTCGGTACCGACTTGTCTTGTGACGTCTTTAGTCAGTTTAGTTATTAAATTATTTAAATATAAATGTATAATTATTGTCGGCTAATTTATTGGATCTGGACTCCTAGAGAGTCGTATTGCTAGTTTAGTCTACCATATTGCAATACAAGTTTAGCACTAGAATGTAGACCTACTCGATCGCTTTTCTTGTGATGCAACGATTCGCAAGTCAACAACACATGCGTAAGTTACAAAGCACAGACCTATGTAGATCCATTACCGAAATTCGAACGGTTGTCGTAATCTTTACATACGGTTTGTAAAAAAAATATCGGTCCAGCATATACATCTAGATGTAGTTGATAGGCAGGGCCGGTCCTAGCCAGTGCGGGGCCCTATGCGAAACTGATTGCGCGGGGCCTAGTCTGTATGGGAATAAGGATATTAATGGTATAGGAAAAAATATTCGACTAAGTTAGAAAATTGCACGTTACAAACTAATACAAACCTTGTAACCAATGGCCCATTTATATGCCAAAGACTATATAAAAGTAAATAAAATATTAGAACTACCGATTGAGGTAAAAAAAAATAATCACCGATTATTACATTATATTACATGAAAGCTGACCATGCCTTTTTTTTTCTGTTTTTGCGCGTGGGATTGGCGTTTTCCACAATGAATGACATCCACATATGACAATTGAGTCTATTTTTCTGTAGAATTCTAAGAGTTTCCATGAGATTTTAATAAATTATGATTTCCAGGTATTTTTCTTTATATTTTGCAATTCAATAATTACACCTTGAATTAGCGCGGGGCCTATCAAAGCGCGGGGCCCACTGCGACCGCATAGGTTGCAGTGGCCTAAGACCGGCCCTGTTGATAGGGTTAATTATCATGCAGACGTCCGGCAAAAGGAGGACGTCCTCCTTCTTGGAGTCGTGACCACTATTGGCCAGAGCACTCTTACTCTTTACTTTATAGGTTAAATAGTGGTTTAAGCCTAAACATCAAAACTGACTTATATGCCTAATAGAAGATTGGACATTGTTTCATTTCCTCTTTCTTGATCAGACGTTCACATTTCAAGGCTGCGTTCTTAAAAAGCTTCGAGAAATGCCAAATGCTAACGTCGAAAGGGAGGCGCGGAGGCTGAGCGGTAAAGCGCTTGGCTTCTGAACCGGGGTCCCGGGTTCGAATCCTAGTGAAGACTGGGATTTTTATTTCGGAAACTTCTGAGTCCACCCACCTCTAATAGGTACCAGACATTAGTTGGGGAAAAGTAAAGGCGGTTAAATTGGTCGTTGTGTTGGCCACATGACACCCTCGTTAACCGTAGGCAACAGAATCAGATGACCCTCATCAGATGTCAATCAGATATCATCTGCCCTATAGACCACAAGGTCTGAAAGGAGAACTTTACTTTTTTTTTTTTTTTACTAACGTCGAAAGAGCATTTTCTTTATTGATCAGCACCTATATAGCATGCCTATATTATAGCCTACGTACCGGTACCTTACTTTCGTCCATATAACCAGCACACACGTAGGGGGTCTACAGGCTACACCCTGCACAAATTTCAAAATGAGTAAAAACAAAATCGTATACCCACACTCTAATAAACCTGTTCGCATGTGCATGAAACTACTCTTCCGCATCGGTAGCCTACTATTTGTTTTCTTGAAGCTCATAATGAGATGCTTATAAAGCCTTCCAATGTAGGCCTACATTTCACAACACATCGAACTATAAGAAGTAACCTATAAAGACCCACTGGTATATGTCCATAGTTTCCGCTGTGCTTTAAGTTCATGAGTAAAAGAAATTTTGTACACCCTGCACCTTTTCATATCCCACAAGCTGCCATTTGTTTATAAAAACGTGCAGGCATATAACCCTCGGTTTATGGACAAAAATACGGTAGACATAAGAGAGAAATTGATTGTCCGCTGAAACAGTAACATGCATTCAATTCTTCGCACAAAGTAGGCCTACAAAGAGTTCTACGTACGAAGATTTAGGCTTGGATGAGAAATGAACAACTATGAAAAGTAATTAGCTTACACCTAAAAACTATGATAGGCCTACTTAAAAATGCATATATGCAACCTATGATATAGCCTACTGACCTTTACCTTAGTCTGTTGGACCGTTGGGGCACCAAGCAAGACTCGTCGATCGTCTTTCTCCATTCCACCCTGTCTTTTGCCTTGTTTATAATCTCTTTCAATGGCAGGCCCGTAGGCATACATGCTTTTATGTTATCCTCCCATCGCTTTCTCTGTCTGCCCCTTCTTCTTTTACCTGGTACTGTTCCCTGAAGGAAGTCTTTGCGAGCCCCGAAGATCTTGTAATATGGCCATAGATTTTGAGCTTGCGTTTTTTTCACTATAGTTAGCAGGTCACCATGAGACGTCTGATCGCTGTAGTAACCCTTGGCTGTCTGTAATCTCTTGGTTTGTCATGCGGTCCTTGACGCATTTCTTTAAATACATTTGAACTTTAGGAATAGTTTTTAATGTTCTGTCTTCCTTTAAGCACGCAGCTGTCTGGTAGCCCTATTATTTGAAACTGACATTAAAAACAATTAAACGATTAAGCACCAATTTAAGAAAGTTTTAAAGACCTAGGCTAAATGTAGACCGTACATTAAATTATCACAGCTAATGCTACCCCAATGAAAATGATACAGAGGCGTTGCTATGGTGAAGGAAGGGAGAATTCGAAAATCTTCACAGGCCCCCACTTGAGATCTAACTAGTAGGCTAGAGGATCAATGCCAACACTGACTACCAGCCTACTCTTGACAGCGACAATGTTGAGATCTAACTAGTAGGCTAGAGGATCAATGCCAACACTGGCTACCAGCCTACTCTTGACAGCGACAATGGCTAAAATCTAGTTTTTCATTTTTGTTACGACAGATCTGTTATGACTTCAAGGTCTATTCTGAGCTGTGCATTTGTCTAAAACGATCTTAAGAGGAAATCGTTACTGTTTTCTTGCAATTAGAACTGAGCAATGCATTCTCTTGGCGTCTAGAGCGCACTATTAATCCTTGCTTCACAAAATACGCATGTGTATAAGGTTAAAATAGGGTTTTAACTTGAAACCATAGACATAAATGCTTGAAACGTTCATTTGGGGGTGAATTTCTTTTCAAAGGAGAGTTACTTCCCCCCCCCCAGCTCATTTATGGAAAAATGTAATGGCACTATGACTGACAAATGAAGTTATGATTTTGAAAGAAGTCATAATTCTTTTTTTCAAAATCCCTCCATGAAACACATGAACTATCAACAATAGCCAGCTGTAATGAAAATGGTTGCACATATTGTATTGATAGAGTTGAGTCAGTTTAAAGTGTTAATGCCATCAGTTTTAGAGTTTAAGGGAGTCAATATTGTTCAGAAATTATTCAGTCACATAGTGTAAGTGGCAAGGTCTCAGGAGAAGTGTAAACAGGAAGTTGACTTACACATTCATGATAATAAACAAAATAGTTAACATGTAAAGGGAGTTAAGTAGAAATAAAAAGTATTATGGTATTTCTGCTATTAGAACCTTGAAAACTCTAGGACACAAGCTTGTTTCAGGGTGCCCAAATCAATGTGTACAGGTATAAGTTTCAAGAAGTGAAGTTTCATTTAGTGAATCTATTATTGAAATGAAGTTATAGTGTGTTATTACTCTTATGTTCAATCTTTTCATTTTTTTAAACATGAGGATTAAAATTATTACAAGGTGAAGAGGTATAATATGATATGTTATGCCCAAAGATGTTATTTCTTCCCCTAAAAACAGATTCCCCAGCAAAACTTGGATACTGGGTCATCAGATTGAACTTCTGAAAATACCAAAATCATCATTTCTTGTTCTAAAATGTATAAAACTGCTCCAATACATACCCACATTAGAAAAGATATAAAATATTTTTGTTCAGAATCCCCTTAGTAATCAGTTTTGCTTAGGATAAACCTATTGATTATGACATTTTTTGAAAAAGTCTACTAACATTTGAAAGGATAAAATATGTGCATATCATATAAAAAAAAAAGTCTCTTTTGATGGGAGTAAATGTAACTAAGTGCAAGTTTGTTTGCACCATCTTCTACACATGGATAATTTTTAAAGACTTATAGGTTTTTTGAAGTAAAAAACAACTGTTTAATCGTTTTCTTGCTTTGGAATACTTTAAAGACTAATTACAATATATTTTTATTTAAATAGTCAACAATAAATATGTTATATATATGCAAAATAATTTTGAAGGACATGTAATAGAACAATAATAAAATTAAAAGAAAAAGTTTCACTTTACGTCTAGTAATTTAACAATTTTTATTTCATAATTCTGTACCCAAATATTTATCCACAGCAAAAGATCTTGATTAACCAAGAATCTAATATGTAAATAAACATTGTTCACTGTAAAAAAAAATGCCCCATTTTATTTATTTTCCAAACAAATTAATTTAACAGGGCCAATAATAAAAGAACACTATTCTTTCTGTTGCTTGCAAAATCATGATTATGAATGTATTAGTGCATTCTGACAACCTAATTGTATTGTACAAGGTGTATTCTGACAACCTTATTATAACCTCACCAGACAATAAACACACCTATTTTTTAAAACTCTGTTTATCCCAAAGTCATAAGAACAAAAATACAAACTATAACATCCACACATCTTGTGTTAATTATTTTACAAAGCCTTTTCAATACTGTCTTTTACATATTTAACATGACAATAACATTATTCTTGTGTAGCTGGTTCAAATGTGTAATGCTTTATCACTGGCTCAGCAGCAGGGTCACCTCCCTTTTCCAAATACAAATCATTAAAAGGATATTGCTTGGGCATCTGAAAAGAAAGAAATAATGTCAATAAGTCTTTAGCTTTATAGGCACAAGGATAATTGAAAATAAAATTATAGTTTGAAGACAGTGCACAATTACGAGATTAATTTACTATAGTGGCTTCTGTTGCATGCAGTTAAAAAGAAGTCATGTACAATAAATATTAGATAAAATATAGTGAAAAAAAAAGACCTTGTAAAGAATTAATTTAATTTAGAAATTTAATCATTTTTTTAAATGTATTTTATCAAATCTGATTAATCTTAAGTAATAGTTATACATACCCTTGGCAAAAAGTAAGGATAAGGTTTCAATATGTTCCAAGCTAGTAAAAAGCCAGCAAATATCAAGAAATATCCTGCAACAATCTGTCCACTATAGAAGGAATAATTTATTTTTAAAGTGAAATAAAAACAGATTATAAACAATTAAAATTTAACATTTCACTTTTAACATTAAGATGACACAGACGATTTATCAACCCAAGGCTATTTTGTGAAAAAGACCAAGTGGCCGATCTATGGGCCGCAAAGTTTCCAACCACAAGATTGGCTAGCTAGTGTTTTTATAAGCCAATCACATTAGTTCATACTATTTTTTTTTAAATTTATGTGCATAAATTATGCAAATTAACTTCAATATATTTTAGATGGATTCTATATTAGTTCATTCTTTTCTCTTCAATAATATATATAGTGTTGTGTATGTAAAGTAATCAGTTTATTTGTTAGGAAATTTTTTTGTAAGAGAAGTGCTTGGTCTGGAAATAGTGCTCCGTCTTTTTTTGGCACAAGACAACGAAGACATGCTAAAAGTCTCCATCTTAAGAGGGTTATATAGTAGTGTCTATCTATAAAAGCAAAATTATAAGGCTGACAGAAGTTAAAACTGATCAAGCAAAATTGTAATTTAACTTACTAGGAGTATCTTCCGAAAGCTTTAGAATCACGTAGGTCATCAGCTATCAGCTCATAATCTGGAGGAAACTAAATGTTAAAATGTACAGGATTAATAATTATTTAATACCATTTCTTAAAAAAATGTATGCTCCATGAATATTATCAATATAAGACTAGTAACACATGTAAGACATAATCTTCTTTTTTGAAGTAACATCTGTATTTTATAAGATAAGATATTAAAAAAAATAAACAATAAAAAAAAATAACAACATTAAGCCGTAAGAACAGATTTTAAAGTTATTAAAAGTTATCTAACAAAAAAGCTGTGATGTTCATATCAGTGGATAGTGCTATTTTTTTTTTTAAATTTAAACACATTTATTTAGTTAGAAAAATGTAAGCAGAAACTAGCAGTCATACTTTTTATCCATTGAACCTCCTTTTCAATCATCTTTACTTCTCATGCTGATAATAACTTTCTAATTAGGATAAATTGAAAGTAAAATTGATTAAGATCTCATACAGAACATTTTAAAAGATGGTAAACTTACTGGTTCTCCATAGTGACGTTTATCCCCTGGATGATCATAATCTTCAAAAGGATCTTTCCAACTATGAGATGTTGCTGGAAGATAAGGATAGTCCCCAAGTGATTCATCCATCAGTACATTGTAATCTTCAGGTCGTAAGCCATATTTTTTTGCTGCAGCTGCTCGTTCTTCAGGGGTGCGTGGCAGTGGACTGGGTTTCCAATCTTTATTCCAGTCTGGTACATGAAATTTTATATATTATATGTAAATGTTAAAAATGTTTGATGATATTTAAGAGATCTAATCATATCTAGACCTAGATTATTCTAGATATACTTGTATTTCTTTACATGTTCAGATACATAAGCATAGACATGATAGAGAATAGAGTCTAGATTCACTATGTCTATGGCCAGTATCTCGACACTACTTATCACTACTACACTGTGACTCAACTGTAGACAGTCACCACTAACTCAGACTCAAGGTGACTCAGTGTCTGGCACTGTCAGAGTACTCAGACTCAGAGTGCCAGTGACTGAGTGAGTAGAGTCTCAGACTCAGTCTCATAATCAGCGATATTACTAATATTATTATCTTATCTTATATAATACAGACGTTACTTCAAAAAAGAAGATGATTATCATTACTTCAGACATTACGTCCTACGCGTCATGCATTATATTACTAATATTAGATTAGATCATTATTATTATTATTAGATCTATAATAAATCTAGAGCCACGTTCACGATGAGCTAAAATAAAATTTAAAAAAAAAACAACAACTTACAAGCAGCAGAAACAGCAGATGTCGTTGATAAATGTGTATGTTTCTGTAAAATGTATGGCTTCGTTTGCCTTAGTAGCAGCGAAAAGCTTTTCTTCAAGGTCGCCATTTGTTGATTTGTTTTAACTTTACTTGTGGTACAGTCTAAACAGTAGGAAAAAAGATCGGTTTTTAACTTTTTAATAGAATCTAGGTCTACATTGACTAGACTAGATCTAGAGTCTAGATCTAGATCTAGATATCTACTGACTTATCACTAAATCTTAATATATTCTAGCTATATATAAATATTAGATAAGATAGATCTAGATTCTAAGATCTAGATCTAGTGGCCTAAAAGCCTAGACAAAATTATAGACATGATATAGCACAGACCTATATTACATAATATTGATAATATATATATAGGTCTGTGTATATAGTGCTGACAAGGTAGATAACTCTAAAATAAAGATGGCGTTATCTTCACCTCTACCAACAATTTTTTGTCGACCAAACAGACAACTATATTCAAGACTCTGTTTAACTATTTTTCCTGCCCTAAATAGAAAAGTAAGATTTTGATTTCACGCATCAATGTGAATGTAGACTAGATCGAGATCAATCACACAACACAATAAATAACTGAGTTTGAATAACACATATAATTCATATAATATAACTTTAACACTTTTACTTTTAGTTTTATTATAACTATAGACTTACTAAGTATAACTATTACTATAGTCAGTATAGTATAACAGAAGTTCACTAACAGTCTCAGTAACTCAACTGTGACTAAGAAGTCTAACCTCTAAGTCCTAAGTAGTCTAAGTCACTAACTTGACTAACACTAGTAACAGTAACTTGATTAACAAAACTAAGACAAAGTGACTGAGTAGTAAGTCTGTGTGTGTAACTAACACTGAGACTGCCTGATGAGTAACATCTAGATCTATCATCTAGTGTAGTCAAGAGACTAGTCTTCACTTCACTAGTCATGACACTAAAGTCTAAAGACTAGTAGTTACTAAGTTAGTAAGACTAACTAAGACTATCATCACTCATTCACATTCACTGACATCAGCGATGACTAGTCTCTAGCTCCGATAAAAATGAATCATCATATCAACATATCATTATCAGTCCCTAACCTCTATTAGCTCTAATGCTAATCATAGTCTAGAATGCCTTTGTCATTAACAGTAAAACTGTTACCATTGAGGAAGTGCTGTGAAGAGCAGGGTGTCAGGATATTCAAACTGTTGACACTGTCGTGAGCAAGTGATGTTTTCTTTTGTGTTTAATAGTTGTGTTTTTATGTATAGGAAGTAGTTTGTATGGGGCATGTTTTGTTGGCTGGCTTGTTTGTACAAGGTTGACTCCCACCAGACTTTCTATATGAATAGATTATCTAATAGAAAGCAAAAGGGCTGCAGGTCACCCACTTGTAAGGTAATGTATGCAAATGCGTCATGAAGCTCTTCAAAATTTACACCAACAATTGTGAAAACGATTCATTGGATAGATGGAGAGCAAGCGAGAAGGAAGGGTCCTGAATTGCATTATATGGTGTGCAAATCAAAAGTAGATAGATGGGTGAAAATGCTACAGCATCTGATGATTGCACTGTGATTCACGGGAAGAAGAGGAAACTGTGTCTCATATTCTGTTTGACTGCCCCAGACTTGCTGATCTACATCTCGACAGGTCTGGGAAACCAAAAATTCTCGACCTGTATGGTGACATGTATACACTACACATGACAGCAGGGTTTCTGTCCAGGGCTTTTGCAAGAGAATTTGAGCCCTCACTCAAGTGGAGTAGATGATGATGATGATGATGGTTACAGATGCCCAACCTGTGACCGCAGTTATGTATCAAGGATTGGCCTTTGTAGGCACATGAGAAGTTGCTAAAGGAAAAGATCATTTGAGACATAAAATGCCAAAGTGGCAGTTTGGAAAATGTGAAAATGGATAAAAGGTGACAAATTTGAGTTAAGTGCATCATGAGAACTTCACTGCAAAACATTTTTTAATTATTGTTAATTATCGGAATTGAGAAATAACTTCAATATTCTTATTAAGGGCTATAGTTTGGAAGTGCAGAGTTATTCCTCTTGGATAAAATTGTTTTTTTTTTAAAAAGGATTTTAAAAATATTTTGCTTGTTTTTGTTTTATTAAACACAAATATTGCAGTTTTGGACATATATGCAAAAGTGGAACAGATTGTCTATTGGAGAAATACCACTTTTTTTTTTCACTGGCCTATTTTGAACTAAGCATCATTACATTGATAGAAATCATTGATTTGATGTTTTGAATAGTGTTGATAATTTGAATGATATTACATGTGTTGAAATAAAAATAAATTTGGGTCAACTTGTAATGGGTTCAGTCATATTTTGGGACCTTGATTTTATTTTTAAGATCAAAGTGAATGACCGCTGTTAAAACTATGCGACAAAATGTTGCTTTCTTCAAATCTCTTCTTTTGAATCATTTGCTGTGCTCAATTTGTTTTACGGATACACTTCTAATGTCCTAAATCACCCTGTAATTGATGTTAAATCAAGGCCATCAAATCAATTGATGTGTAACTGGTGTAGCTTATAATACTGGTGGGTCATTATTATTAATGGACACCCTCTTATGATACATATAATCAATTTCCTTTTGAAATCTTTCTCCCTGCACTTAGCATGTTCACTTGGTCCAATCTCTTCTGGGATATGGGAAAGGTGGGGGATAACACATAAACTTGGCTTGATGAATCAATTATCGTTAGACTACTCTGCCATAACTATTATTAGTAATAAAATATCTCAAAGAACCTCCTTTTTTAAATTTCTAAAGATAAATTATTAAAGCCCTGAAAATGTGCAAATAAAATCTACTTAAATTTGTTGTTGTTGTTGTTTAAAAGCATTATTGGTGTAGATCTAGATCTAACTGAAGCACATTAACATCAGCTTTTTGTACATTCCTTGTAGAGATAGTTTCTTAAATTATATATTATTTTATATTTATTTGGTCATTCAATGCATTACATTTTTCAGGTTACAACAGTTAGTAGTGACTTAGTAAATGGAGGGACTCAATCAGACAACCAACCATCAGCTAAAGCGATAACAATAAGTCGTTCTATGAAAGCTTATATGGAAAAAGTGAAAAAACATGGTGAATATGTTTTTGATATTTTTGTAGACACATCAATAAAACTTGCAGAAGAACAATGCTAGTAGTATAGATAGATTCTTAATAGAATTTTTGTTGTTTCTGTTATTACAAAGCTCCTTACCTTTAACCTTTGCATAATTTGGCTTCTAAGTAAGCAGCATTTTTGTAAAGATGAGAAATTTCAATCATCGACTCAAAGTATTACTTTTTGTAAGATTCACATTACAATCTGCCCGAAATGTGAGATAAAACTTTGGTCCACTGTGACATCTTATTATGATTATTTGACCCTTATCAAATTAAAGAAAATTAAATATAAATGAACTAAGTCGCTGAAATTAGTTTTTATCTTCTAGATATAATCTAAGCCTGTGTGGTTATTCCCCAATTATCGTTTTAAAGATTTTAAAGTCATAATCATAATAGCCTTCTCAGCATTGTATTACTGTGTACTTTTAAGTTAATGTAATGACTTTATTATTTTCATTTTTACAGATGAACTTATGAAAACAGAAGTAGCAGACTATGAAATTGGTAAGCGACATCTAGCAAACATCATGGGAGCAGATCCAGACACTTTTACTCAGGAGGATGTTGATGTAATCATATGCAATTAGTTTAGTATAAGAATTGTTAAGCCTTTTAGATAATTTTTTTTTTTTTGCTTAAAACTTTAGTTCTGAAATTCATTTTCTAGCATATTTTTAAGATTTAGAATGCAAATGAATTATTTTGTTTCACAGCAATATTTTTCAGTGAACCATTTTTTTTAAAAATAAGCCAATATCAGTTATTATATCTAATTGTAGCACTAATAGGGTATCTCATCTTAAATAATGCAGACATTACTTCAAAAAAGATGATTATGTCCTACGCGTCATGCCTCTGAAACCCTCACATTCAAATGCCTAAATGGAGTTGGATGATGATTATGTGGAAAAAAACAATTATCATTAAATGCTCCCATAATTATAGTTTCATAAAGCAGGGAAATAAAGCTATTTAAATTTATGTCCAATTTTGAGAACCTTGTAAATTTACTAGCAGACCTCTTTGTGTACTAGTTGTAAACAAAAGCATCAAATATCAAATATATTAAGAAAAGAAACTTTAGAAAGCTAATTGGTTACATATAAAAAAAAATAAAAACAACAGAAATTTAGAATTTAAGATCATTTTAAAAATCTCTTATCTTGTACAAGGTTAACATTTATTATTAGACCATTATTATCATAAGTCATTTAGTAACTTTATTTAATAATAAATTTATACCAGACTTCTTAACATTTTATTTATTAACCCAATAGCTCCTATTTTTGGTTTGACAGATCCCCTTTTCAGGGTGTCCGCGGCCTCCTTAAATTCAAGGACCTCCTTGAATCTCCTTGAATTTCAAAAAAACTCAAAAAGTCCTTGAAATCTCCTTGAATTTTAAAATATCTCCTTGAATTTTAAAATATCTCCTTGAATTTCCTGGAATTTCGTCGATCGGGGAAAAAAATTCGGCACCGTTACCGCGGATGGGCCGTCGCGGCGGAAATAGTTTCGAAATGAGCGTTACTGAGTTTGCGCAGAGTGTGTTTACTGCTCCGTGACAATAGATAGGTCTAATCTATTTATAGATATTGGCTGGGTCAATAAGCCGACCAGTGACGCGTCTACACCGCCTTTCACCCACTTGTGAAGCGCATTCTCGTGATAGAAGATGGCCTTGGCTCAAGCAAGCATTTCACCTGGCATTATTTTTCTGAAGGGCCCTCCCTCACCTAATATTTTGTAACAGAGTTTCGTTGCATGAATCATCTATACTCTAGCTAGAAATAGTATCTAGATTTAGATTTTAGATCTAATCTAGTGAAGATAATTCGCACCTAACTTGAAAACTTCGTGAATTTTAGTCAATTTAATGATATCGATACATCTGATCTAATGTCTGGATTATTCTAGGACTAGATACTAGATTTACGCTAATCACTAAAATAGAATGTAGTGAAGATAAGCCTTGAAAAGATCGCAAATTTTAGTGACTTAAAATAGATCTAGAGTTAGAGTATGGATTTACGGTAGAATCGGTGAAGATAATTCTCACATAGCCGTGAAAAGTCCGTGAAATTTTGTGACTTAGATCTAAAGTTTTGAGTTACGGTAGATTTAGTGAAGATAATTGTCACACATCCGCGAAAAAAAACGTGAATTTGAGTGACTTAGATCTCGAGTCTAGATTTACGGTAGATTTAGTGAAGATAATTCTCACACAGCAGTTAAAAGTCCGCGAATTTAGTGACTTAGATCTAGACTCTAGGTCTACTGTTGATTTAATGAAAAATATTTAACACACAGTTGTGAAAGTACGTAAAAGCTATGTAAAAGACAGGGACATAGTTGAAAAAGAAATTGTGCTTGAACAAAAAAATCGCTAGGTCTAATACCCTTTGAGGGCGCGGTGGCTGAGCGGTAAAGCGCTTGGCTTCTGTACTGGAGGTCCCGGGTTCGAATCATGGTGAAGACTGTGATTTTTATTTCGGGATTTTCGGGCGCCCTTGAGTCCACCCAGCTCTAATGGGTACCTGACACTAGTTGGGGAAAAGTAAAGGCGGTTGGTCGTTGTGCTGGCCACATGACACCCTCGTTAACCGTAGGCCACAGAATCAGATGACCTTTACATTGTCTGCCCTATAGACCACAAGGTCTGAAAGGGGAACTTTACTATCTAATACCCTTTACCCAGTTGAAAAAGAAATTGTGCTTGAACAAAAAAATCGCTAGGTCTAATACCCTTTAACCCCCCCCCCCAAAAAAAAAAATAAATAAATCCAAAAGCATTATTTAGTAAGCAAATGCCAAACAACTAGGCCTGTATGCTACAGGCTCTGTTTGTGAGGATTTAAGCACAGTTAATAAAACGAAACATTACATACACATGGGAACTAAAAATGTAGCCTACATTTCCACATCAGAGTATGCAACTCTAAAACTAAAAATGTTTCTTATTTTTAAAAAAAAATGGAAAAGCTATCATTTGTAATGTTCTTTAATACATCTTTGAAAAGAAAAATGGTTGTGTTAGGTTTTGGGATGACAGTCAATTTAAGTTGTTATATCTATCATGGGCGTAGCCAGGGGGGGGTTGAAATAAAACTTTTTAACACCAAGATAATGGACCATAGATACCTCAGAATATGTATTTTGTTGGCATTCAATACCGGAAATAGTGCTTGGCGGCGGGGCGAAGCCCCGCACTGGGGGAGCTCTCCCCGCTCCCCCTGACCCCCTTGATGCCAAGGAGGAGAGTCTACAATTTTTCCACTAACTTCAGGAAGAACATGTCCTAGGGCACAATAAACACCTTCCGAAACAATGAAGCTAATAAAGATATATTATGTACAGACACATACACACACACATATATATATAATATATGTACATACACACACACATATTTATATATATATTTTTTTTATTTTTGCGGGGGTCAAAAAAAATTCTGGCTACGCCCATGATATCTATCTATCTATCTATCTATCTTACGCCCATGATATCTATCTATCTATCTATCTATATATATATATATATATATATATATATATATATATATCAAATAAGGCTTGTCTTGAAGTCCGAAGATTAATGAGCAAAAATAATAATCAACTTTAACTATTGTTATGTAATATTTTAATATTTCTGCGCGAATTTTATGTCCTTGAATTTTAAAATTTCTCCTTGAAAACTCCTTGAAAACTCCTTGAATTTCATTTTGACTTTGGTGCAGAAACCCTGCCTTTTAAACACTAAAGCAAAGAGGGGTTACTCTGAATAAAAAAAATATCTTAAAAAATAAAATAAAAAAAATATATAAGTTTAAGAACTTATACTGATTAATAAATAAACAACTTTATAAAATAGATTGTTATGTCTAGTTTAAAAAATATATAATTTAAATAAAAAAGCTTGCCTGCGTGGGGGGCTTATACACTGAGTCTCCGGTCCTGTTCATTCTAAAAATTGTTTTAAAAAATAATAAAAATGAGATACACATCTGGTATTACTAAAAAGGAGTCTCTCTGTTATCATTCTTGTTCTAAACAAGATGTGATGAGCTCTTCATATAGGAAAGTTTTAAAAATAATAATTGTGTTACAATCTTCCAACCTCTGTTAGGCTTAAAATGTAAAACTGTTCTGAGCTAATGGGTTAAATAGACCTAAATGTTTTGTCATTATTTAACACAAAACTTTATTTTTATTGTTAGAGAGCTATAGAATATCTGCTGCCCAATGGAATATTCGATAAAAAAGCTCGTCCAATGCTCAAAGTAAGTTTTCATATTCAATCATATTTCTAGTTAATAAAAAAAATTGCAAGTACTGGTAATAACTTAAGTACCAATAATTTTGATTCTAATATCATTGCAGAATCCATATGAAATTTATCCAAAAAGAAAAGGTAAGATCTTACATATTTTGTTTTTTTATATTCCTTGGGGGAGGGGGGGTAGATTTATTTGTTAAAAAAATATTACTCACTCATATTCATGTTTCAGCTGCGGAGTTTACTTTTGAAGGTCGACCATACCACTGGCTTTATTTCACAACATCACCTAACTACTATAATATACTTTATGTAAGTATTAATTGTTTGATTTTTTTTTCTAAATGTTTTTATATTTTATGAATCCACTTACAAAGGAAGCATAAGCTCTTGAATAATCATTTTTTTTTTTTTTTTTTCATTTTTTAGGATATTACATGGAAGCTGGAAGGCTTGAAAACTCTAGAAGACCAACTCTACAATGCAAAAAAAGACATAAGTTCTGAAAGCAAACCATTGTAAGATCTTATCACTTGAAAAATAACTGTAATATTCATTGAATAAGTGTAATGTAATGTATACATTTAAAATTGGCAGTCTCCTCTTCACCATAAACCAAGAGATACTTTGTTTCACATTGTTTAATCCACTTATGGATTTCCCTGTAGTTTTCAAAGACAAAACTTTGAAGGTACAATGTTTGATTTTATATTCCACATTTTTTTTTGTGTGCAGAAATATTGCTAGCAGTGAATGGATCACCTTTGACCAACTCAAAAATAAAGTTTTGGAAAAAATACAAGAAAAAGATGTAAGCTGTTGGGAACTTTGTTTAGTTTTCAGAATCCACAGATTTTAGACACTTTTTGTTGCTTATAATGAATGACAAAAATAGCTTTCATAATTGATACTCTTTATCCAAGCTAATATTTAGTCCAGTTGATATATCTAAGCCAAAAAAAAAAAAGGTTAATAATTAGATTCTACAATTTGTAATAAATTAGTTTTTAAAAAAGTTAGCTAATAAATGTTTAAAAATTTGCAAGCTCAAGCTAGATGATACAACAATTTTGTGCCCTTACTGTTCACTGCTACAAATTTGGAAGCAAATGTAAACAAAATAGTTATTTTATGTACATATAAGATGTAATATTATATATTTTAATTTACACAAATAAATGTGTATCTTATTGCTATAAAGATATTTAAGTGAACATTTTCATGAGATCGTTAACTGTACATGTATTTTAAAATAGCTTTAATCAATTAAAAAAGAAATTTTTGTCTTAGATATATTTTATTAGATGTTTTAAATCTATAAAATCTGTTCAGTATTAGCTTAGATATATTCTTCTATTTTACTAATCTAAAATCTATGAAATCTCTTCAGTATCAGCATTTTATTGTGATGATGGAGAGATTGGCATCACATCCTCTGGCCTTCAAAGAGGAAGAATTCATAATGCAGTTCAGAAATAAACTACAGTTGGCCTCTGCTGCCTTGATAGCTCCTCCTGTGAGTGTTGTTCCACTTTTTATATGCAGGAATAAAACAAACTATATCAACATAGTAGATTTATAGAGTGTTTATTTTCATCCTTTTTTTTTTAAACAGATAGAGACTGATGCAGAGGGTAGAAGTTATTCTTGGGCTGAAGGTAATGGTTTGATCTTTTTTTTTTAAATAAAAAAAAAAAACCTTTGATAGTGTCACTGTCACAAGTAATTGCTAGATGCAGTTTTACAGTTATTTTAGTTTTGCAAATCAGACCATGATTTGCCAATGTTTTTTGTTTTTTTTTCAATCTTCACTTTTATAGAAGTACAAGTGACAACTTCTATATAAGATGAGCGTTTTTGGGAAGAGACTATTGTATAATGAGGGAGGGACTTATACCAATTTTTTATTTTTATTCTGTAGGTTAGAGCCTTAATGAGATGCTGGTTCTATTACGTATCGTTTTGTAAACTATGTTATTGCATTGTAGTCTATAACTATAGCCTGCCAATCTTTTCTGATGTAATTATTAAAAATGTTCTATGTATGTTGTCTGTACACACCTTATTCAATTTAAGTTGTAAGTGTCTTATAGTTGAAGTCCTAATTTTATTTGATGAAATCAACTCTCTACAATACAGGGAGAAGAAAAGATTCTTGGGCTCAAGTTAAAGTTTACAAGCCTGGTACTGGTCAAGTCACCATCAATGAGAAAGATCTGAGCTATTTTTCCAATTTATTATATAGGTGAGGGCTTGTATTGTATTTTAAAAAAATTGAATATAACAATATAATTTCAAAATATTTCATCAAGAGGTATGGACAGTGTATGATGATAGTCCAATCCTAAACAAGTTTCCAAGTAGGAAAGAAAGTTTAGATGTATTAGTTCATTCAAAAAAACAACCTTCAAGTCTTACAGAGGGCCACTTCCAGTGGAGCTGTATACAGAGTTTGTTGCATTCTTCAACCTAAAAGAATGTTGAAAAAAAATCCTGCTCATGATTAAGCATTATGACCTTATTAAAAGAATAAAGAAGTGTAAATACAAATGCTTAATGTGAGGATTGGGTAGAAGACAGTGATGCAAAGAAAATATCAGAAAATAAACAACATGTAACATTTACAGACCTGAGCCTGAGGTGTTCTTTCATTATCCACTTTGTATTGGCTGAAACCTTTATTTAAAAACAATCCTTTTTGATATATTTCATTTCATGAATCAAAATGAATCTGTCCAAGTTTGATACACATTTGTCTCACTATAATCAATATTTCTGTTGCAATTATTGATTCAGGTGTTGGGGGATTTAGTGTGAAATACATAGTCTAGTAGTGCTCATGTAGCATAAACTATCATGACAACACAGTACATACATACATGGTATTACTCTTGGTTGTTTTTCTCTTAATCTTTGAGTGATTTCATTTTTTTAAAAGTTATTGTTTGTAAAAATTTAGATGTCAAAATCATTGAACATTTTTATAAGGTCATCCTTTTCTTCACAGGGAGACCCTGTTATTTCCACTAAGTGTAACTGGACTGCTTGGTCAGGTGGATATAGTAGCAGAAGCTAAGTATGGTGGTCCCACTGGTCAGGCGGGCGCTATTAGATATGCTCTGTCACAAGCCTTATGTGCTTTTGTACCTGATGATATCAAAGAACAGCTGCGTCTTTGTAAGTAGACTTTGACCTTGATTTTTTATTATAGTTTTAGTCAAGATAAGAAATCAATTAAATTTGTACTATTTCTTGTACAAAGTTTTTAAGAGTACATTCACATTTTTTTGTTTTCATTAATATTTTTAGCTGTACTAGATTCAGTAAAAAAAAAAAGTCAAGTTAGATATTAAATAGCTTTATGGCTTTAATAGATAACTAAAAAGACCTAAATGACATTATTTATTTTGAATATAGCTGGAATGTTAACCAGAGATCCTAGAAAAAGAGAAAGAAAGAAACCAGGTCAAGAGGGACCTAGAAAAAAATTCACATGGTTGGTGGTTTTTAACTTTCATTTTATCATTTATTTTTTTTTGTCATTGACTTTCTCTTAAACAATATCATTTTATTCAACAGGAAAAAGAGATAACAAGTTTTTTTATTCAAGCAACTTTCACAAGGCTGTTACAGAAATGTCACCTTTTTGTATAAATTTTGTGGTTTTTATAATGCAAATAAAGATTTACTGTCGCTTTATCGATTCAAATATGATGCTTTTGTTGATTATTTAAGATAAAAGAAGATAATATAAGTTTATAATTTTTAGATTAGTGAGACATTTTTCTTACACAAGCACTAAGAATTCTAACTGCAGTGTACTCCCCACTAGCTGGTATCTCACACACAGAGAACATCAAGCATGTTATGTTTGCATGAATTCTTAAATGCACTCTACAATCAGTATCAAGATAAAGAGAGGCATAACCTAAGCTAAGATGTCAACATGTTGAAGCATTCAATTACTTCCATAACATTTTACTGAAATCACCAAGTCATCAATCCAACAAATATTTGTATGAGTTGTCCTCATAACAAACTAGAAATTGATATTTAAAAAAAATATGCTTGTAGTTTGTACCAATCAGGGTCTCTGAGTTGGTTTCTTTGACATCTATTTAATTTTTGAAACAATAATAAGATTTACATTTTGTGATGAAAATAATTACTCATCAATTGAAATTTTTAATACTGATGCATTTTAAAATCAAATTGCAATTAATTAGGGGAGGAGCCACTTGAATGAAAGTGGGTGAAACAATGTGCTCCATCACCCTGACACTTATATGGAGCCTCTTGAGTCACTTGAAATGAAAGTGGGTGAAACAATGTGCTCCATTACCCTGACAATTATATAGAGCCTCTTGAGTCACTTGAAATGAAAGTGGGTGAAACAATATGCTCCATCACCTTGACACTTATATGGAGGAATGACAAGTACAATTAAAAATAACAGGAGCATAAATAGAGGAGGAGTTTGTGTTATCACTCTTACACGTTTGCTGAAAGATAATATATAAGGCTAAAGAAAAGAACAAGCATTATTATTCAGTTTGTTTAAGACCTAAAATAGGTCAAGCTGTCTGTTTTTCTTGCCTACCTTGTTTTTTTCATCCTACTAGATTACTGGCTTTTAAATGATGGCCTTCATTTCATTTGGTCAATAAAGAGGTTAGTTTAAAAATTTGTTAGGGGCAATAGTTTAAGATAGTGACATGGATTAAATTCTTAAATACCTGTACTGCCGGAAAAAAATTTAGAACTCATAATTAATGAAAATATAGATGGATGGAAATATAGTCTAATATAGTCTAATCTTCTAGATTTATGATAGTTTTGTCAAATGTTTTACATGTTTCGGATGTTACTTCAGAGTTGAAGATTAAATTCTAGCCCAAACCTGCCCCAGCACAACAGGAGAGGGCAGGGTATGAACCTGGGATCATTGAGATGACTGCACATCAGTCTAGCATGCTTACTACACAACCAGACTTCGATGGTCAGAAATAACAAACTGGACAGCTCTCCTGCTAGTTTATAGAAACATGCTCTTAGTAATAGGGTCTCAGATATCAGCTAGTATTTATTTTTTTTTACAGTTCTATTTTGATTAAAAAAGAGCATATATGCAGTTAAACAAAATATATATATATATATAGTTTTATTGATACAAATTATTATAATTTTTTTATAACATTGGTGTTGGGCTCCATCTGGCTAAATAGGTTAAAGACTACATTAAGCTAAGGTACTTATGAAAGTCCTTGGTATTTTTATTTTTTATATATAAAAATATAATTATTGATAATGTTGATGGGTCTGTCTGTGGTCTGATAAGTAGATCTCTGGATGCTGATATTATCTGCTAGTTGGTTGATAACACAGGCTGATAACTTCACTAATGCATCTTGTCCGTTGCTTCTCTATTTCCTCTCTCTAATCCTACTTTTTAACTACTCGTCACGTCACTACAGAAAAACCTGAATAAACCAAACTTCTATGCGTCTTGTGTCATTACAATAATCTAAGTGTTTCCATAAGAATTTTCACCATGTAAATTAAGGTATTTCAGTTAGTGTGGAATAAATGAAATAAAACAATAATTATTTCAAGAAATCTTATATTTCTGCAAATTTGTCTACAAAATAGTATGACTTAAGTCATAAATGGTCTTCAATTGTAAAGCCATAACTAAAGAAGTTTAAACTGAATAAATCTCATTTTAGTCCCATTTATGAGTTATGGTATATTTTAATGTATCAAGCAGCCTTTAAAGAAAGGAGATGGCGCTTTTTTCCAAATTTGCTGATGTGTATTTTTTTCCAACTTTGCTGATGTGTACAGTGCACAATTCTTTGTTAAACTTGTAGAATAGACATGCTCACTTTGCAAGACAAGCTTTAGAGTTAAAATAACATGTAGAAATATTTACAATTGAAAACAAAGAGAAACTACACAATATTTTCCACAAAGTTTATTTTTAATACATTTTATTTCTAAAAACAAACACTATCCGCTGTTTTTAAAAGCCAAATTAAAATAATCTGTTAACATTAAATGTGAGCCAAAACAATTATAGATATATTTTTGGTCCAGCGTCGTCAAGTAAAACTGAATAATTCCCTCATATGGAACACCAATACACACACAAACATAAAAACATTAGAAGAAATTTTAAGTTTGAAGTTTTTTTTAACAATTGCTGCATTATATACAGTATATCTATATGTAATAAAATGAAACTTGAAAATGTAAATAGCTAGGTAACAAAGTAAACAATTTATAAATCATACATTCAGTGAGACAAAAAGAAACATCTAGATATAGTAACGTCATATACAAATCTGATTGATAAATAGGCTGAAATAGTTTTTTCAAATAATTTTAGCTACTTCTTCCTTGACTAAAAGATAACCAAAGTTAGATCTTTGAATTTTTTGTATTTCATAGCAAAGAAGATTTTGTGTCTTGTGGGTGTTAAATACTTCCAATTAACTTTTGAAAATTAAAACCAAGTGGAAGTTGTTTCAAACCTTAACAAATAGAATAAAAAACATTTTGTGTTATAGCGTTGAATTCTTTATGCTAACAAATATAGTTTCCAATTTGTTAGTCTTAGAAACAAAGTACCTTCATTTGCATAAGCATACAATAGAGGGCCAGACATATATACAAATATATATATACACACAGATGTGATTTGATCGTATTGAATTTTAAACATTTCAGTTGTTAATAAATAAATATGCAACTAATACACTTGCCATATAGTAACTGAGTGCAAAAGGTCAAACACACTGATCCTATCTGCCACACTTAGAGTGCAACTAGCATACATTGTTAAGTAGGGACTTAGGACAGCTGAAGAGAACTTTGATGACCAGATAAGAGAAGTTGTTTCCCCTTGAGATTCCAGTGTGAACAAACAAACGATCTTTCTATGAAGAGTTTAACCCCAGAGATCTTCTGTCCTACCAAACTTGAACACAAATGCACTGAAAAAGAAAAAAAAACAAAAAGAGTTTTTCAAATATTTTAAATATAAATTAAGTTTCAGATAGTGATAATTAAATAAATTAATAAATGTTTGCAAATCTTTAACAAGAAAAAAAAAACACTAGTTTTAAGCTTTATTTAAAAAAAAAGGATATTTTACATGTATATAAATCTGGGTTTATAATTCAAATTACAACAAGATGAAATTCTAAAACAATGTAAATTCTTTTGGTATAATGACTCAGTATATAAATAAATACTTTTAGTATACAACAAGTTCTTGCTATGTATTGCTCCTTCTATCTTAAGTGACAATTGATGTGCCCAGATACTGAGGGGTGCATTTCTGGTCAATCTCTTGACTTCAACAGCATGATACAATACAAAGGAATGTTACACATTACAATAGTTGTTTTTTTTTCCCTCTTTTGAAACCTTGGCACTTGAAGGCATAGGGGATCAGAGTAATCATCTTCTAGATGAATTGCCTTATTGGGCTTACAAGCTCCATCTACTATAAGCTTCTAGTCTTTGAGGTTTCAGCCATAGGACTGAAAAATAATTCAATGCTATAGGCTTTGAAATCAGTAAACTAAAATTACCTGAAGAAAATTAGTGCATTTTGAAGGAAAACTGCAATCCCTGGCCAATCTGGTTTCACATCTATTTAAAAGTAAAATTGACAAAAATGAAATGGATAAAAATCAACAACTGTGTAGTTAGTGCTACTAACAAAAAAAAAACTAAATGGTTATAGGTTCAGTTAATTCAAGACGCAGGTCTAGGTTTCACTATTTCACTATCTACATTAACAGGATTGACTTATGAAACAGCATTGACTAAACAATAGTGCTGACTATATAAATGAGTTCTGTTTTAATGTGTATTATATATATGTGTTATAATCTAGTCTGGAAGTTAAATCTAGACGACTGCATGCATTTATTTATTTCATCTCTGGTAATGCCTTTGATAAAAAGTACAAGAGGAAAATATTGCAGTTATATAGTGTGAAGTACACTTGTCTATCAAGATGATAGATATCTCTGGTTGTTCATTCCAACTACTAATGTAGATACTGCCTTTGAAGAGGTACAGGACAATTGACATAAACGTACAACTCAGGGGAAGGATGGCGCCATGATCCACCTGTCTGATGATGATACCCACCATAATATATACTAGTTCATCAATCACTTTGGAAGAGGAGTACAGTGAGAACAGGATTCTTTATGTCAAGCTGGATAAAGCATGTCTTCAAGCAAGACAATGTATGTCTAGCTCAACAAATGTTGGTAGCTATGTTCTCAATGTGTGGCAATAGGCTACTGATACAGTTTCTATCAACGGGCCCACATTGGCCAGTATTAGTCATGGGCCCAAGCACAATGAGTCCCCTTTATGCCGTAGTTGTTACGCCACTGCCCAGGTTTAGTCCTACATTATAGTAAAATCATTTTGTCACAATAAACAGATGCCCAATTAATCATTAATCAAGAATAATGTAATAAAAAGCATGGAAGGACTCAAACATTTCTTGAATAGAACAAATCAAATATGAATCTTCATTCCTATAGAAAAGCAGTGAGTCCAATCTATTCTTACTTCCCACAACATAGAATCCAAAAAGAATCCAACTGGCAGCAATAAGAGACCCAAATGCAAGTAAAAATCCAAGAAACAGCCAAACACGTGCACCTGCAGGGAACAAAAAAACACTTATACAACTGGTGGATTCTATATGTCACATATTGATGGATAACCATGAACTATATAATGCTAGAAAACCTACACACTGAAAGGAACAAACCTGTTTGCCCAATGCAACCAGTGGTGTATGCATCACCTCTTATTTGACCATTTGATACTGAGTTGATCCTAAAAAATAAAAAAAAAGAGTATAAATATATACATATAAAAAAAATTAGCATTTTATTATATTTTTATAGAAGAAATTTAGAAGCATAAAAAATGGCTTAGAAATATTTTTTATAATAAAGAGAAATGAGAAACAATGATTGTGTTCTTTCCCTTTAGGGTACGAGTACTTTCCAGAAGACAAATATTGGTATAAAAATGGGAGATAAAAAGAATCTGGACAGTTAATTGGTTCAGTGGATTTATAACATATTTATGGATATTGTATAACATTAGATAAACTAATGCACCAGTTACAATTATTTGGTTGTGTTACAATCAACTAAAGCTCTAGTTAATGTTTCACCCCCTGTGTTCTGGTGTATTTTTTAACTACAGATTAGTTCCTACATCATGACAGTTCTTTGAGAGTGCGAAAATCAATATTACTCTTATCAGATAAAAACACAACAGATACTTTTATTCCATATGCTAAAATAAGAAAATAAATAATATTATATGCTTGCAGCAGAAATAACCAGAGAATATTTAAATAATTAAATCATTAATATGAATTATTAGGCGTACACAAAAGAATATGTCTAACCCATACATTCAATCAGTATAAAAGTAAAGTAAAGTTCCCCTTTCAGACCTTGTGGTCTATAGGGCAGATGATGCAAAGGTCATCTGATTTTGTGGCCCACGGTTAACGAGGGTGTCATGTGGCCAGCACAACGACCAACTGCCTTTACTTTTCCCCAACTAATGTCAGGTACCCATTAGAGCTGGGTGGACTCAAGGGCGCCAGAAAATCCCGAAATAAAAATCCCAGTCTTCACCAGGATTCGAACTCTGGACCTCCAGTACGGAAGCCAAGCGCTTTACCGCTCAGCCACCGCGCCCTCAATCAGTATAAGATTAACCATAATAAAGATCATGTATGGCCTATTCCTAGACCCAACAATACATTATCATTTAGGGAACATTACTAACATAAAAAAGGCAACAGTTAATATAACTCCAGGAGTCTGGAAGGCATGATTGAAATCCCCACTGTCTGGATACATAGCTGCTGCATCAATAACAAACCACCAGCCTGCAAAAAACTGTTCAAGAAATTAAGAATACATATCTTATATAGGCTGTTATAAATACAAGATGTTATTTACTTTTTTCTTTCAAATGTAGTTGGACTATTAATTTATAGAATCATGTATTCTTCATACAACACATTATATTTACGAACAACATTATGTAATAACACCAAAGCCATGCAAATTTTATTTCACCCACAATGTATAACTAATGTGTTTGAAATTTCATTACTTTTTATCTACTCTTTACTTTGAAAAAAAAACAAACTTGAATATATATGTCTAATGCTCATAACAATTTTGCCTTCAGAAATCTAATTCTGTGGAGTGAAAAAAAAAATGAGATGCAACTCTTTTATTCTAGGACATGCATTCAAGAAGTCTTATATAACCCAAAAGGATAATAAAACTGTAGCTATTATACTGAATAAAATAAGTTTTTGAAAAAAAAATATGAAAAGCAAAATATTTTTTCAGGCCAGTTTTCAAAACAGTTGCCAGTTGGGAAAAAAATTAAGAAAAAAAAAACCAACAACATAAAATATACCACATTAGGTCATCTGGATGATCAATAATCCAGACAGACCTGTTCCCAATTAATCAGAATTACTGACATTCTACTGTAATGTATATGTGTAGCTAGCAATGTTTCAGCTTACCATAACACCTGAAAGTACTGAGACAACCAAATTTCTTTTAGCTCCCAGCTCAATGCACTCGCATCTTGGCCAGTTACAATTATCCAGAAAACCAGACATGATGATTTATTGATAAGCTTATAAATAAATAATGTCTTCAGCCTTGTAATTGTAATATCTGTAATGTCTGAAGACTCAATGATTTCTGAAAAATGTGTACAGATCTATATGATGAAGCACTAATTTATATAAAGCCAAAATAGTTGAAGAATTCCTCTGTTGATGTTTTCATGTGTTCCTAAAATAAATAAAAAAAAAATAAATAAATACCTTTATTTCAAACATGACGATGATTATTTATAAGAAGATAAATTCTGATGATTTTTTAAACTTTTCAGAAGCCAAGCAGTTAAAAATCTTTTTTTTCAAGCTTAGTTTATGAATGTCAATGTAGATTTAGGATGGCAAAGGTTTTAATAGTGACAGTAGTATTACAATAACTTTAATCATTTTAAAACTTTTATTGAACTATAATCTAGATCTAGAAATCTCTATATTTAGTAAGGCTTGTCTTCAATCTCGAAGATAAATGAGGAATGCCATAAATTTCATGTGGCTATATATTTATAAGAGCCTATATTCTAGAGTATCACAATGAAACTGGCTTTGAGTTTGTCCACACACTCAAAAGGATTCAATACCCAGTCAGGAGTATGCGGGCGAAATATTTGGTTTAGGTCTTCATAAAACAGTATGAAATAGAAAAATTAAACAGTAGTGAAGGATGTCAAATACAAAAAATACAAAATCTAATAAAGTATTCAGAAAGACACAAAGATAAAGGCAAATTCCTCATTCCATATGCTAGGACAAATTTTTACAATGCTCCTTCTTCCCTAGTGCTATTAGAGCATGGAGTGGTTTGCCTGAGCCAGCCAGGACTTGGCAGAATTTAAGTCATTGGTTAACATGCATGACATGTAGGATATAATCTTCTTCTTTTTTGA
The DNA here is from genome assembly GCA_021533235.1 of Biomphalaria straminea. Lineage (NCBI taxonomy): Eukaryota > Metazoa > Mollusca > Gastropoda > Planorbidae > Biomphalaria > Biomphalaria straminea. The sequence goes on from JADKLZ010005243.1 coordinate 24,191,876, forward strand.
AGTAAAGTCTGTATTATATAAGATAAGTTGATTATTATTTAAATTATCTGATTGGATAAGTAAATTTAAAGATGCAAATCTATATGGTATTCATTATAAACAAAAAGTGTTTATTATTAACGTTTAATTTTCACAATACTATTACTGTAGTATCAAATGCCATTCATCTCTCACAGCACGGAAAAGGAACCTCCTCCTCCCTCGCCCTCCCAATCTAAATCTGCTTAACAATGTTATAGTGAGTAGGCTGCAATGTGAAGTCACACACAAAAAATCTCAGTAAGATTTAATGTAGATTAAAGAGAGAGGGGGGGATGTCTGGAATAACTAAATTGCAGTCATCAAACACAGAAAGGCAAAGGAGACTCAGATAGCACACGGAAATAATGAAAAGAAAATTTAAGCTGTTGGAAAAAGAAAACTAAAAATATAATATAATTGTAATAATGTAGAATTGTAGACTAGATCTAGATTTAAGATCTAGATATAATTAAATAATTATAATAATGTATTTAATTATATTATATAGGGCCAGTAGCGCTTTTGACGCCTTCAGGTGAGGGTTTGGAAGAACAAATCACTCCGCCTACCTACAAAAATTAATGTCTACCAGGCGGTGGTTCTCTCAACACTTCTATATGGCTCTGAGACATGGACACTATATAAAAAACAGCTAAGACTTCTTGATCGCTTTCACCAAAGATGCTTGCGCTCCATCATGGACATATGATGGCAGGACCGCACTACAAACAGCGATGTCCTTGCGAATGCCGGTATGGACAGTATAAAGGGACTTCTTATGGTCCAACAGCTATGCTGGGAAAGGCACGTATCCCGTATGGGAGACGAACGTATGCCAAAGGCAGTCTTTTTTTGGTGAGCTAAAAGGTGGTAGACGTAACAGAGGCGCCCCATGGAAATGCTTCAAAGACCAGCTTAGGAGTCAACTTTCCTTGGCTGACAAAGAAGAGAGCACCTGGCTGCATGCGGCGTCGGAACGAGACAGCTGGAGGTCACTCACGAAGGCCGCGAATTACACATTTGAGACCAAGAGAAAATCTGCTGCTGAGTACGAACGCAGATGACGAAAAGAAAATCTAAATTGATCACCTGCAGACAATGGTTTTGCTTGCCCTGGATGTGGCAAAATATGTAGGTCACAGCTGGGGCTGTATTTCTCACTAATCTTAGGACTCGAAGACAAGCCTTATTATATAGGTCTAGATATAATATACGGCAATAATACGGGTCTACCCTATTGTATAAAGATGTTTTGTTTGTTTGTTTGTAAAATGTTTTACATGTTTTGGATGTTCCTTCAGAGTTGAAGAAAATTACTTTCTAGTCTAAACCTCTTGCAGGACGACAGGGGATGGGAACAGGCAAGGTTTGAACTCGGGACCATCGTCGATAAATCTGAATGAAAGTCCAGTGCGCAAACCGCACGACCTGGCAGCCATCTCTAGTTAAAATAGTTTCTGGTTTCTTAGTTATCTAAATCTTTAGTCATTAGATTATTAGTCACAGTGTACATTTCTATGTTGTAGTCTACTAGTAGTACTAGTCATTCTCATTCTAATTCTAGAACTCAACTCAGTCTCAGCACTACTTGTCAGTAGTAGATGTAGTAAGTAGTAGTTAGTAATTAGTAAACAGTTAGTTAGTTAGTATAATAATAATTTAATCATAATGATTTAAATAATTAAATAATAATTAATAAATTAAAATTATAAATAAAAATTAAAATATAAATTTTATAAACCTCTAAGTAGTCTAAGTAAAAAAAAGTCTAAAAAGACTAAATTAATATTAAAATAAATAGATCTATATTATATTCTAATTCAATCTAAACGATCTAATAATCATCTATCAATAAAAATCATCTACAATGACCAGATCAGAATTTCAGTTTTTAGTAGAGCTATATCTACTAGATAGATCTATAGAAGTATAGACTAGATCTAGATGTATCATATTTCATTATTTGTAAACATAGAATCTAGAACGTCTAGTCTAGATCTATATAAATAAATATAGATCTAGATCTAATTACGTCATAAAAAGTTTGAATGTAAAAAGGATCGGAACTATCAAACTATCGGAAGCTACCCACAATGCTCATTTGCATTCTTTAGCAACAAGATGTCGACTAACAGTCAGCCAGATTATGACAAGCCGGGCGATGAAGGAGAAGAGCGCGTAAAAATAATTTGCCTTGGGGATAGCGCTGTAGGAAAATCAAAGTAAATCTATATACAATCAATACTTTATTATTGAAACTAGATAGTAGATCTATAATTATACTATAGTAACAAGATAAAGTCGTCTAAACTCTAACTCTAAGTCTCACTCTACTCTGAGTACTCTCTATCTAGAGACTCTACTCTAGTCTTTTTTTTTTTAGTCTTAGTCTTAGTACTTAGATCTAGTGTCTTAGTAAGTTAACTTACTTACTTATTTTAACATATTACTTAACAAGAAAGTTAGTTAAGTTAGTCTACTCTAAGTCTAAACTCTAAAAGTCTAAGTAGAGAATACTTATACAGACCAATAATGGTAATCCTGTAGATTAGCGGTCCGGGTCGGTCTCACGACATTCTTTTGTTGTCAAGACTAGATCAACAACTTAGCTAGATTTTTGGCTCGGAAATAAGGGAGATTATTTCAAAAGCTGCCAACTAAAAATAATTATTTTGTTTACAAATGTAGCTAGATCTAGTTCTATATAATATTTTAAAAGAAAACGATTTTTATGCGGTTTAAAAAAAATATTTTTAAGTCTAAATTTTTCATATGCAGAGTAATTGTTTTACTTCTAGCAAGGTATATATTTTTAGGGCTAAATAAATTTTTCATATGCAGAGGTATCGTTTTAGATCTATATCTATTTCCAGATTTGTTAGTTAGGCCTATGTCGCCTATGAATATAATTACCAATGTAATTAATGATCATTTCTTATGTTTTATTTCGGTT
>JADKLZ010005243.1:24202572-24229800 GCA_021533235.1 Biomphalaria straminea
GGGGGGGTCCAAAAAGGCCATTTTTAGCGTGACATATTTTACGAACGACCCCTTATTTGATTATACCTAAATAGTATATTACTGTTTCTCAGTTCTGTTAACATTTTTTTTTGTTTCAGATTAGTTGAAAGATTTCTAATGGATGGATAGTATCCTTTTATGAAATTTATCTTGAAGCTTTAATAACTATTTTTAAAAAGATAAATGAATGAATTGATAAGACTAGTGGGCCACAAAATCAATCCAAGCATGCTTAGGGTATGCATATTAAGAAATACCAAAACAAAATCAAGAAAATAAACACTTAGGCCTAACTATCTATCATGATTATATTATTTATGTAACATTTGAATATATTCCATATAATACAGACATTACTTCAGAAAAGAAGACGATTATGTCCTACGCATCATGTATTTAGTCATGCATGTTAACCCTTAAAATGCGTGTGGTAGTTTAGCCTCTAAACACCAGAATTGTAGTTCCATTTGGTATGAACTCATTGTGAAACAGCTCAGCACTTTAAGGGTTAACCAATGACTTAAATTCTGCCAAGTCACTGGTTTTCCTGGCTGGCTCAGGCAACCCATTCCATGCTCTAATAGCACAACGGAAGAATGAGCATTTGTACAAATTTGCCCTAGAATATATTATAATTTTAATAAAGTTTCCAAACTGAATTTTATAATTTAGTATGAATGGCCATTTAAACAAACAATGACAATTTTAGAAAAGCACTTATCATATATTTTAAATAAATGATTCTGCAGCTGTTATCTAAGTTGAAATGTAATTATTTTAGATATATTGCTTTGTGGTTTTATTTAAGGCATGATTTTTAAATCAATAATGGTTCAATATTTCCATTTTCGTAAAATGGATCTAGTTAGAATAAAAAGACAATTTTATTTCTAAGTAGCATGTAAAGTTATTTGAGTTAAAAAAAAACCCATTCAGGCTGTGGCTTTGATAGCATTAAGGATTTTTTTGCAAATAAATGATAGAAAAACATTAATTTAGAAAAACAATTTGATTAACTCAAGAGCTCTGTGTAAGAAAGGGTACATGGGAATGGGTGGGTAGTTGTGATAATTATAATGAGCCGACCTGCTGCGTAGCATATGCCCCCACCCATTTGTTTTTCCTGATCCTCTCTCTCTGTCACAGTGAAATTTACATGGGGTAACTCTAGTCTGACTTGCAGAAATAAAAGAGTTATCTTTCCATTACTTTTTCATCATGGTGTCTCGCATGGTTGAACGATGAAGAGAATTATATATATAGATAGATAATCAGTTTTATAAATGTTTACAAATGGAAATTATTGAAAAATTGATGAATTCTGCATTGTTCCATGTCTATTCCTTAACGTTAATAAGCAAACCTCAGCAGTTATCCACATTTGCTCTGACGTTATTTAACTACAAAACTCAAATAGATGGCAAAACTGTTTCAGTTGGTAAGAAAACTAAAAATTATTATTTTTTTATTAATGAACTATTCATTTTAAGTAAAATTAGTTTAACACATGTTATGTAGTAGTACAGTGGCTGATGAATTGGAAAAGCTTGAGGTTTAATCCTTGTCAATAAAATTTTCACTCTGGAGTTACAGAAGTTACCAATACATCCAGGTGTAACTGATATTTGCTGGTCCAAGAAAATGCATTTAGTTTTTGTTTATCAATCAGAACTAGTTGACCGGCGGCATAGCATACGCCGCTATTTACCAGGGCCGGCGACCGCAGTGGGGCCCGCATTTCATAGGACACGCAATTTTATAGGACCCGCTCTAATTTAAGGTGTAAAAATTATTAAATTAAGCCATTTTATTACTTACAACAGATTCCCCGCGCCATCCTGTCGATTTAACATCCCTATAATTATTTGTCTGTTAAGCTATTGCTTTAAAAGAAATCAAACACAAATATAGTCATTTATAACGCTGTTAACCATCAAGCTGTAAGGGAAATAAGTCTTTGGCATATGGTTGAACACAATCTGCAATTACAAACACAATAGCATATGGGTATCGCACTTTCTTTGGACCCGTGCTAATTTTTAGGTGTATAAATTATTAAATTGAACCATTTTATAAAACAACAGATTTCCCGCGGCCTCTTGATTGACCAGGAGCCCCCTGGAAATCTCCTGAAATGTTATTAAATGCTATGCCGCCGGTCGAAAAAGTCCTGGAAATTTCCGGACATTATTAAAATCTTTTTAAAGTAAAAAAAAAATGCTATGCTATTTTGTGAATGAAAATAGTGCGGATTTGGATAGGCTATTATTTCCCATTCGATTCACACCATGTTGCGCCATGGGATCTTCCCATTTGCTTGTTATAAGTAAAAATGCGTGAATTCATGAATGAAAAATACTATGAATGTAGATTTAAAAAATGGCTAATTGACCTTAATTTACGCGATATTAAGAATATAGCTGCACTCATGTAACAATGCTTAAGAAAAACAAATTTGAATGTTAATTTGATTAAATGGACTATAATTAGTATGTTCATGTGCTAAAGCATAAAACTATACTTGCGAAGAGAAGTTCTATAATCTTCTTAGAGTTGAATTCGAGTTTTAGATCTAGATCTAGGAACAGATTTTAGATGTATTAATTATTAAATTAAACCATTTTATAACATATAACAGATTTCCCGCTGCCTCTTGATTTACCAGGAGCCCCTGCGATATCTCCTGAAATGTTATTAAATATAGACCTACGAAAAAGTCCTGTAATTCAGTAGTAGATATATATATACATGTGTTTTCACGAAGTTACTTCCTTTTCCCGGTCTATTGATTTCTTTATGTCTATGCTATTTTGTGAATGAAATAGTGCGGTGCGGATTGGGTCCATGCACACCGTGGTGCGTGCGCCATGGGATCTTCCCTATTTACTTGTTGCATTGTGTTGTTGCCCGTTTGACCTATTTACTTTGAGAAATAATATATAGATATGGTCACATTGAAAAAAAAAATTGGATGCTGTTACTAGATTTCATTGTATTACTTGCAGGTATTAGAGGAGAATTAATTGTGAATTGACATGTCCAAATATGTTTTGTGTTTTAGATTTTTGGGACACTGCTGGTCAGGAAAGATTCAACAGCATGCACCCTTCTTACTATCACCAAGCTCATGCCTGTGTTATGGTAATGTGTAGTGATTATTTTTTATCATATAACTACAATTCCTACATAATTCAAATATTGGGAGTTATTGAGTTATTGAATACTTTTTTACCAGATAACATTTTGTTCTAATTTTTATTTGCATCAGTATCAGATTAATTAAAACAACTATTTACTTAACAATAAGTAACTGATTTATTACAATAAAATATAATGTTTACATTCCACATTAGGTTTTTGACTGTACTAGAAAGATCACATATAAAAATTTACCTGAATGGTTGAAAGATTTGCGGACATACAGACCAGAGATTCCATGTTTATGTGCAGCTAACAAAATTGATGGTATATAAATTAATGGCATTAATATTTTGTACTCTATTCAGAATTAAAACCTCAGTTGCTTTTTTTTTCCCTCTCAAAATTGTACTTTTTTTTTTATAATTGGGAGTTGTTTCTGAAAATTTTCTGTTGAAATTTAAGTCAAAATAGTTTTGAAGTTAAAAAAAAAAGGTTATTTAGCTATTATTATTGTTACATGATGTTATGCCATAATTGGCTATGAACCTCCAAATAAGTCAGCAGCATGACACTCCTAGACATTGTTAGTAAACAATATTTACAATGGATTCATTTATTGTCTATAGTCCTTTAAATGTATATAAATGAATTATATAAATAGAAAGGAAAAAAAAAAAGTCTTCATGAATTTCAAAGATCTATGTTTCCTTAATTTTGCTTTCAGTTTTAACCATTAAGAAACTTTTAATATTTCACTCCTGAAGAAAAATAAATTTGAAAATGAAATGTTTATTCAGATTTAAATAAACATTATTTGGACAGTTCTCTTTTAAAAACTAATAATTTTCATAACAATCAGCAAAGATCATTTATGCCAGACCAAGGAACAACTATCATGAAATAGAAGTTATTACTTTGATGGATTTATAAAGAAATTGCCTTTCAAACCAGTGGCAGTTTTTCATACTTCTAAATATAAACAACTACCTTAAGTTATGCCCCTTTTTAAAATTTGTATATTACATATATTATTCTGAGATGTTTTAGAGGGAACATTAAGAAGCATTGTTAGAAACAATAAGATAATATGAACTGAAATTCAATGGCAATTTTCTCCTTTTAATGCTACAGAGGATATGGATACAACAAAGAAATCATTTGCCTTTGCCAAGAAGAACAATATGCCTTTCTACTATGTGTCTGCAGCCAATGGAACTAATGTGGTCAGGGTAAGACAATACATTGAACAAAAAAAAAGTTGTGTTATTGTTAAGTATTTAGATTAGATGATCAATTAAGGGGGCTTTGGTTTGGTAAGAAGAGAGTTCTTCATAAAGTAACTGTAGTATATTCAATGTAAAAGTAATAGTTTTGAGCTTGTACAAATTCCCAAAGACTAATAACTTTCAGTGGCTCTGAGCCCAGCTGACTATTGGTGTAAATTCCAAAATACATGTATAGTTGATTAGACTTGGCTTTATTGTAAGCTTAGAAGAAGCTCAATTTAAAGATTTGCATTTGTGCAAACAATTTTGCTGTAGCATTCATAAAATTATATGGACAATTTTCTAATCTTTTAGTCATAAACAATCTCTCAAAAGCTAGTTAATGGTGTCTTATTTACAGAGAAAAAAAAATTATTAACTTAAACTCATAATTAAGTTTTTGAACATAATTTAGCTTATATGGTTTTTAACTATTCACTTTTTTCTATTATGTATCCTTAACATGTGACATCCTGGATATTATATATTATTATCAGTTCCGAACTGTTTGTATTTGTTCCTACTTGAATGTATTGTTGTATATTTGCAGTTATTTAAAGACTCTATCAGGGCAGCACTAGCTTATAAACACAACTCCACAGATTTCATGGATGAGATAATGAAAGAGCTTGAAGTTAGTAAATAATGCATTTCTCTACTTCCATAAACATAGATATCATTCATTCATTATTGAAATTTTTATGTATTGGTATATCTAAAAGGAGCAAAGGAGTGACTTGAATTAATTTTTTTTTTTGGTTGTTAATTACAATAAATACAAACTAACCTTTTCCTACTTTCGGTAAATCTCCAATAATCCTAAACTCTTTCCTAAACCTAACTAGATAAGTAAATGCATTCCCAAAACTACCTTAAAGTTACTAATATTAGTAGACTTTTTCCTAATCTTACTTCCTAAGCTGACTTTACAAACATAAAATTTCTAAAAGTAATACAACGTTCCTAATTCTAAGTTTAAACTTTCAAGCTAACAAATGAAGTCTTTTAATTTCACAGTATTTCTGAAGTCTTTTAATTTCACTTTTAATTTCACAGTATTCAGTTGTAGTGTGTACTATAGCCCTAATTATACTTGAAAAATATCCACTTAAACTCTTTGTAATAGAGCACTTGCATCTAACACTAACTTTACAATGATGAAAGCCAAAATATGATCCACATTTCAAAAAATTTTTTTCTTTACCCTGACAAAAAAAATCTAATTAAAAGTTGTTATCAACATTTTTGGATTTTCTCTAGTTAAAATCTCATGAAACTATTAAATGACATTTATTTCACCTTTCTAATTTATTGACAGAACTTTGAGCTGGATCCCATTCCCAGTAAAGTGAAAGACAAAGAGAAAGAAACAGAGAAGATCACACAAGAGAAGTCTTGAGGATTAGTATCAATCTTAGAAAAGAAAATTGTCCTTTATTAAAACTAGAATGTCTAGAAGCAACTGGATTCGTTTTCAAGTTTATTTATTATTGGCTGTACAAAACAATCACTGATAAAAATAATTTAAGTTTATATTGAACATAATTTAGAAATGTACTTGAAACTTTGAAGCCAAAGTTTTACTAGATTTTCATAATGAATGGTGACTTATGTTTTTTTAAATAGTAAACTTTTATTTAGTTAAAAAAAACAGCAACAACCTTTTTCTATTTACAAAAAAAAAAAATCACCTAAACATTTGTATAGATCTTATATTTTTAGAAATGATATTTAATGCATGAATTTTTAAAAAACATTTAACTTTTACAATTGTATGTTTTTTTGTAAACATTTCAAATTGTAGTGATTTATGAGTGTAGCTTGTCTCAGCATGTCTGTGATATTTCAAGTAAGGGAATGTCTTTTTACATGGCTATGCCCTTCAGAATGGTGTGGACCTCAGAATAATACTGAGTTCTAGTCATTGTCATTTGAATAGAATCTGAATTCTCCACTATTTTGTTAACTGTGTAGACTTATTAAACTCACTTTATTACTAATAGTCAAATGAATAATGTCAAGTGTAAACTTCACACTAATCACTTTATACGCACACTGCCAGTTAATAATAGGATTGCAATGTGATTGTGGCATGACTTACAAAGTGTGATGAAGATTTTGAAATGTGTACATTGTGGAGAATAAACAAATTTTCTAAGAATTGTGTTGTTATTTTTAAGGTTTTAATTGTCAGCTGTGTTTAGTAAAAAGCAGATATAATTTGTCATTCCAATTCATATCAAATGTCTATGTCAGGTAACATACTAGGCGCAGGCTGACATAAATGGTGGTAGGAGGGTTAAAGAGAGAGAAAAGGAAAGAGAATGGGCTGTTCCATTTCAATAGTTGGCCTAATAATTCACATTTACAGTGATCCTTAAGATGCAGACAGTTTATTGAAAGTTTAAAAAAACTTTTGCCAAAACAATATATAGCCTGGGAACATATCAACTGGCAAATTCGGTGTGTAATGTAATAATATAATTTTTCTTTTCAATATTTTAAAACCAGCTTTCACAACTATATTGGACTATGTAAACTAGTCTGTGGTCACTAGTCGGTAAATCTTGTGTTGACACCGAATCATTCTGCAGTTCAATGTTAAATGCAGCTGAAGCTAAGTTTAGATTAAACACTGTTCAAGGCAATATTTTATGCATCCTCTATGCATAGAGTCTACTTAAAACTAATCTGACTCCATAAATTAATTGTACTCTATATTGAATAACTTTCTGTGCTAATTTTTTTAAATTTTCAAGTATTTGTCATCCTTCTATCAAGTTTTTTTTTCCCTTTTTTTTCTGAGCTGATTTCCACTGCTCAAGCAACTACCTACTGCATTCTAATTGCTAGTAGTATCATACCAAACTTTAGAATGCTGAAGAAAGTTTTCATTTAGAACTCCTTTTTATTCTCTTAACTATTTTAAACTCTCAAGGCTTAATTTAAAAACTCTTAAAAATCAAGTTAAATCTTTTTTATTTAATAAAAAAAAACTAAATCAACCTTATTTGATTGCCACTGATACAAACGTTTAATTTAAAATGATAATCACAAGACTGTAATCCACATTTTAACACTGTTTATTGACTGTACAAGAATATCCTCAATTGAAAAGAATACAGCTGTTAACTTTAACATAGGTATATAATAGTAGGTAGATTAAAGTAGGTATGGCAAATGTTCTATCAAAATAGTCATAGAATAAATGACAAAACCTTGATCTCAATAGTAATTAGGTCTTATTAAATATAGATAGGAATGTGTAAATATGGAATGTCTGAACCAACGATATGTTAAGAGCTAACAGAAAGGTCACGAAGGTATCATCTTATTAATACACTTTTAAAGAGATAAGCAAGTTTTAGAGAAAAACATATTTAAAAGTTAAGAAAAAATTATTTTTTTTGCTAATTCAAGACAAATCATGGTGGCATTGTTTAAACCATAAACCTTCCTTAAGCACAACATCACCACCACATCTTAAACTTTTAAGACATTGCAGCACATTTTTCATGAAATAATTTAAATACCGGTATATAAATATATTTATATAATAATATATATGTATGTATAATATAATCTTACATAAAAAAAAAGATTAAAGATAATTAGCATGCTTTTAAAAAAAAAATCAATATTCCTTGAAAGCATATTAATTGAACTCTTTCTTAGGGGCTTAAGGCGTTGCTTTTTTTTTTTCTAATGGGGTGAAATTGCTCAGAAGTAGAATATTTGGATACCAATCAACTTGAGTTGAAATCTCATTCAAAACTGGGAAAACAAAAAACTGGAGTTTATCCAGCTTCAAAAGTGTGTGGGAAAAATAAAGATGAATGGTTGTTGCATTGGTCACATGACCCCTAGAATCCTTCCTTCACTGAAATAAAAGAACTACTTCATGTGCCTCTGAATGGTCAAAGGAATGTAAATATAATTTCATTCTGTAATTGATCATACAAACATAGTCAATGAGAGCAAGTTTGGTTTCAAAGTGTAAAAAACATTACCAATGAAAACAACAACTGTACATTTAGTTCAGATCATAACAAATATTGTACATGAAATAATACATAGCCATCGTCACTCTATTTTGCAATTAAGAGGATGCACAATTTTAAAGACATTTGGAATGCTTAATAACTTATTAAAAACAAATCTGAAAACCTGCAATGATGCAACCATTAAGTTGAGATGCAGACACAGCTAAGAAACTTGTAAATATGCACAATCTTTCCACCCTACAAACAAATTTGGAATAATTGTTCATTATTAAAGCAGAAAATATATAAATGGGTGATTCTGATCAATACATGTTGAATGTATAATATAACCACCATCATTAGACCTAACAGCCTGCAATTGATGCTAATGTAACTCAGTCCACAACTTTTGCCTGTACAATGGAAATCAAATCCATTATCTCAGTTCTTGAATCATGAACTTAGAATCAATACTAGCATTTAGGTTTGCAGGCTCCCATTTTTTGTATCTGACTGAAAATGTTATTCAAGATTATGAATGATCACATGATTATAACATCTTAGTGATTATAATTAGTCACAATTTATGATCACATTTAATTACAACAAAAGTAACAGTGATTGTTATGATCAAATAATTTGTTACATTTAAAAAGTATAGAAACATGAGAATTATTTCTAAACAGATTTAAATTGTTGGAAAAATTTAAGAGGGATGGTCAAGTTAAGATCAAGAAACATAACCATTTTATTGATATTTGTACACAGTTACTAACTTTCTTCTAAAGCAAAAATGTCAAGTAAAAAAAAAATTCATCTTAAACTATAAGATCTATCAAATGTAAACATTTTTGTTTGAAGGGCACATAATCTAAGAATTCAATGCTATACATGTTTCATTGGTAGTATGTACAGGTTACTTAAATGCTTACAGTTTATGAGGCAGATGATGGTTTCAAAGAGAAATAACTATTGCAGTGCAGAACATGTAATGTAACCAAAGTTATTCAACAAAAGAGTTGATAAACAATTATAATGTTTTTCAATTATTATTAGTTTTTTTTTCATTTGTATTTTTCTTCCTAGAATACAAAATAAAGGGAGGGAGAAATGCTTTTTCTTTCTCTATTCTATTAGTATTTTTAATTGTCACATTTCAGCTGTACATTAAAATGGTCTCCAAGATACTTCCCTATCTAAAATTTGCAAAGCCCAAGTGCAGAGATGGTGTATGCCATAATGTACATCCTTAAACAAGATTTTAATCTAGTTGAAGGTATAAATCCCACTAGTAACACAGTTGTATAAATCATGATATAAGTAAGCAATTATTTTTCAGGAAATGATCACAATTCATATATATATAGAAACACCATTTGCATTCAGGCAAATACTAAGAAGAAATTAAAAAAAACATTTTTTAAAGATTAAATTATACACAAAATAGTATCATACAAAAACTAAGTAGAATGTTCATTGTAATAACACTTTGCATAAACATATGGTGCCCAGTCTGAGTTTAACTAAGATGATGCAATTTTCTCTACGTTAATATGTGACATGCTTGTCTCAGTGTTTCCAGATTATTCATCCACTATTTGACTTTGGCTGTGACAATAGTTCTTAGTGTTGAACACAACTTGAAATTATTCCATGAATAGGAGAAACAAATTCTATCTTCCAGAAGAACAGATTTAAATATATCACATCACACTGTCTTCATTGTGCACTACAAGTTTGTAGATGCAGGTTTGTTTAATTTTTTGACTGACCGTTCCAAGTTCATACGGTGTCCCACCTGAGTCACCCCTAGATTGATAAACTCATTTCTTCCCATGTCTACTAGCTTTGTTCCATCAATACAGGCCTTAGCAAAACTGACCCTGTACTGGGGTAACCCCAGACTATCCAGCCAGTCTAAGACATCTAGACATGACCAGCTAGATACAGACTTAGTAGCAAAAGGCTTGGAATTTTTATCCAGCGTCTGACTTTCATTAGCATTAGAATCTACTTCCAGGAATTGTGGAGGGGGTGGAATGAAAGCATTCTGATCTCCAAGGTCATCATACTCCATTGGTGGAGGTGGTGGTGGAGCAATCAGATCCTCAATGTTTTGTCCATCCCCATGCTCACTAGACAATGTACTCAATGAAGAGACAGAGGAAACAAAGCTGGCATTATCTTCCTGGCTAAAAGCTGGCATGTGGTTTCCATGTTCAGGGCTGTTGTTTAAACTACTGCCAAAGGACATGGGTGGAGGAATAATGTCCAGCACAACTGTTTTAAGACGACTGCCATCAGGATCATCAAATCCTGGAGGAGGTGGAGCAACCATTGATTCAAATCCATGCTGTGGAGGAGGAATAAGACCTGGGGGTGGGGAAACCGTACCATTGGTTTTTGACTTCTTGATTGTTCCATTGCTCAAAGATTGCTCAGTGTGGGAGTGATCTTCAGTGACACCTTTCACTGGCATGTTTTTATTGACTGCAGAACCAACTTGACTCCTGATGACATTGACTTTCTCCCCTGATGAGCTTTTAGCAGGCTTCACTTCAATCAATGTGGTCCCATTGGATTTACTTGTCGTCATGTTAGGGGTAGAGGATGTGGGGGAAGTAGGGGAAGAGTGTTTCCTGGTTGGTGTAATCTCCACAGGACCTTTCTTCTCAATGTGGCTTTGAAGATTTCCAGAAGCTTTCTTTTTCAGATATTCTTGCCTAGCTTTCTCTGCTAGGGCTATATAGTCTCCAGAGGTAGCATCCTGACCAGACTTTGATAATTTGAGAGTGTCAGTATGACTTTCACTAGAGTTGGTTGTGGCTTTATTACTTAGTGAAACTGTTGAAACAGAAGTTGAGGCTGACAAAATGGGTGCCTTTACAGGAGGAGGACTTGGGGCTTTGGATGACTTATTAGCCATTGTCACTTCAGTTTTGGTTCCTAAAGTGGGGGCTACATTAATCTTTGTGGGTAATACAACAGAAGATGTGGTTCCCTTTACATCAACTGGTTTAAGTCGGGAACGAAAATCGATTGTGCCATTACTTTCTGACTCTTTGGCAGATATAGTTGACAGAGGTTTCTCTAAAGCATTTATAGGTTTAAGATTAACCGATGTAACTTTTCCCTGGGAGACTGCACTGCTAGATTCTAATTTGGCAACAACCTCCTTAGGTTTCTGAGCATTAGCTCCAAGGCCAGTTGTAGTTAAAGACACTGCAGTAGAAACCACTGGATCATTCAATGCCTGAGACTTAGGCTCCTCTTTCTTCACTTCAATCTGTTTCTTAACATCCCCTCCAACAAACTTTGCCGCTTGAAGTTTTTTATTGCGGTTGAGGCGAGCTTCAATTTCCTCCACCACAGTTGTGTCCTCTGTCTGTTCTATCCTGCTTTTACGTAGAGCCACAGCAGCTTTTAAAGCTTCTTGATTTAGTTCATGAGTTGTTTTATCTGAAACCAAAGGATACAATGTTATTGTAGATTTTGTCTTTGTTTAATAAATAATTTGTTTTAAAACATTATTGTTAAATTTTTTAAACTCTCAAAGCTTTCATTTATTGTTTGGGGGTTACAAAGGTAATATATTTGTTCAGTGCAAATAGTTTAGTGTTTTTAAGCTTAAGGAAATCTTTGAATGTTACACTTACTTGTTGAGATTGGTTTGACTTCCAGTAATCTTGGTCCTTCAGTTTCTAATCTTGACTTGCGTTCTGCCACAGCAGCCATTATATCAAGTGCTGACACACGAGGGGGCAGAGCTTCATTCACGCCAGCCTGCTGACGTCTGGCGAGTGTTGCATTGCCTGAAGTACTAAAAGATGGCTCCAAAAGAGCAGAGATGGGAGGGGGTGGAGGAGGTCCAACAAGTGGGGGAGGGGGGCCAGGGGGTGGGGGAGGGGGAGGAGCACTGGACATCTGCATTCTTCCACTCCTCTCGCCCCCTTCAGCACTCATGTTTGACTGAATGGAAGACCTCCTAGAGCTCTCTGTACTGGAGGGCTGGGATGACCTCTGACCTGACATTAGTGTTCTGTCTGGCATATGAGTCATCAAAGGTGATGACCTGCGACTAGAGCTTGGAGAAGAATGCATGCTGGAAGGAGCTGGTGCCTTGTTATTTGCCTTCTCACTTGTAATGGAGATGACGGTGACAGCGGCTCTGTTTTGCTTGACAACATCCGATACCTGGACATTGGACGCTGGCTTTTTGAAATTAGGAGGCCCGGACTTCTCATCCCCACTATCATCATAATCAGGCTCTGGTTCATAGACAGTTCCTTTCTTGACTGGCTCATCCAGATGGATGTCTGCGGTAACCAACAGTGTCGCATTGGGATGCTTCTGGATAAACTTTTGTGCATTTTCCAATACACGGTCATCAGCAAAGGTAATGCTCTTATCTGTGTTGGGCGCATTTTTCTTAGATATTTCAGATGAGGGCAGTGAAGATTTATCCACAAGCACGGCACTGGCTCCTGGCCTAAAGCTTGATTCATATGGAGATTCTGTATCGGCTCTCACATTGCTTTTAGCCCCTGTGTGGATTCTGACCAGTTCAGGTGTGGAAGGGGCACCAGGTGCAATTCTCTGATTAGCTTGTCTTCTGCTGGCATCATTAGGAATAGCAGGGTTGCTTCCTCTGCTGTATGACCCAGTTCCACTTGTCACTGCAGTCATAAGATATGGCTGGTCTACTGATGATGCCTGAAGTGTCCCTGAATAGCCTGATGCTTGTGAAGGAGGGGCAGGTGCTTGGTTTTTGGTCCAGGTACTTCTTCCTCCCAGATTATTTCCTGTCTGTATTCCATAGGATGGGCCATATTGGTTTTCAAGAGCAGAAATAATATCAGGTGTACTCTTTGAACGCTCCATTGTCTAAAAAAAAAAAAATTTAATTTGTTACTAAACAAACAACACAAGTTAAAGAGATAAAACTTTTCTAATCAATCACAAACTTATGAAATTCATTTTCATTCTTAAAAAGAGCAATATTGTTTGTAAAAAAAAAAGACAGAATAACTTTTACCTGAGATGCAGATTTTTTGTGATATTTTTTTATTCTTGCCTCTGCAGGACTGACATGATCTCCCCCTCTGGCATTACTGGGCTCTCCAGACATCAAACTTTCATAGTCTACAACAGAGACACGTTTCACTGTGTGAGAACCTCTGATAGATGCAATTTTGGGATCATCTGCATGCAATGAGAGCCTTCGACTAGCTTCTTGACCTTCAAACTCAGCTATGGTCGCATCAAGTTTTTCTAAAAATATGATTTTCATGTTTTGAGATTTAAAAAAATAATCATTTTTTAAAATCATTTTAAAACAAAACAAAATAAAATCTGAACAAGGTAGAATTTTAACACTGCAGATCAAGGTTTGTGAGTAAAGCGTAAAAAATGGGTAAAAAGTACATGGTCATTAGTTTTGGCTTCAAAGTTCTTCTGGAATGGCAATTGTGTAAAAGTGAAATTCCTTTTCTTTGCTAGGTGTTTATAATTGAAATTAGGGTCTCAATTTAAAAGGTCTCAATTTAAAATTCAAGTTAAAGAGTTTTTGTATGCAGCCTTGATTTGAATTGTTTTGAAGTTAAAGAGTTTTTGTATGCAGCCTTGATTTGAATTGTTTTGAAGTGAAGAGTTTTTGTATGCAGCCTTGATTTGAATTGTTTTGAAGTTAAAGAGTTTTTGTATGCAGCCTTGATTTGAATTGTTTTGAAGTTAAGAGTTTTTGTATGCAGCCTTGATTTGAATTGTAAGTTTTGAACATTCAGAAAAAAATATTATCATGCTCAAGCCCAAAACTCCTGCAGGTGGCAGGGAATGGTGTCTGGCAGGGAATGGTGTCTGGCAGGGTTTTGGATGCTGGACTATTCTGAATCTGGAGCTCATACCACAAGACCAGGCAACCACTGATTACACCAGATTGCACTGACTATGGATGGATAGCATACAACAAAAAAGTAATAATATATACATATGGAATTACACATATATAAACTGGTCACATCTGGAACTATGTAGAACAAGAACTACTGCACACTTCCTTGATCTTTGGACTTGAAGACAAGTCTTATTATTTTCATATGATAATGTGCATTTCCATCTAAACATATAACATCAATGTCTCATGCTTGAAAACTAATGAATAATATTAAAAAATTGAGCCAACCTATTTCAGCTAGTCCCTCTAGTCCTTCAGTCATTGACTTGGAGCTGGCTTTACTATAAGATAATGAAGTTCTAGGGTCTCTTTGAGGTGGCAATGGAGCAGCTGAAGTAGACAAAATATAAACCTATTAATCTATGCAGCATGAAAGCATTTTAAATTACTTTTCCTGTAACATTGTATTACACTTTTTAAACAGTGAAAACATGTTGAATAATAAAATAGGATAAAATAACTTGACTGCTACTATTTCTTACAATAGGAACTTTCTCCTCCATATATTGAATACCAACCTTGCTTTTTACGAGCTGGTAAGGTCATTGACCCATCTGAGTGCATGGCCCAATCAGCAGGAGTTCTATCTGCATGGGTCACAGTGACAACCTTGAGAGTGAGGACATTGCTTGATGAACGTATGAGGTGAACAACATGTTCATGAGAGGCTCGAACAACATTCTCGCCATTGATCTGTGAAGATAGTTTTTTTAGTACTGTGTTTTAAATAACTATATCAGAAAACAGAACTTCACTTTAAAAAAAAAAGAAGAAAAAAAGAAAGAAGAGTTTCCTCATTTCAAACATCAAACACTGGGCAGTAAATTCTAACACAGTCACAAACAATATTGACCACATTAAGAACAAAAAGTTTTTAAAATATTACATATTGAAAAGAAAAAATTAGTATTTAAAAAAAATCCAAATATCTTAAAACTTTATGCTGTATTACTATAGGATACACATTGAAATAGATTTATACAATTTTAAAAGATGTAAGAATGTTCATATTTTATGAAGTATTAACTTTTTCAGGGATCAATTAAAAAACATTATTTTAATCTGATGATTTTTTCAGTAAATTAATTATATATACACTTTTTATATAAAATAAACAATTGAAAAGTAGCTAACAACATATTTGTCATTTTCCCAACTTTTTACAAATAAAGAGAAGAAAAAGTTGACATAAAAACTAGCATAAAAAATGAGTGCAAATAAAAGGGCCAAGATGTGAGCAGGAAGGGAGGCAAGTGAGTTTAAACTAACATTCCAGAACAATATTGACAACTTGACATGCCAGAACACTACAGAGTTAACACAGACACAGGCAACTGGCTTTTTTAAACTTTAAATACAAGTGGAAAAATAGAACTAGTTCTGTAGAGAGTTGTCTGATCATGCCTCTTGAGAATAGCACAAAAGTTCTATTTGTAAGTTTAAAGATAGAATGATTATTCTAGGGTACTGCAAATTTAATAATGGTCATACATTTGTCCTAAAATTATTATTATGGGCTAAGGGGATAATTAGTTTTGACCTATGAATATCTGGGTAATTGATATATCTTGCAGACAATATTTGACACAGAATATTTGCTGTTAGCATTTCTCTAGCAACACAACTTGGTCTTCACTAAGTTTAACATGAACCCCACTAGATCCTGTGATTACTTATCAAATAACTTCATTTTCTCCATCAAGATTTTACTAGGAAGTTTATCTTTTGTTTAATGGAATCATTCTATGCTCTTATCTGTCAAAATAACGGTCACCTTTTAAACTACCTCTCCTCTAGAAGTTTCAATTCAAGTAAATCTGTACAAGTTAAGTTCCCCTTTGAGACCTTTTGGTCTATAGGGCAGATGATGTAAAGGTCATCTGATTCTGTGGCCTACAGTTAACGAGGGTGTCATGTGGCCAGCAAAATGACCAACCTCCTTTACTTTTCCCTAACTAATGTCAGGTACCCATTAAAGCTGGGAGGTGCCCAAGGATCCCGAAATAAAAATCCCAGTCTTCACTGGGATTCGAACCCGGGACCCCAAGTTCAGAAGCCAAGCACTTTACCGCTCAGCCACCGCCCCTCTAAATCTGTACAATCTAGTGTGTAACCTGATGTATTAGGCAAATTTGTAGCATGATGTAAGCTACTCAATCAGGCACTAGTAAATATGGGCCTTCTGTTGTGATAGATAAACTTTTGATTTCCAACAGTTAAAATTTGACTTTCTTGATCAAGTTAATACTGTCAATATGTTTCAAAAGATAAGTTTGTTTTGTTGTTTATAAGTACTGTTTTTTGTTTTTATTATTGATAATTTATTTCTAATGTCTTTGTTGGTTATGTTATGGTAATCCTAGCTCTGTTAACTATATCTTGCCAATGTTGGCTGCAGTAATCAATATTTCTTTTGATCTATTATGGTCTTGATCCTTGTTTATCAATAAATTATTCTGTAAAGGATGATGAGTGAAAATAGCAGTTTTCAAAAGTTTGGCAAATTTCTGACAAAAAAAAAAAAGCTGAAAGATACTTTTGAAGTCATTTAAGAAGTTTGTTCATAAATTTGCTGTTATTTAAATGAGCTAAGAGAGAAAATGGAATTTGTGCAATACATTTTATGGTGACCTTATTTTTATATTTAAAAAATGTTTCATGAAGACATATAGATAATGGATTTTAAATAGACAGACTGAAATTTTTATTACATGCTACTAGGACGTAATCATCATCTTTTTTGAAGTAACATCTTTATTATATAAGATAAGATAATTATTGTTAAAATTTGGACATTTTTTTAGAGGGAATTTACATTTATATAGTTCCTAAGTGTTTGTTTTAATTTTATTTTATTAAAATGAAATGCCAAAATAAAGACAACATACACCTATTGTATAAATAGACAGCATCTACTTTGCAATTTTCCTGAGCTCCATTTTTTACAAAAAAATGTTTGATATAGGATGTCTTTTACTGAACTAATTATTGTCTTTTACAAAACTAATTCTGAACACCAATTCACATCCCCTTCATACCCAGAAGTGTTTTGACAGGTGTTTTTTTTAGATTGTTTTGAGTTCCTGTATTCCTGTTGCATGTCAGTGTCTTACATTTCAGATTCATGTCTTTAGTTAGAAAGGAAAGGAAACATAAACCTGGACACATTAATGGTTTCTAAAATCAATCTTTAAGCAAAGTATAACTACAAGAACCTGCACACATTTGATTAAACTGTTAAGTGATACAAAACTGTTTCATTCATTGCTTTATTTTACTTCTTTGTAAAGTGATTAGCTAAATGGTGTATGTCTTTCATTATTTCCATAATTGTGATAATTGGTTTAAGAAACCTATTTCAAATTGCATATATTAAAACAAATAATTATTGCACATGCCACGCTTTCATTCAGATTAATGCTGTATTTTAGGGACTAAAGTGTTTTATAATAGCCAAATAATTCCATATTTTTAAACAAGCTGCTGATAAATTAAAGAAAAAGACACTTGTTCTGTACCTCTAAAATGAAATCTCCTTTTTTGAGACCTGCCCTGTCAGCTTGAGAACCCACATCCACACTATCCAAATATTGTAAAGCTGGATATTCAGCTGAGGGTTGAAAGTCATTGAATGTTCCTCCAGTTGGTATTTTAGCTAAAGCAGAAATGTGTTAATGGTTGAAAATGGTTAAATAACTTTCATAATGCTATGTTCTGTTATGTGTACTGAACAGATGTGGGTCAAATATTATCACTAATAAATAACTGTATAGATAAATACATTGTTGTTTTAATATTTTGAATTGCTGGAAAATTTATTATTCTTTATTTATAAAGAAATAAATATTAATGCAAATTATTTTTGGTATTGTTATAAAGACAATTATACTTCACATTAAATAGACAGCAAAAGTAGCAATAGTATTTTCTATAAAGTCAATGGGAAGGTAAGTGTCAAGTTAAAGAAGACCCTTACATTTAGCTCCTCGTAATACAAAGCCATAGCCTTCAGCACTGCGATGTAAAAGAACTACTCGAGGATGTTGCTCTCTGAAATTCAAAAAATATTGTTACCATTAATATTATCTTAATGTTTGAAATTGTTCATTACTGGAGACACTAGTTTCCAATGGTGAAAACATTTCATTAAATGCAGAGTCTAATGAAGATTATGAACATAACTGATTCTTTAAAGTATTTTTTTCTTAAAAGGTTTTCCTTAAAATTTCAAGTACAAATTGTGATCACATACAAAATCCCCCCCTCACCCACCCACCCCCCCCCATCCAAAAAAAATAAATATTTCCAAGTAAGTATGTATATTTCAAAAAAACTTCTATGATGTGTAATTATTCTACATTCTCTTTATCTTTACATTATGACAAAGGCATAGAGAATAAAAAGTTTAATCATAAAATGTGACAGTAATTGAAACATATTTTGACATTGACACCATACACAAACCTAATTGCTTGTGACAATATCAGATGACCAGTGTCTCTCACATTGACTTGCAAGATTTAAAAGTTGACCCCTTCCCACCCACCATCTACCTAACTTACTATTTTCCACTCATGAGTATTTGCTAGGCATTTTTGTTCATTGTGAAAGACTCGAGAGACGCTTCATTTCAACCAAACAACAATACATAACAGGAAAGTATGATACCATCTGAATTGGTCTGCTAGTTGGCTTTCTTATACAGACAACCAATAAAGTAGTCATTAGTGCTACCCCCCCCCCCTAAAAAAAGCTACATAAAAAAGCATATGCCAGCTCAATTAAGTGACAGCCAAGTTGGGACTATACTCCCTGAAAGACTCATGACAATGTCTTTAAAAAACTTCCCTGACAGACTCATGACATGTCTTAGAAAACTCTTCAGTAAAAAAAAGGTAAATAATGTGCTGAGAAACATAATGACTTGGCATGGAACAATATCTCACTGAACTGCTCTATTGTGGTATGTGTTTATGTGCTTTATGTGTGTATGTCCTGAAAGGATTAATTCCTGCCTACATAGGTTTAAACTCTCTAGGTGACTGGCACCTGGCCAACAACAGTAACCTTATCTAATAACTGGAATCATGACAATGGTAAAATAGAAACTACCTTTTTTTTTTCTTACACTGTAGGGATATTGAAGAAATAATCATATACTCTCTATATATACATCCAACAAAAGCAAAGCATGATGACAAATAATCTAATAATAATAATAATAACCAATGCATAGTTAGGTGGTAAATGCTTAGAACTTTTTGACATGTGGGTCTGGTGTTCACACCTACTCCTCTATTTTTCTTTGTTATTCTATAGGAGGTTGTGTGGGTTAGTAACTTTGTTTATCAGAGACAGAGTCAATTTTATTCGTATTAAATAAACAATGTTCAATTGTTAACCTTTACTCTACAACCATACAAACTCTGCTATACAATATTTTTGGCAAAATAATGTCCCATTCAAACTTGCATCACTTTAACAGTTTTATAAAAAGAGCGTCAAACACTAATCGCACGAGCCTACCTAACCTTGGTAAAAAAAAAGATGCCTCCATAACTTAGTTAAGTCAAATGGAAGAGGGTGATTTTTTGTCCTATTAGGCAAGAAGAGAACTTTGTGAGACGGTATGAACTTATTCTGATGACCATGAAATACAGAGATGTTTGTGTGTTGCCACACAATGAATCTTATGCCTGTGTGCATATTTTTCTTTCTTTTTCTATTAAATGGTTTTTCACATTGAAAAAAAAGTCCATTTAATCCTAACACATTTCCAATTACGATAATAAAGATGTCTTCGTCTATGATGTCTCAGTTCTAAAACTAGACAAAAGAAACTTTTGGTCGCAAGACGTGTGTTGAGAAAGACCTGATCAGGAAAGTCTGTGGCATTTTTTTTTTAAGTCTTGAGAGACGATCTTTTCCCCTTGCAAGCTCTTGTGTAAAAGTGAAACTTACAATATTGAATATCTTTAAAAAATATGAATCTATGTTTCTTTAATCATATTTAATGGCGTGTCAACATTTCATTAACAGTTTTAAAAAATATGTGCAGGTCTACGTAGTACATGTTTTTTCCTCTTCAAACAAAGTAAACATATTGCATTTTCATTTGTGTTAAATGAACTAAAATATAACAGCTCTAGCTGTACAGTTGGTGTCCTAATGGTTGAGCTCAATATCTTTTTAAATGAATGCTAATGCACGCATCAAACGTAGACTAATTTCGTACCTAGAGCCTACTCGAATGCTTAGAACAAGTTTGTAAATATGAAGAAATCTACAGCATGAGAGATGGTAAACTAAGAAGGCCAAGACAGAGTCGATTGGTGGGGTCACGTTTTATCTTAAGGCCGATAAATGTCAATGTTGATATAGAACGTATTGGCCCAGGTGTTTCTCCAGGGAATCTTCACTGTTGGTAGATGTAGCTTCCCGTTTGTCTTTAAAAACTTCGGCCCGTGAGAGGTCTTTTCCGTAGACCGCACATACACCTTGATCACATCAAGCCACAGTTAACCTCAAACAAATGGTCAAAGTAAGGACTATGCAGGTATTTAACAAAGCTTACAAAAGTAAAAATCCATATCTCGCTTTGCTTGAGTATAGAAATACTCCAATAATCGGACTGCCTATGACAACAGTAAAAGACCCTGGAATATTATTCCAATTGATCTGAAACTGTTGTAAACCACCCCTACCTGAAAATGCAGAGAAATAACTCAAAGGAACGGTACTCATGCAAGATAACCTTAAGATTTTGTTGTCGTAGAAAAAGTGGAATTTCGAACAATACAAACATGACAGAAAGCAGTTGTGAAAACAAAAATTCGTCTCCCAGAACCCAAATTATAGCAAATTATAGACAAACGATGAAAAAACCTACGGACGAATCAATTAACGATTTTTAAATAATTAAAATAAAAGTAAGACGAAGACATTCTCTAGGTATGTATATGTATAGATGAAGAGACAAGAGATCCAGGGGCACTAGTGAGACTAGTGTAGTTCTAGAACAATTCTCCTTATAAAAGTAAAATGTGCACGAATGTTTACATTAGAGAAAGTCTTAACAGTAAATTTGGTAGAACCGGCAATCTTAGAGCACATACTTTTTAACATGGTCAGAATTTTTAAATCTATGAACCTTTTTATTTATTTTACTAAGGGTGACCCATGTCCACTCACTCTTTAGTTCACATTATCTCCCGTTTTTAATTCACCGTTGTTTGAAAAAAAAATGAATATGTGTAAAGGTGCCAATAAGTGAATAAATGTTTCCCTTTCAGACCTTGCTATGTATGGGGGCTGATGACGTAAAGCTCATCTTTCTCTGACCAACGGATGACGAGGGTGTCATGTAGCCAGCACAACGGTAGTCCTACCCCTACCAATAAGGTGGCCCTTCAGCGGGATTCCAACTTCTCGGTTCGAAAGTCAAGCGCTTGACCACTCAGACAGCACACCCCATTCTCTGTATACACTTTATGTGAGGAAGTTGAGTTATACACATTATGTGAGGAAGTTGAGTTATACACATTATGCGAGGACGTTGAGTTATACACATTATGTGAGGACGTTGAGTTATACACACTATGTGAGGAAGTTGAGTTATACACATTATGTGAGGACGTTGAGTTATACACACTATGTGAGGAAGTTGAGTTATAGGCCTTATGTGAGGAAGTTGAGTTATACACCTTATGTGAGGACTTTACATCGCAAGAAGTTGAGTTCATTTCAGCATTCTTCTAATAGCGGCCATGAACAAATAGTATTTGTCAACACGATTATATTGCTAGTTTAATAAGGAAATTTAAATCAACTATATCTAATTATTGTAAGATTAGAGAGAGAAAGAAGAAAGAGAGGAATTATCCATCCCCCCCCAACAATCTTTTCCAGGGATGAACGCTAATCTCTTGCCTTTTATTATCCTCCAAAGTTGAATGGACAAATCTCTTCCCAATGTAGACACTTGGTGGGAGGGGGTTGAAGTTATCTGAAGATATTGTTTGTGCTAAAGGTCAAGCAGATCGGAGCTATCTAGACAATGTTTGACAGACGTAAACTTAGCTAGGTAGAGCAAAGCAGAACAACAGTTTCAATAGTCTATGACACACATACTAGCACAAAGGTTCTCGAACTTTTGTTTTTTACCCGTGGACCACTTCATACTGTCAAAACGTGCCCAATAACTCCTAAATGAAAAAGCTACATAAATGCACAGTAAAGAAGTTACAAATGTAAAACAAAAATAACATTTTGTTAAAGGAGTGTTTATTGAGATTATAATTTTGTTTAAAATAAAATTGTAAAAAAAAATGACTTAGATGATGTTTATGACGAGATTTTATGAAAGTATTTCTGTTCGACTCAATGTTTGTTAGGTAGCTACCGCTACTCCTCACGAGCAGAAATTTCTACAGTAGTCGGTTTCTTTTTATTTGAGATGAGACACTGAATCCATGTTGTACCAAATTAGAAGAAAAGAAAGCAGTTGAAACATTCTGTACCCAACGCAGAATATAAATTTGGAGTATGTTTTGTGCATAGATATAAATAAATATAGACTGGCCAATAATAGAGTTTTATGAAACAAAAATTTGTGAATTGCCATTTTGTGTACTTTATTTTATGTCTATAAATTTTGTTTATTCTCTAAGACTGAAGATCATGCAACTTTTAAATTTTTCGCAATTCGGAAATCCGAATTCAATAGATATACATGTTTTCAAGTTACATGAAGTTATTTCCTTTTTCCAGTCTATATTTATTTATGTCTATGGTTTTGTGCTATGAGTTGCGGTACCTTGTTTAAACATTGGTTTAAGTTACTTATTTGTGGATATTTCAATAGACCCTCCTGTATTAGTATGGACTCATCTGAGATTGGGATCTGAGTATTTACACACAAAAAATGGGTTCCATACCCAGTCGGAAATATCCAAGTGAATAAAGTCTTCAAATCTTTTGTTTACGTCGAAATAGAAGAGTTCCACTGGTACGTAATAGACTTATAAAGCAACAGTGAAGGGCAAGTTCGTTTTCATTGAAAATTATCCGAGAAACTGGCTTTAAGCAAAGACGTTATGTAATTGCAGGTCTATACATTTTTCATCTTTCTGTTGTCTCCCCCTACGGTCGTCTCGAGGACCCCTTGGGGTCCGCTTATCACAGTATGAGAACCACTACACTAGCATAATATATCTATGTAAATAGATAGTAAGATAGTTGAGAAAACATTGCTTGGATTGGGGGGGGGGCGATAGAGAATTAGCTTCAACGCTAATGTGTGTGTCTGTGTGTGAAAGTCCGTCTATTTAAACAATAAAAGTGTAGGTTGTTTACTATAGGACAAAAGAAGTGCGATAGAAGGTTATGTGGAGAAAAAGTGTTAGGTCTACGTCCTTGGTGTTTGTGGTGAAACAAAGGTACTTTTAACATCTACAATGTGTATCCTGTAGTAGGCCTAGACAGTCACTGTAATAACTAAGATCCGGATAGCTTTCCTATTCACACACACTCTCTCTCTCTCACCAGTAGCGGTCTTTGGGGGTGGCAAGGCCCCGCGCCTGAGGTGGGCCCCGCGATTTGATATTTGTCACAAACTTGATCACTACACATTTTCCTAATAAAATCCGATTGGACGTCTTTGTTTATATACAAAATAAACTCTGGATTGGTTGCTTCCGCCTAAGTGTAGGCCTACAGACATATCGTGCGGCCATGGGAGTCTTTTTGAAAAAAAAAACAACTTTAACTTGAAAAGAAAATTCTTTATACAGAACATTAACAATACAGTATACAATGCACTTATGCGGCTCATTGTAAGCCAAAAGTAAATAGGTACTGTTCCATGTTTTGTAACAAAAATAAGGCCCACAGCGTTAGCGGCGGACATACTGAATTGTTATTGTTACAGCGTTAGAAACTGATTAGCCCGTTAGCGTGATGTGGTACGGTATATTAAGTCTACCTTTAGGGCCCCGCACTAAACACTCGCCCAGGGCCCCGCCCATTGCTAAGGCCGCCCCTGTCTCTCACACACACACGTGACAGAAATGTGTAAACAAGGTAAAAATTGTGGACAGCACTATCGGCAAAGAGAAGCATGGACAGCAACTAGAGACAGGGGTCTCTTCTAAGACCGAGATAAAGCTTAAGCTTAAAAAAAAAAGAGAACTTTAACGGTCTCAGTGTAGACAGCGACTTCCAAGATTCTGCGGAAAAAAGGACACAATATATTGATCACAGCACGGGGTCTGCACTGACACATGAATTACTATCTTCTTTGAACTC
Source organism: Biomphalaria straminea (assembly GCA_021533235.1). Classification (NCBI taxonomy): domain Eukaryota; kingdom Metazoa; phylum Mollusca; class Gastropoda; family Planorbidae; genus Biomphalaria; species Biomphalaria straminea. Next base: position 24,227,241 of record JADKLZ010005243.1, read on the forward strand.
GAAGTTAAAGTTACATCAATCAATGATTTCATTCCTTTAAAGCGTCTGGTTTCAATAAATTCCATCGTTAAATAGTAATAGCTTTGGACAATGTACAAGCGTAAGGTACATTCAAGCCAGTTTTTAACAATGCTACTCAGCTGCCTAAAATCTACAGTTTTTTGTTTTTTTTTTCGTTTGCATTCCGGACATAATGCTAACGTTGAAAGAGTGTCAAAGGGCATAAACAAAATCCCACATAGACCAAGAGAGTCATTTTTCTCCCTAAATAGATCTCCACACTGAAGAACATGTGTATAGGATGTCGTAAGTAGGCCTAACTTTGTACGAAACTTCTGCGAAAGGCAGCTAGGTCTGAGAAATATAATACTTACTATAGTATCGTTCAAGGGACAGGTTTTATTATTAAATTCGAAGCCTAGCTTTTAAATTTTACTTTGTCCTTTTGTTTGTTAGTTTTCGACATTATTTTTACCTCTTTTTGTCTTCCTATTGTAGAATAGATTTTTGGTAATAGTACTCGAATACAGTATTTTATTTAGGCTATATCCATAGACATAAATAAGTATAGACTGGCCAATAAGATATTTTTATGAAGGGAACATTTGTGATTTGCAAATTAGTGTACTATGGTACTATACAGCATGAGCAGTATAAAAGTTAAGTATTCATATCTATTTCAGCCATAACCTATATAAGTATTGCAATATTTTCACTATTGTGTTTTTTTTTTATCTCTTAGCGTGACTGTAATGTCAATTAATCATAATGTTTATTTTTTGTTCTGAAACTGTTTTTTTTTTAATTTTAGCTTATTTGAACATTCTGCTGAAAAAATCCCTAGTTTCACTAATTCAAAGTTAAGGACTGAATCCTTTATTTCTTTTTTCCAGTGTATATTTATTTATGCTATCTATGCCATTTTGTGAATGAAAATAGTGCGGATTTGGATACACCATTTTTCTTTCACACCATGCTGCGTAAATAAGGAGGAAGTGTAGTTTTGTTTAATCTTTAAGACTAAAGATCGTGCAAATTGACAGATTTCGGAAATCCGAATACAATGGATATACATTTTTTCAAGTTACATAAATTTACTTCCTGTTTCCAGTCTATATTTATTTATGTCTATGGCTATATCCTATGAGATCCATTTATAGTCTACGTCTAAAGCCTACGTTATTTACCATTCATTCCAAGATAGGTGTGTTTTAGGTATATATATATATATATTAGTGTGTGTGTCAAGTCACACACACACACTGGTGATAAGGACAATAAATTGAAACAAGTTTTCAGCACAGGTATACGTTACTATACAGTTATATACTGTTACTCAGTACCCAAACAATCAATAGAATATAGTAGGAAACTGCACCCACCAATTATTATCTTTGAACTTGACTAGTCGATCTACACACACACACAAGACTAAGACCACTGTTAAAACGTGTACCTCTCGCCTCCCTCCCCCTTATAGTAAGACTCGCTTATTTTCTGGTAGATTAACAGAAGAGATAAGCAGCTGAAACTCAACATGATCATCTTTTTAAATATCAACGCCCGTGTAAGTATATTCTTCCGTGTCCCGGCTGTGTTGACATTACAATGGACCGAGGTGTATAGCCTTTGAAATGAGACAGGCAATTACGCCCAATATAAAAAAATGATACTATTGATAAAGTGAACTGATAGTGTGATGTTATATATAGGCCTAAAGTCATAGGATGATGTCATAGTGACAGGTAGGCTTTGTTAGATAAATGTATTTGCAGATACAACTTGAAAAGACAAACATGTCAGTGACCCAGGGTGGGAGGCATTCTGAGAAAATTCAGCTAACGTGATTAACTCTTTCAATGCTAAATTGTAGTGCCTGTAGGCACTATGTGCTGTATCAGAGAACTCTAGAACAACAGACACGCTCTATGTGCGTCCTTTAAAAAGCTGGCATAAAAAAAAAAAAAAAACCCGGTTCGGCATTATGTGACTTATCGCTCTTTGAACGCGCCCAAGTGGACATTCTTTCTTGTCGCCCTTGTGGCCGACAGAGAAAGATTATTGAAACGTTTTGTCAACACCCAGTAGTGCGTCACGGCAACTTTATGGTCTCACTAGCTGCCTGACCTGTCTGTGTGTGGCTACATCTACGTGTATAAGTAAGTCGGTCCGGCAAAATGGCGAAGTGTGTCACACAGCAAGACCAAGTTTTAACAATACATTGATAGCTACAGGGAAAGATCTAAATGTCTGATAGTTGAAAAAGCTTTTTTTTTTCCCAGTGAGGTCAAGAGAACAACTACGTAGACCTCAAACCGAGATATAGTATATTGTTCACTACTAAATCAATACAAAGGATTGAACTCGACTGGGAACCCAACATTAGGTGTGCCTGGTACAAGTGAAATCGTAAATCAAAAAGTCACAACAAAAGCCTGCAAGTTATTTATAGAAACGTACTCTCCACCCTTGTGCAGACAACGTCGGGAGCATTAGATGTGAGGGTCAAATCCAAGACATTAGACACTTAAAGAATCTTTGGTATCAACAAGACCATCTC
>JADKLZ010005243.1:24230200-24240603 GCA_021533235.1 Biomphalaria straminea
ATAATACATTATATATGTCCCACTTTAAAAGGTTTGACTCGGATCGTTGAATAAATGTAACTACATTGTAACCACTGTACTCGTACATTAAACACACCATGTGATGTTATGACAGTGTTTATTATGTAACATAATTATCTTAAAGACTATATATCAGCTTGGTAGTATTACCTATGTAACTTTTTTTGGTACTATGTCTATGATGGCGCATTGGCTTATAATTAGATGGGGAACATTTCGTACAAGTTGAGAAGCAACTCCAAGAATGTACAATGTCAAATCAGGAACTTCAATAATGAGTGAATAACAACTGAAATATGGTAGCCTATGCCAAATAAAATTTTGGAAGCCCAAGGCAGTGACCTCACGAAGATGGCGTTACGAAAGTCACGGACACGGCGGTGAAACACCACCCCTCTCCATAATCGAAAAACGTTTTAGATATTAAACATTAACTGTTCTTCCGTAAAATGTATAAGAAACCTTGACTATAAGAAAATATTTGCTGTCAAAATGCAATAGATACCACATTTGAAATTGTTAGACTAAAAATCTCTACATCAAGGCTAAAAAAAAAAGGCTTTTATATAACGCAAGGCTATACAAGGAAGACAGATAAACGCCTGTTATATTAATCAATTTTACATTGTTATTGTTATGTATCTGCGTTTTAGTTATGACTTGTAATATTGAACATTAGGAAAGTGTGTATTTTTGTACAAAAATGATTTGTGAAAATGGTGATTAAGATGACGTTGAATAACAAATCCTATAAACGTTTTCCATATTGATTAATATACATACAACCTTGGATAAAATATTTACATCAACATGCAGTCTTCGATATAATATTTACACTAACATTTAATTATTTATTTTACACTATCTTTCAATTTTTATTGTTTTATTCTCTACACGCGGCTTATCTCCCTTTGTATTAGAAATCTTATTCTATACAAAGGGTTATTTTCACCATTAGCTGCTTAGTTTCTTTTTTTTTTTGTGCTGTTTTTATAAAAGCTAAATTAATTAGTTACAAGAAATTAATTGGTCGATTGATCGATTGATTCATGTTCTGTTAGGGCAGTGAATCCTTGCACAAAGTTTCAGCTTGATTCGAGAATGGGAGAGATAGCATGTACACAATTTGTAGCAGACTTAGCATGTCAAGTAAGATCCCTTGCAGAGGGGCCACAATTATGTAGAAATAAAAAAAAGTAATTCCCGACTCCTTTCCGACCTGTATAAAACAAATTAAAATGGTCTTTTTGAACGCGATTCAACACATCTAATATACCACTAGAGGTTCACCGGGAGATCTCATGCTAAGAGTGAATGGAAAACATTTGAAAACGTCTCTCGCTAAAGAGAAAAAAAAAAGAGCTATTCATATTATTAGAACTAAACCCAATGGCATAAAATTGTATAAAACATTTCCCTGTGGAATATGCCTCAATAAGTCTTCTTGTTGAAAAAAACAATGGTCTTTTGTACAGGAAGTTGTATGTCACTTTCTCGGAGGAAGAAACACGGAATTTGACACGCGTCTATCGTGTAACGAGCATGTGTAACAGCAATGTTAAAACAGATCACGTGACAATGATATATAACACATGAGACTTAATTAACTGATGAACTATGCACACACAAGGTGGTTTCATTCTTGATACTGTCAGATGGCAATCAGAGAGGAGAGGGGTGGCGGGAGGACTAATGGGTGTGTGCCTGCATACCAAGTCGCCAGGACACTTTCAACAATATCCTTAGGGGCTGAAGTTGGCCCATGAAGAAAATATGTCAATCTTTCCGCCTACCCCACCCCTCCACACACACGCTGAGACAAGCCATCACATTATCTAGTCTATCTATCGTCATTACTCCCCTGGCCGAATAAAGTAATGCGTAGAACGGCCCAGAATATTAGAACTGGGTCTAATACGAAGACCACAAAAGCAAAAGTACGCATATGTAGGCTATCATATGACTAATAGATTTATATACAAGTTATTCGTGTAGCCATGTCCACTAAAGACCCCATTCTTGTATATGAAATAAATGTCCATTAAAAAACAACAACCATGGGATGGGGTGGTCAGTGGATACAAAGCTGCTATGTTTATGGTTTATTTAGGGCTACTCACCTCGATTCAACTAATCCAAAGGGTGCTGCATAGTGGGAAGTGGTATACAAAGAGGCGGAGTGCCTTGGGGTGGTGCCGTACAATTGTTCCACGCGGGTCTGCTCGTCGGGGGCCCTGCTATACACACTATATCCATCTCTCATGTAGGCCTGTCTAGCAGTGGCATACTGCTCTGGAGGAGGGGGAGGGGGCTGGTGTGGCGGTGGTAGACGAGGGTCGTCCTGGTAGTCAATTGGCACCGCCGTCATCCGAAGCTGAGGCTGAGCGTACAGGCTCTGTACCGGCCTGGCGTAGTAGTTCTTATCCTTGGAGAAACTCTTTCCGGAGACGGTGGCCGACTTCTTCATTAGCTTTAGTCGTTTCTTTTCCTCTTTCTCCAGCCTCTTCCTCTCTTCCTCCATTTTCTTTCTCTCCTCTTTCTCTCTCTTCAACTCCTTCTTCCACATTTTCTCCTCCTGGGAGCTCTTCGAGAAGAGCGAAGGAGTGCTGGAGAAGAGAGAACGAGAGCGCAGCAAGGAGCTGGACGACGCTGTGGCGGCCGAGGGCGGCAGCCTTTCGTGGTCGTGGTTGTGGCTACTGAGCATGGTGCCCTCACTAGTGGCGTCAACCTGACCTTTAATGTCCACTATAAAGTGCTCGGAAGAGAATGTAAAATATTCGACGTTGGAGTGACTTTCGGCAGATTCCGATGATTTGGTGCCATTCTGATCATCTGTATATTCAACCTGGTAACGTGATGGTTGCTCTGGTTTACGCTTGAACGAAAAAAATCTGGCTAGAAGGTTAAAAGAAGGTTTCTTTTTACTCTCTCTTTGACCCGCTTCCGACAACGAAAAGGTCGGGTCAGAGTTCAAATGACCATTACCACGACGAGAAGAGTATGCTATATTATGAAGACTACCAGTAAGAGTGCGGTCAGCGCGACCACAAGCTGAAACAGTAGCAAACCTATTGAATATTTGGTCTTCACCGTGAGTCAAATGGTCAAAATGGGTATTGTTATGGCTCTCGTCTGATGCATACGAGTATAATGATGCAGTATCCCAGTCGACCGGTGAGTTAATATCAAACTCAACGCTGCGAGACCTGCGTCTCAAAACTTTAGTTTGGTCACTGTTGACCTGACCGTAGCTATCACTTAAATCACTAGAAGAAAGTATGTGTATATACTGACCGTTATCACACTTAGAACTGATAGAAATAGTATCCGCCTTGGGTTTTGTTACATATTTCGGATCACAATCCGACAAGTTGGAATCAATCACAGTCCCTAAACAGTTGTTGACAATACCATTATTCCCTGTCACCTCGCTATCATAATGGGCCGCTGTGTTACGCTGGCCTCCACCACTGCGCTTGCTACCGCTCAGCACAGCGCTAACCTCTGTGTTGCGCCTGTCTTGTGTGTCCGCTCCACTCCGCGCGTCTCCTTGGGCTAGGTCCGCCTTACTGCCTCGTCTCACTTCACTGCCGTGGCCATTCCCAGAGAGCGTGAATCTAGTAATTAGCTCCTCTTGATGTAAGAATGCTGGTTGATGGCCTTTGTACACGCTTCGCTTGGCTAATTCCACAGGTGACTCAGTGTCCTGCCCCCCTTCGCTTTTGCTTACATTTGGATCAGTGTTACTTGATACGTTCGGACTGTTATCTTGCCTGTTTTCAGGCAAGTCCCTTGAATTGAGAACATTTGACCTGTCTGGGTTTAGATTTGTACAAGAAACCGATTTTTCTGTCCAAGTTTCGAAAGTGGTTTTACTATTATCCGGTTTGTTATTAGCAGACTGGTCCCCGTATAGGTCACGAAAGGAAGACGATGACCTTTCAGTCACAGATGATTCAGAAAGTTTTGGCGTGTTGCCGCCCCTGTCGTGTAGTGGAGAAATGTCCTCAACGGGACAAAACTCTGTCTGAGATCTCTCACACTTTGTTTTGACTTGTTGTTCCCAGTGGACACGTCGGGTCGTTAATTCTTGGTGTACCTGCTCCCGTGTGGGACTACAGCAGTGCTCGCCGTGGGCTACCTCTCCATTCCCTTCACCTGTGTGGTATAAAGATTCAGTGGCGTATCCTGGTATGCGGGGCGACTGATCCCGTTCTAATCCAGAGACTAGTTTGATCTCGCTACTGTTTTCAATGACGTCAGCACCTGGTCGCACATTGGAATGTCTCGGGTATACTGTGACAGATGACTCAGACACCTGTCTCCCAGACGGCTCGCTTAACACGGGTAGTAGACAGCCCTGGACTTGCAACGCACATGAATCACCGTGCGCTGTGGGCGTCGGCCCTGGGACGCGACGCTGGCCAATGGATTGACCCTTAAATACCGACTGCAGCTCAGACACTATATCAAAGGCAGGGGGCGGTGGTATACTCTTGCCATCTTGGTGATATATTTTAACAGGGTGTTTGCTTTCCCGTACACCCGAATTTTTGGTGGGTGGCTGGGGTGGGGGTACTGGAGGGGGCGGAGTAGATTTCATTGGAGATAAACATGGGGATGTTTGTTGTTGAAGCGAAGGTAAAACAATGGCACATATAGGTAGAGATAAACTAGCAGGTGGGGGTGGTGTCGAAGGCATGACTACAGATACGGGTGGGGGCGATTGTTGTACAGGTGGGGTCAATAGGTCATGTGTTGGAAGAGAAGAAAGTCGCGGAGGTGGTTCAGGTATGGTGACAGGATCCAACGTTAGATTTGTCTCGGTTTGTTGGTCAACAACTTCCCAGGGTTCTTGAGTTGTATTTCTACTTTCGATTTTATCACGCAGTTCCTGCAGAAGTGTAGTCTGTTTACTTAATGAAGGTATGGGGCGGCTCTGAGCCCACTTTTCTCCACGCCGCTGACCCTTGGAAACATCTAATACTGTGGATGGTAGCGAGGGGACAGGTGGTGGAGGTGGAGGAGGCGGTGGTGGCGGCGCCCTATATTTTTGCTTTTTCTTACCACCGAACCCATTTTTGACATCTAGAGTTAAACTCTGATCTCGAATAAAGTCATTTTTGATTAGCCATTCTCTGATTCTATCAAACTCACGACTGGAACTTTCCCTCTGGCTTGCGGTAAAGTCTAAAATTCCATCAGACCCAAAATGGCGGTCCAACATCTGGTACTCTAAAAGACTCGTGTTCAGATTGTTAGTTCTGACTAGGACAGGCTTGGACTTAGAGACAGCTACACTCTTAGATCTCATTGGTGCCTTATTGGCCAAGCCACGAGCGTCATCAGCTCTGGAGCGGCGTGGAGAATAAGCTGCTTCATCAGTCGTCGATGAGCTGACTTGGGTCATCACTGGATTAATCGATCTTTCACCAGAGTCAAACTGACCCTCTGTTCCAATGTCACGTTGAGCGTCTTGATCCGATTCCTCAAACGTATTCTCCTGCGATCTAGGAACATAGTGGTGATCGCTTTGGGAGTCACTCGTCAGAAAACGGAATCGGCCTTGACCCGGGTCGATACGACTGGCAGAGACTTTCCTGACTCCCTTCACATTAAGTGAAGAATTCCTCCTTATAATATTTTTAGGCTTGATGTTCATGGTGTCAGAGGCGTAGCTCCGACCAAGTATTTTGTTATTAACTTATTGATTCTCTATAAGATGTATAAAAAATGCATTTTCAATAAGCCACGCCTCAGGCTGAGACATCACAAGAGGATTATCTTTTTGTCAGCTATTTCAACATCCCCAATACAAAAAAAAAAAAAACAACAACCTAGCACAGATCGTATGTCGTAACTCAGGATTAGGATTTAAAGAAAAGAAAAACCCAGATGAGTCAAAACTGAATGACTGTTAGTTTGATCCAAACATCAAAGTAGTATTAATCAGGCTTTGAGCATCATTTGTCATCATTGCATAATATATATGTAATAGTTTGGTGGAATGGAATTTACGCGATGTCAGCGCTGTGTTCTGAACTGTTGGCATTAGCTGAATTATTTCTATAACGTTCTACGAGTCTCACTTTTTGAATGACCTAATAAACAATGCTATACGTGTCTTGGTGTTAGGAATACATTTTCTAGTTTTATTATCCATGGCACAATTGGGTCACACAGCTATGTCTATAAGAAGCAAAACAACACACTTTGTCAACAAATGTACTGTGTTCCATAGATGTCTTCATGTTCTTAGATTTTACGCAATAAACGATGAGACACATTATAGCATTTTACAGCATTTTTTTTCATAGGATGATAATAGCAAGTTAAGAGATAGCAGGTCCACGCCAAGAGGAGAATAACATGTTACAGTAGAAAATCTTTCACAAAAAGTCGAATAACAAGTAATATTATCAGATCCATTCCAAAGAGCAGAATAACATGTTACAGTAGAAAATCTTTCACAAAAAGTCGAATAACAAGTAATATTATCAGATCCATTTCAAAGAGCAGAATAACATGTTACAGTAGAAAATCTTTCACAAAAAGTCGAGTTACAAGTAATATTAACAGATCCATTCCAAAGAGCAGAATAACATGTTACAGTAGAAAATCTTTCACAAAAAGTCGAAGAACAAGTAATATTAACAGATCCATTCCAAAGAGCAGAATAACATGTTACAGTAGAAAATCTTTCACAAAAAGTCGAGTTACAAGTGATACTAACAGATCCATCCCAAAGAGCAGAATATAAGTTATGCAGATGAAAAAACAAAAAACAAGATGTAATAACTTCACAGACCAGACTACTGGTTCTTTTCCATCCAACATATTAACTGCATGCCTGGACAGATCGACAGAACTGTGGAGTAACAGCTGTAAGGCCACACTTCGCCTTATCAATAAATCATTACTCTGTTTTCACATATGTCCCAGACCATCAATCGCATCATCAACAACAAGTTTTATATCGGTATCAACTACAACTCACAGCGCGTGTGCTTTTGCGTCTCCTCCTTTGCATTCGCATTTCATCAGGGAATCCTATTGGACAATTAGCGCATCTTTCGATCGATTATTGCACGATTTCAGGGGTGGGAGGGAGAGGTTATAATGCCGGACAAACAATCGGGACAGTGATATTTATTCAACTCGGGGTCATTGTTCATCTTATGTATTTGGAAAGGTAGCTAATGGTCCGTTGGCCGATAAATACAACAACAGCAAAAATAACCTCAAACAGTTGTCAGTAGACAAACTGATAGATTGGTTGCTAGGGCTTTTACATCACGCCTATATAGTGAAGTTGAAATGGTTTAAAATATATTGTGAAGTTGATAGGGTTTAAATTATCTGGTAAGATTCATAGTACAAAAAACAATCATACAATTATTTGGTCTAAATTATATTGTTAAATTGATAAAGTTAATATGGTCTAAATTATATTGCTTAGTTGATAGGGTCTAAATTATTTGGACAACTTGATAAAGGCTACATTATACTGCCGATTTGATAGTTTCTAATTCAATTGGCAAGAGAGTAGATCAAAACAATAAGGATGGCAATGTTTGAATAATTGTCAAGACGGTCAAGGGACAGATGTTTACTTTTTTTTCTTCGCTTAAGGAGGGTGTCAAACTTTAAGTTATGTATTTATTTAGTGGGGGGGGGGGGCTGTCTGTTTTCAGCAATGTGCTGTGTTATTCAGACTCTCTGCCAGCCACTTTTGAGTTATGGACTATCAGAATGATGCTTTACTATTTGGTAACGAAGAGAATTATTACGATAGTCAGAGCAAAAACTATTAGAAGTATGGTATATTGTAAACCAAAATATAAAAGTTGTAATGGTTGTATATACAACAGTTATTCAATCTGTCAATCAGTACGCAGAAGGAAACATTAGTATTGAAGTTTTTAAACAGGTCGTCATTCCAGAGCATCACAGCATACAATCTTTTGTTTTGTTTTTAAATACCAAAATTAACTTATTTCAAATAGAGAGAACACATGAAATAAAAAAAACAAAGAATATTTCAAGTTAAAATATAGCTACACACATGCCTCGTAAGTTGAATAGTAATAAAAATAATAACTGATAGTTATTTTAACAAACATACTTCAGACTATTGTTTTGTAAACATGCATTCAGACTAGCATTTTGTAAACATGTTTCAAAACTCACTTGGGATAAAGGATGTGTAGGCTATATTAGGCTATTGCCATATCTATGTATCTAAAATTTCCTAAAGAAAAACAAAACGTATTTAAAAAACAATCAAGTTCAGGGTCCTGCATGACAAACTAGAAGTTACGTAATTGTATATTTCTATTAATACGACATGCCATGTCAACTTGTCATCAAGCTTTCAATAGAACGCACTACACACAAACATATTTATTTCTTCTTAGCACTTCTTTGTTCATGCCAATAATAAAACAGATGAAACACAGGGACATTAATAGTGGCTGCTAATGCCTGCATCCCCCTTCCAAAGAATAAAAAAAAAACGCAGGATCGATCGAACATAGGCCTAGAGGGCCTAAGTCCAATGAAACTGAATCTAGTACGTGTTATAATAATTATTGCTGCATTGTAGACTGTCTAAAGAAGAACTTTTTATTAAAATGACAAAAATGTCATCAAAATGTACATTCAGTGGTAGAAGAGCTCGTTTTATTCTTCAACCCGCTGACGTCAATATGTTCCCCCCTCCCTTCCAAAGCAAACTATTTGTATAACTCTTATTGTTTCGGTGTATGTCGTACTTTTAATAGTAAAGTTTCCCGTTTCAGACCTTGCGATCTATAGGACAGAGGATGTTATGGTCAACTGTTTCTTTGGCCAAAGGTCAACGAGAGTGTCATGTGGCCAGCACAACGACCAACCATCTTTACTTTATCCAACTAAAATCTCTATGTACCGTATAGAGTTGGGCGCCCTAAAAATCCAGAAATTCAAAAATCAAAGTCTTCACCATAATTCGAACCCAGGACCCCAGGTTCGGAAGTCAAGCGCTTAATCACTTAACCACGGCAGTCCGATACGTATAATAGGCTAGGCTAGAAGATATTCAATAGCAAAAGGAATTGTTCTCTCGTGAAGAAAAAAATATTTCTTTCAGTCAATTTATTCCTTCACAAAATATTCTTAATTTTTTGTAGAGCATGATTTTCTAACGATGTAAACTGTAAACGATTCTTTAAAAAATCTCTTAAAACATAAGAGACATAATGGAGGTCCCTTGCACATTCCATTTTCTAGCCAAGGTCTACTACTTCCTATCAATTACCGCCCCGGAAGGCAGGACGTTACCTATACCTCAGTTCCTACAAGTTGACATGAACATTTGCATAATGCCAAGCTATGAAGCAAGCTCTCACATGTAAGTGAGAACTAGTGTCATCCAATCCAAAGGCGTATTTCGGTAGGGACTAGGTCAAGAGGACTGACTTTACTACCTCCCCCAACTGTATAGAATGAATCCTTTATGAATCTTATGTTCTTATCTTATATATTATATAATGCAGACGTTACTTCAAAAAAAAAAGATGATGATTACGTCCTACGCGTCATGCATATTAACCATGCATGGCTATTCCACACTTACACTATAAAACATAGACTTGTACAAACCAATGTTTATGCTTTTATTTGTCCAATCAAGGACGTTCAAGTTGGGACTCCTTTCTCTCCCACTATCTATCCCACTGGAGCACCACTAAATCCAGGTCGTATGTCTCCATGTGTAATTCTGCATTCAAACAGTCTACATCTCTAGACCTGTTGACACAAACTCACCAGACAAGCTAGACAAACAATAGTCATACATGAGGTGTGTGCCAATAGGTCATTGTAATTCTGTTGTTGTTAACAATGTCAATGTGGACCTAACATTCATTTTTTATTGCCCCCGCTATTGTTTCAGTGCTGTACGTCTGTCCGTCTATCACGTTCAGATTTTTTAAAATCTTAAAGCGCTATTAAAAATTCGTCATACAAGTCAAGTCACAATGTGGTCTATGGGCCTACGAATCCTAGCATTATCTGGTGTATGGGCCAACGAATCTTAGCATTATCTGGTCTATGGGCCTTCGAATCTTAGCAATATCTGGTCTATAGGCCTACGAATCCTAGCATTATATCTGGTCTATGGGCCTACGAATCTTAGCATTATATGGTCTATGGGCCTTACGAATCTTATCATTATCTGGTCTATGGGCCTACGAATCTTATCATTATCTGGTCTATGGGCCTACGAAACTTGGCATTATCTGGTCTATGGGCCTACGAAACTTAGCATTATCTGGTCTATGGGCCTACGAATCCTAGCATTATCTGGTCTATGGGCCAACGAATCTTAGCATTATCTGGTC
>JADKLZ010005243.1:24243108-24254502 GCA_021533235.1 Biomphalaria straminea
AAAAAAAAAAAAATTTCCAGTGAAGAAATGTGGTGTCTATGAATGGGCATTTATTTACTCATAATTATTTCTACAGCATGTTGAGAAAGATTAATACAGACACAAGACATTTGTGACATAGCCAATAGGACTATTGTGAGCGAATCATGAGTCACTCAAATGGGGTCTAGTCTGGCTCAGGTAGCAGTACTTAAAATTATTTAGTTGGCAATCAAATATAGATGTTGGAACTAGAAGCAAATGTGAGAATAACAGAAAAGAAGAAAAAATAATGCTATCCCTACACCAAGTTTAATCACGTTGGGATTTATTTAATTATCCTAATTAAATATTCATTTATAGAAATGAGACTCTGCTTCACTGGAGACAATTTTTATGGAAAGGGCACAACAAAAGTTTTTTTGACATGTATGGAGGACAATGTTGAGATTTAGCATAAGGTCAAGATAGTTATTCAATGATTCATAAGATTATACAAAAACTATGCTTCTGTATTTTTAAATAAATCTATAGACAGATCAATGTTAAACACATTCTAGCCTGTAGCTGGGAATGTACACACAGACAATCAAATCAAGTGCATTTATGTAAAAAAAACATATTTTAAAATCTACAGGTGAAGTCTACAGCTGTTGTCCAACATTGTTAAGTTACATAAGCTGTCTAGGTCAGCCTTACCACTCCCTATGATTAATTAGTTAATTATGTCAATAAGCTCAGGAATGACAAGAAAGGTTTAGAAAACAAGGGGAAATGACCCTACCTTTCAACAGTGACAAGAGTTGCCAAAGTGTGGTGCTGATTATCTGCCTTGATCAAATTTACATCCCCCATTGAACCAGCTGAAAAGAAATAACACATGACATAAGAAATGTTTTTTTGAAATCGTACATTTTTTTTTTTGAAAAAATGCATGCATAGAAATAATAAGAAAAACCAAGACAAAATAGAACTCTGTTGAACCATCATACATTTGTGTATTCTCAAACTCAGTGCTTATCCAACCCAACCATGACATATATATTCTTTTGGCTCTACTTCAGTTAAATGAGTACAGTTAAGGTTGAGCAACTCTTTCTCTCCAAACTGACGATACCAACGTTGATTTCACTAGAATGTAATAAATAATTAAGGAGAGAAAGAGTTAACATTAATTGAGAAAATATTACAAAAAGAAAAACATAAAAAATACTTAAAAAAAACAAAACAAAGCTCATACAAAGTGTAATTGTATCAGTTTGGATCAGTCATGTAATTAAATTTGTAACAATAAATCTGTGTGATCAATAATATTTTAACCAATTGTTTTTGTTTAGCGCTATTTCATGCTTTTAGCTTTCTCAATGTGCTATAATCATATCACTTATCTGGACCAATTTGGAAAATTTAACTTATCAGTACATTTTTTAAATTGATTCTTGTGTTGTCAGGTAAAAGAAATAATTGTTCAAAATTTCAGCTTGAGCTGAGATAGGGTGTCAGAGAAATAATGTGTACAAACTTTTTACCAGAGTGAGTTGATATAAGCTTTTTAAAAAGTAAATTAAGTAAGTCTGAAAAACTTCAATGAAACTCACCTCTACGCATGTTTAGTGACATCTGACCTCCTGAGGGATAATATCCTTCAAACCCAGAGGCTGATCTTCTATCATACATTCCTTGATCATTAGCACCAGTCACTAGCACAAGAAAAGAAGAAAAGCTTTATGAAAAGATTTGTCAAAACATGTTCATGATAGAAAACAAATACACTTTGAAAAAATGATTAGGTAATAAAACATTAAATCATATTATAATTCATATAATACAAAAAAATGTAATCATATCATCAATCATATTTCTTTATAATAGCTTACAGTGTTTAAAAAAACTAAGTAAAGAATTTATTGCTGCTATTTAAAAAAAAACAAATACAATATATGAATAAAAAATGTAATGTCCTCAATATTTTAATTTTTTAAATTTTAAACTGAAAATGATGGTCAAAAGACTTGTGATTTTAGTATGAAGCCTGAAATATGATGTTAACTTGATTTGGTAATAATAATATTCCCTAAATTTTTTTCTGATCTATAACTTAATACAAATACTTAGATGTTACATATAAATATTTTAATTAATTTATTTATTTAAAGAATTGCTTATGACAATCTCCTAAGATGTTTAACTGGTTTAAAAATATATATTCTGTTTAATTTTGATTAAAAAAAGACTAAATTCAATTAGATTGACAGAAATCATGGATACAGAAAAGATACAACTTTACAGACATACAGTCAAAACTCATTGAAGTGAACTCTATTGGTCTGCATAAATTAAGCTGTTTTAGTTTTATTTAACAGTACCGTAGGGTACAATTTAGATTTTCAGCTGGTACTAAAAGAGCGAGCCGTCGTGTTAGCTCACGAGAGATACGGGCGGCTGGAGGAGGGATGCCCTCTCAGAAGTCTGGTCGACGACTGGGAGGGTAAGAGACGTCTCAAAAACCGGCCCTGCTTCATGCATGTGGCGCGTGGGCTGGTCAGAGAGATGAATCTACCGGTAGAGCGGGCTGCTCTTTCCCCCGACTGGTCCCTTCCCCCCTGACAAAGCTTTTCGCATGCCGACGGTGCAAAGGAGCTTGATCGACCCGGCAGTCACAAAGCAGTGCGATCCTAAACGGCTACTACAAACCGCCAGAGAAACCATCGCTTCGTACCCGGCCGGAGTGACCACTATCTACGCGGATGGCTCCGTGAAGATGCTCGAGGGCACTACAAAAGCTGGATATGGGGCGGTGGTGCGACTCTCAGGCAACCCCGAAAGTGTGGAGCTGAGTGGGCCCTGCAGTGGCAAGAGCAACACAGAAGCTGAACTCGAAGCAATGCTCGCAGCATTGACGTGGGTAGCGGAAAGAGTCGGGGATGGATCCACGGCCCCAGCGGACGTGGTCATCTTTACCGATTCAATCTCTGCCCTCGATGCCCTTGAAGGGCAGCTTGCAGGTGTCGGACGGGTAGAAGCACTCCTCGCAGAGGTGGAGCGCCTTCTGCAGCTCAATGTAAATTGTTTTATACAGTGGGTTCCATCCCATTGTGGTCTGGTCAGTCATCAGAGGGCTGACTTTTTAGCGAAAACCGCGGTAGCAACGTGCACCTTTAAATGATGAACCGTACAGACTTGCGACCGTACGCTCCCTAGCCGACAACAAATTGTTGGCACAGTGGTACGCTAGCTGGGACGCTTCCGAAAAAGGCCGAGAGCTTCATAAGCAGATGAGTAGACCAGACCGAAAGGATGCATGGTAGACGCTCTGCCGTGCGGAACAGGCAGTCCTAGCCCAGTTCCGAGTCGGGCATTGCCCAATAGGTGCGTACTTTGGGCGATGGAGGGAGAACTTCGACACACGGTGCCGCCATTGCTTCGAGGACCACGAGACAATAGAGCACATTCTCCACGAATGCCGCGCTCTGCAAGATGAACGATCGGGATAAGGTAATGAGAGAGAGAGAACTGGTCCATGTGTGGCAGAGGGTCTGTCCTTGTACGGGGAAAAGGCGACCCTACAACTCACTACACGCTTCCTCTTCCGTGCTCTAAGGGAGTAATCTCAGCACGGTTTATTTCAAATGGGGTATCTAATTCGGTACTAAAAGATCCTCATTATAGATTAAACACATATTATATATTGGTACTTTTTAGATTATGTGGCAAATGGATTCACCTTGAAATAACTAGGCATTCATTATTTTAAGTGAGCTTACTACAAGTTTTGCTAAGATCCGTTTTAGAGAAATGAAGACACTAGTTCTTGCAAGATATTATTAGAACTAACTGTATGTATGAAATCCATAACACAAATAGCAATATAACAATATTATATGGAAAAGGATTCAACTTAAAATAACTAGGCATTCATCATCTTAATTAAGTTAGCTTAACACAAGTTTTGGCAAGACCAGTTGGAGAGAAATGAAGACACTCTTGCATTCAAGATAATATTAGAACTTATACACACATAGCAGTATAACAATGTTATTGGCAATAGTAGGGCAAGGAACATTAAAAAAAAAAGCTCAGTTGGTGAAGAATTTTTTGTTATTACAGTTAAATTCAATCAATACATTCAAGATCACTATCAGAACTTAAAAAATTAGGTTTGTTATTTACAGCATTGTAAAGGAAAAGAAAGATAATCAAAGGGGGAAAACATGCTTAGGTTGTAAAGCCAAAAATGGGAATTGGAACCTTCAATAGTCTCCCCTGCATTTTCTAACTTCTCAGAAAGTTTGGCCATGCATGTTTTTTTACCAGTGCTATTTGAGGCCACAGATTCCATCACAAATTCAAGACCATTTGTTGGTAACAGCAAGAACCTGGTCTCTTTAACCTGGCCTAAGCCTTGATTTGGTTCAGAAGAAAAGTTTTAAATTACAAAATATTTTGTAATGAATAACAATCCATGAAAAGTCATGCTAAATACAATAAAGCTGCCAGGAAAAAAGGACACAACATAATACAAGCTGACAAGTTTAAAATATCTTTTTTAATGTAATGTTTCTAATTAAATCTTAAATTTTTATAATAATAAAAATTTGCATGTGATTTAAGCCCTGAATTGAAACCAATTTAAAAAAAACAAACAATGCTTTTATTGCAGAAATTAAATAGATTATGTTAGATTTTGGTGCACGAAAAAAATCAGTTATATCTAAACAAACCATTACCTAGTTATCTCAATATAACACACACAAAAACAATTTTGTCAATTAATTATTTACATTTTCAAGTTTTCACAATAAAAAACATACTAGAAGAAAAATAACAAGAAAAATATGTTATCAATGAAAAACTAAAATCTTACCAGAGCTAGAGCTGGATACACTAATGGAACAAGCAGAGTCTGAGTCTATCATTTTGCCACCACCATATTGTCGTCTGGTCAAGCCAATAGGTGAAGATGAAGATGATGGAGATTTCATATCTTCCAGACCAGCAAAATTTATTCTTGGGTCACTTCGAGTCCTCAGTAGAGCTCTCAGGGAGGGTGTCATTGATCCACCTTTGCGCCTGTTACTATACTGAGGGATTTCTCTATAGGGCACTAAGAGTTATTGGTGAAAAAAAAAATGAAAATATAAATATTAATTGTTTTCTAAGATGTATACTAGAATACATTAAAAGTTTTGAAAATAAGTATTAAATAATTAAAGTATTATCAGTAACCTAACACACTGATTAAATTTACAGCTATGTCCGAGCGTTAAGCAAATTGAGGGGTCTCTGATTTGAATATAGGTGAAGACTTCAGTCAAGCCAACTCTAATGGGAATCTGACATTTGTTGGGGAAAGTAAAGTCATTTAGTAGTTGTGCTGGTCACATGACACCCTCATCAATTGTCTGCTATAGAAACATACGACTTAAAACTTCATATCCCTATAGATTAGTAAAGACCATATATTATTATTATAGCTTTTATGTAGCGCTACTTTCATGTTTATAGCATGCTCAGAGCGCTTTGGTCCAATCTCATTTGTGGACCAGTGGGGGGGGGGGGGAGAGGGTATCTAGGAGTTGGTTTTCTGTGCTGCCTTTAGGCACTCAGTAAACACAACTCTGCCCAAGTCGGGTGTCGAACCTCGAGCCTCCTTCTAGGTAGCCAAGTTCAAGCGCACTTAGCCTATTGACCATGCTTCCCACATTCTATAGGGCAGATGATGTAAAGGCCATCTGTTTCTGTGGCCAATGTGCCTCCTAGAAATGCAAGCTCTAATAGGATTTTTTTTTTTGCATTATGAATTTTAGGATCAGATTTCTCAGAAATGAATGTTTATATTTTGTAAGTTGTATCAGGGCTAAATTTGGTCTTTCTGGAATGATGCTAAAATGATAGGTGTTGTCATGGACTATAACATCAGACAGAGAGTAAGGCCTGACCAATGCAATGTATTGAATGTAATAGACTACTTAACAATTGTTATCAATTTGTGTATGCTTCACAAGGAAATTAAAGCCTGGATGCATATTAACATATACATTATGTTATAATTTTGAATTTCTCCTCTGGTATTTCTTTTTCTCAAACACACATTCACATTCATAAAACACGACATTGCTAATTCAATTTTGAAACTTGCATTAAGGACAGTTATACTGATTATCAGTTTGACAACATTTCCATGACAGAAATTGTAAGGGATGCAAAGAAAGATAAAAAATAAAAAGGATTAAATTTGATAGAGACTGACCAACATCCTCTGGGTTGTGGGCAATAATCATATCTGCAATTGTTGTGTTGCCTGCCATGGCTGCCACCTGGTCAGCTGTCTGATTGCTATAGTTGACCAGTGTAGGATCAGCCCCTCGGAACAATAAGACTCTGGCACAGGCTTCTTGGTTGTTCAGTGCACAAATGTGAAGTGGAGTATTGCCACAGGAGTTTCTGACATCCATATCTGCCCCATAAAACAAGAGATGTTCAAGGTGTTGAACTCTGCCATGTTTGCAAGCCTGAAAATAGAATATAAATATATAAATTATAGAACAGGTTTATGTTAGTATCAGAATGAACATTGGCAAGTTGTACTAAAAAAATACAATGTAGCATATTTAAATTTATACAAAATGAAATCAATATTTATTTAGCTGCTTAATTTTCAAACTATTACTTAAAAGAACATGTCCTATGTTTCTTGTCTTATTGTATGCCTGTAACATAAATGATTTATTTATTTTAATTATTTATGAAAAATCTTAATGTTTTTTTAGTTCTTATGGTAACGAAATAACTAAAATATTACATTAGAAACAATGCTATTGCTAGCTTATTATAAGTTTATGCATTGATATGAAATGATAGCTTAAAACAATTTTTTTTTTTTATTTACCTAAAATCTGAGCTATGATGCATGAGTTCAAGACCTTTATTTCTTATGATTATAATTGTCTAATATTGCTACAATGGTTCTAAAACTAGTGTGAGACAATACTTTTTTCTTTCAAAATACTTATTCTTACTTCAAGTAAAAGAAAAAGTAAATAAAGTCTTTCTACTGCACTAACATGTCAGATAAAGATTTCAAGTGAAAAAAGCTGTTTACCTGATGTATCTCATACCAGCCATGCTCATCACAAATTCCAACTCTGGCTCTCTCATGAAGTAACATAAGAGTACACTCTTGGACAGCATCATCATTAGACACACTGTAGTAGAGAGGAGTCAAGTCTCTGCCATCTTTACAATCAGGGGAGGCTCCAAGATCAAGCATTGTCTAATATGTAATATAATGTAATTTTACTGCACAAAAATTTTTTTAAAGTGTAAATTAAATTTTTTAGAAAATTAATTTGACAATAGGCATACTTTAAAATACAATCTGGTTATAATTTGAATAACACACTAATAAAATGCACAGTTGCATATTATATACAAAAGTTTTAATTAAGAAATGTTCTACAATAATAACTTGTTTCTAATTTAATAGATTCTTTTAATCAAATTTAAGTTCGACTTGGTCATTTAACTAACAGTTAATTACTTATGATATTTTGACAATGCTAAAATAATTTAGAATAGTTAGTGTATTAGTTTTAAATTGAGATAAAAAAGAAAGTATATCACTATCATTTTTAGAAATTCCTGAAATACAAAAACAATATAGGTACATTTGAATGGAATGTCCATTTTGACAATGGAATGTCTATGAATAGCTTCATTTTCACAACTTACTCTTATAGCTTCAGAGTTCCCAACCACAGCTGCACGATGCAGTGCTGTCAGTCCCTGCTTGTTTCTGAAATCTAGATGTGAGCCTCCACTCACAAGAGCAATGAGTACATCTCTACATTTAGATTTGCCCAGAGTCACAGCTGTAGTCAGTGGAGTCTCTACAGAGAAGACATAAACTCTGCATTACTAAAATGTCAATCATCCATTTACTATATACATACAAGTTTATGTGTTTGTAGTATTTATAAGCAGTAAAAAAAATGCTTTAAAAAACAATTTTTATTAGCAAACAACTTTTTTTTTATATCTAGCATCTCATGTCAGTTATTTGATTGTACTATGAAATAAAATGATGGCTGCATTGAGTATGAATAGTATGGTGATCATTCTCTGAGAGGTTTTCAAACTTTGTACATTTTGGCATTCACATTACACTGTGGTCAGGTTTTCGAACTATGTTAAGTACATTGTGACATTCACATTACACTGTGGTCAAGTTTTCAAACTAAGTTAAGTACATTGTGACATTCACATTACACTGTGGTCAAGTTTTCAAACTATGTCATGTACATTGTGACATTCACATTACACAGTGGTCAAGTTTTCAAACTATGTTATGTACATTGTGACATTCACATTACACAGTGGTCAGGTTTTCAAACTATGTTATGTACATTGTGACATTCACATTACACTGTGGTCAGGTTTTCAAACTATGTTATGTACATTGTGACATACATGTTACCATGCCACCACACAGTCCATCTTCTTGTGTGTATATTTTTAAATATATGTTAAAATATATATTTTAGTATTAGTGAACATATAATCTAGTTTCAATAGTAACAAAAAGAGTGTCAATAATAACAAGGCAGGTTACCTCCATTGTCTGGGTCATGAAAGTTAGGATCCAGACCTTTGATTGTAATTTTGTTAATTTTCTCAATATTGCCAGCACGCACAACTTCCATAAATGCTTTTAGTTTTGACTGTGGATAACAAATTTGATTTTTAACAGTTTTGACTACTTGAAATTTTTTTTTTAAACAATCAAATCAAGGAACTATTCAATTGTTATAGAAAAAAAAAATTTACTTACTTTAGAATGGATCTGTTTTAATTTTCTCTCATTGATTTGCATCATTTTATAGACTCTTCTTTTATACTTAAACTGATTAAAAAAAAGAATTAAAATATTATCATGAGTAGTGTTAAAATTCTGAGGTGTTGATTGTTGTCTGTATCAATAAAAAGAAAATAATTTTGGCACTCAATCTAACAATTTTTTTCTTCTTAAATCTATAAAAAGCGTAGACATTTATCTAACCTCCAGAAATCCAATAGGTCCTTGAATAGGATACTCATTAAGAAGTCTTTCCTCTTCCATAAACTTGCCAGCCTTGCCATTGGATGGAGGAAGATACATCCCATAATTGAGAGGATCACTTAAATCCTAAAAATAAATCCAAATCAAATATAAAATAGAAATGGAAAAAAGTTTACAAAAATCTATAGAATTTAATTTAACTGAAAATAAATCTTAACTAAATTATAAACTAGCCAAGATTTTTTTGTACAGGGATTTTTTTTTTCACAGTAACTCCCCTGTAAAAATAAATTACTAAATTACTATTAATTTACTATGCAAAGAGTTAAAATGCCCTTGCTGAAGACAAGCACAGAAGATGAAAAGAAAACTGAAATAGACCAAAGAAGGACAACAACTTTGTTTCATTGTTTGCATAAGATGTGGAAAAAATTTGCAGATCACAAATGGGTTTGCATAGTCCTATGAGACATCCTATGCATTCATCCTTAGTCTTTGGATTCGAAGTCATTGCCATTCAAAACTACTAAATAAAACATATTGGCATGCATATTTTAAATATAACAAAAAAAAATTTTCTTGTTGAATTTTTTAGGTTACAAACTATAGTTAATGAAACATTTTTTAAAACTTTTATATTTAATGATTTTAATAAAAAGCTGATAAAAAAAACACTGGGTAACTTTATATTCAGGACTAAATGTCTCACATTTTTATTCAAAAAAATACAGTGGGGTCTACATTCTTTATAATTTTATTAAACCTTGCTTTATTTGTTGAATAAATTTAAGATAGAGTCATTGTTTTAACCTTTTCGAGTTAAAAGTTTTCTAGAACATCAAATATTATTATTTTTTAAATTATCCATTAAGTACCATTTATAATCAGTACAATGAATGACACAAACCAACACAGACTTCATTGAGCTATGTGAAGGCTTATCAGGTGAGAAATTCTAACCGAAAAAAAAAAAGATCACAATGTGATGACATCGTGCTTGAAATTCAGCCCCCAACTGCCAAATTCAATGCACGTTTGGCTTAGCATCATGTTTACTTAACCAAAATCCCAGTGGAGATTCTCAGCTTATCCAAAACTAAATTTGTGACAAGGAAGAACTGGGAAAAGAAAAAGTATAGTGTGATTGCTTACTTTGGCAAAAGCTGTTAACACTCTCTGTTTGGCTTGCCATACTGTGTGCTCCAGTTGAAACTGTAGACATTTCTGGCAAGGGAAGCAACAATTTCTAATATATTGTACTTAAATTGGGCAGAAAATAAAATATAGTAAAATTTTATTAACTAGTTATTACTAACATATATTGTACTTAAATTGGGCAGAAAAAAAAACATATAGTAAAATTTTATTAACTAGTTATTACTAACAATGTCTATGTAATTAAGAAGAGTATTAAATTTAAAAAGGTTTCATTACAATGTAATCAACTAAAGTTCTAGTTTAGTTGTTGACTGTAAAACTAAAAAGAATACTAACTTGTACTTTCAGTTCAGGGACAGCAATTCTAATGAAAACTGTTCCTATTGTATTGTCTGGGGTAAAGCTCTCACTTCCTGTTGTATCCTTCATAATGAGCAAAACTTAGTTGTCAAACTGATGCTTTAAAAAAACAACTCTTATGGTACAGTATCCATAACTTTCACCGCTCATTGTCTTCATCAATCAACACATTGATTTCCATTGACAGTCCATCTATCATTTATGTTTTGAATATTACAACAAATAGTCCAAGAAAGAAAGTCAACTATTCTATTATTTAGTTCCTCTAAATAGGATTAAATAATAACAGAGAATACACATGAACCAATTCCAGAACTATGATGTGTAGACTGACTAATCTTGAAACACACAACAAAAGCCAAACTTTGGCCCTAAATTCTGTTCTTTCATATTTCCCAGCTTTGTATTTTCTCACATGAGTCAGTGCTCAGACTGATATTTATGATCTACTGTATGCTGAAAGGCCTACAAGATCAATAAGAGATTTGTGGGTTCGAAGATAGCAACTGCTGTAGGTGATAAGAATACATGTGTGTCACCCTGCTAGGTCACGGTGATAATTGTTCATGTTGAATGTAGGTAAACACTGTAAGTCTATAAACCTCTTTCTAGTAGATGGACCTGAAGAAAGAAACAAAAAGTTTTATTCATTTTTAAGGATAAAAAAAATGCTAAGTATTAATTAATCACAAAATGTTGAGCTTGTCACTACCTTGCCTCTTTCACTTTAGTTTTCATACCTGCTGTCTAACCAATATTAACAATTAAGAATGAGCCAAATGAAAAGCTCTCAACAAATTATCACTGGGGTAATTCATGTAGGCCTATGCTAGCCAGTA
>JADKLZ010005243.1:24285391-24308762 GCA_021533235.1 Biomphalaria straminea
ATTATTTTTATTTCTCTTATACTGAATCCCACTATCCCTCTGTCAAAGAAACAGCTTTAGTCTCTAATTAGCATAATTACATAATTAAACACATGGTTGCTCTTGATACGTAATTATCTTTTTTTTTTTAGCGGCCCCCGTAAGGGGAAAAGCTGCTATTAGGTTTGTGCAAAATGTCCGTCTGTCACACTCAGGGCGCCAAAACTAAAGAGATACGAAAAATATTATTTCACCGTTAAATGCGGCTTGAAAAGTTTAGGTGCAACATATACTTTTAGTTTTCTAAAAGCAAACCGTTTAATTTATAAAATTAATTATGCAAACGATTTTTTAATAACAAAACAATTACGTAAATGTAAGGGAGGAAATGTTACAATAAGAAATGCTCATCATAAACAGTTATCACTAACATTTTTTAAAATGAACTTTTAGCAGCGACTTTCGTGTACTAGCGTAAAGCCCGGCAATGACATAATTCTAAACTAATTTCTTAAACTTTTTAAAAAATCAGATTTTTAAAAAAAAAATTGTTTAGTGCCCCCATTAGAATGAAAGAAGCATATTTTTTGCGTTTTGTCTGTTGGTTGGTCTGTCCGTCACGGTTAGATAAAAAAAAAAAACTACAGACTTTTGAAAATATGATTTAACCTTTACTGTTCCTTCAAAAATATTGCGATAGTTTAAGGATGGGAGCATGAAGGAATTGAGCCAGGGACCAACGATAAATCCGAACTACAGTCTAGTGCGCAAACATCAAGATAAGGCAGGTTTATACCCTGCTCGCCATCCTCCGTCGTCCAGCAAGAAGTTAATTATTTTCAACTTAGAAGGAACATCCGAAACATCTTGCGAATAGGCGGATCTGACAGGGATCCGACTCCGACGGGGGCCGCCTCTGAGTTTGTTTACACATAAACTCTCTTTGTAATCTTTTTTTTTTTTTTTTGAAGTAACGTCAGTAATTTATAAGATAAGAGCTATATAATGGTAATCTACTTCTAAAATATTTGAAACTTGTTTCAAAAGAAAAACATCTTATTTGAAAACTCACATAATAATTTTATGTTAAACTTCAAAGTCTGATTATCGATTCCATATTTTGTTCTTGGAACTGACTTTCCAGTTCAATTAAATCTATTCTTGTGTTGCCGGTTTGCTCTCAAACTTGAAACAACTAGGTCACACAAAGAATGCTCATGGCACACAACGATTCGTCATTCAAAATCCCCGAGAAATTCCCCCGCTCTGACATGCAATCAATATGTCACGACGATCTAGCAGATGGCCAACTTGGTGTTTTACCTCTGCACAGCCCTTTATTTTTTACCTGACCAGGAAAAGTACAACTCTAAACCACAGGACGCAAGTGTAACAACCAACATTTAAACATAAGGTAGGCCTATGAAGGAGCCCCCTGTTTATCGTTGGGGAGGTACAGTGACCTGCATGAGAATAAAAAAGGTGGAATACAAAAAGACAATGGTAAAGTGATCGATTTTCTTCTTCCAGATTTTCCTCCATTCCTTTTTTTCTTTCTCGCCTTTTTATTTTTTATTTCTGTTATATAAATATACTGCGAGACTGTATGAGTGTCAACCTCGGCATGTTACTTTTATTAGCTCTTTTAAAAAAAAAGATCTATATAGCCTACAACTTATCTATATTTCCGTGGTTAGTATTGGTAATCGGAAAGAGTTAATGGGAGACGAACTTCATAATGTTATTTTTAAAACGAGCCAAATATTTAAAGTACTTAAAAAAACAAACAAAAAAAAAAGCAAAGCTTATCTAAGGGGATATCAAACAAAATAATGAATCACCAATAATTCATTGACTAATTGGATGCTTTTTAATTGATTTATGTTTCGTTATGTACAATAAATAACTTGATCTAAGAATGTGATAGAGTTTACAATTACATTAGGGGACAAGACCAGACCACACCATATGTGTGAATATTGAAGGATTAGTTTCCCTTATAGGCATCAAACAAACAAAATAATAACCAGTAAATAATTGACTAAATGTTGTTGTTTTTTGTTTTTTGTTTATTCGTGCATTGCCTACCTACGCCAATGAATAATTGCAGGGTGGGAGAAATAACGTGTACAAACTTTTTAGCAGACAGATAGAAAGGCAGGCGTGTGTACGGCATGGAAACAAGCTATTGGTCTAAACTGCCCAGAAATCGTGACGTTGCAGGTCAGTGTTGAGGTCTTCTAGAAAGAATGGAATCGGTTTACCACAGTCTAAACTAAAGTCTAAACAGATTAGTAAATATTTAAAGGGAGCTAATTAGAAATGTAAAAAAACAACTATTTTCTCTACAAAAGTCAATGAGTTTCAAGCTCAATGTTGAGTCTACTTTTATTAATCTATCATTGATAAAAGGTTAAATTGTGTGTTTTTAGTGTATCTTTTAATGGTATTTAATAATTAATTTCTTCACTAAAACAAAGACTCCCGGAATACTTTAATCATTTGTGTGTGTGTGTGTGTGTGTCTGTTAACCCTACACTAAGAAATACACAATTACAAAATTAGACTTACACCAACACCTGTGTACACATGAATGGAGAGGGTTAAATAGTTCAATAATTGAAATGATCAATAATCTATAAGTCTGTTACAATGTACTTTTAAAAACATAACATGACGTATGACGTGCGGTTAACGACAATGTTATGTGGCTAGCTCTATGGCTGACCAGATTTACTTTCTATCTTCTAATTTAAAAATATACATTAGAGAGAAGAACACACACACGCAACATTTTAACACTGATAGAGCAGTAGGAAGTGAATAGGGTCCATCAGCTCCAAACATTTTCTTCACACGGGCCGAAACTGACTAAAGCTTATCGATCTTTCATTGTGTGGCTCACACACATCACAAACATGGGCCATGTACCAATGTCAAGGTTGGACTTATGTACTCAAGCTGTAAGTGGCTACATGCAATAGATACTGATTATTAAGTGCACCAATCGATAATCGGGCCTTCGTCACGTGATTATTTAGGTTAGCCTTACGTTTACCCGAGATTATTGTTTGTGCACAGGTCATGTTTTAATGAACAACATAACACAGCAGGCCTAAGGCTAGAGTGTTGGGCTTGTTTGACTCATTTCTGATCCTTCCAATAATGCTTACAACTAACTTTTTTAAAGGGACATATATGCTATATATTATTTTTTCCAATATGGAATTGCCTAAATTCTAAAAGAAACTGAGAGCTGTCTAGAACTCATCAACATTTCATTTACATTCAGATGTACCCCTTTCCTCCCTTCCATGAATTCCCCAATCTTTCTGTTGTAAATCCTATTATTTAGGGCCCAAAGGTTTGTTTGTGACGTAATGTTTGTTTTTATTCCTAAAAATATGTCGACGCAAATGACGAAAATGACGTCATAGAATGTGAATATCAAATTGTAATTTTTAATTCCTTTTTTTTTTCTTATAGAAAGGGAATGTATATATGTCTATAGGCCTCGAGTATTATTCTTTATGTCTATGCTTCACGCTACTTTGCAAAGTAGAGTTATTTCCCATTACAATATGTATTATATGCAGTGAATTAAACTATTGAACTAATACTTGTAGTAGATTATATACCGCTTATAGTGTTTTGCCAAAATATAATAATAATTGGCATATCAAGTCTGTAGCACTACATGAACACTGTTGACTTGATGCAAAACGTAGCCCACCAATAATTAAAAAATAAATGGCTAATGGGCTCTTCTATAGGTTGAAAACCCAAGACAGGCAACTCGGTGAAAGATTAATAGTAAAAGATCATGTGTGTTTATTAGCAATAACAAACCATACAGACAGTGCCTTCAGCCATCAATACACAAGGAGTTTTGTCCTTAGTTCCACCAGTCCTTGCCAAATCTTAATACAGACCACCGACACCGTCCCCAGTGTGGCTCCAGGACCCAGTTGTCAGGCACCACGAGGGACAACTCTTTAGTTCCAGACAGCTCAGACTTCTCTTTCTTATCACTTCAGGCGGATATCAATTGTTTCTTCCTCCAAGACAATCTCTCCATATCCAGTGTTGAACTGTGCTCTAGTACGCACCACAAACATTCGCGGTATGAAAAACAATTTTAAGATCAAAGAAAAAAATAGCTGCTTTGAGAAGATTGCATGGAACCACTACTGACAATGACCTTCACAAAAAGTTTTAGACATCATGGAGGATGCTTCTATAACTTGGTAACAATTAGTGAGAGTGATTACTGATACCGCCTGAAGTAAGGCTGGATATCATAGGCTATTCAGAATATGAAAACGTTTTATTTTACAATCAAGTGCGCAGGTTATTAAGCAAAGCAAAGTTCTAAAACAGGGGTTCTTAACCTGTGTGTCGCGACCCCCTTGGGGGTCGAATGGCGAATGGTCAGGGGACGCCTAAGACCCCAGGAATTTTGGAATTTTTTTTTCTATTCATCTTTAATTTTTTTTTTTCTTGTCCATTCTAACGCGCTGTAACAAGCAGATCTGAGCCGTAGGGGCCTACTTGGTATTCAAACTATTTCATTTCCGCCTGAGCCGTCTTCTTCCGTTTAAAAAAAAAAACAACAACAAATCTTTGCGTGACAAACTTATCCAGCTTTTAGTTATTAGTCCAAGTTTAGAAGCAGCCTTGATCTATATGACGACTTTCGTTGTAGGCCTACTACTAGATTCCTGACTTGGTGAAATAGAAACAAGCTTCACTTCAACACTACCAATAGCGTGTTCGTAAATACTGTCCAAACACTGTTTATGTAACAATGTAGTTTACTGTATAAAAGAGTGTTATCCATACGTCCCCATATTTACTCAAACTGTATCGGCACTGCCGTTCCTTTGGATACATCAGCTGCGTGGAGAGGGGGGAACTGATGTGTGGGCGACATCGTTCCGACCACAGCTTATGCCCAGGCATTCATCTCATGGAAATGAGATGATCCATAGTCGCTTCGCGACTGACGGTGGCCATAGTATAGTAGTATTTGTATTGTGAATAAGAACTAGAAAAGCAAATAAATACAAGTCTGAATAATACTTTGTCTTTTTTAATTATGAGCACAAAAATGTACGGTTGAGGGTCGCCGCCTAGTTGGAAATTATATTAGGGGTCGCGGGACAAATAAGGTTGAGAACCTAAAACATTTTTTTTTAAATAGAAGACATAAAACTGAAATTTAATTTTTATGACAGAGAAATGAAAGCAAGTGCCTAAACTTAACGACCCCTCATTGGTTGTGGGTTTTTGCTTTTTAAAGTGACATCACATCATATCTAAATGAGCTCAACAACAAACAAGAAAAAAAAAATAGTTTCGCCTGAAATCGCTGTAATGTAGGGGATTTCAAGAAGTTGGTTTCGTGAAAACTTCCTACATCCCAAGACTTAGTGTAAGTAGGCCTTCTATATCCACGGGTTTCTGATAAAAGTGCAATTTTTTAAAATGTTTTTTTTTTTTTGTGTATCTTTTGTGTTATGTGGCCCACCTGACGAGTGTTGGAAACTAAAATAGCCGGTTTGTTGCATAAGATTTGACATCACAGTTGGATCAAATAAATTGAACTTAACATTATAACATATACATTTGTTTTTGCTATTACCTAATTTCATAGCACTAAACCGAACCCCAACTGACCGAAACGAACTCAAACTATACTCAACATCGAACAGAACGAACTAAAACTTAAATCTGACCGAACCGAACCCAAACTTGGGTTCGATTCCAATCTCTAATCTAGACACTACAAACCCTACCCACAAGTCTTTTGATCAGAAACATAGGCCTATATTTACTGAGCTCACTTCAACAAAGATTTAGGTCAACTAAGCTTTTTATCCTTGCTTTGAACAATTCTTTGAAGGTTTAAAGTTCTTTACATACACAGACATCTCTTACAGATACATAGGCCTATATCTTTTACTTTACTTCTTTATCTGTATTTGTGTAACAAAGAAACACATCTTTAAGAATGGAACTATGTATCATCTAGTTGAATTTTTTCTTCTGATTTTCAATGCAGTTGTTTAATGAATTCATTGTTAATCGTTATTAGAAGTATTAAATGATTGTTCCATAGTTAAAAACAAAATGTTTAGTTACAAGCTGAAACTTTGCCGTTTTCTTCTAACTGATTGCTTCAGAAAAATAAAAGAATATAATACATCTTTGTTTCCTATCAATAAAAGAAAGAAAAGTAAAGTTTCCCATTCAGACCTTGTAGTCTATAGAGCAGATGATGTAAAGGTCATCAGTTTCTGTGGCCTACGGTTAATGAGGGTGTCATGTGGTCAGCACAACGACCAACCGCTTTTACTTCTCCCCAACTAATGTCAGGTACCCATTTAGAGCTGGGTGGACTCAAAGATCCCGAATTTAAAAATCCCAGTCTTCAAACCCGTGATCCTTTACTGCTCTGCCACCGTGTCTCCTTTCTTATCAATACATACACTAATTACCCTCGTGTGTCTAGATGTCAAGCGACTTTTATTTACATTAACTAGATCTATGATCTAAGGCTATTGGGGGTCTTAAGTGACCAACACAATGACCAAACACTTAACATGTAAGGAATACATTAAAATAAAAACATAATAAAATATGATTCTAAAACTTCCATCATTTATCAGCAATCCAATAAATAGCATTGTGGACAAGTAAGATACACTTGTCGAATTTCAAGCAAGTATCTCTGTGTATGTTTGGACCAGTGCTATGGAGTGTGTGTGTGTTTCCAAGGTAACAAGTATGAAAAAGGAAACGGTTGTTTTTGGTTGGAAGATTTTCTGGAAAAAAATACATGAGAAGGTCTGTCATAATTCCTGTTAATATAACTCACAGGTGTGATAGTTGAATGAGATTTCTACTGAGAGACATGAGACAGGGCATGTATTTGTAGTAAGTTAGGCCTAGATCTTGTTTTAATGTTTTCACTTGTTTCTATGCTATACATCTACTTTCAAGCGGAATAAATGTCTGACAAGTTTGTTAAACAAGAAGTCTGTTCAACTTTAGTTCCCTAAGAATTGAATACGCCTTCATCTGTCAAGTTGTACTAGTTGTTTGGAGCAACAAACCAATGACCAAGCAACAAACCAATGACCAAGCATTAACAAGGTAATAAGAGTTTAAATGTGTCATTTTTTGTTCCTGAATGTCACTCTGTTAACCATTAACACATCTAATTAGTATACACAACAACAAATACTTATTTGTAAACAAAATTGTTTTTTAATGACATCAACATGGTAAACAAGGATAGCTCTAAATAGAACACATCAGTAAACCAGAACAACTAGTCCAGTAATCTGACATCAGTAAACAATATCTAGATCAGACAAAAACTCAATTGAAAATATAAAACTATGCATGACTTGACTGAACTGAAACACATCTAGAACTGAAATGGTTTAAACTCGGACCAACTAACTATGACAATTTAAAGAGGAATACTAATACACAGACACAGAAGTTACATCTGAAATATATTATGTGCCTGCAATGTCATGTTTGTTAAAATAAAATACCTCCTTTCATTCTACTATTTAAATAAAATAATTACCAACACCTTAAATAGCATATTATAATTTCCAGCCAAAAATATTACTCACTTTACTTTCAATGAAATACTGGTATTAGGGCATTTTTCAAGCTGATGTAAGATAGTATTTATTGTCTAAACAAAAAGATGGAAACTATGCAACTAAATTTTACAGGACAAATGCACTATTTATTACCTTGTATAATGTCTGCTTTTACTTAATAGAAAATAATATTTCTTAGATAATAAAAGTATTGATCAGTAAAAGATTTTTTTTTAGGCAACTAAGTTATTCAATAATAGTAAACATCATAGAATAGCTCAATAAAGTTTTTTTTTTCTTTTGTCATTTCCTTAGCTTTAAATTCAATGTCTAGAAATAAGTAATTACAGACCAAAAAAAGTCATACGTTGCCTTTTATAAAATGTTCTATTTGAAAACATGTAAAAAATGAAAAGTTTCAAAGGTAAAAAAAATGTTTTGATCCATAGTCACTGCAATCTTCATTCCTAGTGTAAGTCCTCAAAGTAAAATTAGATTTTTTTTTCCACACTATGTGCACGAAAGCATATCAGTACATCTGATTGCTTCCTATGGAATGGAGTAAGCAGCAATTTCCCAGAGACAGCATCTTCACAAGGTAATAAGTTTTTAAGTGTGAGAGAGTATGTTTATTGATTTCTAAAAATATATTTATAGAATAAAAATGTTCTCATTGGAGTCTAAAGCATTCAAGCTTAATAAAAACAAAAATCATAAGTAGTTTTTTTTATAGATATGAACAATTAAGAAAATGTACAAGTGTGAATGGATAAGTCTGATCAATAAATGAACCAAACAGCTCTTTAAATGAGTATATTATTTTTTTACGCAAATTATGCTACATTAGTCTCAAGTCCACCAGTCTCAAGTCCAACCATCAAAATTGCAAGCCAACAGAACAAGTAAAATTGTTAAAACTCCACAACTTCTTGATCAAATTTGGTAAAAGGACAATTCCAATCTTTTAAGCTTTTGACATTGGCATTTGAACAGGTCTAACATTATTCACCACTTTCAATATACCAGTAATAACAAAAAATTCTAATAAGAAAACTCTTGGCTAAATCATGAATGTCATTGAACACAGAGGACAAGTTTATAAAATATGTATTTAAAAAAAAGGCCAGCTTGAACTAGTCTTTTTTTTATTTTATTAATTTTGTTTTGCAAGTATCTGCATTATAATTGTAACTTTATGTGTTGTGGGATTTAAAACAAAAATTGCACTCAGGGGAGGATCAAATACATGCAATTAACATGTTTTAATTATGTTTCTTGTTGTCAAGACAAGATTAAATGGACAATTAATGATTTTTATATGGAATCTCAATATACAGGATACACTGTAGTTTTTACAAAGAAAAAAAAAATGAAAAAAAAAAGAAAAAAAAAGGTTATAATATTTGTCTTTTTCCTTTAAGAACTATAAATGCAGACCCTTTGAGGAGTCAGAGGCAACTTAAAAAATTTTCATATAATTTTACATTTTTGACTCTTACTTTTTAGATTAGTACAACAAGAATTGTTATATAATATTAGATAAAAAGAAACTACAACATAAGATGTCTTCCCAAAGTCTTGTTTTGTGTGTAATGTATTTGTTGTAGCATCTATTTGAACTAATCTATAATAATTAGTATGAAGTTGTTTTTTTTTCACGCTTCCAGCAAGTAAATACTAAAAGTTTTTACAATTTAAAAGTCTTACATTTCATGTCCATTTTATGATACTGTATAAATATAAAATGAAATTTACATTACATTAAGGTTAAAATGCTTAAAATTAAAAATATTAAATGTGTAAACCATAAAAGTTTCAAATTTTAATAGAAAAAATATAGAAGGAAATTTCTCATGTTTCTTTGTTAATATTCCACAGATTAAGTCAGACAAGGAACATTCATCTTAATGAAAATCAGATACATTTTTATAAGGGATAGCACTTAATACAACAAGCAAACAAACCCTGACAACTGAATAAATATTTTAATTTATGGACTTTTAATGTGACAACAATCTAATCTCCTTGATATAAGTTAACTTACAAGTTTTAAAATTAAAATCACTCAAGAATATAAAAAAATATTGAAATATTTCATTATTATAAACACTAAAAATAATTAAATTGTGTTTCTGATTTTGTAAAATGCTGTACATGAAATTATTTTTAAATATTTAAAGAGAATAGGTTCATTTCTATAAAAACAAAGTACAAAATTTGGCAGATATGTTTTACTCAGTGATATCAAATATGTAACAAATATTCAACCAAGAGATGTACATTTTAAAATGCATCATTTTATAAGCATAACGATTTAATTGAATTTGTCTAGTTTGCATGTCAATCTTTAATGAATGTGTCTTTTGAATCCAAATACAAAAAATTTTTGCATTGCATTACTATGTGTAATAGATAAGTTGGATAAGAACAAAACAATGTGTAATAGATAAGTTGGATATAAAGAAAACAATGTGTATTAGATAACCTGGATATAAACAAAACTATATATATTAAATAAGTTGGATATAAACAAAATTATGTGTAGTAGATAGGTTGGCCATAAACAAGCCAGAATAAAAAAGTTCAAAAATTAAAATTTCCATCAAAGTAAAATGAACACAAATAAAATGTAGACAATCATGACAATGGAAATAACCAGTTTCAATATTTATTTCTCTAAAGCTCACAAATAATATTTAGCTAATGGAAATAATCAATTTCAATATTTATTACTTTGCTGGAATAATTGTGTAAGGTTATGTCCCTGGTCAGCCAAGTACTGAGATTAACAAGCCAAAAATTTTTAGTGGCCTAAAAATGTAAAATTTAAGCAATGCATTGTCAGTCTATAGTTAGGGAAGTGGATTTTCAAATTCTCTAACCAGGGCAACTAGACCAGTTGAAAAAACTAACATGTTTTTATAATTATATACAAATATTAATTCTAGGATATTTATTATAGGGGCACATTGTCAGCAAGAAGAGTGATTCACTGCTTCTCCTGACTCTTCATTGTGTAGAAGAAATCAATGATGAAAGAAGTCACAGGTATGGTCAGAGGGTGTAGCCCTAACTTTTCAAAGGATTTATGTCACAAAAACTGTCACTTGAGTACTAAAGTTGGTAACCAAGTCCCCAGCAGACCAAAACTTTATTACAAAATTTTGGATGGTAACAAGTATGGAAACAAGTGAAACCTATAGAATACATTTGCACACAAATAGCTTTGAATAATAGAAATGAAAACTAGAAATATCAGCCACTGAGATGTGCTTAAAAAAAACAAAACAACAACAACAGAAAGAGCAAAACAAGACAATATCAGGAGAGACTAGCAATATAAAGTGAGTATTCATATAGTTCACTAAAATGAAGCCAATGTATCATATACATAGCAGGCTCAACATACTGACTAGAGAGAACAAAAATGTATCCAATCATCCAATGTAAACAATACAAAGATCAGTAGTCAAATATATCCAATAGCTGATTAACTGACATACATGAGATTGAATAGGTGACTGACAAATTAAACAACTATACTGATAGTCAATTTTCATAGAAATAGAAATACATCCAGCAAGAAAAAGCCAAAACAACATAAAATTGTTTATTTATCACAGGAATAATAAAAATGACAACATACTAGACTTAGATGTCATAGTAAAATACATTTAAACATTCAATAATGTGAACATTTTGTCATAAATGAATATGTTTCAATAACTGGTGAATGATGTCAGAAATTGTAGAGTTTCTCAACCCTCCTCCTCATTTGAACAGATTACATTTTGACAACTTTGTCAGATGAGTTGTTGGGGGGGGGGGGGGGGTTCCTCAGTGCTAAAGTGTTAGACTTCCAAACTAAGTGATCTTGAATTTAAATCCTGGTGAGGACTGGGATTTTGAACTTTGTGATTTTTAGGCACCTCTGAGTCCAGCCAAACTCTAATTGGTACATGACACCTTGGGGAAGTAAAGGCAGACATTGTGCACATAAATTCCTCATAGATCTGAAACTTACTTAGAAGTAGAAAAAAACAAACAATATTTAGGACAAACAAATTAACAAAATAGAAATTCACTCCTGGAACATGCCTAGTAAACAGCTAAAGTTGACAACTTAACCAAGGTGCAAGGAGAACTCAATTGCACAATGTGAAAGTAAACTTGTCTACTGGCTCAAGTTAGCAGTAAAAAAAAAATTCAATGCATAATACAAATAAAACAAGCAACATTGGACTAAGCTAATAAAATGTTAAAATTTATAAGTTGTAAAGAGAGGAAAGATGTCCAACATTAAATTTCAAACTACAAAGTGGTAATTTGATGTGTAAAGAAAATTGTAAATTCACAGCCATCTATATGTATATGCATGTGTGTTTGCTTTTACTGCATGCTTATAGTATGTTTTTTTTTTAAAGTAAAATAGTAAGAATCTGTATTCAAACAAATAAAATGGGAAAAAAATGAACTGGTGAAAGAAAAAAAAAGACACTCATCAGTGCAGTTACTTTCAAAAGTATTTACACAAAATTCACATAATTAATTTAATATACAAATATAGTGATCAATTGTATTGCACAATCTTTCAAATTATTTTGTGTATTCAATACAATTGTTTTACATGCATAAAGTTTGAACAGTGCCAGCAGAGCATTGATCCAACAAGCCCAACAAATTTCAAGCCTTGGCATGGGAGTTAAATTAGAGCAATTTGTTTTATCAACAAACTTTGTGTGCACCAGAAATGCTACACTTGCTATAGGCTGACACTGATTATGATAATGTTATACACTTACAGCACTAGGTTACCCTAACAGTAGTCAGGGCCCTGGAAAATTGGATGCATTCTAAATTGAAACATGCAACAATAAAGGTAACTAGAACTGAAGTTGAATACACTCAAAAGCAAAGTATTTGACATACAAAGTGAAGCAAGCAGTATTGCAATAAAGGTCATCAGAAATAGTTTTTTAAGCTAAAATACTGCACAGAAGTATATGACATAGAGTAAACACAAGTGGATTCATTAACAACAACGACTCTCTGTTTCAGCCTCCACAAGTTGCACTGTTTCTTTGGGCTTGGCAAATCCTGCTTTCACTCCATCCCAGCCCTCTTCAATTTTGATATGACCATCCAGTAAATGCTGATATGTGTCTTTGGCGATAGAAGCAAAGGATTCCTCTACATTTTGTCCACTTTTTGCAGAGGTTTCAAAAAACTTAAGTCCATGCATTTCTGCAAATCTTTTCCCTTCTCTGAAAGTGACTTGCCTTTTTTCTTCATTGTCAGCTTTGTGACCCAGAATGACAAAAATGGCTTTGTGTGGTTCAATATGTTCTCTGGCTTCTTCATACCATGTCTTTAGGTTTTCAAAACTGCTTCGTTTAGAAATGTCATACACAATCATAACACCCACAGAGTTGCGGTAGTAAGATCTGGTAATGGATCTGTGTAAAAGAGACAAAACAGAAAATTCTTTTCAGTTATTGAAATATATTTAAAGTATTCAAGCTGGATGTCATTCAATGTAAAAAAAATCTCTTATTTTAAGGTTTGTGGCTACTTATTTTTCCCTCCTTAAACAAGTATCACAGAAAGCAATTTATAAATAATTTATAACTCAGGGGGTATTACTAGAGTTGTGTGAAGGGACACATTAAAAAAAAATGAGGTGATCACTACCAAAGATCAATAAAATTTAAAAGAAAAACATGCAAGTAGCCATAAAAAGTTTGCACAAGTAAGGCATAAAAAAGAGAAAATATTGGAACATAAAATTTGATCTAAACTTACATTTTTAAAATATATATTCTTTGAATCTGCCTTTGATATATATTCTGTTATATATTTAATTTTCAAATAAATATCTGTCATCTACAAAGTATTTTTATTGTCTGTATTTCTTTCTGACTCCAGTCCAATTATTTTATGTTTAAGATACTGGTAGAATATGGGTAGGAACAGAGGTGCACTGGCTAAATGGGCATTTCTACAAAAGACTGGTTGGACCAACACCCAATCGTACTTTGTAACTGGGCTACCACAAAAAAGGCCACATTATGTAAAAAAAAAACTAATTTTATATATATATATATATATATATGCTCTTAAACTCTTATTGATGGTGTCCAATGACCGTTGTGATTAACTCATGCTTTAACATGTATAAAAATGTTTTTATAGATTTTATAGTGTAATACTAGACTAGTCACTAGATCACATTTCCCATAATAGTTGATCAGCATATAAAAAGTAGACCTATATTATATAGTTCTTCTGGTGAGCTTCAATCCCTTATACACACTATAGAAGAGAGTAACCATTTAATTGATAAAATAAACAACATTGAAATGATTAAATAATACTAAATAAGGACTTATTCTGAATGTTTTTATAGTATGAATAAAAATTAAAATGGAGAGGCTTGGTGGTTGAGTGGTAAAGGGCTTGGTGTCAAAACTGGTAGATCCAGGGTTCTGATCTCAGAGAAGACTGAGATTTTTAACTTATTTTTGAGATTTTTATTATGATGATCTTGAGTCCAGTCAACTCTAAGTCTAATGAGTACCTGACAGTACTTGGACTTGGGGAAAGTAAAGGTGGTTGGTCATCGTGGTAGCTAAATGACTCCCTCGTTAACAGTCTGTCATAGAAACAGATTATCACCACATATATATTGAAATTTGAATATTCACAGAAGTCTGTAGTGTAACTACTGTAAGTAGTGTAAGTAACCTTCCTACTGTCCGATAGTACTGATCCACAAAAGTGATTGGTCATTGGATGATCAAATGGCAATGGTCTCAATGGATGCATTGTCCAGAGCATACTGATGTGCTAGATGATATGACAGATAAGGCCAAAATATGAAGATTTTTACCTAAACCTTTCTTGACCAGCAGTGTCCCAAAGTTGAAGTTTAACACGAACACCAGGCTTTACTTCCATCAAACGAGCATAGAAATCGACACCAACAGTTGGGTCACAAGATTCGTCGAATTTCCCATCAGTAAAGTATCGAAGCAATGAAGATTTGCCAACTGTACTATCCCCTATAAGGATGAGTCTAAACTGGTATTCAAAAATTGGATCACACATTTCCAAACTATTTCAATAAGATAAATTTAAGGC
This sequence comes from Biomphalaria straminea, assembly GCA_021533235.1. Lineage (NCBI taxonomy): Eukaryota > Metazoa > Mollusca > Gastropoda > Planorbidae > Biomphalaria > Biomphalaria straminea. The sequence goes on from JADKLZ010005243.1 coordinate 24,300,136, forward strand.
AGACGTAGAGAGAAGTATTGTTATGAAAATGCCTACATTTATTGAATCGATATACACTGTATAATCAATGCAACATTAACATGAGCTCTTCTGCGTTTTCTTGAAACTTCCTGTTACAGAGTGTTTTTGTTTACTATATGTCATGTGACCTAAGCCTATGCTGGAGAGTGTGATTCTTTGGCTAGGTTAGTGATACGGTGAGGGGGAGTAAGAATCTCTATAGACACTAGAATCTAGACTAGACCTAGAAATAGATTTAATTTTAGATTTTGGAGTCTAGATCTGGGTTAGTTATGATCTATATATATCCCTATATGTTATTTAATAATTACCATACCAGATGGCAGATCCAGACCCTATGCCTATTGCTCTATCATGTCTTCTATGATTATGATACTCTATCTAATTCTGTAGTGTACTATTTCTATTCTATATTAGTACTATATACTAATATACTAATAAATTAGTAATATAGTATATTCATTGACTAGATCTATACAGTTAATACAGTTTACAGTCTAGTCTAGAGAAGGATGAGGTTTATGATCATTTATCATCATGACTCGACATGACTTATTCGACAACTTATTGATATTTATTGTCATTATTGATGTCGTTATTGACTTAGTTAGTCTTATAGTCTTATTCAACTTATTCAAACTCATTGTATTTGTATTGAATTGATCATTCAAAATCATTGATGTGTTTACACTCACGCACACTGTAGAACTGTAACTGTAGTAGTCAGTGAATTTGAATTAGAATATCTACTGAAGTTAAAATCTAGTATGACCCAATCACTTATTAAATCTGGACCAGTTTGGAAAAAAGGGGTGATCAGTAGGTGAGTAGGCCTACATTAAAAAAAATGCTTTACTTTAATTCAAACTCAAGGTTGAAGCCTTCTCAAGGGGTCTAATTCAGTGAGTTTATACCACCACATTGTCTGTCAAGGGGCAGTGTCTGAGTCGTAGATATAATTTAAAACGCTATGGCTATGGCTTCTGATCCAGGGGTGGCTTTTTGAATCCTTGTGAAGACTTTTTGCTTTCAGGATCTTAAGGCCGCCTCTGAGTCCACCCAGCACTAATGCCGTAATGGGTACCTGACATCAGTTGGGGAAAAGTAAAGGTGGTAGGTCATTGAGCTGGACACATGACAACCTTGTTAACCATGGGATACAGAAACAGATGACCTTTATATCATCTGCCCATAGATCACTAGGTCTGAAAGGGGAACTTTACTTTTTTTTTTTTTTTTTACATCTGTCAAGTACAATTTCTTTCCCTTGTTTAATACCAAACAAAATATTTAATTATCAATAGTTAATTAACTAATGGCTAACTATATTTTTTTTTATTGATTCTTATGTTTTTTGTGTCAGGTGTAAGAAATAATTGTGCAAAATTTTAACTTGATCTGAGATTTGGGTGTGGAAGAAATAACCTGTACAACGTTTTAACAGACAGACTGACAAGACAGAGTGATTTGGTATATGCTTTGTAATGCTTAGATCTAGATGTATTTCATAATATACATTTGATTTACTCTACAAGTGAGAGTGACATAATAAAGAAAAAATCTTTTTTTTTTTTAAAGGTAATGTGAGCTTGTTCAAAATTCATTTCAGATTGTTTAATTTGCTAAGCATGATTTGACAGTTATGTTATTTTGATGAAGAGACTTGAAGTTATCTGCTCTGCTGGACATGACTGAGACTTTCACAGATGAAGATACTCTGTTGACCTGTGATAACAAATTTAATGTGATCTTAGAGTTATCAAACAAACAAGATGTAACTAAGAAAGGTCAAAGAGTACATGCACTTTTCAAGTTATTGTGCTCCAGGTAAATTTTTTATTTTATTTTTGTCCTTAGTTTTGCTTAAAAAAATATTTATTACTGAATAGTAAGAATTATTATAAAAGATAATGCTTGAAATAAATAAATGTAAGCAAAAATTTAACCACCACACAGGGTTGTTGATGATATGTTTTGAATGTTGCTTTCATGCATTTTAAATGTAACTGCCAATTTAAATAACACAACGTGCAGACAATCAGAGTAACAAAAACAGAGAAGCTCAGGTCTAAATCTTATTTAAAGTTCAGGTTTTTAGAGCATGAGATGAGAGGTAAATAGGATTATAATGAGTTGAATTCAAACCATTCTACACCGTATCTAGCTTAATAAATCAAATGGGATTGGCATAACTATCGATGCTTGATGTATCATATTTGATATTTTACAGTTTGGCCTAATTGCTGGACAAATTGCTAATTAAAGTATGGTAAATACACAACTTCAATACACTTGCTGGCTTGACATTAAGTGTAAAAATATAGTAGAAAATTCCTAGAAGTTTAGTAGTTGATGTATAGCATGACATTAAGTGTAAAAATATAGTAGAAAATTCCTAGAAGTTTAGTAGTTGATGTATATCACTGAGAAAAGAATTGTTATAGTTCGTTGGCCACGCTTTGAAAACTCTAGTTAGACCATTATAATTTTTCAAGTAAAAAATGAAATACATTTCAGTTTAGCAATAATTTGGAGTAAAAAAAAAACATGGCATAGTTAGCCGTAGTGAAATGATAAATGAGTTGTTTATTAAATTTTAAGTTGCTTGAAGTTTATTGATAGATTATCTAATCTCCGCTTATATTTTTACGTAAATCTAATTTAGATTATGTCTAGATCTAGTTCTAGATAGCTTTATAATAAAAGTACCAATCAATATTTAATCAATTGTACAATGACTGGTGCCCCAATGCCAGTTGGTTTTAGAATAAAGGGATCTATATTTATTTTTTTTAAATTATGAAGACTATGTAAAAAAGTTTGCTTGTTGTTTATTTTATTTTATTTTAAAATCTTACATTATCCTAACTTAATTCTAAATTACAAAAAAAAAAAAAAGACTTTGCTTTACATTAATATATAATGCTAATTAATTGCTAAAAGTCTTATTCGGTTATAATGATTTTAAAGAACAAAAAAAATATATGTTGCCATGTTAGGATTTCTGCTGATCGGTTGTCCTGGGGTGAATGGGTTCATACCCTGCCTGCTGCTTCAGAAACATGTAAAACATTTTTAAAACATGTTCTATTAAAATTTTTAGTTGGGTGTTGATGATGTCTAAAATGTAAACAAACAAACAAAATGTGCTAAAAATTTAGACATCTAACTAACTATTTAAAAAAAATCCCTCAGCCAATTTTTATTCCTTCCTATTGAAAATAAAAAGATCAAACTTCAGATAGATACATTACTAATTTTAATTTTTTTTTCAGACAATTTCTAGAGTCTCTGTTTCTTGGTCAGTTTGTATCTATATTATTATGTGGTACTGGTGTATTCTCTGGCCTCTTACAAAATGAAGGTGTTAATGTACCAGCAGGTAAATTAAAGTAAAGCATTCTAAAAATCATTTCTATTGCCTCAAATGCTGTTGTTTAGAATAACTAAAGTAAGGAATGCATACTGCATTTGAGAAACAATGTTTTAAATGAATACTGAGGCATAACACTGTTAAGCTAGGTAACATTTTAGATTTTCACTCAATTGCATGACATTTTTTTTTTACTTTCTTATTTAAAGAAAAAAACAAAAAAAAATTTTGATGTTTTAATATGTGCTTGCAAACCATATGAGCTATTTATTATACTGAAGAGGTGTGATAATTTGTATTTAAAAAATTGGGAAAAAAAAAAAAAAATAAATAAAAACAAAAGTACACATGTAAATCATTTTATCAAATAATAAATGCAGAATTTTTTTTTTAAATTATTCTTAAAATAAAGCTGAAATTGTTTTTCAAGATTCAGAAAAAATGTAATAAAAGTAAATAAAAAAGCTACTGATTTTTGTATCCTAAATCTATCATGATTTCATTTTGACCTTTGCATTTAGCTCAGAGCTTTCTTATCTATTATGCACTGGGCTTGGTCTTCACAACACAGCTAGCCTTCAATCAAACAGAAAGAAACTTACTTAAACTTCTCAAGTCCACTGAAATATTCAAGTACCTTTTAATTGGAATCATAGAGGTTGAAGCTAACTTTATGGTTGTGAAAGCTTACAGTTATACGTCAGTAACTAGTGTGCAGGTAAGACTTGTAGTTGTGAGAATAGTGACTTGATATACTATATATATATATATATAGTCTATCAAGTCACTATTCTCACATATATTTATATATATATATATATATATATTTGTTTAGAAATTTTGAGTTCTACTTCGTGTGAAGGTTTATAATTTTTGTTTGTACTTGTGTCACTGAGCTGTTGCTGTACATAATACTGAGGGTTGGTTAGAATGCCATCAACACTTATGTTAACAATCAGCTATAGAAACAACTTGATCTACTCTGTCTCATATGGCAATTGAACTTTGCATACATCACTTTACATTATTCTATTTGTAGTTCATTTTGAAAAAAAAAATGAACACTTCAATCTTAACAGAAGAACATACATATTTAAATTATCCAATCCAAGTGAAAACACATTGGATGGCAAAATATAGGAAAATGACGGGGGTCCCAGTGGTGCGGCTTTTAGCCGCATCTTCAGTCTAGGAACCCAAAGTGTCCGTGTCCACTGGAAGTGAAAGCAAAATAAAACTCTAAAGTTTAACCATGAGTCTCACCCCCCTGTGGACAGGGTGACGGGTAGGAGGAACCTGTCGCCCAATTCAGGCTCATGAAGTTTTTGTTCGCTTTTGCTGGCTTTAGTGTTCCAAGTGAGACACACAATACTACTAGACAATTTCAAATGGATTGCAAAATATGTTAGTAAATTTTTATTTGAACTATTTTCTTCGGATTTTGATTAGAATTTATGTTGGATACATAATAAGAACAACTTTTAACCTACTAAAAGTTAGATACAGAAGTTCTGGAGTGGTGCTTGTGACTTACAAGGCTTAACTACGCACAGATTCAGAATTAATGAATAAGTTTGTTTTTTTACTTTCACTTATTTTTACATACATTTACATACATCTACTCATTGACTGATACTTTACTATGGGATCGTGACCAATCATCATAGACAGCCTGAACACTGCCCTGCAATGTTGCAACCTATGGGCAGTGAAGACCAATATCTCATTGCCACATCATAGAGATCTGGGATTCTACATTGGGCTGTCAACTTGCTATCTCAAAATCAACCTTTGCTGCTGTCAGTTTCTGCTAATATGCAGAGGGTTAACTTAGTAGTGTAGGTGGAGTGAAATGCTCATAATGGGAAGAATTTAAACAGCACCAGGAGTATAAAATGAAAATAACTTGCAAAATATTTTATCCCTTGAGGATTTTTTTTACATATGTGTTGTTGTTTTTTTTATACCTTTATTCTGAAGTCAATTTATCTCAATCTAGTGAAAACTTTGTCAATGCTTGAGTTTAAAACTATGTCAATTTGATTCCATTAAATGTTTTAGATTTTAGACTGCTTCAGCATCGCTGCTGTTTTACTTTTATCTAGACTGTGGCTCCACACTCTCTATAGATGGTGTCACTACTTGGGGGTGACTATCTCTGTAGTTGGTTTGGGAGCTCTAGTGGCTGCGGATGTAATTACTGGCAAAAATAAAGATGAAGGTAGTACAGATATTAAAAACTCTTTTTTTTTTCTTCTAATTTCATTATTCAGTTGTTGACTGAAGCTTATGTACTGGTATTGGAAATTTCTTTAAATGTCTAGTTTGTAACAGTTACTTACTTTCTTTTTTTTAGGTTCAGATATAGCTTTGGGAGATAGTCTAGTCATCATTGGTGCTATTTTGTATGGTTTTAACAATGTTGCTCAGGAATATGTTGTAAAGAATTATAATAAGTCAGAGTATCTTGGCATGGTTGGATTGTTTAGTACTATTGTCTCAGGGATTCAGGTGTGAGTACATTTTAGGATTTTTAGCATTATCATTTTACTATATTATTTTGTTGGGATTACATAACAAATATTGCATAAGGAAGATGTGAATGCTTCATATTCTGTTTGTAAACTGTTGCAGAATTATTTTGGAGCGTGAAGAACTAAGCAAAATAAATTTTCTCTCTTATAAAATTGGTAAGTTGATTGTCTTGTAATGTGTCAAACATTTTTAATGCAAAAAAGTAAATAATATTTGAAGTCCAAATACACAAGCTTGTTTTTGTTCAAATGTTTTTTGTAAAGTTTATCTCAACTATTATGAACTCAATCGTATGGATGAAATCTTGTATATGTTATTTCTCCCACTTTCCATTCTCAGATCAAGTTGAAACTTTGCAGGATTATTCATTGTCAATAGCAACCCATGAATAATAAAAAAAATCAACACTTGGCTAATCAAAGTCATAATTAATTTTGTTTTATATAGAAAATGTACTAAGCTAAGGGAAGATAACCTTTAGTAGAGAATTAGGTTGTTCACAAAAAAATTGAAACTAAAAATAGATAACTATACAAATTCTATTTTTATAAGTAGGTGAATAGCTCAGTTGTAGCATATTAACCCTCCATCATGGAGATCTGAGGCCTCGAGTTTGAATTCAGACTTGCAGACCTAATGTTTAAATAGCTTTTGAAAAGACAGCATGGAAACCTTCTCCCAGGAACCCCCTCTTCCTAACTGATTTACAAAAGTGTGTGGACCAAAGTGCACTGAGCATGCTGAGCATGAAGTTGCGCTAAACAAAAACAATTGATCAAAATTTTCCCAATAGTGCAAATTAATTATTTTTAGTCTAGATCTCAGATCTTTAAAAAAAATTAATAGATGATTAACTATGAATAATTGAAAATAATTGATCCATATCACTATACATTAGATTATATGAGATTTGTTCATATTTTTCTATCTGCTATTGAGTTCAAAACAAACTCAGTCTTCTATTTTCCAGCTCTTCCTTGGTTTGGATATTTCCTTTTCTTGTTTTTGATATACACATGTATGTCATGGGTAATTCAGAAAACAAGTGCAACTGTGACCAACTTATCACTCCTCACTGCTGATTTTTATGCACTGATTATTGGCATTTTCATCTTTGGTTATTCTGTGAGTATATTTATATATTAATTTGAATTACAGTTCAGTCATTCTCTAATAGAAATTTAAAATCTGAATTTTATTCGATTTTTCTTTCAAGCCCAAACTAAAATTTATAAAAGGCTAACTGGGTTGCAACCATACATCAATTTCATTTATAAAAATGTTAACATAAAAATTAAAATGTCTATTCTAATAGGGATCATTAACAAAGTTTTTCAAAATAAAAAAAGTATTATTTCATAACCAAATGTCAACAATGCAATATGATAAATGTTGAAAAACAAGACAGGAAAAAACACTAATATTTCTAATATGGAATTATAATTTTTAATCAACATTTACTGCTAAATAACTGTTTTTGTCTATACAATTTTGGAAGATTTTGTTTGTAAAAGTATAATTGTTATGTAAGATGATTACTTATTTTAGACATTTGTTTATTTATTTCAAGATATTTTTTTTTTCTTTTCAGTTTCATGCTCTCTATGTGATCGCATTCTTTGTTGTACTCTTTGGCGTTGCTGTTTACAGTTTTAAGCCAACAGAAGCAGCCTAGAAATAAAAAGGAAAATCAAAATTTTAACAATGTAAAATTTTTACCTTTTTTTAAAACTGATTATAACAATATATTATTTAGAAATAAATTACCTTTTCATCAACTGCCCTATAGATTGCACGGTCTGAAAGGAGAACTTTACTTAAGTTTATATATAAAAATGTGTTGCTTCACTTTTTATATTTTATATCTAACGAGCTGTTAGAATTCACATATTTCCATATCTAGCAGTTGAGATAAATGTTAAGCTGCAAACTGAATAAACAACTACTTTCACTACAATATTTAAAAATTTAAAGGATTCATTTCAACCAGAATGATACATTTGTATATATTCGTTGATACATGTGAAATATAAGTTTGTGAGTAATGCTTTTGACAATATTATTATTTAAAAAGTGAGAAAAAAAATTCTTACATTAATTATCATTAGCCAATAACTTAGTTGGCATGCCAAAAATATCACAACTTCAGAATTTCAAAAAAATAATCACTAGAAACGGTGAAAATAAATTAAATTGGAAACTGAATGATGCTGTTCTAATATTGTGGATTTAATTTTTTAAATTCATTTTCTTTCTGGCATTTTTTTCCATGACAGATGATGTTTTTTTCTTTGTTGCTTGGAGAATGGTCTGGAATCAGTTGCAGAAAATCGCTACCCTCAATCTTTTTAATCAGATTCAAGGAATAACTAATGTTCATATGCAATATAATGTTCATATATTAAATAGTAATACATTTTTACAGAATATTTATAATTAACATAACATTGTTGTGTATACATTAGTACAATAGTTGAAAATGTCTGTCTTATTTTATCCATGTTTTTGTTAAATTTATATAACCAGTATTTTTGTTAGTCAAAACGCCAACAGTCTTTTAAAACATGTTGTATGTTTCGATAAATTTGTTTTATTGTACAAATCTATATCTTTTTTCAAGACATGATCTGGCCAGGAACAATTTTAAAAAGTGTTTTACTAAGATAATTATTGATGTATAATGTCTAAATGTATGACT
>JADKLZ010005243.1:24308862-24329538 GCA_021533235.1 Biomphalaria straminea
AATTATTTTACAGTACTTGACAGTATTGTACTTCCTGATATTCTCAAATACTTATTTAAATCTATTGCCCAGTCATTAGAAGATGTAGGAAAATATGGTTTTTATAACCTTTTTTTAATTAAATTTATTTTTATCCTTGTAATCATAATCATAGCTTGAGTTAGTTTTGGCTATAAATGGAAATTTAAGTAATTTTTTCTAAAGAAAGTTAAAATGTCTTTTTTTTTATGTGGTATATTTTGACTGCTTTTATAATTCTAAATCATCACATGTCTGATTTTAGTTAACGTATACAAAAATTCTGCATAAATTAATAAAATTAATACAAGAATTTTTATATTATTTTCACAAATAAATCTTTTTACAATAAGTATTTTAACTTTGTATTTTGTAAGACCCACATTTTTTGTTTGGAAAATTTTTTATAAAGTTGTATTAGATTATTCAACTCAGATGTTTTCACAATGCTATTAATTTATCTTGGCTGAAACAGGAGACTGACTGTGTCGAGATGAATTACTGGTGTTGGTCTTTTCTTGAATTGGGGCAGAAAGCATTCTGTGATTAAACAAGCTGATTCTGAAACTGAAAATTTTGCACTAGAATTAATGTGTAAGGGCTATCCGAAGGCTTTCTTCCTCTTTATATAGTCTAAGACTGCCTGTCCTTTTGTTCTCAGGGAGTGTGGTATCAGCAGTGCAGTCTGTCTCTATGCGTACAAGCTTGAGTAACTTCCTCCTGCATATGTTCATTGATGTCTGTAGTCCTGAGATACTACTTGCAGACATGTCTGTACCTTAGTCTTGGCAGTCATTGGGTTTGACTTTTGGCTAGTTTAGCATAGAAGTCATTGGGTTTGACTTTTGGCTAGCTTAGCATAGAAGTCATTGGGTTTGACTTCTGGCTAGCTTAGCATAGAAGTCATTGGGTTTGACTTTTGGCTAGCTTAGCATAGAAGTCATTGGGTTTGACTTTTGGCTAGCTTAGCATAGAAGTCATTCGGTTTGACTTTTGGCTAGCTTAGCATAGAAGTCATTGGGTTTGACTTTTGGCTAGCTTAGCATAGAAGTCATTCGGTTTGACTTTTGGCTAGCTTAGCATAGAAGATATTTTTGGGAATTCTTCCATTTGCATGTGGATGACATATCTGAGCCAACAAAATCTTCTCTATGTCAATAGTGCACCATCTCTACATAAGATATACTTTTCCCCAAAACAATGTTTTCTTCCATGACTATCAGGCTCTTTGCAGACACTTCACAAAACAACACAAACAAATCACAGGTAATTTTAATCTTTACAGTTAGTCAGCAGCATAGGCCTACAGGCCAGTTAAACATTTGTCAGCTAATCACACACATGACTACCCCTACCCAGATGCGACTACAGTTACAATTGTATATTGACATTTTCTAAAATACTATAAAGCTGAGAAGTCAAACTGTTAAGACTACCTATTTTTTGTTTAGGAGAGGGATTTTAGACTTCACAATCAAAAGTATGTTCTCATTATTTTCAAGATCAAATCTTTTCCTTCTTTGAAAACTAATCAAAATTGTGTGATGTAAAATGGTCACAATGAAGTTTTTCAAAACCCTCCAACTGATATTGCAATTGAAAAGTGGTATTTCAAAAAAAAAAAATGACTGTTTTCTTTTTTTTTTTTTTATTTGAAGCTCTATGTTTATCCAGTTTTTCAAGCATTTTCACTTCACGCATAGAGAACAGCTTCAGTTTCAAAGTTATAAACATAGAGTTGAAGCTAGGTACTGAAAAAAAAGATGTGAGACATACATATATAGAACATAAATGAATAGCAGCACCGGGGACAAAGAGAGAAAGTAGTGAATTATATGCTACGAAAATAAGGGACTGCGTCGACCGAAGCCCGAACCTGCAACACCGCCTAGCGATATAAGCGAAGTTAGACTCTAGACCATCCGAATGTCAAAAAAAAACCAACAACAACAAAACATTCTTCTGGTCTAAAGACACTCCGCCCGTAAGCAAATTACCACCCCAGTGGTCAAAGGTCTCAAGCCACAGCCAGCCCACCCCCCAACCTCGCAGCATCCTTCACTCACAACTTCAATAGAGCCGACACAGACAGCCGTTAGGCATGCATTAGACAAACAATGACTAATTGTGTATATCTCTCATTATGAAAAGTGGGCTAATTGTGTAGGCTATATCTCTCATAATGACAAGTGGACAACATAAATACATTACATATAGAAGCTTCAGTGGATACGAGCAATTAAGCTGTGAATATAAACATATTAGAGTTGATGCTATATAGGTGCCAGGGTCGCAGGTTCGGGCCTCGGTCGACGCAGTCCCTTAATTATTTTCGTAGCATATAATTCACTACTTTCTCTCTTACAAACTTTGTCCCCGGTACTGCTATTCATTTATGTTCTATATATGTATGTTTCAAAGTTAGGAATGATTTGCTGAAACAAGATGTTTGAAACTGGGACCATCGAGAAATCTGAACGACAGTCCAGCGCACAAACCGCACGTCCAGGCAGCCATCGATTCTCATAGACGTGTATCCCAGCATTCCCACGGCCTTTGTTGTTGTAAGAAACCTTCGCAGCTGTCTCATTCGGAAGACGCCAGCTGATGCCAGGTCACTGAGGTGCTCTCTTTGATGTCAGTTAAAGCAAATTGGCGCCTATAAGCAATTAAGTCTTTAATACGTTTCCACGAAAAACGAAGCGGCAAGTATGATAGACCAGCCAAACAAATAGATCTATAATAAAAAATCTGCTGCTATAGGCCTATAGTTCTTCTATCGTGGTTCGATGAATTAGTTATCCAGGGGTCTGAGGGCTTAAATTTGCACTGGGGTTTTATGCTTCCTAGTGTGGCTGGTGAGACCTATATATATGCGGCTATGTCACTTATGTGAGCCCGGAATGGTCGGCTGCACACTGTGCAGGTTATCCCAGATGGAGTTAGTGTCATTGGCCTTGCTTTTCTTCTGTCAGCGTTGTTCTCTTTTCCTCAGCAACATGTGCACCAGTTTTCACAGCGCGACGACCTGATGCTCTGTCATCTGCCTCTGTCACCTAGGTGGCTGGGTCTATGCTGTCAATGCCTTCAGAAAAGCTTTGATGAGGTTGTCTCTGAGGCGCTTTCTTTGACCATCGGGACATCAGCGAACTAGAAATTACTAGTTTACTAAAGTCTATTCTTGATCTAAATTTGTTTACATTTTTACATCTAGATATTTTTTATTTGTTTGTGTCATTACAGAGATTTTTAGGAAAACATAGATCTATCTAGATCTAGATGATCTAAAATCTTAAGAAATCTAGCTAAATAAATTACATTACTAGACCTAGTAATGAAGTAATGATGAATTATTTATAGATCTATGTTGCCAGCAAAATATAAATATTTTCTAGTCATTCTATGAGTCGCTTCGTTGTGCCTATGGCCCAACATACCAGACTACGGCACCGCTAAGATCATCCGATGGTTCTACACTACTTACCAGCAAGGCGGACATACTAAATGGCTGGATAGAACACTACAGTATGTTGTTAGGTGATAAAAGGCACGTATCGGAGGAATCGCTGGCAAATGTCCCTCAGAAAACCATAAGAGAGAAGCTCGATGACCCACCGACATCTGAAGAAATTGAGACAGCAATATCTAAACTAAAAAAAACACAAGGCCCCTGGCTCTGATGGACTTCCTGCTGAAATATTTAAAATGGGTGGTGTCACTCTTACCGAGAGGCTAACAGACTTGTTCTCTCTGTGCTGGGAGATGTGCGTGGTCCCACCTGAACTTCGAGACTCCGTCATCATATCCCTGTACAAAAAGGGTGACAAGTCTAACTGCCCCAACTATCGAGGCATCACGCTTCTGTCAGTAGCAGGAAAGATCTTTGCTCGAGTGCTGCTCGACCGATTAACCCCCCAGTCTTTGGTGGACGAGGTCTTATCTGAAAGCCATTGTGGTTTCAGAGCTGGTAGAGGTACATGTGACATGATATTTGTTCTGCGACAATTACAAGAAAAATGCAAAGAGCAGAACCTAAACCTGTACGCTGCCTTTGTAGACCTCACCAAGGCTTTTGACACGGTCAGTCGCGATGGTTTGTGGAGGATTTTGGCTAAGCTGGAATGCCCACCTACGTTTCTATCCATTCTCAAGCAGCTTCACGTTGGACAAAGAGGCCAGATCCGACACAATGGTGCTCTTTCTGATCACTTCCCTATAGAAAATGGCGTGAAGCAGGGCTGTGTACTTGCCCCTACACTATTCGCTATCTTCTTTGGCGTAATGCTGGGTCAAATGAGGCAGCGATTGCATGAAGGCATCTACATCCGGTTTCGTTCTGACGGCAGTGTGTTTAATCTCCGACGTCTACATCGCACACAAAAACAAAGGAGATGGTCATAACGGAGCTTCATCTCTATGCCGATGATTGCGCCCTGCTAGCTCACAGTGAAAATGACCTCCAGAACGCGGTAAACGAATTTGCCTACGCTGCCGCCTCTTTCGGTCTATCTATAAACCTTGGGAAAACAGAAGTCATGATCCAGAAGTCGCCCAATGAAACATATTGAGCTCCAAGGATCACAGTAAACGGACAGCCCCTTAACGTGGTAGACCACTTCACATATCTTGGTAGCATAGTGTCAAATGACGCCTCACTTTCAAGGGAAGTTGATAACCGTCTGGCCAGGGCCAGTAGCGCTTTTGGACGCCGGAGTTTGGAAGAACAAATCGCTCCGCCTACCTACAAAAATTAATGTCTACCAGGCGGTGGTTCTCTCAACCCTTCTATATGGCTCTGAGACATGGACACTATATAAAAAAACAGCTAAAACTTCTTGAGCGCTCTCACCAGAGATGCTCCATCATGAACATACGATGGCAGGACCGGACTACAAACAGCGATGTCCTTAATGCGAACGCCGGTATGGACAGTATAGAGGGACTTCTTTGGTCCGACAACTACGCTGGGCAGGGCATGTATCCCGTATGGGAGACGAACGTATGCCAAAGGCAGCCCTTTTTGGAAACGCTTCAAAGACCAGCTTAGGCGTCAACTTTCCTTGGCTGACATAGAAGAGAGCACCTAGCTGCATGCGGCGTCGGAACGAGACAGCTGGAGGTCACTAACGAAGGCCGCGGGATACACATTTGAGACCAAAAGAAAATCTGCTGCTGAGGACAAACGCAGACGGCGAAAAGAAAATCTAAATCGACCACCTGCGGACCATGGATGTGGCAAAATATGTAGGTCGCAGCTGAGGCTGCACAGCCACGGGAAATACTGTATTCCTCACTAATCTTCGGACTCGAAGACAAGCCTTATAGATCTAGATCTATATAGGTATTGGTATCTAAGGACAAAATCTTTACTCTTTCCTGTCACGTGATACTTTGTTTAGAAACATGGCTGCCCTTGCGTTAGCGCAGTACGGGAGCGGTGCCGTTATTACGGCACTCTTGCATCCTTTTGGTTATGCAAAAGTGTTAATGCAGGTAAATCAATTCTTTTATTTTACTTAAGTAGGATTCTTTTTTATTTATCATACCTAAACTGGTACATCAACTTAACTTGAAGAAAATATGCCACATTAGAGTACACTTATTAAATTAATCATAATGAAAATTAATGTTGACGTTGATTATGATAGTAATTGTATAGATCTAATTGTTTTTTTTTGTATTGTATTGCTATTATTTTATTTAAATTATTACTATTTTTTAGTATTAGACTAGTCTTAGTCTAGTAACTAGTTAACTTAATTTACTAAATTTACTTAGACTTAGTCTTAGTACTTAGATCTTATATTAGTCTAATAGAGAATTACCAGAAAATGAAACTAAAATAGTTAAAATACTAAACTCTAAATTATTGAATTTTTATTTATTCTAAATCTACCCAGTTGGAGTTATTTATATTCAGTGGCAGTGACTGAGTACTTAACTGAGTATGAATAAATGAACTTGACTCTTAGTAACTTACTCTTAGAGTGACTTAGACGACGTCTTAGATCTAGTAACTAGTATGATTTTGATTATCTTAGTGGGACAGTTGTCTTAGTCGTCTTAGACTTAGAAGTTCTAGATTTAGATCGGTTAATTTGTACTTATTATTTTATTTAAATTATATTACTATTTTTTAGTATTAGACTTAGACTTAGTTGACTTAGTAATTAAGTTCTAAAGTTTAATCAAGTTTAGTAACTAGTTAACTTAAATTACTTAGGCTTAGTCTTAGTAATTAGATCTAATATATTAGTCTAATACTAATAGAGAATTACCAGAAAATGAAAGATCTAAAATTAAAAATAGTTGTTAAAATACTAAACTCTAAATTATTGAATTTATTCTAAATTCTAAATCTACCCAGTTGGAGTTACTTTTACCAGTCAGTGTCAGTGACTGAGTACTTAACTGAGTATGAATAAATGAACTTAGATTCTTAGTAACTTACTCGTAGAGTGACTTAGACTTAGACTTAGATCTAGTATGATTTTGATTATCTTAATCTTAGTGGGACAGTTGTCTTAGACTTAGAAGATCTAGATTTAGATTGGTTAATTTGTACTACTTATTAACTTATTTATCTAATTCTAAGTCTAAGTTACTAAGTAACTTTAAACATCTCTATTATTCTATATATAATAATATAGATCTAGATGGTTGTTAGATCCTACTTGGACTTGACTAGCAGAGTTACCAGAGTATAATATTCTTTCTCACTCTTTCTTAGTATGAGTAGATCTAGACTTAGTATCTAGAGCAGGGGTCTCAAACACGCGGCCCGCGGGCCACATGCGGCCCGCGAAACTATTTTATGCGGCCCGCGACCATGTCCGCGAATAAAAAAAATTAGATACAAATTACAATGACCAATTAGATAAAATTTATAATGACCACATATAAGCCATGAAATGATTTACAATTGCTCAAATTAGTAAATGAGGTGTCACTGTCGCCCACCGACCGCTTAGGCTTTCAGCAGAAGCTGGGTGAACGGTGGCCTGAATCTATCCTCTGGACCTTATGCAGCCATACACTGCATTCTGCACCAAGAAGCACCCTGTGGCAAAAGTCTACAAATGAAGAACGTGTTGTCGTGAAGACGTTGAACATCTTACGTGCACGGGGTCTCAACCACAGACAGTTTGTGTCATTTCCAGCTGATTTGGAAACAGAATACGCAGAGTTGCTGTATCATTCGGAAGTCAGATGGTTGAGTCGTGGAAAAGTGCTGCAGAGAATTTTTGAGCTGAGACGGGAATGGAAATGAAAGACAGAGACATACCTCAGCTCAGTGAGCAAATCTTGCTCTTTTACTGACATGACGCAACATCTCAATGCACTCAAATTCACAACTACAGGGCACAAAGCAGCTGATTACCGTGATGTTTGGCCGCATCAAATCATTCAGATGCAAGCTGACTTTGTGGGCCACTTATCTGGCAGATGGAAACTGGCTCATTTTTCTACAGAGCATAACGGTTGAACCACAGCGCCTGAAAGATTACGTAGACATCTTCTCCAGACTACTGAAGGATTTTGATTTTGAACAGTAATTCACTGCTCTCGAACCACAGTTTTTCCTTGTAGCCACTCCGTTCGCAGTTGACGTGAAAAACATTCCAGAGGAAGTCCAAATGGAACTACTGGACCAGCAGTGCGACACTATTCTGAAGCAAAAATATGCTGATGTTGGCGTTCCAGATTTCTGAGAGTTTCTTCTCAGAGAGAAATTTTACAAACTTTTTCTGTGCAGCTGCTAGAATTCTATCGATGTTTGGGTGTACGTACGTTTGTGAACAGTTCCTCTCCTGAATGAAGATCAACAAAACATCATTACGATCAAGACTGACTGATGAGCATCTGAGAGCAACCTTGCGGCTTGTCACTACACGCAACTTCAGGCCTAAAGTCGATTGTCTGGTCTCTGCCAAACGCTCTCAGCTGAGTGGACAGAAACATCAGTGATGAGACATCTGCAGTAAGCCTAGTAATTTTTTTTAAATATTTTTTTTTGAAACTACCGTTTCTGCTTTTTTTATTAGTCAACTTATTTTAGTAAACTAAACTGCCTGTGCTTGTAATAAACTACACTAAATGTAACTAATATTTTAGCATTGACATTAGTGTTTGTAAAATTTTATGAAAAAAAAAAACTTTCTCTTTTCATGGTGCGGCCCGCTGACAGGTTATTACTTTCCGATGCGGCCCATATGCTGATATGAGTTTGAGACCCCTGATCTAGAGTATTCTAGATAGAGTCACAGGCTATTCTAGATCTAAGTCTACATTATTCTACATTCAATAATTCAATGTCATTAGCCCTTAGATAGAATCAGGATAGATCTATTACTAATTGACATTGGATCATTTGAGTCTTATACTGTTCTCATACTCATAATACTGGATAGTGATAATAACAGTATTATACTGCTGACTGCTGTTGAGCCCTTAGCCTTTTAACTTGTAACTTTTTTTTTGTAATATTGTAATAAATATAAAGGAATAAAGGCTTTATAAACTTTATATATAGATCTAGAATCTAGACCAGATAAAATAATTTATATATATATATAAAATGTATATCGACTTGCTTAAACTAAACTTTAGTTTTAGATCAATAAATGAATTTTATATTATAGATTATACTTATAATTATACATCTAGATTTATTTATTACTTGTCTAAATCTATTCTACTGTAACTAGTCTAGATGTAATAACTGTATTAGTCATTATTAGATTAGTGTATATATATATAGAATAGAGTATATATTATAAACAACAGAAGTAAACTAGAATGTAGATCTATTTAGTTCTATATATAGTATACTTCTGTCACTATCCCACAGACTACACTTGACTACACTGTTTAAAAGTCTTAAGGCAAGGCTAGTGCTAGAGAGAATTTAATAAAGAATAAATCATAGATTTATATGTCACATTACAAAGTCTATTTATTATTATGAACTTTGTGTTGTTTTTTTTTATAAGGTTGGCCATGAACCTTTACCCGCAGAAATTTCAAAAACATTCATCTTCAGGAAAGATGTTTTGGTTTATCCCAACATTTTCAGATACAGTAAGTAATATGTTTTTAACTTTTGCTAACTTATAATAGCTTTCTACTAACGCAGTAACTTAACACCAACATTAACAAACCAATACAAGAGACAATGTTGGCTATGAATATTTAACATTTTTATGTCTACTTTGAATATCTCCTGAATGTGTTCTATGCATCAAATAAAGAGGAATTGGCTCCCTCATTCTTAAATATCTCAACGTTTCCATTTATCAAGGCCCTCCTCCCAGATATCAAACATTTCTGACTCACTTTTAAATTCATCTGTCTTGATTACCTTTTTGCAACTCATCCCCCCCCCCTTCTCTATCTCTCTCTACTCTTGTTTCCCTATTAACATTCTCATCACCACCTCTGATTATATTGTTTTTTATTATTATTATGATAAAAGAACGAGTATTCTTTCTCTGGCGCAGCCAGGGTCGAGTTTCGTTAAAGGGAAACAAAATTCATTGTAGTCACTTTATCAGTTTCCACTGAGGAATTTTCTGGTGATGTGGCAGGTCTGCAGCAGTACCGCCCTCTGACAGGCAACGAGGATGTTCCTGGGAATGCCAAGGGCCTTGAAGGTATCTGTGAGGTCAGTTGTTATTATCCCCTCGGTTGATATGACAATGGGGTATATTGTTGTTTTAGAAAGCTTCCATAGACGCTTAATCTCCAAGCCTAGGTTCCCATATTTTCGTTGTTTTTCTAACTCAGTTTTTCATAAGTTGTGAGATAGTGGTACTGCAATGTCGATAATGGTAGCGACTTTTTCCTTTTTATCGATGAGCAGCAGATCAGGGCGATTAAAATCAACTGTTTTGTCGGTCAAAATAGGTCTATCCCAGTACAGCAGATAATCAGTAGATTCGAGAACCTCTTGTGGTGAGTATTTGTAATAAGGAGGAGTATCCTTCCCTATCAAATTGTGTGTCAAAGCCAAGTGCTGGTGTATTAGCTTTGCAACTTGGTTATGGCGACCTAAGTAGGCAGATTCCGATAGGGCTGAACATCCTGCCATTATGTGTTCAATTGACTCACCAACATTTCCACATTTTCGGCATTTGTCAACAATATTGAGTTTTAGGATATGTTTCTCGTAATTTTTTGTCCTAATTACTCTGTCCTGTATTGCTGTAACAAAGCCTTCAGTTTCAGGGTAGAGATGACCTGCTTTGAGCCACGCTAAGGAAGCGGTCTTGTCAATGTTGTCCCCATGTAATAAAGCCGGGAATTTTCCGTGGAGTGTTTTTTCTTCCCATTGACGAATCTCATGCCCTGCGTCGTCCAGTCCGATATTAACATCAACATTGTGTAGGTTCAGAGGGGTCGCATCGGAGTCGTACCTGCGTAGGAAGGAAATTAGTTCGTTGCTGGAGGCGTGCAGTTTTGATCGTATTTTTGATACTTGCATCTTACACAGTTTGAAGATGTTCTGCAATCCACGGCCTCCATCCTTTCTGGGCAGGTATAACCTTATGGTGGAGGACTTGGGATGTAGGCATCGAAATTTGGTTAATAATTTCCTCGTGAGCCTGTCAATGTCGTGTAGGTCGGTGTCAGTCCATTTGATGACGCCGAAAGTGTATAGGAGCACTGGGACGGCCCAACTATTTATTGCAGTGATGAGGTTACCGCCAGACAGTTTTGTATTGAGAATTTTATTAATTCTTTGCTTGTATTTACCAAGAAAGTCCTCTTTTAATTTTTTATGGTTTATCTTGGCATTCTGGTTTATCCCAAGATATTTATAAAGGGAGGCAGAGTCAAGTTCCTCGATTCCTTCACATGCAATGTTAGTGTTGGTTGCCTTGCCCTTTATTACGCTTATTATACCGCACTTTTCCAAGCCAAAAGACATGCAGATGTCATCACTAAAGTGTTTAACCATTTTGATTAAGGTGTGCAATTATTATTATTATTATTATTTTTTTTTTTTTGTGAATTAAGATTTAAGGAGAAAAAAAGGTATTAAATTGTTGAGAATTTGGAATGAGTGGCATGGACTTTCATCTTTAGCTTATTATGTAATATGGCTTTTTTTTTCATATATTTCCAGTGGGTCATATCAGGAAAGTTGATGGTTTCTTGGGATTATACAGAGGTGTTTTTCCACGAGTCCTTGCAGGCACCATAGGCAATATTGTACAATACAACATTCAAGATGTAAGAATGGCGTTCATCAAAAAAGTTTTTTTTTTTGGCATTTCTTAAAATTTATGACGAATTATTAATTTTTAAAAGAAATTTCCTTAATTTTATTGTGTGATAATTGATGTATCAAAATAAATTTTTTTGAAAATATTATTTTCCTTTTTAATTATGTCTCAACAGAAAGTAAAAATAGTTGACAAAAAAAGCAAGAAGAGGGATGAGCTTGGTACCAAAGAGGAAGAAGAGGAGTTTATTCCTTGGTTAAAACAGTTTGCAAAAGAGGTATGAGAATTCAATACATACACACAAAATTGTTAACCTGCTAATCAAATATATAAACAGAATTTTTTTTTTCTAGTTTTAACTACAATAATAGCTACTGCAATGGACGACAATTTTGTTTGACATTTTTTAGATAAATAAGTTTGTGGTCAGCTTTTTTTTTTTTTTCCAAGACATTTTTTTGCTTTGAACCATAAACATCCATACAAAAATGAAGAGTAACCAGTATTGCTTAGATTGAAATTTTTTAATGCTTTACTTTTAATTTTTTCAAAAATAATTTTATATGCTTAGATGTATTAGATTTAAAAAATAAAAGATCAGTAAAATCACAATTAAAAATTTTTAATATTGTATATATTGTTTCTTTTACACCATTATTAACCTACTTTTTGTTTTATAAAGACTACACAGGATACTCTAGGCAGGTGCTGCGGTGTTATTGTTAGCCACCCATTTCACGGTAATTATCGTTTGAATCGATCATTCTTTTGAGATTTTAACTAGAACTGTTGATATATGAAGCAGTTACAATTGTCAGTGAGTTAAAATAAAATTTACATTTAATTTGTTTTCTTTTCTTTTTTTTTTTTTTTTTTTTAGTAATTATGGTCAGAAGTATGGTGCAATTTGTTGGCAGGGAAACACAGTACAAGTAAGCTAATTTGTCTATTATAACACAGGGTTCATAGCGCACCTAAAATCTCCTAACCAATGAAAAGTCTCCTATTTTGTACACTCTCCAATATTTTAAAAAAAAAAAAAATTTGCTTATTTCTTGTTAAACTATGTGGGGTGAATAAAAAGCAGTGTCCCTAGGCATTCTAAATCTGATCACATAACAGGCTGGCTGAATGAGCTGACTAGTGATCATCTATATCTCCTTTCACCAAGACCAATCATTAGAGAATATATAACAATAGGTCTAGCTTTTACCCATTTGTGTGCTTAAAGGTGACCTCATGACTGATTCCATTGTTATTTCCTCTCATTGTTGTGGCTGAAGAAGTGCAAGATCTACATACTATAGTGACTATAAGAGCAATCTATTTGTTATAACAGTAAGAGTGACTTCTCACATAACTGTGAAAAGTCTGTAAATTTTATTTGTGATTTAAATCTAGCTATGTAGCTTGTGACAGTGTGTAGATTTAGATCTTGGATCTAGTGAAGATAATTTGCACATAATCTGAAATCTCTATGAATTTTAGTCAATTTAATGATCTTGATAAATCTGATGTCTAGGTTTTACTAGAATATTGAAGATAATTTGCACACAGCCATGAAAAGTCCATGAATTCTAGTGACTTAGCTCTAGAGTAGATTGACTGACAATAATTTGCATGCAGCCATGAAAAGCTGTAAAGGTTATTTTTTCGTAAAAGCCCATTAAACTATGTTAATACTAATATGTCTTGGCCCACTCCCCTCCAAATTTGCTTTATTTAAATAATAAATTTATCCACTTTATGTTATAGAAAAGGTTGTCCATTTAAGACAAATTTAGATACATAGACGTTATGTAGTTTATATGAATGCCTGGTTTTTTTGATATGCACTCTGGACTATCATTCCTCATCATTCTGTGGAGGTTGGGGCTAGAATCTAATTATCTTCTAAATCTGAAGTGTGTATAATTTATTTCCTTATATCAGAACCACTTCCTTTGTGAAACAATTTTTTGTTTTATTCAAATATTAGTATGTCTATCATTTATTAAATAAAATGTTTATAAAATTCAATCTGATTAATAATTTATAAATAATTCTTTTTCTTTAGCTCTGTACTGTCATCAATTAAAGAAATTTATCATCATGATGGTGTTTTAGGATTCTTTTCGTAAGTAGACTGAACCTTTTTTTTTGTGTGGCTTTCTAACATAATCATAACTCATAATCACATGTCTTCTTTTAAAAAAAATATTAATTCTTAAATTCCCCACAATGCCTAGCTGTTAATAGGGTATGTAATGATTGGTTATAGATCAAGTTCACAGCAAACATTTTTAAAAAATCAATCATAAGTACTCTGCAACCATTATTTGTATTGTCAGCATTTTCTCTGTTTAAATTATCACATTTACATTTGTCAATTAAAAACAGGAAATCTACATTAAAGGGAGCAATAAAGTAGTGATATTCATTTGTTATTACATATGAAACCAAAATAATGAAGATGTGATGTGGTTAGTACAATGATCTACCACTTTCCAACAAATTAAAGTTGGGTGGTATGACATTATTATTTAGTTTTATTGTGACATTGAATAGTTGCGAAGCACGGAATACACTCTATATTGGCGCTTAGGATGTTTCACATGGGAAAAGCATCCACGGTTGAATTGTGGGCACGATCTCATTTTGAATAAGATATGATGTAGATCTTTCACCAACATGGATATCAGGGACTCCTATTTTCACCCACACAGATTATAAGGTTGACTCTGTAGATGCTGATGTTAGAAAATATGCTAACAGATCTTAAAATGTGGACAATTATAAATGATGCATTGCCCTGGTTTATACAATCAATGGGTATTAAATCCAAAATGGCAGCTTGACGGACTAGGTTCTTTATGAAGTAGAGGTTCTTGTTAAAATGTTCACATTATATCTTGATGAGATATTAAATAGAGTTTATACAGGGTTCGTAGCCACCTTGAAAACCTGGAAAACACCTTGAATTTCATTATAAATTCAAGGCCTTGAAAAAGCCTTGAATTTCGTAAAAAACGTCGAAAAAACCTTGAATTTTAAAACTGGACCTTGAATTTTTTCCCTCCCGATACCTGGTGCTTATTTTGGCTATTTATAACTGCAATAACCTTCGTTTTTATCGGTTACGTTGAGCTGACCAGTGACGACGCGTCTACATCGCGTCTACACCGCCTTCCACCCACTTGTGAAGCGCGACCTCGTGATTGAAAACGGCCTTTGCTCAAGCAAGCATTTCACCTGGTCCGACCTGAAGACAGCTTAGAAATAGTTGTTTCCTTTTATTGTTACGACTGAAGACGCTCTAGATCTAGTCTGTAGTGACTATTGTCTATAAGTAGAGCAATTACCAGTCTAATGTGTAGGCTACACCCCTCCGGGCCCTCCCTCACCGAAAATATTCTTGTCCTAGGATATGGAACGAGGAATGTGCCTTTATCTTTGTGTCTTGAGTATTTTATTAGATTTTGTATTCAGTATTTAGTAAAATTTCCACTTTACTTTTGAGTCTTCTCTCGATCTAGATTTAGATCTAAGTTAGGTGTAGTGAAGATAATTCGCGCTTAACCTAAAAACTCCGTGAATTTTAGTCAATTTATTTATCTAGATACATCTTATGTCTAGATTGCTATAGAAATATGCAAGATTTACGCTAAATCACTAGAATCTAGTGAAGATAATTCGCACACAGCCGTAAAAAGTCCGCGAATTTTAGTAACTAGAGTCTAGATTTACTGTAGATTCATTGAAGATAATATTCGAGCACAGCCGTGAAAAGTCGCGAATAGAGTGACCTTTTTTTTTTATTGTGTTAGAATCTATAGAGTTTAGATCTACGGTAGATTCAGTGAAGATAATTCGCACACCGCCGTAAAAAGTCAGCGAATTTAGTGACTGAGATCTAGAATCTAGACTCTGATTCAGGGGCGGACTGGGTATGTGGCCATTCGGGCAAATGCCCGGTGGGCCGGTACCCTAATGGGCCCATAGTTTACCTAAAGGGTCTCATGAATTCCATTTGGTCACACATTGAATTGTTAAAGGTTTTATAATATTCCCTTAACAAAGTGGCCATCTGAGCGTCGTGTTTAAAAAGAGTCTTTTACAGACTCAACATTGTAGGTCCTAATACTAATTTCTTTATACATGCGTAGACAGTGCTAGTGTAGGCTTCATCTTTTTCGGGCCTACACACTAAGCGATAAAAAGCAACATAAGGGCTAGATTTCTTATAAAAAAATATAGAGCATGCTTACAGTTATGGATATATACATGAATAAACTTAACATAAATATTTTCTAGACAGGTAGGCCTATAATTGGAGGTCCATCGTATAATATACAATTTATGGGCCGGAGTGTTATAGAAATGCCTGGGCCTATTTTGACAACCAGTCCGTCCCTGCTCTGATTTATGGTATATTTAGTGAAGATAATTTGCACACCGCCGTGAAAAGTCCGCGAATTTAGTGACTTAGATCTAGAATCTAGACTCAATCAAGATTTACGGTATATTTAGTGAAGATAATTCGCACACCGCCGTAAAAAGTCCGCGAATTTAGTGACTTAGATCTAGACTCTAGATTAACGAGATATTTCTTAAAGATAATTCGCACACAGCCGCGAAAAGTCCGCGAATTTAGTGACTTAGATCTGGACTCTTGATTTACGCTAAATAACTAGTGAATATCTAGTGAAGATAATTCTCTCAACAAAAATATTTCTCAAACATCTGTAAAAAAAAAAAGTCTGAAGAGTTATTTTAGTCTAATATTTTTTAAAAAGTTATTTATATCTGTATTGCAAGATTTTGTGAATGTATTAAAAAGTTGCATTTAAATGCTTAGGATCCTTTTTTTTTTTCAGTTCCAAATGCAAATGTCCTTTTTACATATTTATGTCATCTGTATGTAAATATATATACATATATATTGCTTGCTATGGTGCGATGCATACCTTGAAAATCTAAAATTCTACCTTGAAAACCTGGAAAAGACCTGGAAAATCATTCATGAAATTGGCTATGAACCCTGTTTATAATTCATCTGTGTATCTGGTTTAGATGTCAGATTGACCTAATAAGTCTAGAATGACAACAAAATTCCTTCAGTTTCTGCTTGGTAAATGAAAGTTTCTTCAGTGAGATACTTTCCTTTGCCTAACACATTTATTCCATGTCACAATACAACTAAATAATTTTGTTACTGGTGGACAAATAAAAATAAAATATCTTACATTTGCCTCTATGACAGTGTTGTTGTTTTTTAAATCTCTTTTACAAATCTTTGAGGCATTAGTTGCATATAGCTGTGATAATACAATGCTAACTAATTCTATTTTTGGCAGCTCTTTCATTTGGGTATATTTTGACAATTTTTCTGACTATTGATTCATCCATTTTGGCCCTAGGGGCTGTTCAAGAAGACTAGCTTCCCAATAATTTTCAGTAATTTTTGACCCACTCCAATAATACATCATTTACCAAGAATGTACCAAATTTGTAATTGTAAGAGTTGAGATTAATTCTCTTGAAACACTAGGCCAACATATGTTTTATCTATAACAGATCCTAACCGGAAGTTTTGATTTGCTTCCTTAATGGCCTGGTCTCCTTTTGATCTAGTCTTAAAAATGTATCTTTAAACTGTATTTCAAAAGCTTTTTTTTTTTTTTTACTTAAGGTTCACAATGTTATTCTTGTACATATTTTATTAGCTTCTAAGAACAACTGCTTTATTTGTTTTAGTGGTTTAGTACCTCGAATACTTGGAGAAATTATAGCAATATGGGTGACCAGTTTTCTAGCTAAGCTCCTCAACAAATATTTCATACAAGAAAAGGTAAAAATTATTTATTCAAATTTTGTTTGTTTGTAGCTGCTCTTGTTGGAAAAATCTCCAATTAGTTTTGTGCTGTCTACCATTAGTTGTTTTTTAAATTGCATTTGTATATCACATCTTTCATGCTATAGGACGGTCATTGGGCTATGGTCCAATCTCTTTTGTTCAAATGTGAAATGGTATCTGGGAGGTTTTTGTGCTGCCTTTAGGCAATCAGCTAATGCAACTTAGCTCAAGTTTTTTCTTTTTACTTGAAAGACTTCTAAAACTCGACTTGATGTACTGTTCAATTTAGGTGTTATTATTTTAGTTTAACATCATACATAAAGTAACCAAAGGAGCCTTTTTTATTCCTCTGTACTTCTTTATTTTTTTGGTTAAAATTATTAACTTATTTAATTCTTTAATTCTTTTCAGGAATTGAAGTCCTACACCTCAGCTGCTTGTGGGGTAAGTTAAATTATATTTAACCCAATCGCTCCTATTTCCGGTTACGAACAATCCTTCTGTAGTCCTAAGCAAAGAGGGATAACTCTGTATTTTAAAAATCCTAAAAAAATATTTATTTTGAAAACATGATCTAATACATATAAACAGACAAACAACTAGAACTATATGTCTAGTTTTAAAAAATGTATACGTTTAATACCACTAGAATATAAAAAGTTCAAAAATACTCATTTTGCCATATGGGGGGCTTATACACTGGGTCTATGGGCCTGTTCGTTTGAAAAATTATTTAAAAAATAAAAACCTTCCAGATTTTATTAAAAATAGAATGGGTAATCTCCAAAATGATTTGTAATCACGCTTGAAACAGAACTAAAAGAAATCTTCTTTTTAAAAAGTTTAAATCAAATATATTGAATAGGGGGTTTTAGAAACGTTTTACAACGGTTTAGGACAGAAACGGGAAAACGTTTTCAACTGCAGAAGGAGCTAATGGGTTAAAGTTTGGGTTGGTCATTAAAGCAAGGAGCATGCTGTCTTATATACATGACTGTTTTTCTTGAGATCAGATATTAAAATGATAACAATACAAAATTGAAGTCATGCTCTTTTCTAATCATGTATTTAATGTAATTTCTCTCAACCTGTATTTTTTCATTCATATTTAATTTTTGTATGTGTTTTCAGCTATTTGTTGCTCACTTCACTTATCCTTTTACACTTGTGACAAACATAATGGCAGTCAGTGGAAGTGGGTGAGTATTAGCATAATGATTACATAATTTCACATTAATACCCTTTACTTTAGTGTTCTTCCATTATTTTCATAAGCTAAGCTTGTTTGGCAAGTATTGTGACAGATACCTGTTATGAGACGGGTGGACTTGTTAGCTATCTAAAATTCTGAAATGAAAGTATTAAGCTCCAACAGTATGTGAACTTCACCCCTGTTGAACAGCCAGCCACTAGAAATTGAAAGTTCTAGTTCCAGAAATAAATTATCTCCCATACATATTTACCTGACGGAGTAGAAACTCAGAGCTACTAGAAGCCCATGATTAAGAAATATCTTGTTTGCACTTCTTAGGCAGCCTTGACATTTACAGATTATAAGGGTGTCATAAAGGCCAGCTACTAGAAATTGAAAGTTCTAGTTCCAGAAATAAATTATCTCCCATACATATTTACCTGAGGGAGTAGAAACTCAGAGCTACTAGAAGCCAATGATTAAGAAATATCTTGTTTGCACTTCTCAGGCAGCCTTGACCTTTACAGATTATAAGGGTGTCATAAAGGCCAGATAATTTAATTTTTAACTAAATGTTTTAGGTAGAGCTGGACTTGAATTCCAGACTCCACCAGGGCTCTTTTGGGAGCCTCAATTTGACATTTATGTGTTGAGATTTACCAGATTCCTAAATATTTCAATGAAACATGACATTATTTCTACAGACTTGCTGCTGGCTCACCACCCTATATGCCAATGTATGACAACTGGTTTCAGTGTATGGTCAGTTTATCTGAAGATGGTGACTTAAAACGTGGAGCCAATGCATTCTGGCGTTTCAGCAAAGCCAAGCATTTGCCAGCTCTTACAAGATACCGCACTAAGCCTAGCACTACAACATCCTATTCAAGGCCAACCCACCATAGCTTCAAATAAAATAGTTACAAGGCTGTAATGTTCCAGTATGTTATACAAGTGATTTTTACATATTGTCAGTAATATTCTAACACTTCTTTCCATTCAAACATACTTTATTTTATTACATCACTCCCCAAATTTCCTATTTATTTTCTAGAATTATATATACAGTTATTATAAATCACACATTTTTTCTGTTGATTAGTTTCAAGTTTACATTGCAAAGAATTCTGTCCTAGAATGACTAGCAGATTGTGATTTTAACATGATTTTGTGTTTCATGTTCTGTACTTTTCAAGTACTTTGAGAATAATTATTTATATAATGATTAATGACAGCTCTTCCAGGTTCTGGTCATATTCTACACATTAATTATGACGCCCTAAGTTGTAAGTTAATGAACACAATAACCTTGTGCTAAGAATATATGATTTTGTACATACATTTGTACAAATTAGAAAACATATATAAGTAGGTAGTTTTGAACTTTGGCCTCATAAACATTGAATGCAACAACTTTATTGAATCTGTCTTTGATGGTGAACTGAACTTGCCAGAGTTGTGTTCCTTATAATTTTTTTTTTAATCTGTTGAGTTTTTTGCATATAAGAGATTGAATGAACAAAATACATTAAGTAATAAGCTGAAAACTCAATAAAATGCATTTAAAAAAAATTGTTTGATTTGATTCACTTCTGTAGGTTTTACTTTGTTGTCATGGTTACTGTACTGTACAGTTGTTAGCTCACAATTATTAATTATAAGATTGCTTAATTTATTCAAACAAACATTTTAAATTGGAATATAGCCTTAATTGGCAAACTGTTGTTTTCATAGAACAAATGTTCTATCTAATACTTACTGGAAACAAGGAGTGCAGCGAAGGAAAACAATACGTGAAATACCATGAAATGGCATTAAAAAAAATCATGTTACAGGCAAAGTCAGAAATGCAGCTTGTTTTTAGTCAAAGTACGAAATGATTCTTCATGTCCTACTTGGCCTAGGCATTTTATGGTATGACTAGTTCTATTTAAAAAAATGTCTAATTTAGATATTAAATATAAATGAGTGAAATAAAACAAGAGGATTTCTTAACTCTTTCTCTCTGTAATTATTTACCACATTCCAGGGGAATCAACGGTGGTATCGTCAGTTAGGAGAGAAAGAGTTAAGACTAGTGCTAGCCAGATAGACATTGTCTTTTTTTTATGTCAGAAAGTAAGGCGTATATATGTCCCGCATAGCAATAAAAACCGTTTGACCAATCTTGATAATACTTGGCGTAAATGTTCCTTATATCATGACAGAGACCGTAGTGTAGGCCTACGTTTAATGTCCCTACCGCTACCGGAGGGCCCTTAAAATAGACCAAAAAAAAAAGGACCTTAAAAAAAACAAAACTTTTCAACAAATCGGGTTAACCCTTTTTCACAGTATTTTATAGTTAATATGAATATATCTGTTGAATGGGTAAATGTATTATCACACGCTACTTTTATTTT
>JADKLZ010005243.1:24338394-24363723 GCA_021533235.1 Biomphalaria straminea
CCCCCCCCCCCCCCCCCCACTCTTTAAAAATATATGAAAATGAAAAAAAAATCTGGATGTCTTACAAAGGGAAACTATTCAAGATAAAATTTTAAGCAAATAAAAATATTTTGGGAGGAAATAAAACAAAATATTTAACTTTAAGCATTGACTAATATAATTGATTTGGCTGAAGGTATGGCGTCAAATCAACGAAGATATCATTGTTAAGAGAGAAAGAGTTATGAAGTGAAAATAAAGCTGGACATATTTTACTACAGCTAATTATTACAGCATTGGTACAAATGTATACATAAGTAATTAGTCAATGAATATTTCCATATAAAAGGTATAGACATAACCTAAATATAAATAGACAGAAAAAAAATAGGCTTGTGTTTTAAAATATCACAGAGAAATATGCATAAATAAATCTGTGTAAATTATTATTTCTTTCATTCACGAGGCAGTTGGTCAACAAAATCCTTAAATAATTTTGTCAATGGAAATTGCACTTAAACTTATTTTGAAAATCATTTGAGAGACATATTGATTAAAACAATCACTGGAAAGTAAAGACATGACCCTCCACTACATCTGAAGTATGAGTTATAGTTGTTACAAGTTATCCATATTTGATAAAGATCTAGTTTGCAAAGCATTATTTTACATTATAAATAATGCTTTGAACATATTTTGTAAAATAATTCTACAGCATAGTTTTTTTTTTAATGTATGTTAAATCTAATTATCTCATTAATTGTAACTAATTTTGCACTTTTATCTGGTTAAATAAAAACTAATTTATATAGAAATTTTAAGAAACATTCATCCATATAAAAAAAATGTTTGGCCTAAAGATGCCAGGTAAGAATGATTTATTGCTTAATGTCTATTTCCAAATCATCATTCAACTAATTTTGGATACCTAAACTCTAAATGATCAATACACACAAATACCTACCACTTAGATTGTAATGGAGGAACAAAGATATCAATGTTAACAAAAACAAACATTAACACATAGAGTTTCTGTAGATTTGTTCACTGTTAATGGGGGGAAAAAAAAGATGTACCTCATAAAAACAACAAAACTCTTGAATCAACAAGATCACCAAAGTGTAAATCTGTACAATAAAATGTAGTGATTTTACATTCAAATGTTAAATCAATCAAAACATTAAAAGGTTTTCCAATCTATATAAATCAATGTATGTGTCATGATTCATTTTGTGGTTTTAAAAAATAAAATGTAAAAGTTTGAGACTGTTTAACACCGAATCTGTATAACTAAAAGGCTGAGAACATTAAATGACTGAATCTGTATAACAATAAGGCTGAAAACATATAATGACTAAAAGTAAATCTGTAGTATACGGCCAAGAATGCTTATTTACAATGTTTTTACACAAAGTGTTGCCTTCCACTGTACATTATATAAAGCTAAAATTATTAAATATTTTACTAGTAATGAATGATAAAAATGTTTTAATAAAAAAAAAAAAAGAATAGCCTTTTTCTAAATACAAAGAAATGTATGGTCTAATTTCAAAGAAATTTATGATCTAAAAACAAAGAAATTAATGATTAGATGAATCAAAAAAAATTATAGTCTCAGATCTTGATAGCGGGGTACAAAAAAGCAACACAACACAATGCGCTGGCTGCATTTACTATGTACACTCATACAATTACTTGAAAAAAAGATTATAAAGCAAAAAAGTTGCAGGTTTAAGTTGAATCACATAGAGATTTCTAGTTAGAAGTTTAATTCTGGAATCTGCATGAAGGATGTCACTGAAACCTATCACAAACTTGACTTCCAACACACACCATGAATATTTTGTAGTTTAAAAAAAAGACAGGAATTAAAAAAAAAAATACTTCTGCTATAGGAGGCTCAGTAGGCCATGGGGAAAAAGGGGTGGGTGAATAGGGATAAGGTTTCCATGCTGCCTTTAGGAGCTCAGCAAGCACAACTCTGCTCCATTGAAAATTGAACTTGAGCCCGTTAATATATAGCTAAGTGGTTTATGCTATTCAGTATTTCATTGATCAAAACTAATTAAAATAAAGATTTATTTAAAATGGGATAAATTTTAAAAAAAGAAAGATATAAATAAAAGTTATATTTATAGTCAATGAAGCTAATAGAACACATTTCTTGTACAAAACTATGTCAACAAGTAATGACATTGTAATGAATATAAAAAGAGTTGACATCAAATTAAAGCTGAAGATACTGTAACAGAAAAGTTTGCTCTAAAATGTAACATTGTTATATGTCACAGTCTAAAGGAATATTGTTTACCCCATTGCCATCAAATAAGTCCTCTAATAAAGTGGAGATGTTTTATCAACATGTCTTTCTCTAACTCCATTAACAGTGGAATGTGGATCAGAGTGGTGACTTTTGCCTTCCATTCCATTATGATGACTTTTATTTTTCAAGAGTTCAGATTCCAATGCTGACTCTCTGGCTAGGTATTTCTCTCTCAAAATCTGTAGTTTGACAGCTCTTGGAATGTCAGGTACAATGTAGCTGATAAGCCATGACAAAAGCCAAATGCATATCTGTAGAAATGTATTTTTTTTTTAATTTTAGCAACCACCACATAAAGATATTAAAAACAAGATTACAAAGAGAGTTTGTGTAATACACAAACTCAGAGGCGGCCCCCGTCGGAGTCGGATCCCTGTCAGATCCGCCTATTCGCAAGATGTTTTGGATGTTCCTTCTAAGTCCCTGGCTCAATTCCTGTATGCTCCCATCCTTAAACTATCGCAATATTTCTGAAATAACAGTAAAGGTTAAATCATATTTTCAAAAGACTTTAGTGTATTTTTCTAACCGTGACGGACATAACAACCAACAGACGAAACGCACAAAAATATGCTACTTACATTCTAATGGGGGTATTAAACAATTTTATTTTAAAAAATCTGATTTTTTAAAAAAATTAAGAAATCAGTTTAGAATCATGTCATTTCCGGGCTTTACGCTAGTACACGAAAGCCGCTGCTAAAAAATCATTTTTAAAAATGTGCGTGATATCTACATGCCTTACGTATTTCTTATAGTAACATTTCCTCCCTTACATTTACGTAATTATTTTAGAATTGGTGTTTTGTTATTAAAAAATCGCTTGCATAATTAATTTTATAAGTTAAACGGTTTGCTTTTAGAAAACTAAAAGTAGCCGTTGCACCTAAACTTTTCAAGCCGCATTTAATGGTGAAATAATATTTTTCGTATCTCTTCTAGTTTTGGCGCTCTGATTCTGACAGACGGACAGACGGACAGACAGACAGAAAGTCATTTTAAAAAATGTGCGTGATATCTACATGCCAAGAGCATTTCATATAGTAACATTTCCTCCCTTAGATTTACGTAATTGCTTCACAATTGGTGTTTTATTATTAAAAAATCGCTTGCAAAATAATTTTTATAAATTAAACAGTTTGGTTTTAGAAAACTAAAAGTAGCCGTTGCACCTAAACTTTTCAAGCCGCATTTAATGGTGAAAAAATATTTTTCGTATCTCTTCTAGTTTCGGCGCCCTGAGTGTGACAGACGGACAGACGGACAGACGGACATTTTGCACAAACCTAATAGCGGCTTTTTCCCCTTACGGGGGCCGCTAAAAATGTTGAAACCTAAAAATTTTTTAATTTACTAAACTCACAGAGTAGTACAAATGCAAAACTTTACATTCCTTAAGTAAACAAATATCTTACCACAAAAACAAGTACAAATGCTAATCTTGCTGTTAGAATATGCCAGTGTTCCAAAGTGTAATCATAAGGCTCTGTTGGGGCTCTAAAATCTCGATACCTAAAAAGAATAAAAGTTTTATCTTGATGATGCTCTGAAGTGTTCTCTATGTTTGTTGCTAGGCTATGCATAAATAAAATAAAAAGTCCTTACACAATTCAATACATAGACAGAACATTAAAAATCCAATTCTTTAACCGTTTTATGTCAAACATCTTAGATGTTTAAGAGGCATGCATTGATGGTGTGAAAAAAGAGATGCAAGTCAACTTTTAGTTGTGAATGTTGACATAACTTGTTTCTTTTTATCATGTAATAGAAACCAAAATAACTAATTCTCCTCCTTTTCATCTACATAATCTGGTTTGTATACAAATATAAGTAATGTTTTCTTTTAAGATAGAGTCTTATCAGAATTTTCACTATCTGCTTAAATACCTATTGCAAACTATATATTCCTTTTAAATAAAAAAAAAAAATTCAAAATGATGTATTTATAAAAAAATTTGTAAAGTAAAAAACTATATAATTTATAATTTTTACTAATAAAACTGAATACATCCTACAGGGTCAGATTAGTTTGATATGAGCAAAACATCAACAAGTAATGAAATAAAAGATGTTAAATTCACTAACCTGCATTCAGTAACATTTCCAAATAATTCTCTGTTTTTAACTTTAGGGATACTCTTAGGTTCAAATAGAGAGAC
Source organism: Biomphalaria straminea (assembly GCA_021533235.1). Taxonomy (NCBI): domain Eukaryota; kingdom Metazoa; phylum Mollusca; class Gastropoda; family Planorbidae; genus Biomphalaria; species Biomphalaria straminea. Next base: position 24,342,859 of record JADKLZ010005243.1, read on the forward strand.
ATTGAATACTGACAAGCTGAAGTTAATATAGCCATTGATATCATTATTTTTACTATAGCTATACTGGTACACCAATTTAGGCACAAATTCTGAGGTGAAAGCGATTATAATTGCCTGAAATAAGACATAAAATATTATAAGACAAGATATTAGGGTTGCATTAATAAAAAAAATACATTTAACACAACAAAATATGTAATTAAAGAAAAGAGATTTGATAGAACATCTATTTCATCTATACTTACATTTGACATAACAGCCACCTTGGATATTCCTTGCAATATTCCAAACCATATTCCTATTAAAAGTGAAAAGCAAAAATGGTAAAAAATTTTGTTCAAAAGATAAATGCTAATCTAAAGAAAAAGAACTGCAGACTAACAGTTGAAAGAAATGCTTACCAATATCCTGGGCTCTCATTCCCAGAGGTCGTCTCCACTGAGTCACAAATTTGTAAGCATCCAATCGTATCTCAATGATGTTGTTAAGAAGAGCAAATAATGGAGCCAAAGGAAAAGCTGCTACAAATATTGTCACAAAACCATATTGTATCACTGAAAAGTGAAACATTTAAAGAAATTGTACAATTGTAATTAGAGAAAAACAAACATTAAGACACAGCAAAGTAGTAAGTATATGTAATAAACATTTTGTTACTATTAATGTGCTTGAGATACACTATTGCCCTGATCAACATCTAATGATTAGAAATGAATGTACATACAACATCAACATCGAATCACTGAAAGCTTTTTTGAAAATCTCAATATTTAAAAATTTGTAAAATTTTAAGCCTCCAACAATTTTTTTCCCTACTTTTATTATAAACTTTGTTGTAAACCTGTTCCCCTTGTGATTTTTTCCACCATATAAACTATATGAATTTTTCAATGCTGGAAGGCATAAATGACCTGAGTGATTGTGTAAATGTGTTAAGGGGCAATAGTTTTTTATTTCTCAATTGAGGATTGTTTTCTTTTTGTGTTAGCGGATCAGTATATGTGAATTCAATTAGGAATATTCTAAAAGTATAACCAGGATTATTGACTCATTACTATTGAATTGTGCTTTGGCGAGATGTCTGCAATTAGAGTCAGATAGGTAACCAAGGAATCTGTGAGTTATTTTTTTTTTGTTCAATCCCACACCTTAACAAACTATATATTGAATAGTAATGTGATTGATAATCTTACCCATTTCCAAGTATTCATCAAACAAACCAAGTTCTGGCATGCTATCCATTGCATAATCTTTTTCCCACTGGGAGACTTTCTCATGCTTCTTCTCTTCAGCCTTATTGATTTTGCGAGACTTAATCCAGTTTAACAATTTCCTAAGAAAATATGAATATAATTAAACAAATTTGTTACAGTTTTCATTACTACAAAAAAAATGTTTCAAATTGATAAATTATAAAATTAAAATAAGAATTGTAAAGGAACTTCATTTCCCTACAATTCCTTATGCATTATGTATATATTTTCTATGATAGGAAAGACACTATTTTTACCATTGCTACCTATATATTGTATATTTCATTTTGGTAAAAAAAATTTTAATGGAGTGACTAGTTACATAAAATACAAGCTTATATTTTATCTAATTCAATTCTGAACAATGTTCTGTGTTGAGAATTGGAGACATATTCACACTGTGCATGAAATCTGTGAAAAAAGAGAGTCTAAATCTTTTTTAAAAATCCCTTTTGATGTGTGATTAGCTGTTGTATTATTTTGTACAAAAGTTTCTCCCTCTTAGTAAATAAATAGATATTTTCAAACAGGAAAAATATAATTCGAATAAAGTAAGAATCTTAATGGAAATTCATCTTCCTTCAAAAAAAAAATAATTGAACCAAGAAAAGTAATTTCTTTTCAAATACATATTTTTACTTACGGAAGGACCACTTCTTTAGAATTGTTAAATGTCTGTTTTCCAACCATAATGATTCCTAACTGGATACAAAGCTCTATGAAACATCCTGATGGATCACACTGAATGAATACAAAGTTTTAGTTTTTTTTTTAATATAACAATTGCACATGCATCTTAAACTAAAATTAAATCTTTTTTTTTTTAGTAGCTAATTTTCAATCCATTACTTTTTATTTTCTTTTCCATTTTAAATTTTGTCTTGTTCAGGAAAGATCATTTAAATATGAATGTATTATTTCATTTTAAATGTACCGGTAAATGTATTATTTCATTTTAAATGTGTATGTATTATTTCATTTTAAATGTGTATGTATTATTTCATTTTAAATGTGTACATATTATTTCTTTTATCCCCACCAAGTCTCACTACAGTTCCTGTAAATCATGGATTCAATATTAGTGTTGGAAAGATAACTAATGACAGGACATTCATGCTAGGCCTCTGGATTAATCTCCAAAGACACCAGAGGTATACTGTATTACTTTTAAATTTTCTATAAGGATCAAGATCATAGATCTTCTCTATTCAGATAATTATTACATTTCAATTAAACAAAAAAAAAAAAAAAAGATTTCCTACCTCTTCTTGCCTGGAGTCATTGATCTGTCTGTTGTACAGACCTGGACGCCCCACAAGTCTATAAACAAATATTTAAAAAAAAAAAAAGATTTTATGTAAACTCTAACATACTGTATTGTTTTCTGGTATTCAAGATTAAAAGATTCACTTACTTTCCTTTAAAAAATGCAATGTAAAATAGAGAAGCAAAATGGTTGACGAATTGGAAAAGAAACATCTTCAGGGTAAAACTGTCTTCCCACTCTGTCAGAGTTCTGTGTGTTTCTGGCAATGTGAATACAAATACATCATGGAAAGATAATAAGCTATTTATTTATTGACAAGATGATATGCTTCAACCAAGCAAATTTAATAGCTATAGTAAAAAAAAATAGTGTTACAACTAATTAATTTGTAAATTGATGCATGAGAATTTACAAAAACAAAACAAAAAAAAAAATAAAGGTTATTTTTGCCATGTTAAAGTTCAAAGTTAGAAATAAAAAGTTCAGCTTACATTCATATTATGTAACTCAAAATGTGTACTAAATAGGTTGAAAGTATGATCTAGTTACAGTAAAATAGTTTTTAGTTTTTTTAGTTAGACTTATCAGGGGAAGTAGCTTAAAAAAAGAACACAGTTTTTAATAATGAAGTCATTCACAAATTCTTGAAAAATATAAACCTTTCAAAACCACCATGTAAAAAAATAAAAGGATGTAATTCAAAAAAGATATTGACATAAAATGAGACCAATCCTCTGGTTTAAACTTTATCTCAGATAACCAACAATTCAAGCTTTTGTATTATTATTACTTTAGGTTTTAAATATGTAATTAAATGAAAATTCATATAAAGAAATATAAAAAAAAGAAAATCTCTTTCAATATTGCCCTTACAATTATATTTTAGGCTATTTAAGTGTCCTCGAACACTTCCATCAAAGATGCCTTCGCACCATTATGGGCATATGCTGGCAGGACAACTTTACAAAAAAATGTTCTGCCTGAGGCCAGTATAGTCAGAACCTATTCCCCATGAGAGATGACCACATGATAAAAGCCATTCTCTTTGGCAAGCTTAAAGGAGGACGACATAACACAGGTACCCTTCCCTCATGTGCTGTAAAAATCAATTCAGGTGCCATTTCACCCTTATTGGCATAAAGGAAAGTAATGGCAGCAATGGCTTCTGAAAGAAACAGTTGGAGAGCTCTCACAAAGGCTGCAGTACTCAAAGGAAAGCCAGGTGCAGAAGATGGAAAAAAAAACTTAAATAGGCCAAATAGTTACTTAAATAGTGGACAACAGCTTGGTCTGCATGAGATATGGAAGAATATGCAGGTTGCAACTGGGGTTGAGTAGTAATGTGAAACACTGCACTCATCCTTAATCTTTGGAATCAAAAACATTGCCATTATTAGGCTATAATCTCTCAAAAAAAATATAAAGAGAAAAAAAGAGAATAACCTTTCTAAATTGAATAACCTTTCCAAATTGTTTGTGTTGCTTACCAAAGTTGGTCAGCATCTGAGCTATGAACTGATAAACTTTGCCAAGCAGAATGATGATAATCAAGTTAATAACTGATGCTGTGACTGATGTGATGATCCCAGCCCTTTGTCTTATAATGTTTTCACCTACAGCAAAGAGGAGCGCTCTCACTGTCATGCGGTAAACAATGACACCAAAAACAGCAGCTACAACCACACAAAGCTAGTCAAAGAGAAGGTTAATGCTTGCTATTGAACTTGGTTATCATTAACAACATGTACAGTTGCATGACAAACAAACAAAAAATACATTGAATAATAAAAATTAACAAAATCAAAAAGAAAAAAAGACACACTATTGTATTAATGAATCAAACTTTTTATATGAAGCATGACTGTCTTCAACAGAAGCTTTGTGAAAAAGTGTTGAATTATTGAATTCTTATTAAATTATAGAATTTAACAGCAGAGATCTTACATTTCTATAAATATGTACATACATAGTTTTTTTTTTATACATTTATGTCTAATAAACTAGATAAGCTAATCAACTTGTGTTATAAAGTTAGAAAGATCTTTAATACTTTTAATAAATCAGCGCTGACCAGAGCAAAAGTTTTATTTAAAGAAGGGTAGTTCCTAATTATTAAAAGATCTTACCATAAATAAAACAACCCAGAGTGAAGAAGTAACACGACACAATTTGGAAGTGAAACTTAAGTAAGGCTCTTCAACCTACAAGGAAAGCAAAAAAAGTGGCTGTTTTTAATTATTTTCAAATATGTGCAGTTTACAAACTTTCTTATCAAAAATGTAAGTTTGTTGTCCTCAGACTTCAGACTCCAAGACAAGCCTTATTATTATTATAATTATTAAATATTTGTAAATTTTTTATTAGCTTTCAATGATCATTAACTGTAAGAAAAACAAAATCATGAAAATAAAAGTTAACTTTTTAAAACAATGTGTAAATATACTTGATACAGTTCTTACAAAAAAAGTTTAATTCAAAGTAGAATTTCAAGATTGTAAATAATTATGAACTTCATAAAAATAATGGATGTATCTAAAATACAAAATCAGGGATAAAGCAATTAAAAGTAAAAAGCAATAGGTATTGGGAAATAAGCTGATTACCGGTACTAAAAAAAATTACAATTAAATGATCGTAAATTCATTCTAGCAAATACTAATCATTCTAAAATGTAGACCTATATATAAAAGATCTTAAATTTAAAAGCACACGTGAAATGTGTAGCAGATGTATTTTTCTTGTACAGGAGTTAAGATTAAAATCCCACCCTAATGCATCCAGATACATTTCTTAAATCAGACATTTTTTTTAAACGTAAAACAACTAGCAATCAGCAAGATAAGAAGGAATGGGAAAAGTTTTATGAAAGGTCATAAAGGTCAAACCATTTACAGAATCAAAATGCTGCAATATTCCCATGAATTTCTTATAAGTTTTTAGTCTATATTCATTAATATTTTATAAGCATTTTTTTTCTGTAGTCTATTGCTAGTACCTCCTTTTTTATTTTTGTAGTATGTTCTTTAAATTTAATTTTTTGTTATGTTTTTCTAATTTAAGTTTTGATCATTCTTTTTTTCAATTTTGTAAGCTTACTGTTCAAAAGTCAAACCTATAATTTAGTCAAATAAGCATTATAATACCATATGAAGTCATTACAATTGAAAGCAAATATTTCTCTTTAAATATCTATTAGTTTCACTTTGTTTTGAAAGCATGGTAATGAAGGTAATAAAGGTAATGAAGGCAATAAAGGTAATGAAGGTAATAAAGGTAATGAATGTAATAAAGGTAATGAAGGTAATAAAGGTAATGAAGGATATTTGACTAGCAGTTTTGTAGATTTAGGGTGATATTATGTTGATGTTGCATGAATATGAGAGTATAAACTTATTCAATTGTAAATTTATCACTGGCAGTCAGAGTAAAAATAATTAAAACCCTTACTGGTCCATTCTGAAAAAGAAAATGCAAGTGATTACAATAAAATCAAATTTAATTAGAAGATTAAATAAAATTCATGCTCAGCTAAATTGATAAAACAAAAATAAAAATAGATTAGAAAAAAAAAAATTTTGTACAAAAATTAAAAGGAAGAAAAAAACAACTCTCAAGCAGCAGATAAATTAACGCATACTTAAAGGGCTGAAAAAAAAATTACAATCTAGTTAATATTATTTAAACACTGGCACTCTTAAAAAATTGAGCAACTAACTCTTAACATTTAAACAAATGTTGCATGCTAACAATGAATGCACAATAGCTAAAGAGAAAAAAAAAATTTGTTGAATGAAAAAACAAAGCAAACTTAATGCATTTTAAACCAATCAGATTTGTTTTTTTCACACATGAATGCATAACAGTAAAATATTTTATTTTACATAAAATATCACAGGAAATGCTTTTCGGTTGATCACTTCAATATGTAAGGCCTGGACAACACAAGAGCTAAGAATAAGACCAAATAAAAGCTTCTTAAATGATCATAGGAAAATTGACACTAAAAAAACTTTATCAGCTAACAGATAAACCTACCTCAAAAATTGTAAAGCCTCCAAATTTATTCTGTTTATAAAGTGTTAAAATGACAATCGAGGGATTGTACACTAATCTTATATGATACAGATGTTACTTCAAAAAAGAAGATGAATACGTCCTATGCATCATGCATTTTGTCATGCATATAAACCAATAACCTAAATTCTGCCAGTCACTGGTTTTCCTGGCTAGTTCTGGCAATCCATTTCATGCTATAATAGCGCTAGGGAAGAAGGAGCATTTGTACAAATCTGTCCTACACACAGCAATAAACAGGTTTATGAACCAATAGAGTTACACTTTTGAAATAATATTGTTAATTATAGCTTTAAAATACCCACTTAAGTTTGGGCATACATTTTTTAAAAAATACAAATGTATGAAAATTTTTTTTAGAGAGAACTATTGAAAGGCAAATAAAATTTTTTAAAAGTTTTTCAGTTTTCAATTTTATTGTTTGGCCTAACCAATATTTCCATTCTCCTAACAATTAGTAAAATATATTTAAATCTTTAGATCTTCAATATAAGGTTGAGAACAACATTTTACTGTCATAGCTAAATAATGTGTTAGAAATAAGCTTGACCAAAACCTCTAATCTTTTTGTGAAATGCAAAACTGAATAAAAAAATGAAAACCATTTCAAGTTCACTAGTTTGTTAATAGGCATCAAAACCATTTCAAGTTCACTAGTTTGTTAATAGGCATCAAAACCATTTCAAGTTCACTAGTTTGTTAATAGGATTACTAGAGTTGTGAAGTCAAACAAATCAGTTGACAACATGAAAACACACATACGTGCTACACTAGGATTTGAAGCTTTGATAAACTCATACTAAACCCAGGATATTTTAAATGTTCAATAGCATAAACTTAAGCTAAATTTTGATGGAGCAAATGCCATGCCAACTAAATTGATATAATTTATAGTATCAAATCATGCTTTAAATAAAACAAATAAAATGATGTTAAATGTTTAAATGTCAATGTTTTTCATACCTTGGTGACAGGATTAATTCTTCTGCGACGCACAGATGCTTCATACTCTGGTCTGATAGTTTCCTTAAAAAATATTGCAACATAAGTAATTTATTAATGTGTAGTTTTATTTGTTGCACAATATCCATAAATAATTAAGGGAGTTATCACACAGAGAGTAAAGAAAAGTAAAGTTACCCTTTTAGACTTTGTGTACTATAGAGCAGATGATGTAAAAGTCAGCTGTTTCTGTGGCCTACGATTAACAAGGGTGTCATGTGGCCAGAACAACAACCAACTGCCTTTACTTTTCCCCAACTAATGTTAGATACCCACTAAAGCTGGGTGAACTCAGAGGCATTCAAAGATCTCGAAATAGAAAATCCAAGTCTTCACCAGCATTTAAACCTAGTACCCCCGGTATAGAAGCTGTACCACTCAGACACCGTGCCTCCCCACACAGCAAGGGAGAGTGTGTTTCATTTTGTCCAAATAAAAAAGAATATGACACAAGGTTTCATTAGAAAGTAAGAAAATGCTGTACTAATTGAAGTCCCCTAAAGTCTGTTTCTAACTATTTATGTAGCGATGTATTTGAGAACTTACTTCTTGTTCAAAGTCAGCCACATCCCAGTCGTATTCTATTTCTGCTGCTCTTCTTTTCCACATTTCATGAAACACTGTGGCTAAAAATAGAATATAGAGAATTTATTTTATAATTTAATTAAATGTATTTCTATTTTACACAATTTACTAAGTAAGACTTAGAGAGTTCGTATGTGTGTTTAATTTCTAGGTGATTGTTTGGTGTCTGTGCATTATAGAATTATGAAATATGAGCATACTTGTTATAATTTATGTTAAGAATAGCAGACAATGTAGAGACATGAAAGAGTAAAGGTGTTTTTATGTTGTGAGATTTTTGTTATAAATATCATTTATCTATTAGATGTATATCTTATTTCAAGTTAAATCTGTGAATAAACGTTACATTGAGTTTTTGTTCACAAGAGAATTTTTTTTCCAGTTATTTAAAGTTTATTTATACAAAATTTAATAAGCCTGCATTAGTTTAGTTGTACTAGCTGTTTTGAGCTACAAACCAACGATTGACAAAAAAACAAAGATGACACATCAATCTACTATCAGATTCATTAGTTTTTTAAAGACAAAACAAAAACTAGCCACATTTAAATATCAACAGCTTACACCAAAGTGCCATGAATGCAGCAAAAGCAACAGTGGCCTCATTGTCAAATAAATAAGTCACACGGGAGTAGATACAAGAACTTTTGAGCTGCCAATAGTCACAATGCTCATCACACAGGGGGCACATTGTGTAGTTTCCAGGGGCTGAATCTGAACAGATTTCATTGCTAAAAAATAAAATTGTATGAATTAAAAGAAATCGCTTAAACATTTTGATGATATTAATCATTAAAATTAACTAAAGATTATAGATGAAGATTATATTCACCTGGCCTCATGAAAAGGCATTCTGGCACATCCATAAATAAATATGGCCAAACCAACAAGACCAGCTGGGATGAGCAAGCCAGTATAATAACCCAACCATGTGAAATAAATAGCGATCTTCTCACCAAAGTACAATCTGTCAAATATATATATATAATTATTCATCTTGTAGTTCTTTTTTTTTGTCTAAACATGAAGTCTAAATATTTTAAGAACAAGAGTTCATCTAAAAGCAATAAGTTTAACTACTATAACACAGGAGATCTAAAATTATACAGAAGTGGGGACTTGAACAAAATGTAGCCACATACCTAATATGATCTAATGGTTGGAATTTGTACCAAGCTCCTGGCTTAGCCCATGTTTCATATAAAAGCTGAAAAAGATAATTCAAGACCAATTTTGAAAGTTAAATTTAAATGAGCTTTAACTTATTTCAAAACAAATTTAGGATATTTTAAATACTTATCAGCTATTTAATGTTAAGAGTATTTTGAAGAAATAGTCCTACATGGCGTTGGTTCCTTGGTCCTTCCGTCAAAAGAGAGTGTTCACTTTTATACTCCCCCTAGAAAAGTTTTAAAAAAACAACAACTCAATTATAATAACAAAATGTAATTCAAAGATCTAGAAACACAAATAGTGTCAGAGAGCCTACTGCTAGTGACTAATTAAATAAATTAAATGAAAACAATGCAAAGCTATTTTCATTAAAACATGTAGATAGATTTTACCTCATGTAAAGGAAATGCTGCTTCATAAGATTTATTGCTCAGCATATTCTTGATGCCTATGAAATAAAAGTCAGAAAATATTTTAAAAAAATAAATTATTCTGTTGTTTCACTTTAAATGGTTTGAGAAAGTTGAAAAAAAAAATACTGACCAAATTTATTTCTTGCTGGATCACCAACATCTTCAAAAACAGCTCTTAGTAAGATCTGATAAGTCAATAAGCTTCTTTGTGCAGGAGAAAAAAATGTTTCTTTATCTTGCATTATAAACCTGTGCAGGTTGATGAAAAACATAAAGGACATTTTACTTTTCAGCATTACACACATTAATTGTTTGATTTATAAGTTTTAATTGTTTAAAAATATTTTTTCAGCTCTATTTAACATGTATTCATTAAATTTGTTGTTTTTTTTAATAATGTATCATGAGTAGGAGTGGAAATATTATAATCTATGTTTCAATAATTGTGATAAAAGTTTAAGGAAAATACCATTAAAAAGTTACTTAATATCTTTAAAAAAAAAATTTGATGCAAAAAAAATAATGGAAGGTTAATAAATTAAGCAAGATGAAAAAAAATTAAACTGGTTCAAAGTTTAAGAAATTTGTTATGAGAATTTATAACTTTAAGAGACATATTGATATTTTACAGGCCTAAACTAAAGAAACTAAAGAAATATTTAGGATTGACCTCATATATAATACAACAATACACACATTGAAAGATATCTATTTGTTAAGATAGAGAGGATAACTTTTCAACATTTTTTAAATTCTTAAGAGGACAAACTATGCATTAAGCTTTTGTATTGAAAAATTTATTTTCTAATTTCTAAAATATATGTGTCTTAATACATGAACAAATAAAATAATACTCTCTAACTTTATAAAATTATCATTTTGTCCCTTGAAAAGTCATATTTCATCAAAATAGTCACACATTAAAAGAAATACTTTATTTACTTAAACATTAGAGTAAGCAAAAAAAAAAATTTTTTTTTTTAGTGTTTAAATAATAAAGCAGTAAAAAAATAAATAATTAGAGAAGTAAATAGGAACAGCACATAGGAGTGCTCAGAAAAAGAATTGTCTCTTTGAACAGATATATAGAGGCTAAGATATTTGGAAACATAAAATAATTGCAAAACAAATAAACATTTAATTCAAAATGAAGATATAGTCATAATGTCCTTAGAATAGCATATCTAAATTGATTTTCTGGATGATTTTCACTATCAATTGACAAAGGGTCTCCACATACAAGAAATAAAATAGTCTCTTTCAGTTGTTTCAGAGTTACTGATAATATGGAGACAACTTTATACTAAACAATTCAATAAAATAAATCAAGACAAACCCAACACTAACAACAATTTTAAAATAAAGATTACCAAATTTGTTTTAAAATAAAATCAGAATTATTTATTGATCCAAATAAATATAGTTTCATAGCAATGTGCAACTTTATTCCAGCATTTTTATTTTAACAAAAATAATAGCACATAATACCAGCTGTCTATAATAAGAATAACAGATCGACACAATACACAAAGCTCCTAGAAACTTCTGATAGCCAAAAAAATGGTTCTGCAATCTATTTTTTTTATCTATTTACTATCTAAAATATTCTGACATAGTTCTCTGCATTTTAAAACTATACAGTCAATTTTTTCAATACCTATTAGCTCACACTTTTGTTTTCATGAAAATGAACAAATAATACATTTGAATCCTTTATTTTGATAATTTTGCATTATCTTATCAAGCTGAAGTTTTGACAAATAAACTCAGGCTGCTTGAACATTTCAGAAAGAATACTTAAAAATCATTTAATAAATAATATTTTTTTTTTACTGTTAAAGCCTATGGGACTAAGGGGAGCTAATAACAATTATATTATATTTACTTAGTAATGAGTACTTTTCCTAATAGTCTCCCCCGTGCAATGGTAAGACAATTACAACAAATAAATTTGAATGTTTTGTTTACTATATTATGTGGACATAAAGCAGAACATTATTTTAAAAGTTTTTTTTTTATATTACTTCATTTACTTGGTCATTTAAAATCTCACTAAAATCTGATATAATTAAGTTACTTGCTTATTGGAGTGTTGCAATATCTCTGTTGTATATAGCGATATACATGATATACTTAACATATAGAGTTTTTAGTGTGTGTCTTGAGGTTTCATATCTAAAAAAGTTTAATACTCTATAAGCCTATATGGAGTTCAATGTTTAACAGCCCATTCCTAGTGAGAAGTTTTATTTTTTTGATAAACAGACAATCTTTTTATATTTCCTTTTTTCATATACTCAAGGATAGAGAGGACTTAGAAAGTATAGAGCATATATAAAGTGATGAAAAGCTTAGATGAAAATTTACTATACATTTTGATAAACTAAAAAGAAAAATTTCCGATAACTCTATGCTATAGCTGTAAAGAATTATCACAAATAGATCTCAATATAATCAGACTAGCCATCTCTACACAGTTATAGTGGTGAATAGATCTTGAACAAAACTAGATCTTACTTTCCTCTGTATTAGTGTAGCAAGTATTTTTAAATCAGGAAATTATAAAAAAAACAAAATGAACATTGAACATACAGAAATGTGAGTAACTAATGAATATAATAGTGTAATAATTATAACTATGCAATTAATCTAATAATAAGTAGATCTATTTTACAGTGAATTAATCAGATTATAAATTATTCTAAAATTTAAATGTAATAAATACACATTTAAATATATAGAAATCATTTTCTCATGTTTTTTTGTAAATGCCTACATTTTCAAAAGCTAAAACTGTTTCAGTAGAGATTTGCTTTCATTTACCTAATATATAACTATGTCCATCCTTGTGTAGGTTTTGCTCCCTTTGACTATAATGATTCTTTAAGAGCATTATTCAGAATACATCAATATAATTCAATTTGATTTAATTTTTCATTTGGTTAGCCCATGTCTTAAGCTTAAATGATTTTTCCATTATATTTTAGAAGTGATTTATTAACTATTAACCATATTTTTATTGGTGTACAAAGTGTTTTTTTTTTTTAATATTAATGCTTCTAGTTCATTGCTTCATGCTTAAGTATTTGCCTGTCTATACTTCTAACTAGTTCTAGCAAACTATATTTAAAATTGTGCTTGGCCAATATAAACTACTCACTAAAACATGATTAAAACACTGTTTTCAATGATATATATTTTTAAATGAAGACATACTGATGTATCCTGCTGCGTGTGAATGGAGCTGTGAAATAGTCTGGTATCTCTGGCAATATTTCTTTATCTATATCAAATGGTGAGGGACACTTTGACCAGCAGCTTTGAAAATGTTCAATCATGTCATTTTTCTATTAGGAAACAATTTCAGTACAATCAAATAGATGGCCAAAATATAGCAATATAAAGAAGCTATAAATATTTGATAAAACTAGCATTTCATAATACAACAGAACTATATTGTCATATGACTACATTGTATAATACTATACAATGCCATAGATTTAAATAGTCTTGATATTTAATAGCTTTCTTCATAAAAAAGCTACATTACATTTAATCTTGTTATGAAATCAGCTATTTTAACTACTTTTAAATTTGAGAATAACTACTAAATAAATGTAAAAAGTGTTCTTACAGCTAAAGGCATTTTCATGTTAGTGAGTTCGGCATACTTGGTCAGCACTTCCCATGGGGCATGAACTTTAACATAATACGTCTTCTTGTCTTGACCTCTCTGAGAGGAACGACAGCACTTGAGTAGTTTGTTTATTGGAACCACTGGTTTTACTTTAGACTGTGAACAATAATATACACTTTTATTTTAACTTTCATGACTTGTATATCATTGTAGATCACAGAACATGTTTATAAGGATTTATTTTCCTTCTTAAAAAAAGTACTAAACCTAAAGTAGTCAAGTTCTAGTGCAAATGTATAATATGATTTGAAAACAACTACAACAGAATGTAGACAACTTTGTAGAAGATAATGGATAAATATTTTTACATTTCTGATGAACTGTTCAAAGCTTTATGTAACTTGAGCTGAGTTGTATTTTTCAAAACTCTTAAAGGCAACATGGAAATCACTAACAGATGCCTCGCTACCCTTTGAGTTATCACTAATGTAATGTAGATCACAGAGCTAGCTATGATAGCATAAGTAATCACTACATTCAAATTATAGGCCTTCATAAACAAACATAATCTTTTGAATTAAATAAGAAAACTTTCAGAGTCATTTGATTTACACCTTAAACATCTTTTTTTTTTAAGGTCAGTCAAATTTCACTAAATCTAAATACAAAAGATTGAAAGAGAAATGTAATACATTTTACAAGTAAAAATATTAATTACTTCAATGATTGAACAAAAAAAGATGGGATTAGTCTAAATAAATGCATACACAAATTATAAAATGCATACATCAACATTTGTCCATTGTTCTTAATATAAAACTTTAAAGTTAGGACAAAATAAAAAAACACATTATTTCCAAAAAAAAAAAAATGCTACATAACTTATTCATTTTGGATAAAACAAAATAAGGAAGGAAAATAATTATAGCCTTAAAAAAAAAAGGAACTGCAAATAAATACAATTAACATAATGTTTTAAGCTGTAAGAAATTACTGTACTGAAAATAGTTAATATCTAACTCTCAACTAAAGAACTAATAGTACTTCATGCAAAAAAACAAAACAAAGAACAACTGTAGCATCCATTTTTATTTCATTAACCTTTTTTTTAAAAAAGAAACATTTAAAACATAAAACAAATGTTACTTTTCTCATCAAATTATAACTATTCTTTTCAAAAAGAAAAAAAAAATATATAGAGTAGTTAGGTAGAAGACATTTATGCAAAGAATATTGCAGTAACAATTGAAATAAAAATGGATAACTAAAATTACATAAAAATAAACAAAACATTAGGTCAACAAATGAAACTGAATAGTGGGTAGAACTGTAATGAACAAGAAGGGGAATGGTCAACTCACCTAATAGTGCTAGACATATATCTTGCCTAGTCTTTCTCCAGGATAATTATAATGATAAAACAATGGGGACAATGGTAGAATTATAATATGAACACAAATGATAATAAATATTTAAAAAAAATAGGTCAACTAGTAACAGAGTCCAGTAGGAGTAAAATGAATTAATGTAGTCATGGACAAAAAATAAAATTAACCAACTTTAATAAAACATATAATTTTATTCCTTTTTCACTAAAATGATAATGAAAATAGGATTTTTCATTTTGTATTAGAACTGAAAAGAAGACTTTGAAGGAACTTGCCTGTAACGGAATTTAGCTTTTGATTATTTAGAGTATTTTTTATGGGCCAATATATCTTTCTATGTAACCATTTTTTTTTCATCAGCCAAGTTGCTTTAAATTATCCTGATATAGCCCTAAAGATGATTTCCCCAAAATCTTTTCTTCAGATAATTTCTTACACTCATTTATTTGTTGGTATGAGTAGATCTATTTACTTTGTTTTAATTACAGAACTGCTTCTGAGTGAAACATCTAGATAATAAATTTCTACTTAAAAAGCCTTTTCCAAAAAAAAAACCACAACTAATCCAGCTTTCGATATATTAAACCAAATATAAAACAAAATAACATTTACCTTCATGGCTGTGACTTCCAATTCTAAACCTTCTTTTTCTAAACTTCTCTGAAAGTTTTCTCTCCATATTTTCTTTTGATTTTCATTCTCCTCATCAGTATCCACATGGTAAACTAGAACATAATCCACTCTTCTCTTGCCATCGTCCATAAACAGGGATGTGTTTTCCTCCTCATGAGTAACTTTCTGTACAGGATTGAAACCAAGTCAATATTTATTATTTAGTTTCATGAAGAACAAAAAAAGCAAGTGTTATATGTGATGTACAAGTTAATAGGGACATGCAATCATATGTAAAATGCTTATGTAAAATCTTACAGTCCACTCTATTAAATTAACATTCTGCTACTTGTTTTAATATGTAGTTTTTTTTTTTGTTAAAATCTCCATAACCATACTTTAAATTAAACTGCCAAAGATGCATATTTTAAATTTTTTTATAAAATATTATGTAAACAATAATAAGGCCTATAATGTAATTTTGTAAAAGTTATAACTGAAAAAAAAAGATAAAAAAAAATTGTTTTAAACCAAACTGTAAGGGGGATCATTATAAGAAAGAAAAAAAGTAATTAAAGAATATATAAATATATTATTAAAAAAATCATTAAGAATTTTATCACACATACAAAAATAATATTTTTTTTTTAAAGTTTATATAAAACAAAAATGTTTTAATTCATACCAGCATCTTTCTACGTGCATATCATTGAACACATATAGCAAGACATTAAAATACTTATGTATGAAGAGAGTTAGCTTTAATCTTAGTTTTTTACTTTTTAGAAAGGCTGATATATCATTATCCATTTGGCATAGATTTAATACCTTACATTTTTAAAGAATTTATTTTTTTTATTGAATATAAACTGAAAGGTTTTGTGAATAAAAATGTTAATAACCTATTGGTTCAAATAAAGTTAATTTAGATAATACATTATAAAATTCCATTTACTTGAACAAAAACCCAGGCCTCACCATTGCTTAGCATGCAGAGTGACAGATAAATTATTAGTATAACATGAAATCATGACTAGTACCACATCTTTAGTCTTGAACAAGGTTTAATGCAATTTTAAAAAGTGAATCCCTCAAAGTTGAACATATCACCTGATACAACTTATCTCTTTTGTCTTTAGACCACAGTAATATTTCATCATCATCATCACAATTGAAACAATGCTCCTAGGAAATGCATTTAGATTTAGTACAATTCACTTCAAAAGGTAACCTTCCCACTTTAAATAATACTATTCTTAGCCAAACTCAATATTTTCATATAACTTTAGAAGAAAATAAAACCTAACCATTATTAATTTCCTTTACAAATTCAATGGCATCACACTGCCACTGCCATGATGTCTTCTATTTTCGATCAACAAACACTGGGATCATTTTTCAATTATTTTCTTATCTACCTCTTTTGTTAAAACTTATGGTAATAGCACAAGGTCCAGGAGTTCTCATATCAATTTGGCAAATCATTAAGTTAGTTAGAACTATGATCTAAAGACAGATCCATCATGAAATAAAATAGAGTTATGACAATATAGAGTAGGCTAATGAAGAAATGTCCCTTGTTATCAACTGGTATGATTAGCTCATTTTCCAAATAAATGTGTTGGTATTTTCTTTTTGTTAATACTAGGAAATAATAAACAGCATTCATTGATTGCTATAGAAATGAAACATATATGGCAATTCTAGAGTAAAACTTGATTGTTACTTTCATTTGTCTTGAAACAAGACTGAAAGAGATTTCAAAAGTCACCAAAATATTATCTAGAGTGAAACTCCTGCTTTCTCAGACCAGAGATTGAACAAGAAATGACAGAAACACTACACTCTCAGCCATCAAGTTTCTTATTCAGGAATTAATGATGCCTGATCACAATGAGATCTGTTAGAAACACATATGAGAAAAAACATTTACCTTTTCATGATGTTCCGGTTCCTGCAATGATATAAAAAAATGTGAACTAGAAGAATTAAATAAGATTTATAGTCAATACCATAATACCTTTTATAAAGAGTCATATAAAGCATGAGCCACTTTCTTTATAGAAGGTAACAAGCAATATTTTAAAAAATACTAAGAAAAAAAATATCAAAGCTAATATAATGGAAACAACTGTAATTTACAGCCAACACTGTAAGATTTATTTGCATTAAAAAAATCAAACACAATTAATTATCACTAATTAATAATTAATTGGTTATATCCATGTCCCTTTTCAACTTCAGCAGTTATGTAAGTACAAAGAGATAAAATAAATATGCAGTCAACTATTTTATAATTAATGCACTTTGATTAAGAAAAATTGCCAAGAGCACAGATCTATCTTGTCCTGCATTAGATTCCTCTAAACATTATACTAAAACTAATTGAACCAAAAAGACTAGAGAAGATATTCAGTAATGAACTCTCTTTACCTGTTGAATATCTACATACATGGCATCAGTTGATGGGGGTGGTGGTGGAAGGTCTGTCTCTATTTCTTTAAAGAAAAAAAAAGGTATCACATCACATATTTGTTTAAGTTGGTCATTTTATGAAATGCAAATAGTTCATTATTTTTATGCTGGAGTTTTGCTCTGTCTCTAACCCTAACCCCTAACCTCTTACACACACACACACATACATATGTATATATATATATATATATATTAGGGGTGTACCGGATAGTACTTTTTGATATCCGGCCGGAGCCGGATATGACCGGATAATAAAATTTGATATTCGGCCGGAGCCGGAGCCGGAGCCGAATACCTAAGTATCTTGTAAATAACTTGTATTGCTGAATATTTTACGAAACTGTTATATAACATACCTATATTTGTTGGTATTATTTTTTTCCTTTTATATACCTTATTGTATTAAACTCTGTTACTGATTGATTTATTAAAGATTAATAGTATTTATAAACAGAAATTAATCTGTGTAACATCATCATGAATAGCATGAGCGTGTCTGTGTGTATGTACGAAGCCACCAACCATATAGGCTGTGTGTTGGAGGGTCACTGTAAAATATGTTAGTATATATTTTACTAGTTACTAATGTAAATCTCTCATCTGGTTTGTATGGTGGTTGAATGTATGTGCTCAAGAATTTCGACCAACAATCGGTCATCAGACTTGTATTTTTAAGTCCAAAGACTGTTTCTGGTTCTGGCTTCAAGAACGTAATACTGATAGCTGTTAGTTAATAGTTGGAATCTGAAGCGTAGTAGGTCATATATTTATTAATCCGTTTGCGGCAAAAAATATTTTATTAATAGCAGGAACATCCATTACACCTACATTATTGATGTTTAGATCTACTGATAAATAGATCAAAGAGCATTAGGAAATCAAATATAGACGAAAACTCATCCACATCTTACCTACCAAAAAAAGAAACATAAATGGATTTTGTGTTCGATTGATTGTAACAACCTGAGCAGATAGACATAGTGAACCTACACATGTTGTCCTAGTGTAGTGTGTATAGATGATTGTGTTGACCTTCACGCGTTTTTTTTTTCCTTTGGGCATACGCAATAGTGTTTAGTGAGCAGGTAAAAAAAAAAAAGATAAAACACATTGGCATGGTCAGTCAAGCAAATAGATAGGCTACATTATCCGTACACTAGTTACAGAGGTCAAGTGTTTCTTAACATTCCAGCATATTATGGTGCTTTAGATCATTTTATTTTCTGCGATCAATTTATTTTCTTTTATGTTAAATTTTACTGTAATGTTTTCCTTTAGGCCCTATATATTAATTCAATAGAATTAAGCAATGAAATTAGCTTTCTTTCTAAAGGTTTTAAGACTAGGAAAAAAATACATACACCCATACATTTCTCTCCAAGTAAACAACTTAGTGTCATCATCTGTTGACCTATAGACAATGTCAATATGTCTTAACAATTTGCGTTAATCCATTCTGGCTTAAGAATGGTCAATGTCTATCAATACATTGTCATGGGTTAAACAAATAAGAAGTTAAGGGTGTTGAGTCTCTTGAGCCCTCCCTTAAAGATACCACTGGTCTGTGTCTGTTTGGCTTGTAGTCCAGCCTCTTATTGAGACTTAACTCAAAGTAAACAAACTTATTACCCGGCCAATAGTATAAAAGGTGTGGCTTGTGGTCCTTTGACCCTTTGATTGACAACCTATCTCATAATAAACAAACCCAAACAAGATTAACCTTATAGAGAGATGGCTTGTAGTCCCGCCCCCTAATAAAAATTCTTCTCCAAGTAAACACACTTAGTTCCCTCTTAAGATAGACCTCTAGACAGTGTCAACACGTTGAAATCTGGCTTAATGTGGTCAGCTGCCTATCTGCGATCTCAATGTTATGGACTAAACAAACAAAAGAAGGTGGGGGTTGCTCAACTCTACCTCTACCCGCACATCTAGACAGATTATCAGCGTGACGTAGTTAAAGAATATTACATGTTTATTAGAACACTCAAAGGTCAAAACAAGCTTTTAAAATGTAACAGACATCACTGCTATGTGTGTAATGCGATCTTACAATGTACAGTTTTATTTCTATTTAGATTAACACGCCTTGTCTTTGTACTAAACAAGATTTGGTACATAGTCATTGTTTATTGTTTTAAAAAACAAATTCTTTTATTTGAAACAAAAAAAAAAGTAAATGTATTTCAGAAATGACATTATTTAATCATGTCCACTTTGTGAATATTTCTATATTTTTATCAACATGGAGATTTAATTTAAACTTCTTGTTGGACAGCGTCGACACTTTTATATTGTTTGTCTTTCGCCTGTGTCGTTTCGATATTTTTAGGTGTTACCTCCGTATGGCGTATCTGGAAAAGACTTATCGCGTGGAGGCGCCTAACAATACTAAAAGAAATACAGGTACTACGCTGTAGTTTTTACTATCCGGTTTACTATCCGGTAGTGATATTCGACCGGAGCCGAATAGTGCCGGATAGTGAAAAAGTGCCGAATATTCGGCCGGAGCCGGAGCCGGAGCGACTATCCGGTACACCCCTAATATATATATATATATATTTATTAATTATATATGCTTAAATGTGTGAGCAGCCCTGTCAATATAGAGCATTACGTTGAAGGTTCTCATTGAATGAGCAGACATGAACTTTACAAAAAAATGTAAAGTGTATTGGAATAAAATATTTTGTTAAATTGATATTATTACATTTTATACAAGAATTAGCTGAAGATGAGGTCAAAGTAACTTTATAATAGATATCTAATCAACATCCGGACTAGGCTACCATAAAACAAAATAAACACATACAGACATTAAAAGATAATTGATACAACAATAACAGTGCTCGTTTATATAGGCCTACTCATACAACATTACAATACAACAAAATATGCATTTTAATGGTACAGCATAATCAAACATTTATTCTATACTACAATCCTATCTAAACTACCCAACTAAAATCTACATCTAAACAATGGA
>JADKLZ010005243.1:24379770-24394229 GCA_021533235.1 Biomphalaria straminea
TGGTAGTGCCTGGGGAAATATCATCTGTACAGTTTCCAGGCAAGCAGCCCCTCAGCAATCCCACAAGGCCGATCAATTGACAACGTTTAAACATCTAGTTATTAGAAGTGTAGGCAGTCACAAGAGCACCAACGAAAACCAACAGATAAGCAGAAGACAAACGACGAAGTCTATGCATTGGATTGCTAATCACAGCGCAACATTATTTGTAACTTTTGACGCTTATGTAAATTCTAGAGAAATGTCAACTAATCAAACAATTTATCTCATAATACAGCAGCTCATTGTTCATGAATAATTAAAAAAATGAGGGCGAAGGAAAGTGAACAGGTGCCAAGAATAAAAAAAAACAAACTAGATATCTACCTAAAGGCTTGAACCACAGACATACACATCATCAGTTTCATTATGAACAGACCACCCTAATTTCAGCTAAATGTTTAAAATGGTTAGAGCTAAAAATCATAAATCAATCCATCAACAAACTTGAACAAAGAGAAATGTTGATTTCATCATTCTATAACCTCTATGAATAACATATAAGTATTGGACCAAACAAAAAAAAATAACTACGTGATACAGGAAACAGATTCACGTTGGCCATGGTATATTTCATTTGTTTTGTGTGTGTGTGTTACGGAAGTTTTTTTTTTGAGTTCTTGGTAATGCTTACTTAACTTAAGACCAAAGTACAAAAAAAGTCTTAGTCTAAGGCCTTCGTTAAGTTGTATAAGGGAGAGTTTTTCCCTATGTAACGGAAGCAGTTAGTTTGGCATTTTGGGTTTTTGGCACACCGGCACAATTAAGGCCATGTTGTGCCCATGAAATAATTAGATTTCTCAACTTTGCATGGGAAGTTTTTAGATGGAGACATTGCTGCTTTCAAATGGCAGCGTTATCATGTCAGCAAACACTGGCGATAAAACAATGGCTCTCAACTTTTTTTAAAGCCTGTGGGGGATGGGAGGGGCGGTGCCGGTGCTGGTGGTATATTTCCAGCACGCGTGGTCGAAAAATTATCGCGTCTTTGAGACTTCATTTCACTGGACAGACGTTTCGAAAGGTCGGATAGCAACGTTCATGGGTCGAATACGATCCGCGGAACGTAGATTGAGCGTCACTGTGATATAACAAAATCAGCACAAAGCAAACGCTTACGGTTTTTCATCGATTGTAAGAATCCCTAGCCCAATCCCTGTGTGTGTCTTCCGCTACCACCAGTTAACATTCTCAAAATGTCATGTCTGTAATCAATAGGATCTCTGCCCTGCGTTTGGCATTGATGGAAACTATAGTACAGAAATTAAATAAGAGTGTGAAGCATCTGAGATTTGTAATAAGAGTTGAAGCCTCTGAGAGGTTCGAATGTTCTTTGATCTCTGTGGATTGTGCTTCGCCATCATTCCATTAACATGAATTCTTCCAAGTGTCAATCGAAAGTACGTGTTTCAGGAACAACTGGCATCTAATAAACGCAGGAATACATTTTACGTCAACACAATCCTGCCCACAAATTGTAGATCATTTGATGGACATCCATTTCCAGGTCTACATATCCTCAAAATCATTCTGTTAAGTTTGATAATGTATCGATAACTAAACGCATGCATATAATGAACTCTGTATCTTTTTAAGAAATATAGTAGGGCTTTTAGTTGCTTTTTAATCGCTAAAAGTGTGGGCCCTAAAAGGATGAAGCCTACGAGTAGCACTGTCGGATGTAGACTATTACATTATTTCGGAAAATGTCCTAGATTAAACTACCCTTACACGACGCTCAGAGGACCCTTTTTAGATGACAATATTATAAAACCTTTAACAATTTAAAGCGTTTTATAGTCTATAGTGGCATTCATGAGGCCCTTTAGGTGGCCCTACCAGCCCATTTGGGTTACTGGCCCAACGGGCATTTGCCCGAATGCCCATAAAGCCAGTCCGCCCTTGCATGTCAGTTAGCACATGCCAGATAGACCTGTTTATCTGATACTAAAAGTAAATATTGGTTAACTTCACATCTCAGATCAAACTGTTTCTTACGACTATCACAAACACAACTAGTAATAATTGCCACAGCACTTACGAAATGTTTAATATATGTCTATGGTTTAAACACTAAAAGAGACTACACCTTAAATACTACGCAACAATAATTACTTACTTTATACACAAGGTGTGTTTATATAAGTGCACTATTACCACAAGAAAACAAAACCAACTAGCAGTCCATCTGTTTACACACAACACAGACAGAGCAGAAACAACAACATTACCTTCATCCATAATCTGCATTTCAAATCCGATGGGCCCGACAGCTTCGGGGGACAAGGGGACTCCTTCGTAGCCGTCATCCATGATGTGTGAAGCTCGTCAGAACCTGCAGCTAATCACTAGGGACTTTTTGTTTTTCAGTTAGACCTGCAAAGTGACAGAACTGACGTCACAAAAATGTAGTCCGTGACAAAGGAAAAGATTTCGTTAATATATTTTTGGTTTCTCGCTGTTTCTATTGTGTCCTAACAGAATGAAAATAGCCTGAGATTTTCAAACACAGTGAGCACAATAATAAACTACATTTGACATAGTAGGAGGCCAAGGGAATATCGAAGCGCCGGGGACCAGAAGGGACAACACCAGAACACACCTTTTACTTGTAATCTATTTTAAAAACATATTTCGTCATGTGAAATAGAAAAACTTTGTAGAACTCTAAGAGCTATTTCCCATATCTTCAATGGAAACAAAGACCCTCTTGTTTCCAAATAATATCTACACATTTCACATCTACACGCTCTGATGCGTTCAAAAAAACGTTTGAACAGCTAGTTATAATCAATGGGATAGTTTCGTCATACCCTAGATACCATTTTTAATTGTGGGAGCGTGTCGAAAAACCGAGGTTTTGAGGTAATGAACTGCACCTTGGTATTTTATATTATTATTCAATGGCTCTTAAAAGAGTTGAATGCACAACAAATCTAGAAACTGTCAAGGCAAAAATGAAGTTGAGAGACATGGGCTTCTAAACTTGGTTTAAAAAAATCAAAATCTGATCTTAAATCTTTAACAACCAGACCACCCTAAAAAAAAAATTTAGTCTTTGGTTTCTCTGTCTTCGTAACTGTAATACAATTATATTATACTGATGTAAGCAGAATTCTCTGGACTCATCCAAAGTAAGCACTTCAGCAGTAGACCTAAATAGGTCTTATAATAAGTATGAACAGACATTCCCTCCAAAAAAAAAAAACGGCTGTCAGCAGACAACGGAAAGGAGCTTTACTTAACAAAGGGAGGAGAGTTCACCTGCTGAATTCGGCCATAGCCCTAACATTCCATTAAGTTCCAAAACTGTAGGGAATTTTGTTTTCATATATTTGAAACCCAGTCGTTTGATGCCTATATCCCTCTATTAATTAAACTATTTCAAAGACGTAAACTTTACATTTCCAATCTGGACTCCTTCACATTTCAAACCTGGACTCCTTCACATTTCAAACCTGGACTCCTTCACATTGAGACCAGAGCCCAACGCTTTTTTTTCTTCGAACACCTCCCCCCCCCCCCTCCACTAGACCAACATTATTGAAAACAAACTTCATAAAACTGTGAAGATAAATAAGGTGTATTGCTTCAATTTCAGCCTACAGTGTAATCGTGTGTGTATGTAATCAATTGTTTTCTAAATGGTACTGTTTAGAATGTAGAAGTTAAGAGTTTGAAATGCGAGCTTGTTACTATAAACAATATTGACAATGAACAATCTAGAAAAATAGAATCTCGTTGAAAACTATTTTTAAAACAATTAATTTTCAAACTACGTAGCGCTATTTTACCTTTTTATTTTTAACGAGAAAACTATAAAAAAGAAACTGTTTAATTTTAGTGAAATATGAAGCTATCAAAGAGAACACATCTGCTCAGTGAAACATTATCAAGTGACATGGAAAGTTATCTCACTTTCACTACACGATCAGCTTAGTGAAACTGTATGAAGTGATATGGAAAGCTATCTCACTTTTACTACACGATCACCTTAGTGAAACTGTATGAAGTGATATGGAAAGCTATCTCACTTTCGCTACATGATCAGATTAGTGAAATTGTATTAAGTGATATGGAAAGCTTTCTCACTTTCACTACATGATCAGCTTAGTGAAACTGTATGAAGTGATATGGGAAGTTATCTCACTTTCATTACATGATCAGCTTAGTGAAACTGTATGAAGTGATATGGAAAGTTATCTCACTTTCATTACATGATCAGCTTAGTGAAATTGTATGAAGTGATATGGAAAGTTATGTCACTTTCACTACTTGATCAGCGTAGTGAAACTCTTATGAACTAACATGGAAAGTTATCTCCCTTTCACCACATGATCAGCTTAGTGAAACACTCTATCAAGTGACATGGAAGACTATCTCACTTTCATTACATTTGATTTACCACTGGGAGGAGACTACTGGCTGCCTACGCCTAACGCACTAAATGATTTTCTCCATAAACACTACAACACATACACACGTAGAGACACAATCACACGTGTTGCGTGAACCAGTCTGTCTAGGGCGTGGCTTGATGTTTCCGCATCATTGATTTTGTGTCTTACACTAACAGCCAAACTCATCAATTAATCTTTAGACTTTATTGAGCCAAATTAATTAATCAAGAGATGGCAAAAAAAATAAAATGTTAGCAATTTGCGATTGCAAATGTAGTCAAATTTAGCAATACTAGAAACTCATTTAGACTGGATCTAAATGTCATTTCTATATTATAAGCAATTTCTTATAAGCTTCTTTAAAACCATTGTCACAATTAAGCTAAATAACTATATAGGCCTATATACATCTATCAAGGAGTTAATTCATTAGATCTAAAATCTAAACAGTATTATCGTGTTAACAACAAAACAAAGTTGAACTAGCACTAGTTCAGTATGAGTAACTGGGGAATGTTTCCCTGGTCAAGGTTGAAAGAGGAAGTGTGAATTCAAGGGAAGTAATTCCAGCTAAATATGAGCAAATATTGATTTATTTTAAAAATCATACCAATCATTGTTGGCTTTTCAACAAACAAACAAACAAAAATAACGATCCATAAATGAAGGAATCATTTTGATAAAGCGTATTTACAAAAGGGGTGGTTTGATAACAAAACGATTATAGGCTACTACATGTTCCTTTACACCAGTGTTCTTCAACGGGGGCGATATCGCCCCCTTGGGGGCGTTTTTGAGATTTTGGGGGGCGCTGGGAGCCAAAGGGGCGGTACGGGGGCGCTGGGCACAAAAAGGGGCGGTAAGGGGGCGCTGGGCGTATATGGGGAAAGAAGAAACTAAAATTCCACAAAAAAAACATAAAAATCTTCAACATTAGAGCTGGCAAACTAAATGTAGACAAATCTAATTATAGTTAGCATTCTTCTAATTTAAGAACAGAAACAACGTTAGAAGTTGAGTGCGGGAATCCCATTTTCTATTTAAATTCTTACCCTTTTTTTCAGCAATAGGAGGGTATAAGTGTACTTAGATTTTGAGCGCATAAACGTTTATGTTTTGATAAACAAACTAGGTAGTACGCCTTTTATATTTTAGTCTATTTAACTATGTATGTTAATATATTGATATATAAATGTTAATTTAAAAAAGGTTAAAGCTAACATTCAAATCGAGTAATTTGACCTTTTTTTTAAAACAAAAAGCATTAACAAAGTGTTATTACGAAAACTCACTGGTATGTAATGGAATTTTGCTTAGAGTTGTGAATTGCCACTAGATATTTCAATGTTCTACTTTAAATGACGGCATCTTCAGATGAGGTTATAAAACCATATCGGCTTCACGAACATATAGCAATATCCAACTTTTTAAATGAATATTCATTAACAATTATACAAAATCTACTATTAAAAAAATATTAAAAACAAAAACTGCAAAGCAGGATATGTTTAGTGGCCTCTTAGAAAAATGTGTCGTTTTTTTAAAAGTCTTATGATAATAGTGTTTGAAAATTGATTGAAACTAAAAAAAATTAAGCATATGTAACACAAAAAGACATTTTGCTCTGTTCTGGAAGAAATATTATTTCAAAATTGTCTAGTTTTGTAGGTTATTACGACATATAAGGAATCATCAGTGGTTGGACGCTACAATAACTTTAAGAGCAATATAGAATGAAGAACAGATCTATCCACTCTTCACCTTGTGAATTATAATACACAGGCAACATCTAAGAAAATTTTAGCCCTCAATCTCATTTCTATTTAAATCTAATTTTTAAAAAAATGTAAATAAAAAGATTTTATACTCTTATAAACTTAATTTCGTTGGATTTTGAAATGGGTTTGTTATATATAGCTGGTTTTGTTAAGCTCTTAGGACTAAATATAATTTTATTTTTGAAAAACAGGACGATTCAATGGTTGGCGATGACTTAAAGCAGGCTAAAAAAATTGTTTCACCTGGTAGACATCTAATGGAAATGAATAAAACCAACCTCCGACTGCTTGGGAAAAAAATTTACTTCCATTGATTATATCATTTTCTCTTTTATCGAGATACAATCTCACATAACTTGTTTGTTCACAAATTAATTACTGCACAGGGACACCAATATCTATGCAATTCACATAAGAATGCTCTATGAAGAAATTACAATTCGTTTCTAAAATAAAAAAAAAAATAAAAATATAAATGACAATTATTAAACAACTATTACATATGTTCAAATTGAGTTGCAGGAAAAAAAATAGATTTACAAAATTATGTCATCATTGAAAGAATGTTAACATAGGAGGCACACAGTGGCTTACACAGGGTGGGGGAGGAGGGGGCAATTTGAAAATCCCCCGGGCTCCCACTTGAGGAGGACCCAAACAATGATTTTTTTTTTCTAGATGAAATATTACGCAAAATGTAGGGCCCCCCTCTGGCCCCTAATCAATGGAAAATTCCTAGCTACGCCCCTGGAGGCACAACAGAGATGTGGCTGAATTTGAATGTTTCAGTAAAATTCCAAAACCGTGGTCGAAAATGGAATAATGTTTTAGCTTTTCCATCAACATACATAGTTAAACTAGATTTAGTGCGTAACAAACTTAATGAATAAGCAAAGAAAAAGACTGGATGTAGCCGCTAGAGGAGACCTTCGCCTTGCTTTGGCTAATTTAAAGCTTGAAATTTCTAATATTGTCAGACTGCAGGAGGCACAAGATTCTCATTAGCTTTATTTCATTTTGTAGTGAATTCAGCAATAGTAATTTTTATTGTAAAAATAAAACTAGGCTATATTTACAATTAAAGCTAAAACAATAGGGCCCTAATATTCAATAATTTTAAAGCAGTCTATGCTTAGGATTTGAAAGAAAGTCATGACTATGAGATTAAGTTTTGTGTAATCACAGTATATCATTTGACAATTTTTTTTTGTAGAGTGATAATATTGGCTGTTTTTGCATTCGATTCCGAAGATTACCACTGAGTGCAGTGTTTCACACAACTACGCAAACCCAGCTGCGACCTACATATTTTCCCGAATTTTGTGCAAACAAAGCCGTTGTCTGCTGGTGTTTAAGTTTAAGTTTTCTTTCCGTCTTTTGCGCCTTCTTCAATAGTGGCTTTTCTTTGAGTCTCAAATGTTTGTCCAGCAGCTTTTGTGAGAACTCTCCAACTGTCCTCTCTCAGGGGTCATCAGCTACCAGAGAATGCTGCCATGTACTTTACTCTAGGCCAGTGAGGGCGAAATGGCGCCTGAGTGGATCTTTACAGCGCTTATGGGGGCACCTCTGTAACTCCATCCTACTCTGAGCTCGACAAAGAAAATAACCTTTTCATGTAGTCTTCTCCCATGCGGGATAAGTGTTATTGACAAAATAAAAATTAATAAATAGATAAATTAATAAATAAATGACATTTCGTTCAAATTTAACTTCTCACGCTTCTTTATAAGTGTTTTTTTTAGAGGGGGGCGCTGGCAGATTTTTTAAAAGAAAAAATACGAAAAGGGGGCGGTAGGCCAAAAAAGGTTGAAGACCACTGCTTTACACAAACGTAGGCTACTAAAAAAAATTTTTTGTTATCGTCTGCTCCTAACAACATTACAATGATTACTAATTACCTACCGTAACAGTGAAGTACTTGGCCTTTAAATGTTGCATGAGTAAATGTAAGTGTGAGTGTGTGTAGTTTTTTCAAGAGGGTAACAAATTGACGCTATTTGTATAAGTACTAGCTCTAGATCTAGCACTGAATGAGATGACGTTTAAGTTACACCAAACATGACTTTTTTTTTTTAAACTTACGTTTTCAAGAACACGCCCAACGCAATATCTATTAGTAAGAAAACGAAAATCTAGCCTAACACATCGTCATGTCAGTTCTTCGAATGCTTTAGTTCACTAACTGAATGATGCACCAAAAGCACACGCTCGTCTGTATAGAACACAAAAGTTTCCCAAATATCTTGTCTGGATCTTGAGTGGCAAACACCCCCCCCCCCAAAGTACAATTATATCGAAATTCAATACTTGCAACAAGAACTCGAGTCAATATAAATATATATCTAGGTCTAGATCTTGATCTATTATAGACTCCGGTGTTTAGAAAATAAGCACCTTAAAACTGAGCAAATAAATATAAATTTAGAATATAAATCTACATTCATTTATTTATTATCCTCATATAAGCTTATTTCGGGTTCTAGTCTAGAAAAGATAGGCCCTATGCTTAAGATCTAGAACTATTATAGATATCTAATCAAGATAGACCTTATGGCTTATCTAGAGTCTAGAGCTAAATATCGAGATCTAAATCTGAATATAGATCTATAAATAAATAGATAGAACGAAAAAAAGAAAAGAGAAAGTAGGCCAAATGTCTCGCGATTTTCTTATATCTCAAAAAATATACAATCGCAATTTTAACATTTCAAGTTGGTAGATGTAATGCTCCATTAATATATTAGATTAAAATCTCAACGCCCTACCTGGATGTGTGAGAATTCGTGCTACAGAACCTGAAAATTCCGCATGGTGTTAAAAGTGAAAACATTTGCCGTAATATTTTTATCTAACACTTTGCCTGAGCGAGCGCTGACTTATTATTTGACCTACTTTAGCATTTCACAACAAACACAGGACGGCGCACTGGGGATACTTGTACAAGCCGAGTGGAAACTCTGTGGTATAGTTTTTGTTTCCGCTCCAGAAGAGTTACACAAATTTCCACCAGAGAAAATGGTCTATGGATCTATAATAAGCTTATATTAATTCCTGGATCCATATCTTGACTACTTGACATGCTGAAAAGAAAATATTCTGACGCAGTAGTAGATCTAAATATAAATGTTTCAGCTATGATATTTTTGACGGCGGCATTCATTTTTTTATTGTATCCACAGAAACTCGAGTAAAAGAAATTCTAGATCTATAAATATAATGTCAAATCAATTGATCGCACCCGTTGGGCATTGTTGCACCTCACAGAGTAATATTGTGTTGTGAATGACAATAATGATAATTTATTGTTATCTACTCCCTAAAGTAGCATTGGAAACCAGGTCTACCAGCAGTAAAAAAGTAAAGTACCTATTTCAGGCCTTTCGATCTATGGGGCAGATGATTATGATGCTTATCAGTTTCTATGGCCGACGGTTAACGAAGGTTACATCATGTGGCACAAAGACCAACCAACTTTACTTTCCGTAATTCAACGCACAGCAACTACACCACCTAACACCTTCTACTACAAGTGGTTCTCTATTAAGTGTTTTTTGTTTGAAATGGTAAAGTTATCCTATAGGCCGGTGTATGTATATATTGAACTTACTTAACAGGTCTACTGCTTTCAACTTAAGAATAGAAAAAACTGATTATATTCTATAGCCTTTGATGCATACATTAGCCAACGAGGGTTTCTCAATTCATAAACCTTATGTAGGCCTACAGAGTAGGAATTTTTAAACAATAATTACACTGGTGATTACACTTACAGGCTCAACCTGTGATCGCAACTGTGTATCAAGGATTGGTCTTTTTAGTAACATAAGAAGTTGCAAAAGGAAAAGCCACTAAAAAAAAAAAAACCCACACACACACACTTTGGATGAAAAAAAAAGAAAGTAAAACATCTCAGATCCCAGAAGTTTTTAAAGCATTTATTATTATTGTTTTGATACATATGCTCACAGAATGGCGCAATTAGACACTTTAATGCCATTTTAAACAATAGTGAACGGTAAAAAAAAAAGAGATACCCCAAGACAAAGTATTACTTAAAATACGAAAGCATTGCCAAGCAAACTGAGTTTGTTCAAATTACGAATTGCGGCCTTGACCTTGATTCCGAAGATGACGAATCGGTGCAGCATTTTACAAGCAGACAAGTTGTGAATTATGCAATGACTCGGTGTATTCTAGAGACATTAGAACGTGAAACGGAAGCAGCCATGGGAAGCAATGACTTAGCACGACTAGATTAACAAGTGGATACTATACACGTAGGACGTACTTATCTGATGTTTGAAGGAACGTCCATAATTTATTATAAGCCAGTGTTTTTGAGTGATGCCCAAAATACGGCTTGGCGGGCCAGATCCGGCCCTCCACGTGCTTCCATCCGCCCGCCAAAAATAAAAAAAATTCCCCCCTCCCCCCCCCAAAAAAAAAAATGTTCAAAATGTATCTTTACCTACGTTGGGGCTCTCATTTTTTTCTAACGGAGTTCTACCAAGACATTTAACATTTGTGCATTCAAGAAATAGGACTATAGAATCTACAAGGAAAAGTGAAAGGATCTTTACTTTTGTGTAGAACACGATACCAATGCTAGCCAACATGTTTGTTTTTATAAAGAAGGTGTAGCTGTTTTAAAAAAAAAAGAACAACAAAATATAAACAGAACTTACGCCATTTTTTTAAGTGTAGCCTAGAGGGGAAATTCAAATATCCCAGTAATTCAAGATAAGTACTAGATTCTCGAGTTTGAAATAAGATCAGATCAATTTCATTAAGTTTTTGTATTTTTTTCCCATCACGTGGCCCGCGACACTAGTGTTGGAAATTAAAATGGCCCGCAGGTTGAATTAGGTTGGGCATCACTGTAAGCTATTTGTCGTGTCTGACACTAGCAAAGCCGCTCTCTGCTTGGAGTCCCATTAAACATTCTAAAGTCTCCTACTCCTACCTCCTGACTTAGTGAAGGCTTTGTCTTATAAGTACGCGTTTCTTTTGTTAGAGTTCTGCAGCTAGATGTAGAAGTCTGGTGTTCGCGTCTTTGATTTACATTTGTCGGATGTTCCTTTAGAATTGATGGTTATTACGTCATAGCGAAACCTCCCTCAGGATGACAGGGGAAGGCGGAGCACAGGGTTTGAGCTCGGGACTATCGAGACAACAGTTCAGAGCTCATAACAATCAATCAGGCAGCCATCTTCTAGATCGTCAAGACTCAACCTAAATTCGTATCTTTTAAATACCGGTATTGGAAAGTAATTTGGTTAACTGATTAATAATACCACTATAGTTTCCCGAGTATTTTAGGCAGATCATGGGTGTAGATGTATAATTACTATTAGTAATCGAAAACAACAAAAAAAAAACACGTTCACCCACAGACCAATAAATTTCAATCATTATGAACCAAAGCATTTAGAAAGTAAATGAAATAAAAAAGTAACATGTATTTACTTTTACCACGTCAAACGTTACATTAACCGTGTCATTAAATTGGTTGAAGCTGGGCGATATTTGTTTATCACTTTCATTAGAGAACTGCACAGGGAGATGCATTTCACATCAACTGTTATAAGTCAATATTTTGGTCTCAATGCAAGTTCAGTGGCTTCACAGTGTAACTTAAATGACTGACAAAATCTATAACTTAAGTCAATATTGAATCATTAGTGGAGCCTGTGAGTGAAGTAGAATGTAACAGTAAACCTCGTGATTCGTAGACATAATGTGTAACAATTCAACAGAGTGCTACAATGAGTCGATAGAACGTGAGCTGAGCGTTCAATTTCAACTATATATTCTCCCACATACCGTGGACGACCAAATACGATAATTTAACTTATTCTTGATATTTAATGTCATTTTGTGTGAGAGTTAGTTCCACTAGCAGATTAGGAAGTGTATGATGCTGTTATCTTATCTTTTATAATACAGACGTTACTTCAAAAAAGAAGATGATCACGTCCTACGCGTTATGCATTCAGTCATGCATATTTACCAGTGACTTAAATTCTGCCAAGTCACTGGTTTTCCTGGCTAGCTCAGGCAAACCATTCCATGCTCTAATGGCACTAGGGAAGAAAGAGCATTTGTACAGATTTGTCCTAGCATATGGGACGAGGAATGTGCCTTTATCTTTGTGTCTTTCTGAGTATTTTATTAAGTTTTGTTTTTGTATTTGGAGATTATGGTTCAGTGTTTTGTGTATAATTGCTACTTTACTCTTAAGTCTTCTATCCTGAAGGCTTTCTAAATTTAGTGATTTTACTAATATGGTTGAATAAAGCCTATGTGTGTTTGAATGAAAAAGATACACATTCAAACACCCCTTAACACTTTGCCCCAAACCTAATGTTGATTCTTAGGTTGCTTTGAAACCAGAAAGTAGCCTACATGCCGCTGCATCCTTCAGACGAGCACATATTTAGCATTAAACACATTTCGCATTCATCATACACACACACACACACGTCACAGAAGACAAAACGTTTTTTTTTCTCACTTCTCATTATCAGTGTATGCCCACCATTCCGTAGTAGGCCCATTGAAATAGAGGATTCTATGTGTCATTTTGACTCTCACTTTCAGAAGAGAACTATATGTCAATCGTTGCACATATTCTGTAAACAATACAGACACTGCAGAAATCGTATTTTTACTTGTCTGTTTACTTAGTAGTAATGTTTCAGCTTTCCTTTGATATCTAATTGTCGTATTTTGTTAAAGAAGAAAATGAAACACAGTGTTACTGCTTCTGTCAACTGAAACAATCTAAGATCTAAATGTATCATTAGAAGCACAAAACACCTACGAGATATCAAGACTTGTTTTACAAGATTCAGACTTTCTTTGGGGGGGGGGGCGCCCACACCCAGTCCATACCCTCTGTTTATGCACAACTTTTAAACTTATACAGAACAACAAAACAACTTTACCTACCCCCATGGGGGTATTCAATAGTAAGGTAGGATTTAAAAAAAAATACATTCAAAATAATTGATACTAAAGAAATACAAATAATGTATGAAAAAAAAAAGCAGATTAAGTAGACTAGCTACCGTTTAAACTGATTATTCAAACAATGACAGACTTTGTAAAGTCATGGTAACTTTTTTTTTTCGTTCATAAGAGATCAGCGTTTCTAAACCTGTGGGGCCAAAACCAACTGACAAAAAGGAGAGGTGTGCACGAAGGTAGTCATATTTGTTACAAAACGTTGTTTTGTTGTTCTGTATAAGTTGTGCATAAACAGAGGGTATGGACTGGGTGTACTCCCCCCCCCCCAACGAACGTCTGAATCTTGTGTTTGCATCACATTTATGAGTAGGCCCCCATGGTTAAACAAGAAAAACAATAAATACTAAACAAACAAAAAAAACTTTTATTAACTGTAGTTGTATCAATCATCTTATCTTTATAAAAAAAAAGACGTTACTTCAAAAAATACGATGATTACATCCTACGCGTTATGCATCTAGTCATGCATGATAATTATCAATGAATTCTGCCAAGTTACTGGCTTTCCTCGCTGCCTTAGGCAACCCATTCCATGATCTAATAGCGCTAGGGAAGAAAGAGCATTTGTACAACTTTGTCCTAGCATACGGAACGAGGAATGTGCCTTTATCTTTGTGTCTTTCTGAGTATTTTATTATATTTTGTTTTTTTGGATTAATTTATGGATCAGTCATATAATGAAATTTGTAATAGATCTAGACTAACAATAATAAATCTGTGCGATTGCACTTATTTTTATCGAATGTTTTTGTGCATTTTTATGCTTTCAGCTTTCTCGGTACGCTATGACCCATCACTTGTCTGGAAAGGAGTGAAAAGGGGGGGGGGGGGCTTAAAGGTTATCGCTTTTAATTGAATTTTTTTTAAAAAGTTCAATCCAATACACTAACCACTGAGCCAGGAAATTTCGTATGAAAATAGAAGGTTTTTATAGATATCTATTGTCGATTTCAAATTTAAAAGAAAGATTGTTTTGACAGAGCTAATAATTACGCAAATTTCAGCTTGATATACGATTCACCAGATCATGCTGCAGATATAAATGTCTCCAGTTTAGAACCACTTTCAAATAAATAAGTTTAACGATTAAAGTCGAACGCGTGACTACTTGGAGCCACATTATGCAGAGAAGAATATGAGAATTCAGCAACACTGTAGCAGTCCTTTATAACTGTTCGAGTCAGACTAGTCCAGACATCCTTTGTTATACTTG
>JADKLZ010005243.1:24404440-24421268 GCA_021533235.1 Biomphalaria straminea
TGTATTTATCTATTTGTAATGGTTTACAAGTTGAAGAGGTTTGTGTGCTGCTTTTTTTGAAAGTTACTGAATGTAACAATAACAAATAATTTTTTAAAACTCTTTCTCTCCGAAATTATTTTCTACATTCCAACTGAATTCTTCATTTTGCTCGTTATTTTTTTTATACACTGTTATGATTAAGCTTGTATAAATTTTTCCTTTGTTAACAGAATTAAAGGCAAATGCATGCTCTTTTATAAAACACAAAGTAAAGTTTATACAATCAAAAAAAAATTTAATTTAGAGGTGACATCAATGATGGTATCATCAATTAGGAGAGAAAGAGTTAATGCATGATGTAGGCTGGCCATAACTTCCTCACCTCCTTTAGTTCTATTGAAGCTGTCATTTAAGGACAAAGGTTTTCCTATTGTGCTCCAGTATACACTGTGTTTAATCTTCTCAAAGAAAACTTCTACCTTACCTATGCCAGATACTGTCACTGAAACATCACCATAAAACATGTTCAGGTCATATTAGAAAATATAGCAAATTTAAATAAATAAAAAACATCTTTTTAACTTGATTTCATAGACACACACATAGAAAAATATAATCATCCCATACATGTATAAATTCCTGACTTATTTGATTCATACTTATATACAATCAACACAATAATGATTTAATAGTAAAACCTTTACATTTGTAAAATATGGAAATCATGGAAATGTGTTATTTGCTTTGAAAATAGGTGGATTTTTTAAAAATAATTTAATAAAGTTAATTGTACTGGTATTTGTTTTTCTATTTTTTTCTGTTTTATTTTATTCTAAAACTTTTTTCTTAGCCAATCCTAAAAGATG
The DNA here is from genome assembly GCA_021533235.1 of Biomphalaria straminea. Classification (NCBI taxonomy): domain Eukaryota; kingdom Metazoa; phylum Mollusca; class Gastropoda; family Planorbidae; genus Biomphalaria; species Biomphalaria straminea. The sequence goes on from JADKLZ010005243.1 coordinate 24,405,289, forward strand.
TTAACTAGTAAGAGATTTTATGCTTTTCCATTCTGTTATTATAATCATTTGAGTTTTTACCAAAGGTCAAGGCAAAAGGGGATTTTAATTGGAGGTATGCTACTTTTGGGGTAGAGGAGTTCAATTATTACAGGGAATATACAGTTCCCCTTTACTATATAATATTAATAGTCTTAGATTAACTATCTACCGCATGCATTATAACATTGATATTGTAACATTTATCTTAAGCAATATATGACAGCAATATTCATGAGCTATATATTTATAATATAAAGCAATACAATTATTAAATATATATAATTATTTTCATAAAATATCAAATATTATTTCCTCAATGAGAGAAACATGTCAATAAGTCTTATCTTTCCACTTACCTTTGCAATTAAGTGACAAAGGTTGATGAGGACCTGAATTAGTGTACAATTATAGAATTATAACAGACACAAAAAATATTTTTATATAACTATATATTTATACATATATACATTTAGCTCCCATAACTGTTACCTCCTTGCATATATCGTTGGAAACAAAAACTTAAGTAGTTACTACCTCTGATATTAAGTTAAGAAAGGGTGATAGTAAGAAACATTGGATGTAATACAAGAACAACTCTGTAGCTAGCCTTACAGCTGACTCATTTTATTGGTAAATATTCTCATCGATCCTCCACTGTAGATGTAACCTAACAATTGCATCTCAAATTAAGAATGCTGCCTTATTTATTTATGTGTTTGGTTTCATAAAGCTGTATAATTTTATTTTCTTTAAAAAGAGCAACTCTTTCTTTATAAAAAAAATATGTTGGCTTATCGGAGCCTATCCATTTACCCTAATGTAGGGAAAGGTTTGTTGTTGTTTTTTTGTGGACAGGGGATTCTCTACACTAGGATTCAGCAGGCCAGATAGAATGAAGTCACAGGCCGGATGTGGCCCGCAGACTGTATTATGGGCATCACTGCTCATGAAGATTAATCTAAAACAAGGGAAATAAGAGCAATAACTTTTTCAAGCTAGCCAAACATATCAGACAGTGATAGCAGAAAAAGAAAACTGGAATGAAGACATTAAGAACTATGAAAGCCTACAAAAGAAAGACAACCATTTCCAGAACATGCCATTGTCACAGACAGACCATGAGGACAGAATGCAGAAGTTGTTGCTGGAAGACAAGCTGGTCAGACAAATGGGAAAAGTGCAAAGCCCTTGTCATTATATTTTACAGGGACTATCTACTAATTGACAAGGCTAAAGATTGAATGCATTGGAACAGCAAAAGGATAAAGTCAAGGATAAAATAATAATAAAAAAAAAGAGTGCTGGGGAAAGAAGTCAGGGTAACAATAGTTGTAGGTAACCTTCATCATTAAAAAAAAAACAGGTAGTCCCTCACCAATAGGTAATGCAATCAGAACAATTAAAAACAAATGAAAAATAATTTTGTCAAGATAAAAAGTACAATAATTAATCAGACTATTAGTTTCACACTTAAACTTCTTTTGTCACCTCCTTCAATTAAAAGAGATGTTGAGTAGAGACAAAAGTTTTGTCAGGGTATTTTGTTAGTAATAGGTTACAATAATTATTTACTGAAGAGGACTTACAGAAGTGCACAAAATAGGAATTTGTTCTAATTACTACTTGTATAAGTATCTCTTCATTGGTAGCGTCAACTATCACACATCTGTCATTTACTTCATTGAACTTTGTGTAGACAATAACAATGACTTCTTCATTGTTCTGATACCAGTCTTGCCTAGTCAAATAAAACATAAATGCATGATTGGAGATTTTAAATAGCAAAATAGCATTGTAAATAAAACATCAAAAACTAATATCAAAAGGTTATTTCTTGTTTTTTTTTAAGCGATTGACATTGGCCTCTTTTTTTTTCCGATCATATTTTTAAAATCTTTCATTACATATCATCTTAAAAAATTATAGAGTTTCTTCAAAGAAGAAAATTATGCCCAGCACCAATAAAAAAAAATTAAACAATAAAAGACTTAGAACAGTACAATTTTTAGTATAATATGTACTATATGGTTCCATGATAAATTGTTCACAACAATTCATTCACCGACAACTGGTTCACAGACAACTAGTTTACTGACTATATGTTTATATCAAAAGGTTCACAGACTAATGGTTCACTGGATAGTAGCATATTGTTAATATTCTCATCAAGTGTTTTATTTTTTATTGCTAGATCCACATAATGCATTTATTTATTTATCTCTGCGTCTACCTCAGCAAAACATGGTGAAAAGAAAATGAACATTTCTGAAAGGTCTCCAATGCTTGCAAATTGAAACAAACACAATAATACAGGAAATGAATAAAGAAGTCATCTGATGAAACTAATAGGCAACTAGCTTCAACTTACAGCAAGGATTGACAATGTCACTGCTACTTAGACCCAATCTTGTGTCAATCTAGCAATAATAGTACGGAACCTTGTATTTTCTTATGAGCTACCTAAAAAAAAAAACTAACACATTACAATTGTTTGAACTATAATAGATTACTTACTTGGGCTCATCAAGCAATTCAAGAACTGAATCTGAAAAGTAAAAATAAAATTTGGGAGTAGACTGCTAACTAATACTACTGAATACAAATACACCAAATTATAAAGCTTTTTATTTTTCTAATATCTTTCTTTGTCCAAAGTCAGAAAAAACTATACACTTTTAAACCTCAACAATATTTTCACAGTTCATAATCTTGCCTTAGTGCTTTTAGACTGTGAGGTTATTTTACCAATGTCTACATATGCTGCTTTCATATTTCTTCCAATGTATTACAAATAATGACTTAAGTAGATACTGTAAAGGCTCAAAAAAAAAAAGGCAACAAAAAAAAGATGCCCCGTGTTGAAATGGGGTGTTTGTGTTTGTTCAATATTTAGTAAGTGTTAGCAATGTAAAGAGGGATGGGGAAGGGGGAAGTGGAGACTGCAATGGAGACTTAAGATTGAACATGAGGGAGCATTATATATTGTCTTAACCCCCCCCCCCCCCCCCAAAAAAAAAAAAGCTAAACATAGTTTTCTATTGCTATCTAGAAAGCTAAACATAATATTCTATTGCTATCCAGAAAGCTAGATTTAATATGATATAGTAATCCAGAATACTAGTAACAGTATTAAAAGCTAGTAGTAGACTAGCTTTAAATGTTCCTCACGGACAGCTAGTGGATGAATCACCTAGACTTCCCAGAAAGCTTAGCTTCTAGTATATTCATTTATTGAAAAAAAAAATGTTCTGTTACAAGCTAATACTCAAGTGATATCATAAATCTACATGCACTTGAAGCTTTCAAAAGATAAAAGACTTACTTAAAGAAGCCTGCCTTGGTTTGATAAATTCACCTGCAATGAACAATTATATAAAATTTGAAAAACTACATAAAATAACCAGCCTGTTAATTTTGTCAATGAAGACCAATATCTTAATTACCTATCCAATGACTGACCTGGTTTGTTGGCACCACCTCCACTTATCTCTAAAGGACCTACATAACATTTCTCTAGCATAGACTCCACATTTACCCAGTTGTGGATCTGTTGAATAGAAACAATAAATGTATGCAATATTTAGTACAGTGTTTCTCAAACTATTTCTGCCCTCTCCCCCTCCTTCCCCCCCACCCAATACATCTTATTTCTTTACCTCCCAATCTCTTCTCCAGCAAGAGGGTCTGGAGAGCACAGAAAACTCTCAGAATTGGAGAGCACTCTCTTAATGGAGTCTGAAAAAGTTTTCTGCATTCTGAGCTTGAAGGTCAAATAAAGTTCCAATGAGTAGGGCTAAAGTATAAGTATAACTTCAAGCAGAAGCAGTGCATGAATTTTTTGTAATGGGCTTCTATGCCTTTCTCATGTCATCACATCACCCCCCCCATATAATCACATCACCCCCCCTCCCAAGTCATTTTAAAAGGCAGTTTAACTACAATACACCAAAGCCAGTCAATAAAAAATCCATTACCGATAAATAAAGGAAAAAGTAGATGAAGAGGAAATCAAACTACATGAAGAGGAAATCAAACTACATTTATCAAATCACAAAGAGCTATGAGGAACAGAACAAAGTGACCATACAGGGAAAGGAGGGGAAGGGGAGAATAGAAAAGCTAGATCATAGGATATATTTTGGCCAAACCAAAATTATATATACTGGAGTATATGGTATTTAGTTTACTGTTAAGGACATTCTGTATGATTTATGAATGATGAGTGATGAATATTCGATGCATGGTTTATGAATGATGAGTTTTGAACACTAGATGCATGTTGTATGAATGATGAATGTTGAATACTTCAAGTATAAATGAGTTTTGCACATTTGAGCACACATGGTACTAAGTAAAAGAGAGAGAGAGAGAGAGAGAGAGAGGGAGGGAGAGAGAGAGAGAGAGAAAGAGAGAGAGAGAGGCAGCAGCAGCGCCCACGAACTGATCTACATCTAATTTCCTCTGCCCGTAAATAAATGACAGGACAGTTTCCTCCACTTCCTTTCACTGACATTCAACAAGCACTGCAGTGTCACAGCATAGATCTATAGAGATTTTGTTTTCTTTTGTAAAGAACAGACAACTCATTAACGTCTGCTTCATACCGATTCACTAGGAGGCACAGTTTATAACCCAAATTCGTACATAATTATCAAGTATGACGTCATTCATATAGGCGTTGTTTTCTTTTTTTTTTTGCTGTCCTTTGAAAATAGAGTTCAAGGGGGTGGGAAAAAACTGCCAACAAAATAAACCAAACTTTCATATCTAGATCTAAATGCATTCTACAGTGCAAGAGAGTTATTGCTTTCAAAGACTGGACAGGAGAGAGAGAGAGAGAGAGAGAGAGAGAGAGAGAGAGAGACATGTATTCATTTTTATTCTGTCCTTCACTGTACTACTACGGATGTTGGTGATGTCCCTCCCGGCAGGCCTGGATTAACCATTAGGCAAACAAGGCACGTGCCTAGGGCACCAAGCGTTTGGGGGGCACCACAGGTCCGCAAGAAAAATGTGTTTTGTTCGGTAGCCGCGCGAACTCGACATGACATTAGCAAACGCAAATGTAATATTGAATCGCACATTATTTAACCTTGGTCCCACAGCCTGGGGGTAAAATATCCCCATCCAATTTTTTGCTATTTTTCTTCGAGGCATTTTGTGCTATTTGTTTACTTTTATACGCGATGTTTGTGCTACGTAACGCACTAATGCCTGTCAGCATCATAATGGTCCCTTTGATAAATCTTGCCGTATTTATGCTGGAGGAAAAATAACAAGATATTGTTCTCAAAAACTCTTCTATGGTACAAAAGCAAATGGTGAGCAGTACAGGAGAGAATGGTTATTGTATTCACCATCCACAGGATCTGTGTACTGTTTTGTTTGTAAAGTTTTTGCTTTTAAAGGTTCCACAAGTTTGGATGATAAAAATGGGTTCAGTGACTGGAAAAATAACATTCAAGTTGATAATCATGATCTAAGCGCTACTCATAAATATTGCATGTTAATATACCTAACTCGTCGACAAAGCTCGGGTCTACTACAAAGGCTAGAAGAGCAAATTAATGAGGAGTACAGTTACTGGGAACATATTTTGAGGCGTGCAGTAGCGGTTATTTGTACAATAGCTGAGCGTGGTCTGGCTTTTAGAGGGACAAATGAAAAATTTGGATCTTTACAAAATGGAAATTATCTAGAGTTGCTGGAGTTGGTCATTCAGTTTGATCCATTTTTAGCATCACACATTGTGAAATATGGAAATTCTGGAAAAGGAAATCCTTATTTATCCAAAACTATATGTGAAGAACTGATTGAAATTATGTCCCAAAAGTTCATGAAGTAATTTTAAAGGAAGTAAAGGCTTCCGGTTATTTCAGCTTGTCAGTAGACTCAACACCAGATGTTTCACATATAGATCAGTTCAGCGTTGTTTTTCGAAATGAGTTAGGAGAGCTCATTGAGCGCTTTTTGACTTTCTTGGAGCTGCAAAGTCACACAGGTGAAAGTATGGCTAAGCAAGTGTTGCAGTACTTAGGTGAAGTTTGCAATATTGATTTTTCGAAATGAAGAGGTCAATCATACGACAATGCTGCTAATATGTCTAGGTGCTACAAGGGCATGCAGAAAAGAAATCTAGAGGAAAATGAGTTTGCTATATACATACACTGAGCTGCCCATTCACTAAATCTGGTAGGCAGAAGTACTGTTGACTCTTGTTTAGAGGCAGTAAACTTCTTCCATACAGTGCAACTGATCTATACTTTTTTCTCAGCTTCAACCAACAGATGGAAGATTATGAAAGGGTGCCTTTTGAATGAAACGCATGTAAAGACCCTTTCCGATACCAGATGGGATGCACATGCTATTGCAACTGAAGCTATTGTAAAGTCTCATCCTAAGATTATAGAAGCGTTAGAATGTTTACAAGAAGACCAGTCACAGAAGGGGGACACAAGAAGGGAAGCAGAAAACATTGCAAAGAAGATGTAAGAATAAGAATTTGCTTTCATGCTTGTCTTTTGGGAAGAAGTGTTACATTTTCATAGGGTCAGTCAAGCTCGAGCATGTGAATTTGAAAACGTGTGCTGATTTGTATTCCTCACTTGCAGATCACTTGCATGAATCTAGGAATGAATTTGAAAGATTTGAAGAAGCTGCTAAAGAACTAACACCAGGTGTGGAATATAAGGCAACTTTGACCCGTAATTGTAAACGAAAGACAGTGGTCATTGATGGTAATGCCCTGAGGTCTCACTGAATGCCAGAGACAAATTTCGTATATCTACTTTCTACGCGATTGTTGACAAACTTGAGACAGAGATGAGTAGACAAGCGCAGGTATATAATGATATAGTAAAAAATCATATAGTAGTTCGATTTTCTTGTTTGGTCGATGTACCACAAACATTGCAGTGTTGTGAAGCACTAATTAATGCTTATCCTGAAGATCTGAACAATAATTTATATACTGAACTACAACAGTTCCCCTCATATATTCGCCACAAGTTTCGTGAATCAAAATCTGAGAACAACACGTTTAGTCATGCAGAACTCTACAAAGTAATTGTTAGAGACAACATCGAGTGTGCTTTTCCAAATATAGAAATCGCCTTGCGCATATTTTTAACATTAATGGTCACGAACTATTCAACTGAGCGCTGTTTTTCTCAGTTGAAACGTACAAAAAATCCAGGTAGATCAACAACGAAACAAGAAAGGCTTGATTCCTTGTTTCTGCTGATGATTGAGGCGGACTTGTTGCGCAAAATTAACTTTGATGATGTACTCAAAAACTTTGCCAAACGTAAATCTAGAAAAAAGAACTTTCGAATGTAAATGTGTGCTCTCTCTGACTTTCTCAGTTATTATCACCACGTTGAAAAAAATTGTTTGGACGATGTTGAAATAAAGGATTTTTATGATTTATTAAATTTTCTATGTTTAAAATGTATTTCATAATAAATGTTATTTTTAATAATAAGAAAAAATGCTTACAAAAAAAAATTTAAATTTAAAAAGAAGAAAATAAAAATACAAAAAAAAGAAAAGAATAAATTTAAAAAGAAGAAAATAAAAATACAAAAAAAAGAAAAGAATAAATTTAAATAAGAAAATACGCCTAAAAATCCTATACCTTATCGTAGGTTTCATATAAGCAACGGTCGTACAAACATATTTGTTAATAATCGTTTGTCTTTGTTAGTTTTTTTGCATAATATTGAACATACCAGCTGTCAGTGGAGGATCGGGGGTCCGGGCAGAAGGGGGCACCCATGTGGGTTTGTGCCTAGGGCACCAAATTAGCTTAATCCGGCCCTGCCTCCCGGGTACGCTATTCTGCCTCAACGTGACACTCGGGTGAAAGCGATTACTTGAGGAAGTGATTAGGCTAAATGAATAGCAAAACAAAACTCCAGTGAGAGCTTCCCCATTGCACGGTATGGAGTTGAAAGAGTGCTTCCACGTCCCTGTCGATAATCCATGCACCGTTCCTCAGCGGACCGTTACAACAATAAAATCCTGCACGGTTAGCTTGGTACAACATAGGAAGATGGAGGGGGTTCCCGGTGTGCTCGGCCTTCGGCCATGTATTCTAGTCCTGGAGTGCTGGATATATCGAAAACAGCGATGTTTTACATAGACATTGAGTTGGACCTCTTCCAGACGGAAAGGTTTTGTTCAAGCAGGCTTACACGCCTAGAGTTCGAAGAGCTTTGGCTCAACTCTTTTGACAATGAAACGGTAATGTCCCTTGTTTTCCTACCCGTGTAGCGGTTAGCGTGACAACATAGACACGATGTGGACTCTTTGACCACTTACTACAAATAGAAGGCTTGGCGTGCTCTGTCTTCAAGATTCGTTAACACGTGGACAGGTAAATAAAAAACAGTTTACAGATTTTCTTCTTTGAGGATACTCCGCCGGACTAGTAACATCTAAACTTCTAAAGTATCGTTTACTATGAGAGTTTCGTGAAGCAGCTACTTACTCTAAGGTTCGAGTTCGTAACAACAAATGTGAAGTTTCCTCACGAGATGTTAAGTACACTAATACAGCAGCTAATCGGGAGGCTTCCTACGTTGACACAGCTGCACATTAAAAAGACTCGCACAATGATAGGCTAAAATCAGAGACAAAGAAACACCTAGGACAAAGGTTGAAGGATGAAAGAAGAATTCAGGCCTTTGAGACATAGATATCAGGTACCAGGAAAGGAAAGTAAAACAGTTTGTAGGCCATATTTACAACACTCTGGTCGGTAAAAACTCCTCAATACTGTGACTATGTACAACGAAAATATTTTGGATGCAAATTTTGGCCCATACATCGCGTGATACAATAAATTGTTAATTGCCCCCTCCCACGTTTTTTTACTAATGAAGAAAAGCAACTATACTCGCTACGATATTAACGTAGGGCTAATTAAACTTTTAATTAGTAACGACATTTGAAACTAAAAACGTGTGACCTATACAAGTACATCGACGTGAGGTTCTCGCTCGCAAGAATGTATCACTAGTATAAGATTACAAACACGTGCTTACGCTTCTATAACATCCTCATGTGACACTGTGTGGTTACGGAGACCACTATGTGTAAGCCTCCATGCTCTAAGGCTTCATGCTGAGATCTATCTCTTGTTCAGATATCTGGCAGTTCTCGTGGTTTCACCGTCTCCATACAATACAAAACCTCATCTTTTCGAGTTAATACGTCTTCTTCTTCTTCTAGCCAGCTTTTTGCTGCTGAGCTGTCAGCTCTTTTGCAGACTGTGCCAAGGTAAAATAGTGTGTTGTTCTCTTCAGTTGTTCAGCACTGTCGTACAGGGTGTTGGTTATATTGGGTTGTAGTGGTAGTAGGGTCTGCCTAATTTGGATTAGGAAGGCGCATTCAAAAAGGATATGGTTTAGGATTTCACCTTTTCAATATCATGGAAAATGGAAATAAACAAAGAAAAATCAGTTTATTGAATCTTTTTAGCCACAGCAACAAAATAGCAAAAAGAAACTACATCCTAAAAATAGACTCATAGCCAATAAATAAAGAAGATTGAATACGTCGAGCCGAAGGGTAGAAGTGCCGCAACAGCACATTTTGTTATTTCTTCACTGACCACAGAAGTCTCTTGAGTTTTATTTAAAAATGTCTTGGACTATCTGTCACTTCTATCACTTTCCCTTGCTGCTGGATGAAACATTTTATATCATAATATCTTCCATATTTAAAGGCGATGTCATCTCGCGCTTTTTAACCTCGCTTCCAGACGAACATAAAATAGGATGCAAATTGTATGAACATGTCTGCAAGGTAGGAGATTTGCTCCAGGTTTTAGGAATTCACTGACAAGTCTCTTTAGGATTTTTTTTAAGTAAAACGTTTTCTGAAATTGGGTGCCCGCGCCAACAAACTCTGGCTATGTGTCTTCCTCACACTCACTACTACTCAACATCGCTCTAGGCATAACTTGAAGCACCACCAATGGTACACGTAACACAGTTTGAAAACTACTGATCTAAGCTTCAAAAGAGATCTTCAGTAATCACCGGGGCGTCGGTGAATTAAAATGCATATCAATACATCTTTTATTGCTTGAAATTTCAAAACAGAGATTTCAACTTTTCAGAAAGTTTTATAATAAACATTGTAGTTAATTTTTTAATAATAATAATAATGAGGCCTGTCTTCGAGTCCGAAGATTTATGAGAAATACAGTATTTCCCGTAGCTACGCAGTCCTACATATTTAGCCATATTCAGCGCAGACAGAACAATAGTCTGCCGGTGGTCGATTTAGATTTTTTTTTCGCCGTCTAAGTCTTGTCCTCGGCATCGGATTTTGTTTTTGTCTCAAATGTGTATCCCGCGGCCTTTGTCTAGTTCTTAAGCCGCCTGCAACCAGGCGCTCTTTTGTATGTCAGTATAGCAAGTTGGCGCCTAAGCTGGTCTTTGAAGCGTTTCCGTGGGCCACTTCTGTTACTTACATATATAAAATATATTCTCTATTTTTTTTTGGAATAAAAAAAAACACACAACAAAATACACCATACACAAACAAAAACATTCAACTGATTTTTGTTGTTGTAAGTCTGTTGTTTTATATGAAATATTCCAGTATCGAAATCCAATCTAATGTGACCTAGTAGCCTACTTGGGTTCCTCCTAGTTGATGCCATACATAGCCACTTCGTGTTTCGAATGAAATCACACCAACTTTCGTGATAAATTCTCTATTTAAAAAAAAAAAAAAAGTGTATTGCTAACAGAGTCCAAGACAGTCCTAGGGAAATGGAGACAGTTTTTATGTAATGGCCCCACAAATACTAGGCCAAAACGTAAGAGGTAAAGAATCTTTACTAACTCGGTATCTTTTATTTTTCCCAGACTAAAAACGCTGTGATACTAAGATTATCCAAGACAAATTCATGTCAATAAAAATAAATAAATAAAAATAACAAGGGGAAACAACTCTACGTTACTTGCCTAAAGCAATAAGCAGCAGACGTCATCCGAATCAATAAACTCATAGAGATAGGTCTAATGACGTGCCACGTTGTGATGAGAACTACCTTCAGGATATGCCAGTTAAACTACAAAGTGTAGGCCTAATTGGTCGTGAGAAGGAAATAAAGAGGAAATGAGCAGATTTGCAGAAAGTTGCAGTGCCGCCAAAACAATAACAACATGGCGTTCTTTATTCATCATTTCTTCAAAAACTGCAAAAATTGTACATGGACAAGTATGTCAGAAGAATAAGAGACGAATTCAACGAAATACTTTGAGTTGTTGCAAATGTAACTTTAAAAAAATAAGATTAAAATTACTGCCTTTTAATTATGTTTAAATATCGCATATGAAATAGGCATTACTAAATATTTAAACTAAAGAGTAAATTTTTTACATTAGCAACACTTTCAAGGAAGATAATAGAATTGTGCATAAAATCTTGAAAAGCCTCAATTGTTTTTGAAAAGACTTAAATCTGCAGTCGCAGCTATTTCTATCACTATAATGAAGAAATCCGGTTTGCTTTAGCAAGCGGACAAACGAAAAGCACAAAAACAAAAGCGGCTTTTCCAAACGGTGGCAGCTAAAAAACCAGCCTAGGATATCCAGTTAATTACCTCAGTAGAGTTCTTTTTGCCGCCGAGCACCGCACAATTAGCATCTGAAATACAGTGTTCCGTTTGTCTGCATTATCTCTTGACTTTTTCACCATATCATTAAATGTAAGTCAGAAAGAGTAGTGGGAGGGTAGGCGTCGGACCGATTGTGCTCATCCGAATCTCGATTGTGCTCATCAGAATCTCGATTGTGCTCATCAGAATCTCGATTGTGCTCATCCGAATCTCGATTGTGCTCATCAGAATCTCGATTGTGCTCATCAGAATCTCGATTGTGCTCATCAGAATCTCGATTTTGCTCATCAGAATCTCGATTGTGCTCATCAGAATCTCGATTGTGCTCATCAGAATCTCAATTGTGCTCATCAGAATCTCGATTGTGCTCATCAGAATCTATTTCAGTAATAGGGTGAGCGCTATAAATATGTGTGTGTGTGTGTGGGGTTGTTAGAAATAAATAAAACTTTTTTTTTCAATTCGAAAAGTCTAAAGAAAAACTCCCGAAAGAAACCTCGCATTATGAAGTAGATTAAGTATACAACTAAGGCTTGTCTTCGAGTCCGAGGAATGCAGTATTTCCCGTGGCTGCGCAGCCCCAGCTGTGACCTACATATTTTGCCACATCCAGGACAAGCATAACCATTGTCCGCAGGTTTAGATTTTCTTTTCACCGTCTGCGTTTATCCTCGGCAGCAGATTTTCTTTTGGTCTCAAATGTGTATCCCGTGGCCTTCGTGACCTCCAGCTGTCTCGCTCTGAGGCCACATGCAACCAGCTAAGGAAAATTGACGCCTAAGCTGGTCTTTGAAGCCGGAGGAATTCCAGCTACCGTCGCCACAGCTTGGCGCCTTCGTGGAAACGTCCGCCAAGGGAACGGTAGCAAACATAGCTCTCAGTGGGCTACCACATGTACGCTCTCGTGGTAGGGATGTAAAAAAGGCTCGCTAACCAGTTCAAACCCCTACCGCTTCGTTCCCTAACGGGGGCCATACGGGTGGTGATGGACCTTCGCACGGGTGTGGTGGCACATTATAGGCATACGGAGGGCCCCCAAGAGCGGGGGAAGCCGTGGCGTTGGCTCAAGGGACCGTGTCCAGCGACATACCGGGTGTGAATACATGATCACTTCGGATAAGGCGTGACTCCGGACAGAGGGATCGGTGAAGAGCCCATTCCTCAACCTGGACACGGATAAAAGCCTTTCCTTGGTCAAGTGGTTCATAAAAGGAATCCTGACGATCTCGAACCATAAGGACATCTGAGTCAGGTCTGTGAAGCGTTTCTGTGGGGCCCCTCGGTTACGTCGACCACCTTTTAGCTCACCAAAAAAGACTGCCTTTGGCATACGTTTGTCTCCCATACGGGATACGTACCATTCCCAGTGTAACTATAGGAACAAAAGAAGTCCCTCTATGCTGTCAATACCGCAAGGACATCGCTGTTTGTAGTGCGGTCTTGCCACCGTATGTCCATGATGGAGCGCAAGCATATTTGGTGAAAGCGCTCAAGAAGTCTTAGTCGTTTTCTGTATAGAGTCCATGTCTCAGCGCCATATATAAGGGTTGAGTGAACCACCGCCTGGTAGACATTTATTTTTGTGAGTAGGCGGAGCGACATGTTCTTCCAAAATCTCGCCTGAAGTCGTCTAAAAGCGCTACTGGCCATGGCCGGACGGTTATCAACTTCCCTTGAAAGTGAGGCGTCATTTGATACGATACTACCTAGATATGTGAAGTGGTCTAACACATTAAGGGGCTGTCCGTTTGCGGTGATCCTTGGGGCTGAGTATGTTTTATAGGGTGATTTCTGCACATGACTTCTGTTTTCCCGAGGTTAATAGATAAACCGAAAGAGGCGGCAGCGTATGCAAATTCGTTTACCGTGTTCTGGAGATCATGTTCATTGTGAGCTAGCATGGCGCAATCATCAGCATAGAGAAGCTCCGTAATGACCATCTCCTTTGTTTTTGTATGGGATAGTAGACGTCGAAGATTGAACACATTTCCGTCTGAATGAACGGATGTAGATGTCTTTGTGCAATCACTGCCTCATTTGACCCAGCATTACGACAAAGAAGATAGCGAATAGAGTAGGAGCAAGTACACAACCATGCTTCACGCCATTTTCTATTGGGAAGTAATCAGACAGGTCACCATTGCGTCTGATCTGACCTTTTTGTCCCACATGAAACTGCTTGAGAATGGATAGGAACGTAGGTGTGCATCCCAGCCTAGCCAAAATTCCTCCACAAACCATCGCGACTGATCGTTCCGAAAGCCTTGGTGAGGTCCACAAAGGCAGCGTATATGTTCAGGTTCTGCTATTTGCAATTTTCTTGTAATTGTCGCATAACAAATATCATGTCAGATGTACCTCTACCGGCTCTGAAGTCACATTGGCTTTCAGATAAGACCTCGTCCACTAAAGACTGCTATAGTCGGTCGAGCAACACTCGAGCAAAGACTTATAATAAGTGCACAACTAGTGTTATTACAAGTGTATAACTGAAGAAGAAAAAGAAAACTCTAGATCTGATTATGGGGGCGCGGTGGCTTAGTGGTTCAGCGCTCGGCTTCCGAACCTGGGGTCCTGGATTCGAATCTCGGTGAAGACTGGGATTTTAAATTTCGGGATTTTCGGGACGCCCCTGAGTGCACCAAACTCTAATGGGTACCTGACTTTAGTTGGGGAAAGTAAAGGCGGTTGGTCGTTAAGCTGGTCACATAACACCCCTGCTTGTTAACCGTTGGCCATAGAAACATATGACATTAAGATCATCTGCCCCATAAATCGCGAGATCTGAAATGGGAACTAGATCTGATTAGTTATTCGTGATTCGGGAACAAGAGAAACAGACTTGTCTAAGAAATCCGTTTAAAAACTAAGAGGCGGGCACAAAACAAAGCGCCTCCTGCTTCTCCCTCTCTGCGCCTCTAACCATGTATAAGGAATGTCCTTCCAAAAGACGTGCTGTTTTATCTTGTGCTTGCTAAAGATTGAAAGTGAAATCAATAGTCACAGACAAGTCCAAATATTGGGATAAGGAAGGCGGGATCAGGTTTAAAGAGGAAGCAAATCTAAAGGGACACAACTTCCGGTTGTTTTACAGACATGAAAGAGAAAAAGGTAATTAAGGAATTTCACTGTTTGAGAAGACAGACAAGTGTAGGTATGACTAAAAAAAAAACTTTGACAAGTCAAACAATTACAGTCAATGTACTCATTTCACGACAACACACTTTGTAGATAAATTATCGGCCTTCCTGCATCAAAAAGAACAGATATTAATGAGCTGACGGTTTGCTAAGACAACGCTAGCAGAAGACTTGTAACAAAATAGAACAACATGAACAGTTCAATGTTACTTTAGGTTACAACAATTCATCAAAAACATTGGTATAACTAGATAGTTATGTCGAAATATATTTGATGGTTCAATGTAAGGACTTCCCAGCCATCATTTAGAAATACACAAATCTTGCACGTGAACAAAGGATCAAGAAACAGAATGACACTCAGTGTCCTAGAGTTAGCACTAATGTGGTCCATTCACCAAATTTAATTAAACAAATTTAGCCACGTCATAATATTGATAAAATAGTGAAAAATACGGATCACGTGACACCCTTACGGATTGCGTAAATTGTATAGAACATATAGAGAAAATGTTGTTTGTTTACGTTTGGTGAATGGACCCCATTCAAGCATACGCGCGTGGCACAAAGCATCGTTGCCGATTCTTAAGTTAGGGCTTCATTTTTTGTCTGTTACAGTATCAGTGTGAATGTGGGAGATTTAGGTCAACAGGTTCACAGAATGGGGATAAAAGTATGTAGGTGAAATAGTGAATGTTGAGTTAGTTGGAGCGTGTAACATTTGTTTATTTAGATGAGGGGGTCACCTTTTTCTATTACAAAAAGAGAGTTATCGATATGAGAGAGAGTTTGAGTTGTGCCTGTGCGCTATACGATGGTAGAACTAAAATATATTGTAGTCTATTTTCTGTAGGCTACCTGTGCTCAGTTGCCCAATACTTTTATAATTAACTATCCAAGATGAAACAAGCAACATGCCTCTCTACGTCAAAATAAATTATTATGTGTGCGCTGGTGAGGTTGTATACAGGTCTTTGTGCTAATATCACTAAGCCAGTAATACGTACTTAAGATAATGAAAGATCTTACTAGTTAGGCCAATGGGTGAAAGTTATACAATTATTAATGACGTCACTTTCAAAGCCCAAAACCAAAGAGCAATGGAGAATTTCACTTGGGGTTACACAACAATACTACTGATTCCATTCGTAGAGTTATCTTTCAGTTGTACTTAACATTCA
>JADKLZ010005243.1:24430428-24456153 GCA_021533235.1 Biomphalaria straminea
AAATAATTATTTTTAAATATTATTTAATATAGATCTAGAGTCTAATCATTTCATTAAAATATTATTTTATTACATAATCTAATTATTATATTATAAGATCTGATATTTTTTTTATAGTACTAGTAGATCTTGAAAATTGGGTTAAAAAAGTCAGTTATCAATCATCCTAATCAAATAATCATGGCTAATCATAAGATAATCCTATAAAAATAAAAATATATAAAAATAAATAATATACTATTATTACTATCAGTATCACTCTTTTTGACTCTTTTTTTTTTAATAACTCTAAGTAAGTCTAAACACAACTAAACTTAGTCTTAGACAGACTTAAACTAAATCAGTTAGTTACAAGTTACAGTAGACTTGAGTTACAATAGTTACATGAGACTAGACTACTGACTAGACTGAGTAGATCAGTCCTAGATTGTACTTGTAGAATCTAGAATATTATATTATTAATATTATGATTATCTATCTGTCTATCTCTATATTCTTAGTGAAGCAGCGACAGACCAAGATCTAGAAATCTATCTCTAGATCTAGACTCATGACTATAGTCTAGACTCTATTGTAGTCTATGATAGTCTAGTCACTATAAGATCTCTAGTCTAGTCTAGTCATAGACTTTTTGTAGCTAAACAACAATATTGTTTGGAAGTGGTGCTCTTTTTCGTTGAGCGTTCAACTTATCTGCAAGTCTACATAGAAATAGAGTGGCCTCCCATTGCAGGCTTAGTGATGATGAGACACTACTAAATCTAAGATCTAAGTCTACTGTCATGGGTCTCAAAAAATCTAGAAATCTATGATATATCTAGATCTATATCTAAACTAGTTCTATAGTTCAAGACAATCTTGAGCTTGATCACACGGTATTAGTTCACGTAACTAGTCACCTAAACTTATTATACTATACGGTATACCCATGGGCGGGGCATGGCCCAAGTGCCCATGGCAATACTCATACTGTCCTGATACTGCCATACTCACTGATACTGATCATACTTATACTGATACTCGATAATCATCTACTATCCTATGTAAAACTATTCATACTCATGGAGATACTGATTCTGTCTGATAATCATAATGAAATGCCAATATTGCAAAAAGTTTTCAGCTTTAGGCTTTACTAAAATTACGACTTTACATTTCATTATATTTATATTATTAATAAAAAAATTATAACTATAAAGTTTATAGTAATAGTATAAAGGACTAAGGAGGAATTACAAATCTTAAAGCACTTATAAGACAGACTTAAGAAACAACACTTTTCACTATTTAGATCTATGTCTAGGTCATACTAGATAAGATAAAAAAAAATCCATTTATAATTATAGTGAGATACTAGACTTAGTCACTAAAATAGATTTTTTAAAATAATATATACATATAATTATAATCTCTCATCTCATCTCTGCCTGTGGTCCCTACTGGGGCATAGGCTACCAACCAGCTTTCTCCTGGCATCTCGGTTCTGGGCGAGTCTCTCCAACTGTCCCCATGTCTTACCCATCTGCTTGGCTTCCGTTTCCAGAT
This sequence comes from Biomphalaria straminea, assembly GCA_021533235.1. NCBI lineage: Eukaryota > Metazoa > Mollusca > Gastropoda > Planorbidae > Biomphalaria > Biomphalaria straminea. The sequence continues at coordinate 24,431,974 of JADKLZ010005243.1, forward strand.
CGCGGCGCCATGTGTTCCTGGGCCGTCCTCTATTCCTCTTTCCTTGGGGCTTCCAGGTTAGGGCATGCCTTGTTATGTTGGATGCGGGCTTGCGCAGGGTGTGACCTATCCATCTCCAGCATCTCTGAAGGATATCTATTTCAATGGGCTGCTGTTTTGTTCTTTGCCACAGTTCCTCATTCGAGATCTTGTCTGGCCAGCGAATCATAAAAATCTTCCTCAGGCAGGTGTTGATGAATACCTGGATTTTTTTGACGGTGGTGATGGTGGTTCTCCAGCTCTCTGCTCCATTAAGTAGTATCGGCTTAACAATGGTGTTAAATAGCCTTATCTTGGTGGTGGTGCTTAATTCCCTAGATCCCCAGGTGTTCTTCAGCTGATGGAAGGCTGCTCGAGCTTTACCAATGCGGGTTTTGAGATCTGCATCTGTTTCTCCATGGTGATCTATAATGCTGCCTAGATAGGTGAAGCTTTTCACCTCTTCCAGCGCCTCACCTTGGACTATAATGGGTGTAGTGTTGGATGCCTTTATTTTGAACACCTTGCTCTTTCCTCTGTTTATGGTAAGACCCATTCTAGCGGAATTGTAACAATATTTATCTTTTCCTGCATCTGCTGCTTTGTGTGAGAAAGAAGAGCTAAGTCATCTGCAAAGTCGAGATCATCTAGCTGTTTCCACAGTGTCCACTGTATACCATTTCGCTTCTGGCCTGTTGCTGTCTTCATGACCCAATCTATGGCTAATAGGAATAAAAAGGGAGAGAGTAAACAGCCTTGTCTCACTCCTGTTTGGATTTCAAATGCCTCTGTCAGTTGTCTGCCATGCACTACTCTGCAAGTCATCCCTTCATATGACTTCTTGATGATGTTAGTAATTTTTTCAGGCACTCCATAGTGTCTTAAAAGTCTCCAGAGCGTCTGTCTGTCCACACTGTCAAATGCCTTTTCATAGTCTATAAAACTGACGTAGAGAGGGGAGTTCCATTCCATAAACTGTTCCAAAATTATGCGCACTGTTGCTATCTGATCTATGCATGATCTCTCTTTTCGAAAGCTGGCTTGTTGGTCACGGAGATGTGGGTCTACAGCATCTTTCATTTGGTTTAACAGAATGTGATTAAACACTTTCCCTGAAATGGACAGTAGCATTATCCCTCGATAGTTGGAGCAGGAACTAAGATCGCCTTTCTTTGGGAGTTTGATGAGGTAGCCCTCCTTCCATTCTGGTGGCACTTCTTCTTTTTCCCATATCTTGCAGAAGAGAGTGTAGAGTAACTTCACACTTGTTTCAATGTCTGCCTTTAGTGCTTCAACTGGGATGCTTTCAGGTCATGCAGATTTGCCATTCTTTGATTGTTTGATTGCTCTGCGAATTTCTTCCTTGGTGGGTGCACTGCACTTGATAGGTAAGTCTCTTGTGGCTGGCGGTATCTCAGGTGGGTTTGCAGGAGTAGGTCTGTTTAGAAGCTCATGGAAATGCTCAATCCATCTCTTCTTTTGTCCTTCTTCGTCTGTTATCACGTTACCATTTTTGTCCTTTACTGGTCTCTCTGACATGGCAAATTTTCCAGATAACTTTTTGAGGATTGAGTACAGGTCTTTGGTGCTGTTCTGATGGGCTGCTTCTTCTGCTTCTTTTGCTAGTGCTTCAATGTAGCTCCTCTTGTCTGTTCTGATGCTACACTTGACATTCCTATTTCAGCATATTCTTTTTGTGCTTTTCCTTTTGCTGCCCTTGTTTTACTGTTGTTCACATCTGCTTTCTTCTCTCTTCTTTCCTTGATCTTCTAAAGAGTTTCTGATGAAATCCAATCCTTGTGGGTGTACGACTTGGGACCAAGGATTTCTAGGCATAATTATAATTATAATAGGAAGAATTTACTATAAAATTATTTTTAAAGAGATTTCTATTAGATGAAAATCTAGTTACGTCTAGTATTACTATTGTGTACATCATTAGATCATTTTTAAAAAAAGGTAGATTCCATCTTTTCTATATATAATTATAAAGTAATAATAGTTTTATTAAATAATACATTATAACATATATAAATATAGATAGAACTACTGCTTACAAACCTTGCGTCCTGGGTTTGAATATCTGTGAAAACTGGGATTTTGAATTTCTGTTTTCTTAGGGTGCCCCCTGTGTCCACCCACTTCGTTGGGGAAACTAAAGGCAGTTTGTCGTTGTACTGGTCACATGACACCTTGCTAGTTAACTGTTGGGTGAAAAAACAGATGACTTTAACATCATCTGCCCTATATAGATCCCAAAGTCTGAAAGGAGAACTTTACTTTACTTTATAAGATAGCTAATTTGACATTTCTTCTTAATGTCAATGAAACCTCTGGCCAGATAAAATATGTTTTATATCTAATAACATACATTGATTAGAACACTACTTTATTTACTAGTCTCCTAATAACTAATAATAGGCTTTTGAAGGAAAAAATGATGGATGTACATGAACTCCAGAGAAACAATATAAATCACACTGCAGCTATTTTTCATACACAAATTAACAGCTTTGAACTACAAAAGACTTGTGCACAGCTGGAATAGTCTTATAAAAAGATAGTCAAAACCCACACTCACAGCGCTTCATGTTCACTACTCTAAAGAACATGGAGAGGATCAAGACATCTGTATGCAGTCACTCAATGAACATCACTGTGCGTTGTGTCTGCTCTCTATTTTGGAACGCTGTTGTTTTTAAATTAAAAAAAAGAGTCCTTTGTAATTTATAAAAAGTTCATTAAGGATAAAAAAAGCAGCCTTAGCCTAGTCTTAAAGTAGTTTTGACACTGTCTTACTCACCTTGTCTTGTCAAATAGGATATTTCAGGCTAAACGGTTACATTTTTTAACCTCTGACAACACATTTGCACTGTCTTATCTTATGTGACATATTGTAACAGAAGTACAATAGCTATAAAAGCAAACTAATTTAATTCTAATCTTTTATATAACAAAGAAGAAGAAGAATACAACAAATAATTATAACCTGTTACTCATTGTCTCATTGAGTTTGTAAATCACACTCAGTTGTGACTATATTCAATAGTAATAGATTACCCACAGAGATCGCTTAAGATTAAGTCATGTCACAGCATTTAATAAAGTTCACTTGTGGCCCATCCAGAACTAATGCATAACTTAAATTTCAACTTTTTCAAATGTGATCACACTTTGCACATAAAAATATAAATATTATAGTTCCGAATGAAAAAAAAAGCAGGGTCAAAATGTTGTAAAACTTGAGAATCAAACTTATTTATTGTTCAGTGAATATCCAAACACATTTAAATAAAACTAAGTTATTTTTTATTTTTTTTTGTGTTAAAGATATTACTTCCATATTTTCTCTCAAAAAAATGAAGATTATAGAGCATATAATATATATATAAAATATATAGGTGAATCATTATGATACAAACTAAAATCTTAAGTTAAATTCTAAAAATTAAAATAAAAAATTAGCTGGCTCACTTACTTTTAAGTATACATATAAAAATCCAACTCTAATTTTTTTTTTGCCTTCAGATTTATGAATATTTGACAATCTAACTGTCATCTTCACAAATATCAATTGAACCTTTAAAGAGTTGAACCTAAAGAGATGTCTTATAAGACATTGAAGCAGGTTAGTTTTGTCATAAATCTAGAAATACATCTGAATCCAGTTAATAAGCCTACTTATTTGAATCAAAAAATTTTTAGATACTAAATTTGACTTGTAATACAGAAAATGTTTGTGTGGTCTCAAATCCACTGTTTATTAGGACCAAAATGATCAAGGCCCAATGTGATCAGATTAACCTGAATCAACAGCATTAATATTGATTCTAGAAACATTTATAGTAAAGCTACATTTCTAGTGTTTAATAAGTCTTAATTATTATCTTTATTATTTTAACAAACACCAATGAATCAAGTATCTTTTAAATTATTAATTTAGTAAGGATTGACAATACATATTAAATTTTGCTTTTTTTTTTTTAAATCTCTTCATAATAATGTTATAAGTATAGTTCGTCCATCGTGGTTCGATGATGACCACTTTGTCATCCAGAGGGTGAGGGCTTTGCACTGGGGTTTTATGCTTCCTCGTGTGGCTGGTGAGACCTATGTACTATTCCTGTGTCTCATAAATTGTTGGCTTGCTACACAATAACTTGAATTAGAACACACGCTATTGTATTTAAACATTCTCCCAGGAGCTCCCTCATGAAATGTGGATTCAACACTTATGACTGGGAAATGCTAGCCTATGATAGTTCATCATGGTATGGAGCTGTGAGTATCTAACTGTTTGGCAAAGAGGATAACCATCAGCAATAAGATTAGCCAAAAAAGTTGTAGAGGAAATGCAGGCAATACTATCATTGGCTTGGATATATCCTTTGCATGCCAGAATTCCTAACAACATACTCTTTTGTGGAGGGAGTTCTGACCCAAGGGATGCCAAAGACTAACCTATAGAGATGTCTGCAAGGGAGACCTGAGGACTAGAGAAATCGATGAAAGTATCTGGAAGGAAATTGTGCAAGACTGGACAGTATGAAGGCAGATTGTGTGTGTTGAACAAAAGAATGAAAAAGAAAGCTGCTCTATCTGATAGCCTTAAAACTGGTGCATTAACATGCAGGAACTGTGACAAACTTTGCTGACTTGTTTAGTCACACCAGATTCTGCACAGATTCAAGAAAAAAACAAAATCAGTGATAAACTTGGGCAAATTCATTATAGCTCAAGACAGAAGAAGCCATATAACTCTATGCTAGGGTATTGCATAATAGGATAACTTTTAATTTAATAAAACAATATTTTTGTTCTATTGGTGAAACAAATTTTTAGAGAAAAAGGAACATTAACAATTCACACTGACTGCGCTGAATTATCTATAATGTGTCATTGCCAATCTGCTGTACTTTATTTTAGAGTTACAATTTACATAAATGCGTGAAGGATATTTATTATGTTAACCAGTACATACTTGCTTAAATCAAAGTTGGTTGGATTTTATGATGATTAATACAAACAAGTTGCAGTAATTTGTTGTGTTTTAGTTTGTTAATCATTTACTTAACATTTCTGTATAATATTATTTAAATTTCAGTTTATTCTGAGATCAGAGGTTTTGAAACTCTACCGCAGCTTTCTACGTTTAAGCTACAAAGTGGAGGACAAAGCTAGAAGGAAAGAATTACAATATTGGATACGAAGTGATTTTGATTCTAATAAAAATCATACTGAAGAGGTATATATATATATATATATTGTTTTTAGTTTGAAACAATTTAACAAGTATATTTGCCTCTAATCTGTAAGTATCTTTGCTTTTAATCAGTAGGATATTGGGATTTTAATGTGTAAGTGTCATAATATTGATGTATAGTAAAGTTTCCCCTTCAGATTTTGAGATCTTTTGAGCAGATGTTGTAAAGGTAATCGCTTTTTGTGGCCCAAGGTTACCTAGGGTGTTTTGTGGCCAGCACAACGACCAACCACCTTCTTTCCCTAATTATTTTATATATATATATATGCCTATATGTTTTAATCTTTTTATTTTTTTTTTCTAACAGGAAGTTATTAAAATGGCTATAAGTAGAGGGAAATTATCATTGCGAGAGTTGGAACAAACAATAATGATTGCCAAGTAATTTGATGACCTATTGCTGACATACAGTACAACAGAGTATTTTAAATTAGATAAACATTACCTCAGAGCAAACATGTCAGGAAATATTACACAAAAGAGACGTCTTCCTAAATGGATGGAAACACTTTATCAACAGAAAAATGTACCAGAATCCTCCAATAATGAACTTAGTAAAAGCAAGACATTGTTTTATACAGAGGATGACATTAATGCAGGTAATATTAAATCTGCTGTTCTATCCTCTCAGCAATCATCAAGCAAACATCCAGTTGACATTGTAAGTCTATCATTGCCCCTGCTGAGATTTTGCGGCTCTTTGGTCTATGCAGCTTATCTTTCAGACTGTGCCTGTCTGTGCCAGGACATTGCTTCAGGTCTCAGCCTTAGTGAGAAAACCGTCATAGGTTTTGACATGGAGTGGCCAGTGACTTATCAGAAAAACTGTGAAGATAAAACCGCTCTTATACAGATGTGCTTATCAGACAAAACTTGCTACCTCTTTCATGTGGGCGCTATGTCAACTTTTCCAAAGCCTTTAGAAAATTTAATTCTTGATCCGCGTGTCATCCTTGTTGGTTTAAATATAGCATCCGACTTGTGGAAACTAGCTAGAGATTTTGATGTCAGGGTAAAAATGTCTCTAGACAGAGGCTCTGTGGTGGATGTTGGAACTCTAGCTAGACAAATTTTAAAGACCAGTGAGAGATGGGACCTTGATGGTTTGTGTAGAAATGTGCTAGGACATCGTCTGAATAAGGATCATAAGATTCGATGTGGGAATTGGTCAGACGTACCACTGAGTGAGGAGCAGAAGTTGTATGCAGCAAATGATGCACTTGCATCACTACTAATATACAAAAAGCTGCAAGAAATAGGACAATAATAAAACTAGAGGATTATATCGAGATCAACCGTAGAACACTGAACTGCGATGTCACTTCTCAGGTTGTAATGTCTGACCTTTGACATTGAGCTTTTGGTCTAAACTGCCCATGAGTTGTGATGTCACATGTTGGTGTTGAGGCCTTCAGTAACAATTGGTCTAAATTATATGCACTTTAAGGAGCTGACATTTATTCTCCATTTGAACTCTGTAATATTTTTGTTGAACTTGTTATTGTAAATGTTTATAGCATCTGAATGTTATAGCTGATGATTGATTATAATAAGAAATTGCAATCCAGTGTTTATAGATTTGTAATAAAAATGTGAATTTGCATAAAATGTGCTCTTTTGATTTGGCTGAGGCACGCTTAAACTTGAGAGAGTTGCCTTTTGTGGGTGAAAGGGTTATGAATCTGATTAGTTAGAATAGCTAATGAAATGAGTTTTAAGGGTTTTCTTGGCTCTACCAAGTTCAACTATGTAACATCTTTATGAAGGACTAAAGGTGAAAGTAACATCTTAGTAAATAATGACAGAAACTACACTTAACCTGCTCTATTGATATGTAGATCGAAAAGGAAAACTTTAAGAGACTTTAAGGTTTAAAAGTAAGCCTTTATCAAACAGAGTTCTTAATCAAAGAACATTTGGACAGATTCATAGTACTGGTATTGAAAAAAACAACAGCACTTATGGTTGTCATTTTCAGTTGTTAAATATTTCAGTACAAAGAGTTTATTATTGGCCTGAAAGTTGTTCATTTAAAAATTATTTCCATGTTTCATCATTGCGAGTGGGATATAAGGCAAACGGTGCCCCCGTCAGACTTGGCGAGTCAAAGCTTGAAGTTCACGTACCTTGGCAGCAACATAACAAATGATGGGGATGCCTACCATGATGTAGATGTCGAATAGGAAAGGAGCCTTTTCCAAACGCTGCAGCCTATTCGGACAAGCCAAGCCAGTGGACTTGAGAAAAAAAAAAACAACTTCTCAACACAATCGTCATTCCAATTGCAACATATGCATGTGAGACATGGAAGTCATCTGTCAAAATTGAGAAAAGTCTAAATGTGGCTCAACAAAAATGACTGAGACGGATTTTGGGAGTCAGTTCCACAGATCGGGTCTCCCAAACTGGGAGTCGAACACTCTTGTGACAGAGCGTCGCATGAGTTTGCGGGATATGTTCTAAGACAAAATGAACCACGCATACCAAGAGTTGCGATGACATGGAGGCCAATGCAAGGAAAGCGCAAACAGGGACGTCCTCATACTACTTGCCGCCAAACCTTCATGGAGGACCTCAGAACAGTGGACACCAAGTGGGAGAAGGCTTCAGACATTATCTTGGAGACAGCTTGCCGCCCAATGCGTCCAACGGCGGGCGAGGGAGGACCTATAAGTCTAAGTAAGTCTACGTCTTGTGCCCCTGGGGGTTCCACTAAGGCCTTTTAAGCTCTGTTAGGCCTATTGGTACCTTAGTTCCATGTTCAGGGTCTAAATATATTATAAATTAACACATTTTAAATTTAATAATTATTAAATGGTACTGATATGTATACATTTTTTTTCATCTTTAAAAAAATCTATATGGTATCAAAAACAATAACATGTATGGCCAAATAATTTAAACCCTTAAATGAAGTTGCTTTGACACAGAATTAGTCCAGCTTTTATGTGGTTCAGTCCTAATTCTTTCTTATTCACCTATCAATCAGTTTTGCTCATCTGGACATGCATGCCTTCTTCAACTCCATTGTTGTGCCATGCAGATTACTTCTTGTCTATCTTCCCAAACAATAAGGGCACCGGATTTCTAATCTAGTTAATCCATTTCTTACCATTGAAATAAACATGTAGAAATAATTAGGGAAAAAAACCTGGCCAACCGAAACATCCCCTTCCCCCACTATATCTCACAGTCACACACAGACACAACTGTGTTGAAAAAACAAAACTTAATGCCATCTTTCTCTATAAGATCAATTCATGCCCTATTTCTCTAAAAGATCAATTCATGCCATATGATCTACATTACCATGCCATCTAAAGTACCTTTGTCGGGCCTGGCGATCTACGGGGCAGATGGTTGAAAATTCATTTATTTCTATGGGTGACGGTGAACAATAGTGTCTCGTGGCTAAGACATCATCATTTCAATTGGGCAGTGAACCAAGAAGATGAACTCGTACAACTTTATAGTTTACCTAAGAACGAGTATTTATTTATTTAATCAGAGAACAACAACAAGGGATGTATATTAGAATTCAGAGCAACTTTCAACTGAAACAAACACAAATTACGTTGGTAACGTACACGTTCTTCTTTTGGGGAAGCTCAGAAATTTCGAGGCAATCCCCATATGTTAAGTGTGTTGCATCTTTCTTAGATGCACAAACTTATTCCCCTGACATCAGCTCACTATTATATCAATCTAAATTTTTAAAAAATAAATAAAAAAGGGCAAATGAAGTGAAATAAAGTAAGGTTGGTCACGGACCGATATTAATAAAAGTATGACGATGGAAGCATAAATAATGTAAGGATGTCTTTATTTGATGTATTCACTATAAGATTATTTTGTTTTGGAATCCGTCAACAGAGCGATAACAAAACGAGTAAATTAGACCTTTTAACGCGCACAAAATTGGTAGAATTTGGTTTGGCGGGCACATTATAAAGTGTTTAATTTAGGTTGGGAAAAGTTAATTTAGTTTACATTATCTTTGTATTTTCATAGAGCCTACATTACAGACGCTACTTCAAAAAAGATTATTACATCCTACACGTATCCCTGTTTAAATCTATAGTCATGCATGTTGTTAATCAGTGGCTTGAAATCTGTCAAGTTGGTTTTCCATTCCATGCTGTAGTAGCACTAGGGAAGAAGGAGCACTTGTAGAAGTTTGTCCTAGCATATAGAACAAGAAATGTGCATTTAATGGAGTCTTCCCCTTAAAATACTATTTTAAAAAGATGTTTATGTATATGTAAATGTTCATTAAAAGTTTGCTGAATAATATGATCACTTTGTTTTGTTACAGATCTATAGATCTAATTACTACTAATATAATCTTGCAAAGCTCTAGTAAAAAAAATAGGGAGAGGAAATAAGAAGGCCTATATCTCTTTATTTTACGTATTTAATCAGAGTAAGCATAAATTGAAGGGCCTATGTCTGTGGCATTTTACGTCTCTAGAGACGATCTTTTCCCCTGGCAAGCTCTTGTGTGACTAAAGAGGCCGATCTTTGATACACAGCTGCGATCGCAGGTTGGGCATATGTAGTCACCAGGCGCCGTTGCACTTTCACCCTTCTTTCTGCTTCTGTTGTGTATGGCATCTGCAATCAAAGACCCCTTCTTTATGCTCTCTCTCCAAGTGGATCTATCTTGTGCCACCTCTTCCCAGTTGCTGGTGTCGATCTTAAAGAGCTTCATGTCCCGTTTGCATACATCTGTATTACGTAAGAGTGGACGACCAGCGGCTCTTCTGCCTTCTATTAGATCGCCATACAGAATATCCTGTGGGAGTCGACCTACTGGCATTCTACGAACGTGGCCAAGCCAGCCAAGGCGTCTGCTGCTGATAACAGAGCGGATGTCCTGGCAACCTGCTCTTTGTAACACTTCCTCGTTGGTTATCTTATCTTGCCACCTTATTTTAAAGATCCGCCTTTGGCATCGGAGGTGGAAGACATTCAGCTTTTTTTCCTGCCATGAGTATGTTGACCACGTTTCACTTCCGTATAGCAAGGTGCTCAATACACAGGTCCGGTAAACTAGAGCTTTAGTGCTGTTAGTCAGCAATATGTTGTCCCAGACTCTTTTCTGCAACCGTGACATGGTGGCCTATAGTACTACTAAAACGACGAGTTTAATCCATAGTAGCCTATATTGATCTTTAGACTAGTTAACTAGCCCTCATTCAAAATAGCACTGACATAAAAAAAGAAGTATGATTATTGAAATTTCTTTTAAAAGAAGAGTTCGGATTTGCCTAGCGACTCTAGCTCAAAGAAGCGCCGCTTTCCTTAGTTACAAATATGTCGGATGAGGGTTAACTATTAGATTACAACCCTCGCCTTTTACTCGGTTGATTTGAAATAAACGTACGTGTTTTCTTCTATTATTTTATCTAGATCTAACTGTTGAACTTTAAAAAATATTTAGATCTATAATGAACGAATATATCTTAAAGACGTGTTCAATATCTAGATCTAATTAATTTTGCATTGCGAAATTTCTGACTGCCTTTGTTTTTGTTTGTTTTTTAAATAAAATAGATTCTATAGTCTATAGCTTAACTGGTTCTGTTATTGGGCTGTTACTATCATTTTGTCTACAAAAAATGCTAATCAGGTTAAGAAGCAATGAATTGCATTGAAGAAAATCAGAGTGGGGTAGATTAGATCAAGATTTATAGGCTATGGCTATAGTATAGTAGGCCTATAGCTTACAAAGGCAACCAATTTAAGACTAAGTGAAGTAGATTTCTTAAATAATTGAATTATTATTAAAATATTATACTACATAGATCTACTCTTGGCAGAAAGTTTTCTTATTTCTGGTATTTTAAATGAAGTTTCACATTATCATAATTGATAGTTTGATGTCTCAATTTAAACTGAGATTGTAAAAATAAAAAGTGTTTAAGAATTTGACTAATGTAATTATTTGATTTGTTCACATTGATGGTATCAAGATGTCAGCAAGATCTGTGCGTAGCTCCCATGGAAGACCATTCACTACTGACAGGAGTCACCTAACTACAGCAGAGATAAAGGATCCCTCAAAGGTGTATCCCCAAATCAAGCAGAGAGGCTTCTATTCTGATGTGGTGACCAATGAGTTTAATGACAATGAACCAGAGGTCTGACTGCTGGGATGTCACCTAACTCTTTATTTTTGTTTTGATTTGATAACTATAGTTCACACTTTACTCACTTACAACCATTATATATATGCTGTGTTAAATGACCATTTCACTAATGAATTATTTAAATTTATTTTAAATTATCTTCTTCTGTTGAATCTAAATTTATAACAAAGTTTTATAACTTTTATATGACCAAGTATTCCTGTACTGTATATTCGGGCATATGTATTAAAAAAAACCATGCATATACCCAATACAACTTACAAAATAAGTAAAAACGAAATTGTATGATCCATACCCTTATATACTCCACATGGGCAAAGTGGGATTGCTGTAAACTACCAGTACATAAAGTACTATCATTGATACTATTTGTTTTCTTGAGGTTTATAATGAGATATGTTCATAAGCTTTTCAATGTACATTTCAAAACAACACAACTAACTATAGGAGGCATAAACACCCATTAGCATGTTCATATATAGTTTCCGTTTTGCTATGTTTCTGGGTAGAATAAATTTTGTATATCTCACACAGCTGCCATTTGTCTATTAAGACTTTAATAACCTGAGGGTTATATGTGCCCAAATAAGGCCTTCAGAGGGATGAATACTAATTTTTTTTAAAATACCTGCATCAATTACTTATTACAATACTATTTTTATGTGGTATCAGAAAGATACAGAAAGTAGTAAAAATACTGTAGAGTCATAAATTAAATATGTTGATAGTGTTGAAAACATTGAGACAAACTTTCAAGGGAACAAAAAACTCAATTTAGCTGAAAACAAAGGTTTAGTGAAAAATATAAGCAAATACTTATGAAATGTGTTCAATCAACTTTGAACACCTAAAGCATGATTGCATAAAAGAAAATTCTTTTAAATTTTAGCAAACAACCTTACCAAATGCAGATTCAGCTAATGTAAAGCAATTTACTAAAAATAAATCAACCGTTACAAGAAACTGTTTAATCTTCAATGGGGTTTGGAGCATTGAGAATTAGGATTTTGGTCTTTGAAAGTAATAAGGGAGTCAAACCACGCTCAATTAGACCCAACCTTTTTTTGCCTTGTAATTTTGGCATTTTAAAGTATAAATTGGGCTCCATAGCTATCTTTATTTTAAAAAAAATGAAATTTCGCTCATATTTTATTACAAAGGTGGAGCCTTTTTATTAACTTTTTAAAAATTATTTTATTGTTTTAATTAAATTGTGCATATTTATGAAAATGTTAATGTCATACAAATATTTACTTTCATTTTTATTTCTTCTTTGCATGAAAAGCATCACTGCTCACATGTATGATTTTATTTCTTTAGAGTATTCTTGCTGGACCTGATATGGTGCAGGGCACCTTATGGGAAGTAGGCAAAGAGCTTCACACACCATTAGGTAGCTAGGTGTCACAATTAATTATCATTATTCTTTCTTATAATGGCATAAGTCTATTTTTGATGTTAGCACTAAAACCTTTCCAAATTCCTTTTTTCACCTGCATCCCCATCAACCTCCCTTCTACCCATCTTGCTGACATCTAAAATGCCTAAGAAGTTCCCTTTCAGTGTTTGTCTTCTGAACCTAGAGGTCCAGGGTTTGAATCTCAGTGAAGATTGCAATGGGATTTTCAGTTTTGGGATTTTAAGTCTACCCAACTGATAGTTTAGTTGAGGAAAGTAGAGATGGTTGGTTGTTGTGTTGGCCACTTGACACCTACTTGTTGACCATAGGCAAAAGAAACAGAAGACCTTTTAATTATCTGCCTCATTGATCATAAGGTCTGAAAGGGGGGTATGTTACTTTTACTTTCAGCCCACTGTTTACATTCAAGAATTAAACACTACTTTGTAGGACCTATCTCTTGTATCTAATGGTGAACACTCCTTAATTAAACTCTACTTTGTAGGACCTATCTCTTGTATCTAATGGTGAACACTCCTTAATTAAACACTACTTTGTAGGACCTATCTCTTGTATCTAATGGTGAACAAAAAAAGGAATTTTGATGATCAGAGTCAGCTGGATTATGCTAATACGTAAATCAAATAATTGTACAGAAAAATGTGTTTTGTTTCATGTAAAGTTTTCCTTTTATGTATAATTTTATTTATCAATCATTAATTAATTATAATTTGGTTGATCTAAACATATATATGTGTAGGCATTCACATGTTGCTGAACCTTTCTCTCCTCTCTGTTCATGTCTATTTTAGTGTGACCCAGTGTGCAGACATTATTAATGGATGATAAAAGATTACTATGAATTTAGTTTTATTGTGTATATTAAACCTTATAGAACAGCCTAAGTGTATTACCTAGCAAAAAATGTTGTTGATGATATAAAGTTCAGTTGATGGTGATCAAAATGGTCCACACTAATTGTTTTTCATTAGTTTTTGTTAAACCAATGGAACATCTAAACTTACATATCTATAAAATGTTTGATTTCCATTGTTGAGTAAAACATTCCTTTAAAAAAGTTATAGGTTTGTAGATATAAAACAAAGATTTTTGACCACTCTTTTTTTTTTTTAAATAGTCATGTGTATAAACCAAGTCAATTAAATTTGCATAAAACATTTAGCCAAGATTAAAAAAGTACCATTTCCATAGTTAAAAAAAAATAAATATGATGAAAACAGTAAATAATTTGAAATACAAAAAAAATAAAGGTTGGAATACTAACAATTAGTTAGTTGATTTTTTTAAAAATAATAACTTTTGAATAACACCATCTTCAATAGCTGACACTTTTAGAGTTGAAGTCAAAGATGTTGAAGAACAAGTCAGTGAACAAAAATATGGACCAAGTACAGAGGATCTTACAGTCTCTGTGAGTGAATTAGTTTCAATGAATTCTTAAATCTTTACATAATAATTAGATTAAGATGATTGTTAACAAATTCTCTATTTAAGAATAAAATATTGTCATCATCAAGTGTTTATATTGTATTTAATTCATTACATTATGTATTTCTTAATTAAGGACTTTGATCCTGCATCTTTCAAACCAAAAGTTCAGATGACATTCTTTACAAAACCTGGAAATCATCCCAGAAAAATTGAGATAGAAAGGTATGTATTAGAAAATTTTATTTAAAGCAGACCATGTAACAGAACTTTGCAATATAAAAGTTTATTGGTATTGCTTTAATGTATCTTATGTATGTGAAGTTTCTATGTAATAATTTATATATAATCAAACCTAAATACCAACCAAGCATTGAAACTTTAATTATCTATGAAGTAGGTCCTAAGTACTGGGAGTTGGTTAGCTAAAAGAAAGGGATTAATATTTCATCTCTATAGCTAATACTTTTAATAATATTACATCTCTATAGTTAATACTTTTAATTCTAATGAGGAATCTCATAAGCAGGACTATGGCTTATATCACAATTCCTAGCATGCTGATAAAGTCATGATTTAATAATGCATTTTTTTTACCTCTATGACTCAATTACTCTTATGATTGAAAATAATTAAATGAAAATCCAAAAAAATGTACCTGAATGCCTGAAACTTTAAAAAAAAAATATTTTTGTTGAAAGAAACATTTCAGATGATATTTCATATTGACTTTAATGTGCATTTTCTTTCAGGCGGCGTCGGTTATATGAAAACTTTAAACTTGAGTCACTGTTAGAAGAAAGAAATTTAAAAACAGAACATTTAATGCCAAAGCAGCAGACAGATGGCCTGGTTCTTTTGAATAGAGATGATTCAGATCCTGCTCCATTTCCTCCATACCTCTCTTTGGATATATTTGACGATAATGACTTTGATTGCCGCACACCTGAAGAATGGATTAAGCTTGGGTCACAGAATGGTATAAGATACCCAGTGCCTGGCTTGGCATTGCTTCCCACAAATGAAGAGGACAAAAATAGTGAGTATGATAAAATGTATTATCATGTATAAAAATATGGAGGTGAGGAGGCCAATACTAGTCTTGTAATGAATGGCATATTTGAAACTAAGTAGCTCATTATTTCTAGTGTCTTATTCTTTAGGAAACCTTCAATTACCAGATTCTCAAGTTTGAAAACTACTGGTTTTTTTATGATTATAATTGAGTCTAGTATATGACTCACTAGAGTATATCAATATATTTTTGATACTAATATACCTATTAATATTTACATGAAACAGGATTTAAATGCATTTAAAAAACATGAAATCGCAAACATTTTTTTTTTTTTTTTTCTTCAGAGTCTCCCACAGATCCAAGTATTGTATACAGTTGGTTTGACATTGGTGTCCTGGATTATAATGCAGACACTAAACTGTTCCTTGTTCAGTTGTGCAACAAAAAGGGACGTATTGTGGACCACGAAGGAAAAACTGTTATCAATGGTGGAATCTTGGACAATGGCCAGCGCATGTCTCTTCCAGGACAGTGGTGGATTCCAAGAATCCGCATAATGTTCAGAGCAGAAGATCCTCGAATTTTTGCAGATAGATTGGCTGCAGCTTTCAGATCAAGGAAAGTTTGTGAGGCTGAGCTTCGATACAATTTGTACATAGACTGCATGCCTATGGATGGAGTTGGAGAGTTAGATCAAGCATCACTGAAAAGAATGATTGAATGGGCACACTCAGCTCCTGGCTTCAAAGGCAAAAAGTATGTAATTAGTTTTATTCTTACTTACTTAAACTTAGGTCACACTGGGCAGCAGGCTGTTGCCATAGAAATTAGTCACTAGCAATGCTACTTCCTAACTAGTATCTTGCAATGTATTGAACATTGAATGACCTGTTGGATTTGGTCCAATAATGTCATGTTATGCATTATGTTGTATATGCATGTATGTATGTGCTGAATTACACAATTATTTTTTAATCTTTTCATAGCCTTGAAGACTACACTCAAGTACTCGAAAAAGAAGTTAACATTGATTTCTGTAGATCAATGAACAGAATTATTTTTGAAAAAACTGTTGAAGAAGACCCCATCACATTTGCTTTTGTCTCAGTTCCAGAGAGCTACGGAAAAGCAATACCTAACACTGGTATTATTGTTTTATTGAATTTTAGACATTTGCTTAGAAAGTTAGTGCTTTTGATTATGTTACTGTGGGGGCAGTGGAAACATGTACACAAGTAAATTACAGGTCTCCTATCTCAGAAATGTTTATTGTCAGCATATTTAAATTAGGTAACTTGATAAACGGGGGTATCAGTTGCTGCTTATGTAAATTGGAGTAATTTAGTAAGGATGAGTGTTGTTTGTTTTATTTATTGAATGAGTAAATATACTAATAAAATGGTAGACCAAAATGTATTTAAAGACTTTGTTAGTGCTAGAAGAAAGAGTTGGAGACCTAAGAAAGAACTCCATTGTAGAAATTTTATTGTCTTGAGAACATAGAAGCTCTTAATGACTTAGATTTGTTTTGCCATTGTTCAATAATAAATCAATAATCCAATCATCACAATAAAAAAAATTGGATATGGCAGTAAACTAAGCTAATTGTATTTTGAATTGTATGTCTTAACAGATGTTTAATATGAACATTTAGAGGTTGAACAAAATAAATGAATTCCCTACCAACTCTGATATACTTTAATAAATCCTCTTATGTGAGTAAGATCTTAAGGAGAGAATCCTAGGAGCTGTGGAATAGTACTTCTGGACTGATTTTCCACTCAACTCAAAATGAGAACATGACCTTCTCATTTTGGGGACTTACTTAGTCGATTGTTCCTCCAGTAGGCTGACTAAACAATATCTAACTTGTAGTTTAGAGACTTTATCTACTCTTATATCCTATTCCATATTTAGACTTGAAAAGGCTCTATGCTATTTGAGATATGAAGCTCTTTATAAGTCCAGAAGTTGTATGTTTTAAATATGTAATAAATATTTCTTGGGGCCCCTAAGCTATAACTTATGTTGCCTATTGGTAAATCTGATCCTGCTAATATCTATTAATCAGGCTGTTGTCCAGATGTGCCAAAGTATCCTTTTGATGAGCAGTATGATGGTTTTGCCTTTAACTCTTTGCTGACACTGCCAGAGAGCATTCAAGCCATGGGAAAAGTAAGGACAGAGTGCAACAGAGTGAGCTGTATGAGTCTTTACCATATACCAACAGCTAAACCAATGAGGCTTGAGGAGTTTGAGCAGACACAGTCACAGATGACAACACAGGTTGATATTGATATATTTCTAGTGATGTGTTCTTTCGTTCATATCATTGACATTTGTTTGTAAAATCTGTCACTAGACATGCCATAGGGCCATGTTCTTTATTATAATCTTTTAGCCTGATGTAATGGCTGCTTTAACTTGTGGTTAAAACTTTACTACAGAATATAATAGACAAAATGTCTAAAAAAAAAAGAAAGATGATGTAAATAAGTTTTTTGTGTTTCAAATGGTCAAAAATATAAAGTCCAATTAAAGTCTTATTTTAACATTGTCTTTTTTTTTTATACAACTTAATGCCAGGTTGGCTTATCTCTAAGAGACACTTGGATCACAGTTATGCGTAACAACATACGAGGTGCATTACGAGAAGTTGGCAAAGGCTGGTTCAACATTCACGAAACTAACTGGGAAGTCTACCAGATCTCAAAGCTGAAGAAATTTATGGAAACTGTGAAGTTCATCATGCAGGATTCTATGCGTTTTCTGGTGCAGGACTCCCTGATGAGTCTGACACAAATGGTGGTCGATGCTTGTGCTTCTACCATGGAACTGAATGAAGACTACATCTGGGGAAATGATTTGATCAACAGCAATTTCAAGTAATGTCTTTCTACATTATCTCTTTGTCAGTCAGAGAATGTTAAAAGTTTGTTTGTACTGATTGCCTAGCTCATCATTTTAACTGTCATTTAAAACTAAATTATGAAAACAACATTTTGAAATATTCAAGATTATTATATGCATGGGGCTATAATAAATTACAATAAAAATGATAGGCATCGAAATCTTTTGATTATTGTTCTTTTGTACTTGTCTCTGTGAAACTTAAATAAGAGCCTCATGTTCATACAAAATGTACGATTTTTTAAAAAAAAGATAACCAACATTATTGTGTAATTGAGGCCTAGAAAGAGTGTCCTATTTCTTGTAGTTTCTATTCATATAGAATGTAAAACATATTTTGATGTTTCCCTTGTCTACTTTAGGCCTAGAAAGAATGCACTATTTCTAATTGATTTGGTGATGGACAAGGAAGGTGTTCACTTCAGTACCAGTCTCCCAAGCTTTGAAAACACTTTGATCTCTCTGTTTGATAAAGGCATTCAAGCTACACAAAATGTTCCACAGCTTGAAAGGGTTGGTTTCATACAATTTGTTTTCATCACTATTGTTCGGATTAACTCGGATATCATGTTGTTAGCTTAAATGTGTGCTAAAAATACATTAAGCTAGCCACAAAATTATTCTAAGTCAACTGTTTATATATATTTGGCTTGAGATGCCAAAGTAGTTATAATCATTTTTTGAAACAATTTTGTTAAATTTATGTTTATAATTTACAGCATTCTCTTTTCATTTATCCCCTACAATAATAATATATGCACTCTTGTATTTAGTCTCATTAAACAGGTTCTATTTGTATTCTTAGGAAATTCTGAAAGAAATATTTTGGTCAGGCATCCCATTGCTTGAATCAGTTGGTGAACATGAACCACCTGTTGAAGATCTGAGAAACACTATCAGACGTTCTATCCAGCAGTCGCTTGTGCCCTTGAAAGCTTATGCTCGTGCCTATGAGAAATACTTAGAGCTTATCAATTTGGACATAAACGCATATGTCAAGTAAGTTTTAGTTGCAACAAAAAAACAAAAAACAACATATTTATATTTAGCTTGTAAATTTTTGTTTCATGTTTAAATGATAAGTGACTATTTTCAAACTAAACAGAGCTTATGAATCTGCTGGACATACGGCTGAGGAAGTGAAAGCTGAAGTTGAGATGCATTTGAAAGAGAAGGATATACTGGAAGCCATTGTGCCAAGCTACATCATCATTGGACCATTTTTTATCAACACTGAAGGCACAAGACAAGCCTTGGGTAAAAAGAGAAAAGCCTTGAGCAATGCTGTGTTGGAGCTTTTAGCCAGACAATTGAGAAAACAAGCTGATGATGTTAGTATAGAAATATATTTTAATATCAACTTTTGATTAATATACATATTGGTCCCCCTTCTCTTCCCCATTTTATTCTTTTTACTCATGATCAAATCTTGATAGAATGAACTTCATGGGGCTATCTCTATTTGTTGAAATATCCAATATCTACATTAGGCCTTGCTATTCAATAACCTATGGTATTTGCTTGACCAAGACTTAGTAAAAGTTTCAAAGTAAATAGAATCTGTTATAACCATGTTTTTTTGGGATGAAAGGATAAGTTCCCTTTTCAGAGCTTGCAATCAATAGGGCAGATAACATAAAGGTCATCTGTTTCTATGGCCTATGGTTAACAAAAGTGTCATGTGGCCAGCACAGTGACCAACAGCCTTTACTTTTCCCTAACTAATATCAGTTACCCATTAGAGGTGGTTGGGCAGAAATTAAAATATCCCAGTTTTCACCAGGATTTGAACCTGGAATCCATAGGTACAGAAGCCAAGTGCTTTACGATTTGGCCACTGTGCCTCCATTTGATGTAATGGGATTCCATAATTTATCTTGGTAATTGAGTATGTGACTTAGTTTCATTTTTGTTGAAAACATATAATGCCTATGGGAATATAGACCACAAGGTAACACATTTTAATGGTTGTTTTTTTATCTCTTAAGGCATGTGAAGAGTTTAAAATGATCAGCCGAAAACTTTATGAAAAGCCAAATTGTATTGAGGAGTTGGCAGAAATGAGAGAGTGGATTAAAGGAATCCCAGATAAACTTAAGGAACACAGTGTGAGTCTTACATTGTTTTCTTCTCTTTCTTATTTGTAAATTGTTGTATCGTAAAAGTAATTTTGTTTTAAAAATATTTTTTTATAATACTATAAGGCTTATAACCTCTAACAGGAATTGATAGAAAAAGCAATGAGTGACTATGAATTGATTGAAGAATTCTATTACAACCTTTCCACTGATGACTTTGCTGCAAAGTAAGCTAATGAAAATATCTTCTGAAAACTGAACCTAGTCAATGCTAAATAAACTTTACTTTCTTTCAAATTAAAAAAAAAATAAATATTTACTTTAAAAAGTTAATCTATGAAAAATACTTAAAATATGCTTGTCAATGGAATCATTGAAATATTATTTTTGTATAGCATATCTTCATGCTCCTCCCAGTGTGTTTTGGTTCCCTCTCTTTTAAAAAATATGAGAGAGTTGATATTTGAGATATAATCTTTATTCCGCTTGTAGATGCTCAGCAAACACAAATGAACTTGAGTTAACTCTCTAAAGTCCCTGTCTCCATATGAATGTCTAGCCCTATTTGTTAGGTAGTTAAACAAATGCCACAAGGTCATACTTGCAATTGTAAACAAATGTACAAGGTCATACTTGCAGTTCAAAAAAATGCTAAATTATTCTGATTGTGTGATCATGACAAATGTTTGTGTAATGTTTAGATGGACTACTATTGGCTGGCCTCATAAGATAGAGGTTCAAATGGAACAGACATTGGTTCAGTTGACTGAAGATGAGGAACGTTTCCGTAAACTGCAACAATCAGACCAGACCAGCTTTGAGGACAAACTTGATGGACTTCAGGTTCTATTGACTATTATATTAAATTAAATTACATTCATTTACTAATAAGCCATAATGAAAGTAAATGTGAAATTGAGACTTTAGGAACAAAAAGACAGTGAATTACACTTTACCCTTTTATTTTACAATGGAATGAGATTGTGAAAATTTGCAAGTATTATATTACAAATTACATGAAATTAAATGAAATTTGAAATTGAAACTTTAAGGACTAAAACATTAAACTAATTCATTTTTGTTCATGTTAAATAAATGTGAAATGTTACTAGCTGAATGAGAAACCAGCTGTCCTTAACTGAATGGACTCAGAAACATGCTCAAATTGTATATTTTTTGGTTTCCTTTAAGTTTTGGGTCTTCTGACTTCATATAATTATATACTCTCTATAATACTCTATTATATTAAATTGGTTTATTATAAACTAAGTCACAAAATTGAACATCTAAGAGCTGGAGATAATAAAGGCAATCAATTTTATCTTAATATTTATTAGCTAAGTGTCTAAAAATATTTTGTGCTTTTATTTACTAGGACAAATCAGTAAAAGAATAAAACTTAATCTCTTTATTTACAAAAATTATTATTTCACTGTTATTATTGGTAGATGGCTGTGGCTGGTATGGCAGGCTACACTGAGATCAGCAGGGCTCATGAAGTGGCCAATGAAATGAGGCGTATCAACAAACAACTTAAGGAAGCCCAACAGTATGCTGTCATTTATAACAACAGAGAAAGACTTTTTGGCTTGCCTGTCACTAACGTAAGATTTGAACAATTTTATGTCGAGCCAATTAATTTGTTTATGTGTATTTTTCTTGGAACTAAACAAATTTTTTTAAGCAGCAGGCCCAAGAATCGACAAGATTTTTTTTTTATTTTACATTCTACAAATAAATTACTATTTTTTTGTTTTCCTTCTTTCATGCATTTTTTTTCTCTACCTATATATTATATATTTAACTTTAAAATTGTATACACTGGTATAAGTATGCAGGATAGCTTTCTCAGTATATATATATGATGACATACATTATATATTTTAAGTTAAAAATAATATTTAAAAATATATAAATTAAAAAATAATTGGCCTAAAATTAAAAGTGAGCTTGACATTGCTCTCAGTCCAGATATTTGTAAATATCTAGGATATTTTTATGAGCTCATATAGTCTGCTATTTATAGTGTACTGATACCAACATTTATATTATTTTTAATAAGCAAATATATGTCAACTAATCTTTTTCTCTCTTTATTAATAAATTTTCTTAATATTTACAATATATGTATTTACCATATATATATGTATTTATAAACTATTTATTATATTTAAAATGTATTACTGTATAACAATATATTTAACACTGTATCTATTCTCTTTTCAAAAGCCTATTCCAGCTATTATAAATATGCTCAAGAACTACTATCATTTTCTTTTTCTGTTATGAAACTTCAAGTTAAATCTTTATATAACTCCCGTAAACCTGCCAGTTGTATAAAAGCATGGAAACAAAACTGCAATGCAGTATGGCTTGAATACCTTGATAATGATGCCACCTTATTTACAATAATGACAAATAACAATACACATTGAAAGATTGACCAAAGCCACATTAGATTCAATTTTTTGTGTTTAGATGTAACCTTTTCTTCACCCAATCTTACAATAACCATTTCACTTTTAACTAAAATTATTAAATGTTTCCTAACAATTTTCTTTTCTTGAGCTGTCAGCTTTAATGTTTTTGTGTGTGTGTGTGTGTGTTGTTAATAATTTCTTGTAGTAATTGACACAAGTCTTTTGGTTGAGTTAATGCTGGAGCAAAAAACAAACCTTTTTTTATAAAGAAAGAAAAATCAAGTTTCAAATAATAAAAAGCTGAAAAGTTAATTGTTTTGTAATAAGAAGTGCTAGTTTTGCCCAAACCATTTTAAGTTTATCTCCTGAAGTTGGTTATTCCTCTTTCACCTTTTGTTTATTGTTTGATAAAAGTATTTATACAATTATTTCCTAGATTCGTGGATTAATAATACCCAAACTAAAAGAATCCCAAAAAGCTAGCATATTCTGTTTATTTATATGATTGTAAACATCATTGGTCTTCAAACAAGCTAAGAAACATTATTTTAAGATGAAGCATTCACTAAGACAATACTTAGACTATGAAACAATAAATATTTTCTTTTGAAATGTGTGCTTTAGATGATTATATATATATTCTATTCTTCATTCTTTAAAATAGCATGATCTAACTTTAAATCAAAGTAAATTTAAAATAATTCTAACTTTTACAGCCAACCAGATGCAAGATAGTTCCTGCTTATTTGATTTGGTTTTGTAGTACTAAAAATATTGTGTATATTGTTAAATTACTCTCAATATTTGTTTTTTCAGTTGACAATTTGTGTGTATTTTGAATTTTGCTTAATGAAATGATTTTTTTTCTGTTTAGTTTTATTTTGCATGGAAAATAATTTTGTTTGAAGCTTTTAGTTGTTTTTCTTTTTAGCACCAATGTTTTTTTTTTTAGTTA
This sequence comes from Biomphalaria straminea, assembly GCA_021533235.1. Classification (NCBI taxonomy): domain Eukaryota; kingdom Metazoa; phylum Mollusca; class Gastropoda; family Planorbidae; genus Biomphalaria; species Biomphalaria straminea. The sequence goes on from JADKLZ010005243.1 coordinate 24,455,636, forward strand.
ATTATTACTTCTTTGTAAGCTTGCCTATATCTGACCTTATTTAAATCTAAAAAGACATCATTATTTGAAAAAAAAAAACAATCAGTAAATGAAAGAGAAAAAAATCAACAAATCAGCATTAAGAGTTTGTAAGAACACAGTAAAGTTTTGCTAGAAATTTGATTTTTTAATTTTTGCTTTCATTGCTATCTAGAGAAAACCAAAATGATTCATTTGTTGTGTGCAAATGAGATATCATGATTTATAGATCAAGATAAAAGTTATAAAAATTGTTGTACAAGTTACCTTAATTTTTTATTTTTGAACAGAAATAACATTAACATTTAAACTTAAAAAACATTGGCACCACATTGTTGTTGACATTTGAGTTCAACAAAAAAATGATTGACTGACAGAATAGTAAAGGGTTAAAATCTTGTTTACTATCATTGCCTGCCACCATTGAACAGGTTAGAGCAATAGGATGTCATCTTCTTGTTTCTATGAAGGGTGTATTATCTTTCTTGTTTCTATGAAGG
>JADKLZ010005243.1:24478329-24502594 GCA_021533235.1 Biomphalaria straminea
GTATTGACTTAATAAACTAATGACCTTCACTTTGCTTACCCAGAGTACAAGTTTGTGTAAGAAAATACTTTTCTTTAACTTTTTAAAAATCTTTGAAAATTCCATTGTCTTGAAAAATTTGTGTAGCATTGGCATAAAATTTCTGAACTTGTGCCCATTTCTTTCTATAACAGTTAATACATTCATCTACAATAGCGTAATGTAAATTTGGAACTATTGGTCTCTTTCCCACATCTGGTGTTGTGTTGATCCCATCATCACATAGTAGGGTTTATTCCTCATGTCATCACGTTTAGTTTCATTAAGCAACTGTATATTGAATTTTTTTCTATTTTGTAATAGTCTGCTGGCAGAATCTAATTATTGGCATTTGTTTTGGCCTTCAGGATGCTGCCTTGGCCAGTTTGAAATCCTTGACCAGAGTGGATGTAGTTGAGGTCAGAGCACTGCAGAGACCACCAGATGGTGTCAGACTTGTTATTGAAGCTGTGTGCATTATGAAGGTCAGGCCAGCTTATTCACATCACTTGTTATTTTTCAATGAATGAAAATTTTATTTAATTGTCATTTATTTTCAATTTTAGAACTTACATAAAATATAATTTATTTATTGATTATTTTTTTTTATTTGGGATAGATTGCCACATTTCATTAAATTAATTATATTCTCTATATTGAAGCTTATTTGCAGTTACTATATAGATCTATATATACTAAGTAGAAAATACCAAACTGTGGGAGATGAGTGGGCAGAAAAATATAGAGATACAGATCTTGGAGAGGAAGTGGAGATGGATTGGTCACACCTTAAAAAAATACAGCAACAGAGCTAGGCAGGCCTTAGAGTGGAACCCCCAGGGAACAAGACATAGAGGAAGACCAAAACGAACATGGTGACACAGTATACTAGAAGAAGCTGAGAAGACCGGAAAGAGCCATCAAAAAACTTTCAAGAGACAGTGGAGAGTGGCATGTTTTTGTTGAGGCCTTATGTTCCACAAGGAACACAAAGGAATGATGATGATGATGATATAGATCTATGTATTTATTGTATTCCTTGTGTCTTTATTCATCTATCTTTTCATTGTATTTCATGTATACAGGGAGTCAAAGCTAAGAAAGTTGCTGGTGATAAACCTGGCACAAAAGTGGAAGACTTCTGGGAAGTTGGCAGAGCTCTACTTCAAGATCCAACTAAATTTTTAGAAAGTTTGTTCAAATATGACAAAGATAATATTCCAGATGAGGTCATTAAAAAGATTCAGCCATATATTGATGATGAATCATTCACTCCTGCAGCTATTGCCAAGGTAACATATAGTCTGCTGCAGTGAACAAAAAACATTTTAGACTTTACAAAATAGGTGTGAGTTTATTTGTTTTTACAGCCATGCCAGTAATCCTAAAAAAAAAAAAGCACCTGTTGTTGTTGAAAGCCTCCTATCAATCTAAGTCATATAAAAAAAGTAGTAAAGTTCCCCTTGCAGACCTTGGGTCTATAGGGCAGATGATGTAAAGGTCATCTGATTCTGTTGCCTACGGTTAACGAGGGTGTCACGTGCCTTTACTTTTCCCCAACTAATGTCAGGTACCCATTAGAGCTGGGTGGACTCAGAGGCACCCAAGGATCCCAAAATAAAAATCCCAGTCTTCAATGGGATTTCGAACCCGGGACCCCAGGTTCAGAAGCCAAGCATTTTACCACTCAGCCACAGCACCTCCTCAGTAATTTAGCTGCTTAGATATTTTGTGAAGTTGTTATTTTTTTAATATAAGTTGTTATATTTTTAATATAAGTATACATTTTTATAACAATTTAATAGTCTTGGCTTTTAAAGAAATCTAACACTTTTGGTCAGAGTGTAACAAAATCAGCTGTTGTCATTGAGAAGTACATAGAAGTCAAATTCATAAAACACTGGTTGTGAATGTGTATGTGTTTCATGTGTGAATGCTGTTCAAATGTTTCATCAATATTTCTTTTTGTACAGTAGTTATGCTGAGGTTGTCAATTGTATTCAAACTGAATTTCCATTAGATTGGATCAATAAAAATTATCTTATCTTATTCTATTCAGTTTAGTGACATCTAAATTTGTCTCCATTAGATTGGTAACCTTTACCATCTATTTCCCTTGAAATCATATCAGTTGCATTTGTTAATCATTATATTGATATGCTTTTTAACCCAGCAATTGTTTATCTGCAGGTTTCTAAAGCCTGTACCTCCATATGCCAATGGGTCCGTGCTATGCACAAGTATCATTTTGTTGCCAAGACTGTGGCCCCAAAGAGGGAGAAGCTAAGAATAGCCCAGGAAGACCTGGCTGAAACACAGAGAGTGCTGGATGCAGCCAAGTCTAGACTAAAGGAAGTGGAAGAAGGTCTAGCAACACTTCAGGCTAAGTATGATGACTGTGTGAGGAAGAAAGATGAACTAGAGAACAAGTGCAAGGAATGTGAAGCAAGATTGATTAGAGCAGACAAGGTAAAATAACCTGAGAATTATAGCTCAGTACATTTAGTAATGTTGAACTGTTTTAAAAAAATCTTTTGCTTCTGTAAACTGATTTTAGGGTTGATTTGTTCTAATAATGCTTAAAAAAAAAACAAGTGTAAAATAACTACAAATGAATTTTTTTTTACTCAGTCAAATAATTAAAATTTTCTATCAATTTTATCTTTAGAAAATAATATGAAGAAACAAGGATTTACTCTAAATGCAATCTAATTTGATCTCAAATATATAGTAGAATAATTTGTTTGGTCATATTTAAAATCATTTTACTTCTCTAACTCCCAGCTGATAGGAGGTCTAGCTGATGAAAAGGACAGGTGGAAGATTGCAGTTGGTAATTTGGAAAAGATCATTGACAACATTGTTGGTGATGTGTTAGTCTCTTCTGCTTACATTGCCTACCTGGGACCATTCACTGTAAGATTTTTCTAGATCTTAATATTGTTTTATAAGATACAAACACTAATAGACAATACAAGCATTAAATTGTTTGTATGCATGAGAATGGCCCACAGATAATGATAGTACTTGAACTAGATAAATTTCGCTAGAGTAGTTTTCTTTCTAAATTTATGATAAACTAAAGTCAATAAGTTGTTGAAGACAATTTCAAATTGTATAACAAAGTTGAATCTTGTGCAAACTTACCCTATAAAGACCATATTGATGAAAAAAAATACCAAGATTTCCTAATAAATTAACTTAACAGTTAAAAAACAAATATGTAAAATCTAAGAATCTTTCATCATTTTATAAAAAAATTAAGCTCCGCATAAAAACTTAAAGCTATTCAGATTATTGAAGTCTTAATTTGCTTGTTAGAAATTTTTTTTTTACTAACCTCTCAACCATTCTGTGGATTATTATCAGAATTATGAAATCCCATTTTGCTTAGAAATAGAAATATAATTCATTAATTTTTCAATAATTTTTGGACTATCTTCACAACTGTAAAATCTTACTTTGCATATAATTCTAGCAAGAAATAACATTTGTTAACCTTTGTTGTTCATCCCAGTTATAATGCTAAAGATTTAATTCCTTTAACAGGGAGACTATCGTAACAACATGGTTAGCAACTGGGTGATAAAGTTAGATGAGTGTCATGTACCACGCACAGAAGAGCCATCTCTAGTGGGCACCATGAGTGACCCAGTCAAAATACGCAGTTGGCAAATAGCTGGCCTGCCTAAAGATAACTTGTCTGTAGAGAATGGTGTGATTGTGCAGTTTTCACGCCGCTGGCCACTTTTCATTGATCCTCAGGGTCAAGCCAACCGATGGGTTAAAAATATGGTATGCTTTCTTTTAGCTTATTTTTTAAATTAAAATATATTAAGTATATCTATGAAGGTTTTTTAAATTATTTTTTTTAACATTAACACAGATTAAGATTTAGAAATTTAACATGCTTAGCAGAAAAAAACAATTTCTTAAACAAATTTAAAATCTTACTTGCAGAAGTAGCCAGTTTTTAATGTGCAAAAGAGTTCTTTTTTATTAGTTATACAAGTTTAAATTCTTTGAATGAATACAAATTTTTAATCCTCATAATAAAAAAACAAACTATAATAGTTTAATCAAATTTATATCAAGCTTTAATCTGTTAATATGTCTTAAAACAGGAAAAAGATGCAGGCTTGGATATCATAAAGCTCTCTGACAAAGATTTCCTTCGTAGTTTAGAAAATGCAGTTAGATTTGGAAAGCCATGTCTTCTTGAGAACATCAGCACTGAACTAGACCCAGCTCTTGAACCTATTCTACTCAGACAGGTGATTTAAGCATATTTGTACTTTTTTTCATGTTTGTAGAGTGATATAGAATTTGAAAAGCCATAAATGTAATTTTAAGTTTATATAAACTACAATGACTTAAGCATTATTTCAAAGTAATCATTATTTAACAAATATTGAAAAACATCAAAGCTAAAAAATCTCTATTTCACACCACAATCACACCACTTTAATATCAATCCCACATTCAGCATTCATTATATTTTTACATTTATTCACTGAAGCCAAAACTGAACATTTCTGCTGACATGAAAGTGTTTGTCATTCTTTTCATACACTAAAATATTTGTGTTTCTAAATGGCAGACATTCAAACAACAAGGCAGCACTGTGATCAAGTTGGGAGATGCAGTGATTCCATATCATGATGACTTCAAGTTTTACATGACCACCAAGTTACCTAACCCACATTACACACCAGAGGTCTCCACCAAGGTCACTTTGGTCAACTTTACATTGTCACCCAGGTACTGCACTTTTTTTTCTTCATTAAAACACCTTTTGAATTGTGTATGTAGCACACCTGTTTTCTTTGTGCCACTTTGTGCCACTGTTGCTGTATCAATTTTATTGGGAGGAGAAGCTGAGGGCTGATAAAAATTAACAGAAACTTCTTTTTTATATTGTATTAACAATCAATTATCTCATGAAGCAATACTTAGTTGTTTTGAGTGATTGATAAATTTTTAAATAACAGAATAATGGACAGAAAGGCTTGTTAATCTTGGCTGGCCTAGGGAAAGCAAAACTGTCAATTTAAACCTCTGCTGCCTTAAAAATTGTAACTATACCCAAACATGGGGAAAACTTCTGGAGTCATCCATGAGGAGAAATTAGGATCTAATGTCCCTTAGGCAGCTTGCAGTACATGGTGCTCCATTTAATCTTCAAACTTGGGGAAAAAAAGTCTCATTCATGTGTTATCTTGGCATTCTAATCACAAGGTTGTCTTCTGCTTATTTTCAGTGGCCTTGAGGATCAACTGCTGGGCATTGTAGTGGCTGAGGAGAGACCAGATCTTGAAGATGCCAAGAACCAGCTTATTGTGAACAATGCCAAAATGAAACAAGAACTTAAGGAGATAGAGGACCGCATCCTTTTAAGACTGAGTTCTTCTGAGGGTAGCCCCGTAGATGACATTGACCTTATTCAGACTCTGGAAGCATCAAAGATAAAATCACAAGAAATTACTGTAAGTTAGCAATCTTTTTTTGGACTTAATTACAAGTTATGCTACTTTGTTTCTGAATTGCTTTTGTTATTCATCTTAAGATGTCGAAATTTGGTGGCTTCACTATTTAGATGTTGTGGCATAGAGCTTGTTCTAGTATTGTTTCCATCTAAAATATAAAAGCTGACAGTGTAGTCTTCTCTTTATTGAGCATTTTTACACTAAACTAAACAATGTGAGAGATGCTTTATAAAACTCTGATGTCAACTATGAAGTATAATTATTTGAGCTACAAAGGGAAGAACTTTCAAAATTTGATTCTGAAGCCCTAAAAGTGTAAAGAAATTATCATTAAATTTTTTTGAAAACAAAGCTCATTACCATTACCAACCTCAAGCTCATTACCATTACCAACCCCAAGCTCATTACCATTACCAACCTCAAGCTCATTACCTTTATTCTGTACATGGGATACACCAAAAAGCTAACTGTTTCTAGTTTTTTGGTCATTGATGAAAATCTCTAAGATTAAAAAAAAATCTTGTTTTATACATTTTCTCTCTTTCTTTCTATATATATATTTATATTCTGTTGCCTTTTGAACCTATTTTCTTTCAATGCACAGTCTCATTGAAACTTCATGTTGGAGTGTTAAGGGGTATATAACTATAGTATTGTGTTGGAAAAGATATTTAACCATTAGCACTTGTCACATTTGTTATTAGCCAGGATATTACTTTAACAAAATGAATATCTTTGCTATTTTAAAGTTGTTTGTAATGTTTATAATGATATTGTTTCATTCATTGCAATTGAATACTTTTAAATTATACATACATATTATATATTTACATATATTTAAAAAAAAATATTTTATATATTTTTAGCTAGTAATATAATACTCTTTAAAAAATCAAAGTTAAGAACATTCAAGTTTAAAGTTTTCTGATTTTTTTATTTGCATTGTTTTAGGCTAAAGTACTCATTGCTGAGCAGACAGAGAGAGACATTGACCAGACCAGGTCCCAGTACATCCCAGTGGCAGTCAACACCCAGATCTTGTTCTTCTGTGTAGCTGATATGGCCAACATTGATCCTATGTACCAGTACTCCTTGGAGTGGTTCATTAGCATTTTCCTTGGGGGCATCTCCCAGGCAGAGAGAGCAGGTAACTCACTGTGAAATGTTTGTGAACAATTTAAATTTTCTTAGCGGCATTTAAGTTTTGTTTTATTTTTTTTGTTTTGACCTTTTTTTATATTTTTAAATCTTGTAAAAGAAAATCACTTAGGCTTTGCTTTATTTTTATTTTTATATTTGTAAACACATGATAGCAAACATTGTTTATCCCTAAACACCTAAACACTACCTGGTATTTTCCAAAGACATCTGAACATTAATTAACAATAATTTCAGCTCAATTTTTATTTAAAACAATGAAATAAAAATTGATTGAAAAAACGTCTATTATAGACTGTCTCAAATACTTTTGTAAAAAAAATAAGAAAATTCTCAAAGTAATTTGATTGTCTCAGTTTCCACTTTTTGTGATTTAGTTGGAGGACAATATGAATTAGTAATTTGATTACTATTTCCTCAGACAATATTCCTCAAAGGATCAAGAACATCAACAACTACTTCACTTACAGTCTCTACTCTAATGTCTGTCGCAGCTTGTTTGAAAAACACAAGTTACTCTTCGCTTTCCTTCTGTGTGTACGCATACAGACTCATCAAGGGATCATTGACTTGGTGAGTGTAATTAAGCTGTATTAATGTACAGGTGTACATAAAAGAGGCATGAGATAGTTTCAGCAGTGGTTATTTGTGATGGGTAAATATAATGCTGTGAGCGACTTGTCAATAACAAAAGCCCAATCTATTAAAATTATTCATGGGAATTCTTATCTTAAAATTTATGAGCCATTGCACTGCCTGCATTTTAAGAAAAAAAAATGTTATAGTACATGTAATGGTAGCTCTTGAAACATTTCTTAAAAAAAAAAACCTTTTGAGAAAAATTTAGAAGGAAAAATATAAGGTTTTTATTCAGAAGAAAGTTAATCATGGTTTTAGAATTCCTATTTTTTTATTAGTATTTCATCAATTACATTTTTATTTATTAACTTGGAAGCTGAATTACATTCAGAAACTGTTTCATCTACTTTGTATTATTTGTATGATGTATTTGGTTCCAGAATGAATGGAGACTGTTACTTGCTGGTGGCACTGTGAAACCAAAAGAACTTCCCAACCCAGCCCCAGAGTGGATCTCAGAAAGATCCTGGAATGAAATTCTCACTATGCCCTCACTTCCAAAGTTTGCACATTTTGCTGAAGATTTCAAGAACCACTTATCTGGCTATAAAACTATTTTTGATAGCGCTGAGCCACACAGGTCTGTTACTGTCAGAAATTTTGATACATAGCCAGCGGGACACCACACTTAAAAAATCATACATACCACAGAGAAAGGAAAAAAACTCTCAACTTTATTTAGATCTAAATACTTTAGAAAAAAAAAGATTTAATTACAAAATAGCTTCAAGCTTATCTTATAAATTACAGACATTCATTCTTAACAGAAGATAGTTATGTCCTATGCAACAGAAGATAGTTATGTCCCATGCAACAGAACATAGTTATATCCTATGCAACAGAAGATAGTTATGTCCTAGGCAATGTTGTCAATATAGTCATGCATTAACTTTGCTAAGTCATTGGTTTTCCTGGCTGGTTTTGGTGACTTTTTATGCCATAATAAACTTTTTAAAAAATACATAAATTCACAATTGACACAAAAAAAAAAGAATAAACATTAACATTTATTTATTGAGTCTCAATAGTTTCTAATATAGATTTTAGTATAAGATTTTATAATTTAATACTTTTTTAAATATATATTTTAGTATTAGATTTTATAATTAAATACTTTTTTTTTTGTTTATGTAGGGAAGAGCTACCAGGATCATGGGCCCAGACACTTGATAAATTCCAGTCCATACTGGTTTTGAAAGCTTTGCGCCCGGACAAAGTGACCAATGCCATGCAGGACTATGTGGCCGCAAACATGGGTCAGCGGTTCATTGAGCCCCAAACATCTGACCTTGGTCTAGTTTACAAGGACTCCTCTCCAACTACTCCCCTGGTCTTTGTTTTGTCCCAGGGAACTGACCCAGCGAATGACTTGTACAAATTTGCAGAAACCATGAGATTCTCCAAAAAACTTACTGCTATCTCTCTTGGTCAAGGGCAGGTAAAGCATTTTTCTTTTATTTTGTTTGTTGTGCAGTGAATTTACATTGAAAGTATTAAGTTTCAAAATCTGCAAAGTTATTGATAAAATAAAAAAGAAAATGGACAATTAAAGAAAGATACAATAAGTATACTCTTCAGTTCAATGGAAAGTGTCTGTGTATTTGATGATTTAGGGTCCTCGGGCTGAAGCCATGATGAGATCATCCATGGAAAGAGGCAAGTGGGTTTTCTTTCAAAACTGTCACCTGGCGCCAAGCTTCATGCCAATGTTGGAGAGACTAGTCGAACAAATAGATCCAGACAAAGTAAGAATGAAACTTTGAAATATTTCTACATTTACTTTGAGTCAATCCTAATTAAAGTCCTTACAGTTCTATATTGAAACTCTTCTCTCTACTCTTTTGTTTTATACATATGTATATATTTGTATATTTAAAAAATTAAATATTTTTAACCTACTTATATTACATTGATATAATAAGGTCTATATTGTCACCTTGTTTCTTATTTTAAATTAAATAATCCTAATTATTACCTACTCAAAAAAAAAAAAACACTAAATAACTAAAGAGCAAGAAAAAAAAAAGAATATAATTGTTTAAAAAGTTACAACATTCATATTTTTTCTTTATTGTCAAAAAAAAATCTATTGTGGATATTTTTAATGATAATCTGGAAAAATTTTGTTGATGTCAAAATAAAAACACAGATCAATAATGATATGTTTTAATCTTGAAAATAAATGTATTTCTGGTTTGATTGATTGATTGATTGATTTCAGGTTCACAGAGATTTCAGACTGTGGCTGACTAGCATGCCAAGTGAGAAGTTCCCAGTGTACATCCTACAGAACAGCTCCAAGATGACAGTTGAACCACCTAAAGGAATCAAGGCCAACTTGTTGAGATCTTATATGGGTTTCAATGATGACTTCCTTAGCCAGTGTGGCAATAGGGTAGAACATTTACATTGACATTTCAGACTTCAATAATAGCTAAACAAAAATAGTTTACAATTAACTCTTTCTCTCTATAATTATTAACCACATTCTTATGGAATCAACATTGGTATCATCAGTTAGGAGAGAAAGAGTTAAAAGTGAAAACTTAAATGTTTCAGTTTGAATGAAATTTTTATTTAGCATTCTTAAAATATTTCCATCTTTTTCTTTTCTTGCATTTAATGTTTATTTCTTCCATTACAGCTGCTCATCAGCTTATTTATGTCTTTTTTTTCCCCCAGGTCTCAGAATTTAAACATTTGCTCTTGTCATTGTGTCTGTTCCATGGTGTTGTTATTGAGAGAAGAAAGTTTGGGGCTCTAGGTTTCAACATCCCTTATGAGTTTACTGATGGTGACCTGCGTATATGTGTCAGCCAATTGAAAATGTTCCTGATGGAATATGCAGATATACCATTTAAGGTAAACAAACATACAACTACCCTTTTAAGATATTGTCATTTTGGTTATATGATATAAAATTATAATATATTGACTTGGAGTATGAGATAGTAGAAAGTAAAAAACTGTATATATTAATAGAGAAATTACTTTTTTTTTTGCTACAACTGTGAAGCTGTTTATTTTTGGCCACTGTAATCAGCACTTCCCTTTGATGTAAACTTTCTTTTGTACTTTCTTGGACTGAATTTCATCAAAGTTTTTTAGACTTGTCATTAAAAAGTCAGTTGCTACTAAGAGTCATGTCATCAAAGTTATTTAGGCTTGTCATTAAAAAGTCAGTTGCTAGTAAGAGTCATGTCATCAAAGTTATTTAGGCTTGTCATTAAAAAGTCAGTTGCTATTAAGTGTCATACTCCAACAGATGTAATTCATCCCCCTCTTTGTGTTGCAATTTAAAATTTTTATGAGTATGTTAATTAATGAATTACATTAACACATCTCCTTGAACTCAGTCAAGATAAAACATGTCTTTAAGACATTTTTTTTCTGTATGTTTAAGCATGCCTAATACAGTGTTTGAGCTTTCATCATAATGAACCTTGTCATTTTTTAATATTGGTTTCACCATTAGTTTCCACTGGTCTTTAAAAGGACTAAAACTTTATTCTTATCCTATTAAGGTGCTAGTGTACACAGCTGGACACATCAATTATGGTGGCCGTGTAACAGATGACTGGGACAGACGATGCCTGATGAATATCTTGGGTGGATTCTATAAGCCAGAAGTTGTCCAAGAAGACTATCAGTACTCTGAATCTGGTATATACAAGCAGATTAACCCTGAACAAGAACTTAGTGTAAGTCTACCTCAATAAACTCTTTTGTTTTTTTATTGAGTCCATTCACTATAGAAGGCTTCATCACTGATGCACCTGTGTGCAGTGGAGACCAATATTTGTTGATAGTGATGTGGCAACATGGAAACAAGCTATTTTTCTAAACTGGCCATGGGTTGTGATGTTGCAGGTCAATTTTCTGGCCTTCTCTAATGATTGGCCTCCCTATAATTGTTTACCTACAGCTGTTCTTTTTTGGTTATTAAATTAGGACATTAAAAGTGTTCATAAAAAAATTCACTAATTTGTTCATTTTACTTAATGGAAATTCAAAAAAAAAATAAAATTCAAATTGTTCAATTTAATTGACTTAAAATTATTCCCCAATTATTTATTGATATGTTTAATGAAACAGTACTATTCCGTATAAATACTTGTTTTTTTTTTTTCAATAAAATAAAATTTTTCTTTAATATTTCTTTGATTTTTAGGGTTATTTAAGCTACATCCGAAGTTTACCAATTAATGATACACCAGAAATATTTGGTCTTCATGCCAATGCAAATATTACATTTGCTCAAAATGAAACTTTTAATGTTTTGAGAGATTTGATCCAGCTTCAACCTAAGACTGCAGCAAGTGGAGGAAAGTCAAGGGAAGAGGTCAGTGTGACTTGTTTGTTTTTTCTTTTAATCACTGCAAACCTAGATTTTTGTTTGGTATAAAATGAAGCACAACTCAGATTTTACATCTAGGCTAATAAATGAAGAATCTTTTTAGGTATGTTATAATTACAATGAGTTTTAATAGAGTTATACTTTTACTAAAGTGATATAATGCTATTTGTGATTGTATAAAAAATATTTTTTTATCTTTTATTACATTATAATCGTTTTATTTGGGATAAGCTACTGGGAAATATTAACATTTATCTGTAATCTTTTTATCTGTGAATGTCATTCACTATGTCTTCTATTAGGTTATGGAACAAACTGCTTTAGAGATATTAGAACAGCTACCTAAACCTGTGAGCCTTGCAAAAGTCATGGAGAAATATCCAGTCATGTATGAACAATCTATGAACACTGTATTAGTTCAAGAAGTTATCAGGTATTTTTTTTATCTCCTCTGTATTGTCAGAGTCATTGCCATGCTAACTTTATTCCTTTTTGACTTACATTTTTAGATCTGTTGAGGTCCTTCTTTGTAATTAAGAGGAATACATTTTCTTTTTTAATATAATCAGAATCTTTACTTTTGGACATAATTTGTTAACCTGTTTCCTGGAATAAATCTACTATCAAACATGACAATTAATTCTCATTTTCTTTTAATACAAAGTTGGGAGCAGTACATTGGTTGGGAGTACTACATTAGTTGGGAGTACTACATTAGTTGGGAGTACTACATTAGTTGTAAGTTCTACATTACTTGGAAGTAGTACGTTACTTGGGAGTAGTACATTATTTTGTAATGTACATAATGATGGCCTTGAAGTTCAGTCTTTGCCTTGAAAAGCCTATTACTTAGGAGACAGGAGTAGGTATAGTTTTTATATAAAAAAATGTTAAAAAATATGAAAGAAAAGAATGATTAAATATCTATATGTGAGGCACGGTGGCTGAGCGGTAAAGCGCTTGACTTCTGAACCTGGGTTCCCGGGTTCGAATCCCAGTGAAGACTGGGATTTTTATTTCGGAATCCTTGGGTGCCTCTGAGTCCAGCCAGATCAAATGTGTACCTGACATTAGTTGGGGAAAAGTAAAGGCAGTTGGACATTGTGCTGGCCACATGACACCCTCATTAACCGTTGGCCACAGAATCAGATGACCTTTACATCATCTGCCCTATAGACCACAAGGTCTGAAAGGGGAACTTTTTACTTTACTTAAATATCTATATATATATATATATTGTTTAGGTATAATCGACTTCTCAACACAATCCACCAATCATTGAGAGACTTACAGAAAGCTTTGAAGGGGCTTGTGGTTATGTCACAACAACTTGAGGACATGGCAAAAAGTTTGTTCAACAATGCTGTACCCAGCATGTGGGCATCTAAGGTAGAGTAGATCTTTTAGTCTAAAGTATCTCTGAACTACAGTCAATTATGAAACAAAAATTTTTCAATTCAAAGTATTCAAATGAGCATTTTTCTAATTCAAATAATTCAAATGAGCCATAAACACATGAAGAAATCTCAGTTTTGAAAATAAAAGTAAGAAATAATACAATTTGTCATTTATTTTTTTGTAGACTATATATAAAATTGAAATGAATTATATTTCAGGCTTATCCATCTCTAAAACCACTGGCCTCATGGGTAACAGATTTAATTGCCAGAATGGCTTTTATACAGCACTGGATTGATGAAGGCATTCCTCCAGTTAGTACTTTATACTATTTTAATTAATTCAAATATTTAAGGCCCATATATGTTCTGTTTACACTCAATGTATATTTGGTTTTTCTATGTTTGTACACACATATGACCTACACATATGGTTGTTTATTTTGACAGGTATTTTGGATTTCTGGTTTCTTTTTCCCACAAGCTTTTCTGACAGGAACTTTGCAGAATTTTGCAAGAAAGAAAGTTATTTCTATTGACACTATATCATTTGGTTTTGAGGTGAGAAAAATAATTTATGATAAATTACACAATAATTTTTGTATTGGTGATAGATGTTTTTATAATCTTATCTGTGATGAGGAAGAAGAGAAATGGTGACAGCAAACCTTGTCTAATCAATGTTTACACACAAAAAAAAACTTTTTGTAAGCTGTCCCTGATGAACCTTTCAGAATAGGGTTGTATTCTGTCTCACGTTGACCTGAAATGGAACTAATAATTTCCCAATATTTGAAGGTTTTAAGATCTTATAAAAATTACATAGTGATAATAATATCAACTTTTTTTCCCCTTGTACTGCAATGGCTGAATAATTTGATGAAAGATACAAATATGGAAGAGATTTTTTCCATGATCTTTTTAATTTGACTGAAAGATATGAAACAAGATCTACTATGAAGCAAATGCTTGCTTATTAAATAGGTAATGGAAGAGAGTTACACAGAGCTGAAAACAGCTCCAGAAGATGGATGCTACATCAGAGGGCTGTTTGTGGAAGGTGCACGCTGGGACAGTGGTCAAAGGCTGATAGCTGAATCAAGACCAAAAGAATTGTTCACTGACATGCCTGTCTTGTGGTTGAAACCTGTTTCAAACAGAAAGACAACGCTGTCTGGCATATATGACTGTCCAGTCTACAAAACTCTGACTAGAGCAGGTAAATGATTTCTTTTCAATTATTAAATTTTGAAAATTATATATGTATTAGTGTTAAGTCTTGTTCTTTCCATTTATTTGAAATTATTTTCTTTCTTTGAACATTATATTTTAGTGAGCTACATCCTTTGATGTCTTTATTAACCACTTGTGTGGGAATAAAAATTAACAATAGAATGGTTGAAATGTTAGATGTCTTATTGCCTTCTTTGGCACTCAATTAAAACATTTTGTAAGCAAAATTTTGACAATATTCTGTTTACCTCCTTCATAGTTGAGAGAAAAAAATGTAAACTTTAGAAGAATCAGAGAAATAGCTAATCAAGTAAATGAGCTTCATGATAAAAATGAACAAATGCTATACAAATAAGATATTTCAATGCAATTAAGAATTTGAAAAGCTTCATTAAAATTGCTAAAAAAAAAGAACTATGTAACAGCCAACTCAAATGGTTGGTGCAAAGAAATATTGAAAAAAAAAAACATAACAAAATGCCAACTAGAATTTGAAACATTGAATATATTCCAAGGCAGTCATTTTTTTGTTTTCATTCTAGAATAATATAAAATATCCAGCTAAAAAATTAAAATCCAGCTTTTCTTTCAACACATCCAACCATTACCTAAATTTGCAACTTATATACCATTCCTGATAAAATCATTACTAAGAATTTTCTAATAGGCCTGCATAAACAGTATTTTATTTCTTGAATTGTACTATTCCTCTTTGTAATACCTTCCCTCTGTACACATCTACCCAAGAGTGGCCATTGAAATATCTTCATATAATTGTTTTTAAAGTTTACATTGAGACTGATTGATAGCAATTCAAATTTGAGTAAATTAAGTAAATTCAATACATTTTGTATAATTTTTGTGTCTATTTAGGTACTTTGTCCACAACTGGTCACTCCACAAACTTTGTTTTCTCTGTTGAGATTCCATCAGACAAACCTCAGGAGCACTGGATTAAAAGAGGTGTGGCCTTGCTGTGTGCTCTCAACTATTAAAGCACTTGTACCCCATTTTGTGTTGTTGTTAAAGAAATCATTAAAATTAAACTTGCCCTTGTATTCCATTTATTTAAATATGCAGAAAGTTTCTGTGATAAGTATGTTTGATTAATTTTGTAAATTTTTTATAATGATTTTTTAAAAATGTATAAGGATGTTAAAAGAAAACATAAATATTTATAATGACATTGTTTTTTGTTTTTTTTTAATGCTGCTTAAAAGTTATTAGCCTTATTATTATTAAAAGTCATTATTATAGATGATTATACATAACATAAGCAGGCTGAAGCTGACAAGACTGAGCATACATTTTTTTTTTTTGATAAATATGTAGGAATAAGAATAAGATTTAAAAGTAATGCAGTGCTATATTTGTTTTGAACATTTGAACTTTTATTTTTTTTTTAAATGATTTTTAAATAGTTGAAAAATAAATTGTTATATAGAGTTGCATTAAATAAATATATAGACCACTACCTGAAATGTTTTTTTAACGCATTTGTTGACATTATTTTGTCCAATCTGAAACTGTTTGATACATTTATAAAAGTTTGTTTTTTTTGTAAAAATTAACTATCATGTATATAAAAAATAAAATAGACATTTCAATAAAATATGAACATATGTTCTATTTGTTAGTTGATGCTGTGAATGTGATTTGAGTTGGAGATGTCTCATACTGCACACATTACAAACATTTCTGTTAGTTCAATGTCAAGGCCTTTATTCTTGGGAGGATGACAGCAAACATTTTGCAGATTTGTTTTTCAGCTTCTTATAAGACTTAAGATGATTCTTTTTGCTTTTAACATCTTCATACTAACCAGTATAACTGAACTATAAAGACTAATTCAGCATTATATTACCACTTCAGTTAAGTACAATTTCTTTCCCTTGTTCAAGATACCAAACAAAATAATTATTTACCAATAATTAATTAACTAATTCGTACAATTTTTTAAATTGATTCTTGTGTTGTCAGGTAAAATAATTAATTGTGCGAAATTCTGGTGATCTGAGATATGGTATCAGAGAAATAACTTACACATTTTTTACCAGTCAGACAGACATAGTGAGTTGATATAACCCTTGTAAAAAGTCCAGATAATAAATCAACACCAACTAATTATTTTTAACAATATACTTTTGTTTAATACAAAACAATAGTAAATGTATTAAAGAAGTACATGGTGGAGGTTTATACAGAGATGTTGCACCTAGAGAAACCTAAAGCCTTGATAAGAATTTCTACAAATTTGAACTACAGTATTTCCTATGGAGCAGATGTTACATTTTGTAATGCTTGAATTCACTGAAATAATGCAAACAGCTTTTTACATTAACAAATTGAAACTTAAAGTACAATGCCTAATTTAGGTTAACATTTATCTTCAGTTTAGAGATTTTGTTTTATTATTCTATGAAAGTTTCTAAATGCAGTCAGCAGTAAATATCAGATTCAAATCAATTGGGTTTTAATAGAATGAAGTATTCCATCAGGCAGTCTGGAAAGAAAGTATGCATGTACTTGTAGATAATAAAACTAGTTCTGCTACTCAAACTACTTGAAGCCCAGGCACTAAAACTGAATTTCTGCTTGATATTTTTCATTCCAAAATAGTTTTTTTTTTTAAAGAAATGAACTAATCGACTCTTAGAACTTATAGACTGTTTGGTGTCTAAAAAAATCTTTTTTAAAAAAAAAAACATAGACCAATATAATAACAAAATAATTAAGTTTTGAAATTTTGAATAGTTTTGGCATATTATAATAAAGCAAAATTGTATTTCTACACTTCTGTCTCCATAAAAACTAATGACCAATGCACTATGTAACTGATGTTTATGATTTTAAAAAAAAAAGTGTAAATATATGATTTATTTTTAAAAAATTCACTCAAATAAAAAAAAAGTATTTATATTATGTACAGCAGACATAAACTGCTCAAGTCATACATACTGAAAGTGAAAGTAGAAATTCTCAAACATTTCATCAAGCCTGTGCCCAATTAAGGACACATTATTTCCCCTATCAACAACAACAACAAAAGGAGTTTAGGTGATAATTTTGAAGAACAATAGAAATACAAACATTGTATGAACACTCACAAGGTAAAACTTGTCATCAAACACACATAAAGAGGGTCATCATGACATAGACAAGTATTGAGCTGTATTTTGTTAAACTTAGCTTCCAAACCAACTGAAGATTGATGTGCAATTTATAATTCATTTTGAATAAAGGATTCTAGAAAGTCCACAAAGAGATAATAGAAAATATTTTTAAAAAATGCTCAATAATGTAATATACAAGAGTAACATTTTAGGATAAACGTTATGAAACTTAAAAGAAGCATGTAAAACTTAACTGCAACAATCAACTGACCATGCGACCTCAGCAGTTCTATTATGCCTACAAGCATCAAAATATTTATATTTTTTTGAATTAAATGTTATTTAATAATGATAAGAACTTGTGCATTGAATTTTACAATTTTGTCACTAAAATCCACAAAATTGACAGCTTTACTAGTGATTAACTACAAGAAATAAAAAGCAAATAAAGCAAGAATGCTTCAACTTTAAAAAAAAAATATTTTTAACATGTACAATAATTTAATTTTTTGCAATACGCAAAATAAAAAAGAAACATTCATCAACCATATTTAATGTGCAATTTCTTGTCTTTATAAATATATAAAAAGTTTCTTCTTCCCCCCTAGAGAGTGAAATAAATAGAACAACATTATCAAATATCTATCACAGATTAAATTTGTTAATAAATATAGTTCTTCATAATTCTGATCCTCAAATGGTTTGAATTTTAAGAGCTGTTCTCTTCAAATATAAATAGATTCATACCTAAATCATTCAAGATTGTATTTAAGAGATCATTTTTCATAGTAGGTAGGTTGTTAAGACATGTCCATATATTTTATACAAATATAAAATTCAACTGAAAAACATTTTACAAAAAACCTTTAATGCCACACGATGTGGACAATGAAAGAAAAAAAGGAAATGAATAATTAAAAATGTCTAGAAGAGAAAGCTGCATTATTTAATGTTCAAAAACTCAGTCAGTAAATTAATGGTAATACATACAAAAGATCAATCCTTTTAAATGTCCAATTAAAATTAGTGCCTACATTTATACAAACATACATAATAGTTATATGTGGTCTATATTAAGGTTTCAACAGACTAAGAATGTATAGAGAGGTTGACTTATAAATGAGGTAATAAATTGTCTAATAAAATGAAGATAAAAAATATTGTAAAGAATCAATTATAAATATTTGAGTATCAGATTAAATGAAATAAAAAAAAAAGATTGATGGTATAAAAAAGCACTCTTGGTGTCATCATGTACAGAATAACAAAGCACTCTTAGTTTTGAATAGTTTACAGAAACAGATCACTAGGTAGAACTCACAAATACTATAAACTTAAAAAGCTACATGAGAAAGTTTTTCAAATAAAGATTTAGAACAAGTAAATAATTTCAAAATAAATCAGCAAACAAATACAACATGCATTTTAATCATGATATAATCATCATCATCATCATATTTTTAGATAGATATTAAAGATAGTAAGGAGGTGTAAACACAAATTTTAGTTTCATTTCTTATAATGGTACTTTCCAGAAATTGAAGTGGAGAAATGACTACAAAATGACTACTAACAGTTCAGAGACCTTAGAATTTTACACAACACACTTAAGCTTAATTATTAATCTTAGACCTATGAAAGATTTTCATTAACTTACTATCTTCAGTAATGTCAGTCATCTTACCAGATGGAATAAACAAAACTGAACTAGATTGTGATAAAAATAAATAACATAAAGATGAAATATCTTTTATTTTAATGAGCTATTATAAATGGTACATATCAAAACACAAACATGTACACATGATGTACACATGATAAAATCTTCAAATGTTCATGTATCAAATCAAATCAATACAAAGACCAGACAATCCAAGTAATAAAGGCATCAGCATAAGCAATACTGGTGAATGAATAAAACTGTCATATAAACAAAAGAGTAATATAATGTCTACAAGTATCTAGAACGCTAGTTGGCAGTCAAGTTATAAAAAGGTAGAAAAAAAACAAAATAAAAAAAAAATGATTGCTGAAAGGATTCAATGATTGCTGAAAGGATTCAATCTTGACATCAAACATAATTGATTGCTGCCATGAAACATGTGAAAACTTGGACATACAAAATGGTTCAGTTAAAATTGATGGGAGAAGGAAGGAATGTTTGAAGTGGTCCTACAAAGCAAAAAAAAAAAAAAAAATTCAACCCATTTGATGTTATATTACAAGAATTCACCCAGCTTATAAAAAAAAAATTATTGGATTCCAAAAAAGCATAAAAAAAAAACATTGATATTTTCATTTTGTCCAAACAAATAAACCAACAGAATTTTCCTACCTGAAATTTTAACAAATAAATTTTACCAGTGGATGTAAAATAAACAAAAAAAAAACATTGACTACTCTTGTTGTTTGTAAAATAAAATGTATAACATTTAAATCAATTTATACAAATCTATTCAACTATTTACTGTTGAAATATTGTTATGTAATTTTAGGTCAAAATGCATCTTTTCATAGTCTTTTTTTTTATCTGAAAGTAAAATGCTTAAAATGTTATGAGATTAGACTCAATTGAAACACAACATACAATTGGCAGTAAGAAAAAAAATGAGTTTTCAATATCACCAGCTAAGTTAATGTAGTGCATTAAAAAAAAAAAACAATAACATCACATTTCAAAACAATAACATCACATTTGAATACAATAACATCACATTTCAAAACAACATCACATTTCAATACAATAACATCATATTTCAATTGTGCAAAATCAATTATAGGCTAAAAAAATAAAATATTATTTGCTAATTTGGATCACTTGGGTTTTTCAGGTATTTCCACATAACAAAGATTCAGCTTGCACAGTTCATATCTGGTTTGAAGATTTCTAAATCAAATTCACTTGTCTAGCCTGCCAAAATAAATAAATAAAATATATTATTGATTGCCACCTGTCCAGACATATAAAAAAAATAAGAGCTTTAATGTGGTTACTTTTTTAATAGCTTCTATTGAAAATTATTTAAAAACACTAGACAGAGGCCTTATTTATATATCATAAATTTAAACTTAAATAGTCCTATTTGCTGTGGTATTAAAATGAAGGCGGTAAGTCTTCATTCATCAGTTTTGTACATAGGATAAAATGACCAGAATAGACTGTCATAATTGGTCCTACATGAAGAGTGGATTTTAATAAATATGAAGAGAATTCTTCAATAAATAGAAGTCAGATGACAATAGCTTTGTCTGTGTTTTATGCAGAAAAGATATAGGTCACAGCTTGGTATGCAAAGCCAAAATAAATACAGCACTTTCCCGTTATCTTAAACTCAATGACAAGACAAGTCTTTATTATTCTGGTTGCCTTATCATGTAGGATGTGCTTCGGACTGTCATCACAACAGTCCCAACCTTGAACTCTGCCTGCTTCCATTCCCTGCCATCTGTAGTTGGTTTAGGCTGGGAGGTAAGAGTTGGAAAGAACATCCAAAGGAAAACAAAAAAATATGTTTTATAAAACTTTAGAAAATGTACAGAGTTTTAAAAACAAAGTCAGACCTGTTTTATTTTTCTCCCTTCTTTTGGGTGAAGTGTAGTGAAGCTTTTGGAAAGTCTTCTTTGTGGCCTAGACCCACTTGAAATGTGTGCTTCGAATCTGAATCGCTCTCAGAGTCACTTTCACTGCTGTAATCTTTTGTCTCATAGCGTTGACTTGATTTGGATCCTGAAGTAAACAAAAATAACAAACAATTACAATTCTAGTCAACTAATAAAGAAAGTAGAGGTTTGATTATCACTTATCAAGGCCCAATGAATGTATAGGCCAAATGGATAGCTGATTGTTGGGGGGAGGGAAGTATTTTACATCTGAACGTACTTCAAAATATGAAATTAAGTCAATGTGACCTTAGATGGTTACTTCAAGAAAGAAGTAGAGCATTTGTTTTAAATAAGCAATAAAACAAAACAAAAGCAAAATTAAAATAAAACAAAGCAATTATATCTGTATTGGTATTACTATTGAGTAGGCCCTATGTTCTAATTCTAGATTTACTACATACTAGTTAATATTAGTTTAGATCTAAATATGTACCGATAGATATAAGTCTATATGTATAATCTAGATCTAAATCATATAGATCTATATTCTATGGTCTAAATTGATCCTAACTATATTTCTAATAAATCTATTTATAGATCTCCGCTAGATTTTTATTATTATTTTTTTTTTATTTGTTGGTTTACTTCTTAAAGCCCAACTGAATGTTAAAAAACAATAACAGGTGGACTAATGTTCGGTATGCATGAATTGATCTAGGCTAAACCACCCCCTGGTTAAAGTTATAGCCGCTATAGCCTATAAATTACATATGATATGACGTCAAAGACCCGTGCAGTGAGAGAGAAAAACATCTCAAATGGCTATGAGACTAGGACTTTTTAGTGTCCCTAAAACCCACATTAAAATGCTAATATCTAAATAACGGCTTATAAGTTATGAAACATATTTTGCATACATGTTTTTTTAAGCATTATATTACAGAAAACAAGTATTAAAATAGTTTCTGTGATTGAACCCGGAACCTCTTCAGTTGGTCTTCAATTTGTGAATTGATTCATTTTTTTTGTAGGTACACTAAATAATTGCTGAAAGTTGATACTTGATCTGAGAATGGGTGTGGGAGAAACAGGTACACTAAATAATTGCTGAAAGTTTATACTTGATCTGAGAATGGGTGTGGGAGAAACAGGTACACTAAATAATTGCTGAAAGTTTATACTTGATCTGAGAATGGGTGTGGGAGAAACAGGTACACTAAATAATTGCTGAAAGTTTATACTTGATCTGAGAATGGGTGTGGGAGAAACGGGTACACTAAATAATTGCTGAAAGTTGATACTTGATCTGAGAATGGGTGTGGGAGAAACAGGTCTAAGTGGACAAAACCCTTCATATTTAGCTGCATATGTGAATAATGAAAGATTAATTTCCCTTGTTGGTTAAACAAATAAGACTTATTTTTGTTGTTGATTCATGTCTTGTCTGTGTCAATGAAGAATTGTGCAAAGTTTCAAATTGATCTGAGAATGGGTGTGGCAGAAATAAGGAATACAAACTTTTTACCAGATATACAAACAGATGGAGTGGGTTGATATACAAACAGATGGAGTGGGTTGATATAAGCTTTATGAAAAAAAAAAGTATATGTATATATTCTTTTTTGACCCACTTTCCTTGTTCTAACTATATTAAAATAAAAGCTTACAATTAGACCATTAGTTACAATTAAAAAGAAATATGTTTTGTTTTTCATAGTGCTTATAAAAATAAATTGAAATTAACAAACAACTTCTCAATAATCTTTTGTTGTGTAAACATGTCTGTGAGAATTTAGTCTACTGGAACTGTATATTGTGTATACAGTATACATACAATTTCTAGGGCAAATAAATAAGCCTAGAATTTATCTGAATGATGTTTTAATGTTCTAGACTTTTAGTTTTAAGGATCTTATTGAACCAAAATTCTCTTGGGTACAAACTACTTTATTAACTTAACAAATTTAGTGTCTCACCTGCTTTTACTGATGTTGTCAAGCCAACAGGAAACTCAGAGGAAACCTTAGGTGTTACTTGACTGTTAAACTCATTAGCAATGTCAAGTTGTATAGATGACAGATCAGCTTCCAATGTAGTGTCTCCAGACATTCTAGAGTCTTGTTGCAAGTGAAGCCCAGACTGATGAAGCTTAGCAACACCTGAAGCCTCAGGCATGTCTAAGTTTTCAGTCCACTCCAGATCATCGCACTGGCAGCTGAAATCTACTCTCTCATGTGGGAGCTTTACACCACTATCATTCAGTTTGGCAGATAAAACAGAGTCGTCGATAACTAGGTTAGATGCCAAAGACAACACAGGATGATCAGGAGAGCAATGTTCCAGGGGTTTATGGTAGCCGCCTTTGATGGTCGGAGTTGTTACTTCGATATTTCCCGATACAGGTGACTTTGGGCTTTTCTCTGCTCCTTCACTGCTTTTTTTCCCAAGAATGGCAGTTTTGAGTCGTGAGCCCAATGATATCTTTTTGATTTTACCACTTTTGTCTGAAGGATCATGTCCATCATCTGAATCCTCATTTGATGTAGAAATGCTTATGTTAGGAAGCTGAAGCTCTTCATTTCCTCCAGAAAGTTCTAATGATTTATCTCCACGCTTTTCAATGTCAAGATTTGAATTAAGGTCAAAATTTGCTGATGGTGAGTTGACACCTACTACAGCTGTATTTAAGTCTAATGATTTTTCTGAAGAATGTTTACCAGACACAGAGGTATTCAATGCAAGTGGGGTTACAGCCGTTTTGACATCAAGATTGAAATCAGGTCTCTTAATGTCTCCTTTTCCATGAAATTGTTTCGAGTTCTTTTTAATATCACCACCTTTAATGTCAACTTTTACATTAGGTTTGTCAAGAGGATAAACACTTAAATCAGTTTCAAGGGTGCTACTAGGGCTTAAGTTAAGGTTTGTCAACTGATGATCTACAGTTATATGCTCATCAACAGCCAATGGTTCACTAGATATTGAAATTTCGCCAGGAAAAGTTAAAGAAGCATCAACTTCACCAGTTTTCACAGGTTTCTCTTTCTTATGAAACCAATTACTAAATTTTTTTGAAACTTTGGATTTACCATCACTTTTAGATTTGTCTTTTTCCACCTTTATTTTATCCTTTTTAGATTTTTTCAATTTTACTCCTGAAACTTTTGCATCAGCATTTACATCCACATCAATATTAAGATTAGCTTTTAAATCGCCTGATGGCAGGTGACCACCTACATTGATGTCGGGTGACTTTATTTT
>JADKLZ010005243.1:24502694-24516845 GCA_021533235.1 Biomphalaria straminea
ATTGACATCTGCTGATGGTAATTTCGGACCTGAAATATCTGCATTTATATCAGGAATATTAGAATCAAATTTTGGTATTTTAGTACCAAAATTAATGTCTGGTCCACTTAATTTGGGACCTTTTACTTTTGTTGAAAAATCTGAAACATTGACAGCTCCTGAAGATTTTAGTTTTGAATCAGAAATAGTGACTTTTGGAGTATTGTAGTCACTGAAATCATCTTCAAATGCAGGGAACTCTGTAGTATTTTCCATGAAACGTGATGTAATGTCTTCTGCATATTTAGTTCCTAATCCTAAATTAGTAACTTTTTCAGCATCTAATTTTGTATTTGTTTTTGGGTATTTGGTATCTGTAGAGATTTCAAATTCCTTGTGAACTGCAGCAGAATCCAAAGTTAGTTTGTTATCCTTGTTTAGGGACTCTTTCTCTAATTGTACTTGTGCTTTACTGACACTCTTCTGAACTATATTGGAGGCAATGCCGTCAATATTACCTTCACCAGAGACTGTTGCTGACAATGACAATGGTGGTACTGATGGTGAGTGAACTGTAAACTGTGCTTCAGGTAACTTTGCCGAAAGATTTGATGGTGACGGTGATTGGATGGTTGAAGATGATGTAATTGAGGTAGGGGAGGAGGGGGAAGCTATTTCCAATTTGTGAGAAGCTTTCTTCTTCTTGGATGGAGGTTTTTCCTTTTTCTTTTTCTTAGCTGCTTTTTTATCTGATGCTGCTTTTCC
This sequence comes from Biomphalaria straminea, assembly GCA_021533235.1. NCBI lineage: Eukaryota > Metazoa > Mollusca > Gastropoda > Planorbidae > Biomphalaria > Biomphalaria straminea. The sequence continues at coordinate 24,503,439 of JADKLZ010005243.1, forward strand.
TTTCGCTGTACTTTTCAAGGCTTTTTGAGCTGCTGAATTAGACTTTCCTCTATCTTCTAGTTCTACAAAAATAAAAAAATTGTTAATCAATGTTGTAAAAATAAAATTATACATGGCAATAAATTAGATTTATATTGATTGAATATCATTAAATATTAAATATCATTATTTACTTGATGCAACATGAAATATAAAATGGTGTACACATTTTGAGAAGAACATAGGGCCTATATATATCTAGCATAAAAAGGGCCTTGCTAATTGTGTATGATCTCAAATAAAGAGAAAATGTACAAGCTACTTCTTATTAGACATTTTGTCTCATTAAACCTATAATTAATAATAATTACATTTAAAAAGAAGCCAATTATTATTATTAATCATATAACTTGACCAATATTATAATAGTGAAGGGGAGATAAGTTTGTAGGAAACAGTTTGATTCATTGTAAAGTATTTTCTTGTTTTAAAAGTGCTCATCCTCCCTATCTGTTTATGATTCACCAATGGAAAGTACCTTTAGGGATATATTCTCTTTTTTTTATTCTGAAATTACACTACACTGTTTTATAGGTATGCATAAAACACACTTCTTATAATAAAAGAAAAACATTTTGAAAGACAAATATGACTAGTACCAAATATTACCATCATAAAAACATAAAGTTTAACATTTTCACAAATCAAGACTTACCATCGTCTGACAAATCCACAGTTTCTATTTTATCTTCTTCTGTCACATCCAGTTCATCCAAGTACAGACCTACAGGATAACAAAGATGTACATAGACAATATTTATTCTTTTTTTAATGTTATTTTTAGCAAGATATAAATTTATGAACTATATTATATCTTCTTACTTATTATGAAAAATTATTATGAAAAAAAAAAATCATTGACATCATATTCTATTAACCAACAATTCTAGAAAGTAGAGTAGTAGATATGTTACTACATTAGTAGACAAAAAAAATTAGCTATTATTAGATTTAGTATTATTTCCCCTCTTGCCAAAGGGCAGGCCTTAGTAGGTAAACTAGTCAGCCACCTAGGTCCTTCAATTAGTGGGGGCCTCATACAAGGTATATATATATAATTTTTTAAGAGCACAAAATTAGTGAAACCTGTGCCCAAAGTCAATGTTAAACTTAAAGTCCACTAGGTTTTAAGTCAAATGCATAATTTTTATTTTTTCGCGGTTAATTTTCATCACATTTCATTTAAGATCACCTAATAATAATTCACTTTGCCTATAGGGCCTCCAATTAGATCTAGACTCTATCTAAGGCCGGCCCCGATAGTCATTTTAGTGCTTTATAGACTTAGATCTAGGCCTATAATTAAAGGCCATATTCATGATATTGCTTAGCTATGTACTTTTTAGATCTAGATCTATCATCTAGTACAGGCATGTCAAACTGGGTGTTTGGGGGCCGCATGCGGCCCGCGACCACCTTGCATGCGGCCCCTCTAGCCACCTAAAAAATTAAAAAAATAATGTTAAACTATTACGCAGGAAAACAAGAGATGACTAGCTTTTTGAATGGAAAAAATAGTATCTGTTAAACTGAACAACGATGGTGAGTCTGCAGTAAAAGCAAGCTACATTTTGTCAAACTTCATTGTAAGCCATTGCAAATCCTTTAATAAATGTGATTTATGAAGGAGTGTGTTGTTAAAGCCGAAGTAATTTTTCCTAAAAAGGTGAAAGCATTCAAAGAAATAGCGTTAACTAGTGACACTGTGGCAGATAGAATAAATGGCTTGTCAGTCATGTTGCGTGAACAATTAAAAAACTAAATATCTTATTTTGAATTATTTTGATTGGCTCTGAGTAAACTGATGTAAAGGGTGTGAAAAAACAGAAAGTGATAATGCAGAATAATTTACCATTGTAAAGTTAGCTAGTCTAACAATAGATGGCGCACAAACTATGAAATTAAATGGTTTTGATGCAAAGTTACTTGCAAAAATATGAGAGACTGATGATACTTTTAAATTTGCTCATTTTCAGTGCATTATTCACCAAGAAACAATCTGCGCAAAGCAATTACAGTTTCAACATGTCATAAGACCGGTTTCAGTCACTTCTCAATTTTATTCGTGCCCGTGGTTTTAATGCTCGCCAAATTTTAATGTTTCTGGATGACATTAAAAATGAATTTGATTGTGTTCCCTACTACACAGAAGTCCGCTGGTTCTCATGACATATAATATTGAAGACATTGTTTGCACTGCGTGAGGAAATTGTATTGTTTCTGAACATGAAAGGTAAACCTGTTGAACATTTTCAAACTGATGAATGGATTCAGCTTTTGGCATTAGCAGTTGATCCCACTGGTCACCTGCAAGACTTGAATTTGAAACTTCAAAGTAAAGACAAAACTGTCACAACTGGGTGTAATCAAGTGAAATACATTTTTAAGCAAAATTAGGACTGTGGATAAACCAAATATGAAGTGAAAATCGTGTTCACTTATCAACGTGTCAGGAACTTAAAAGATTGAATACGGTTGCGACATTTAGTGAATGTCTTACATCTAGAATCGTTAGTAGATGCTTTCAATTACCGTTTTCGCGAGTTCGTTACATAAGAGCAAGAATTTTCGTGTTTTGTATTTCCATTCTCATTTGATTCTGAAAATTCTGCTGGAAATGTGCAACTCGAGCTGATAGAATAGCTGTCAGATTCTTAGTTGAAATCGAAGAATATTGAAATGACTGTGACAAAATGTAGTTATTTACCCTGAATGGTATGTTGAATTGTGGACATTTGCAGCCAGAATTATAGCTATGTTTGCATGCACTGGTCTCTATGAGCAGTTCTTTTGCATAATAAAAGCTACAAAAACATATCACCGTTCGAGATGATCTGATCAAAATTTGCCATCTGTGATGAAAGCGACAGAGGCAAACAAATTTCAACCTGACATTAATAAAATGGTATCCCAGAAATGATGTCAAGCATCAGGACAAAGAGAATAATGCGTAACCATAGTAGTTTTTATTTACAAAATAGTACTACAAAGCTAGCTAAGGGACAGGTATGCCATTAATTATTGTATTCTATTGTATTGTTTCTAATTTACAAAAAAACTAGTAGGCTGTTTTGCAGCTGTTTTTTTACTGCGGCCCCTCAGGTCATAGTAAGTTGTTTATGCGGCCCATATACCTTAATGAGTTTGACATGCCTGATCTAGTATGTCTATGAGTTATATTATAGATCTAGACTAGATTCTATCTTTAACTTTTAAACTAAATTGAACTTTATCATACTTTATGATATAGACTAGATCTACATCTGTATGATTATCATTGAATGATTGATTATCATTAGTGGACATTAGTCACATTACTGTCATTTGATTAGACTCTCTATCATAGAGTCTTTGTCCGTGACTTGACCGTGCCGTGAGGCGCGACAGCTCAGAGTCGAAAACACTAAATTTAACTGACTAAACAAAACACAGTCACACAACATGAAATAGAATCTCTAGTAGATCTAATATCTAGTGACTCTCTTAGATTTAGTCTAGATCTATTATATTATAATCTAATAAACTCTTTTTACTAAAATAAACCTAATCTAAACGAACTGTGCCAGATTTAATATCTAGATTTCTATCTACTAGTACTAGTTTATCAATCACGAAATTTGTAACGTATTGAAATAGAGAACTTTGTTGCGTATACGTTTTGAATAGTAGTTACAAGAAGTCTAAAAATCGGGGGGGGGGGGGCATATGTTATGATACATAATAAAATTTTCATTAAAGATTAAATCTAATATCTGTATTATTTTTGCCTATTTTGGCCATTAAAATGTAGGTCTAAGAATATTATAAGACTTATTCAATGCCTAAATAAATGCGTAGAATCGGAGGCGGCCTTATATAGGGCATGTGTTAATTTAAAGGGCCATGAATATTTAGGCTGACGATGACAAAAGATTATTGCGTGCCCACAAAGCGTGGATCCTGGGTTGGTTGCCCAACTCGCCACCCCAAAAGGTTGTTGATTGAATGATTTATTAATTTTCTTTATTGATCTATTTAGTATATTTCTTACGTTTATATTTGACATAGGCCTACTTTATAATTGCAAATAATTAATTTAATAATTATAAATATAGGCCCTAATTGTAAATAAATCTTGTTTGTCTGCTTCACATTTTGATATAAAAAAAAGTATTTTTTTTTAAAGACCAAAGTAGGCTAGTATATAGATCTAATCCATAATCATATATAAGAACTTTGATTTAAAATCGCATATTAAATTTATTTAAGTACACCTATTCAGTTATTACAAAAGTCAGCATGCATCGATATGAGAAATATTTCTTAGAACTATAGGCCTATATATTATTAATACATTTAATATACGTTTTCGCACTTTTACAAATTACAGATGTATTTTAATAATTATTATAACTTGCTTGATGACAGATGACATTTCAATATGCATATCTTTTTATTTTTTAGCATCTCAAAACATAAATGATCTTTTAAAAACTGATCCAATAAAAGAAGTTATCATATTATGGGCCTACTAGGCGCAGTGTCTAAGTGGTTATGCACTTGTCTTCCGAACATGGGTAGGCCTACTGGGTTCGAATCTCAGTGAATAATGGGATTTTGAATTTCGTGATTTTTAAGGCACCCTTGAGTTCACCCAAACACTAATGGGTTGGTCGTTGTGCTGGCCACATGACACCTTGCTCGTTAACCTTTGGCCAAAGAAACAGATGAACTTAACATCATCTGCCCTATAGATGGGCAGGACACGTATCCAGAATGGAAGACAATCGCATCCCAAAACAACTCTTGTATGGCCAACTAAGCGAAGGAAAGCGCTCGCAGGGTGATCAAAGAAAGCGCTTCAGGGACACCCTCAAAGCTTCTCTGAAGGCGTTCAGCATTGACCCAGCCTAGGCATTTAGGAGACAGAGGCACAAGACAGAGCATCATGGCGTCACGCTGTGAAAACTGGCGCACAGGCTGCTGAGGAAAAGAGAACAAAGCTGGCAGAAGAACAACGCCAGAGAAGAAAAACAAGCCCAATGGCACTAGCTCCAGCTGGAATACCCTGCCCAGTGTGCGGCCGAACATTCCGGGCTCGCATAGGTCTCACCGGCCACACGAGGAGGCACAAAACCCCAGTGCAAAGCCCCTAGCCCCCTGGATGACAAAGGGGTCATCATCGAACCACGAAGGACGAATTATAGATAGATAGATAGATTATTATATGGTCTGAAAGGGGAACTTTGCTATACTTTTATTATACTGTTTCAAAAAAAAAAAAAGTTTACTATACTTATTACATTAATCATGAAAGAGCTAAATAATCAAATTGTGCACTTATTGACGCTAAAAAATATTATTTAAAATAGCGAGAAAATATAGCAAGTCGTTTATTAATATTATCATTAAAGAAATCCAAAAAGATATCCATTTTAATTTGGCCTATTATAAAACACAAGCCGATTTTTAGAGACAGTAGTATTATGGTCATCAAATAAAGTAAACACTACTGTTTTTCAACTCATAACATTTATATATAGATAGGATTAGAAATCAAGAAAGCAAAAGCTGTTAACAATCAAAATGCAGAAATATTTACTTTAAATTTGATTGGTTATTATTATAGTTATAAAGCAGGTCTACAGAAAGATATCTACAGTATTATTATGCTTTATAAAAAAAAGCTAGTGTTTCTACTGCCAACTAATTTGTTATATAGATAGTCTGTAGCGTGTGCTAATCTATTTTTTTCTACTAGACTGTGTCAGTTTGCAGACATAACAATTAAAAGCAGTGCTGGCTGTAAAGGTCTGCAGGTTTTACTTCTCGTCCTATATCTATATTTTTTGTTAACTCCATCAAACTCTGTTTTTTTTTCTTCGTCAAACAAACTACAAAAAAATAACGCAGTCTTAGTTGCAACAAAGACATTGAAATTACTTTGTGGTCGGCTGCTGGCTGCCTCTTCCGCTTCGTCATTTAAATAGATTGGCATTGACACAGGCCTTGCCTTCGACGTAGGTCTCTTTTTTCGAGTCCATCTACCAGAAGGAGTTCGACCAACTGAGAAACTTGGCACCTTAAACCTTTTGGGCTTATCTTTCTTGCCTGAGATCGAAAAAAAATAGCACCAGTTAAACCCTTACCAGTGCTTTTGATCTTGTAGTTGAGTACAGTGGAATAACCAGGACGTATATAAAACATCTCTGAAAACATTATTTGGCATTTCTCTCATTATTTGTAGACATTAGTGCACATGGAAAATAGATGTACAGCCCGTCGCTTGCACTAGAAAATTAATACTTTAAAAGCTTTGGGCAAAAATATGTCATTCTCAGAAAAAAAAAGTCTTGCCTCTTAACTAGATAGTAGGCCTACAAATGATAGTCTAGTAATGTATCTTCTCGCTTGCAAAGTCCATAATAGTAATATAAAAAATTATATATATATATATATATATATATATATATATATATATATAGACTAATAGAGGGAGAGAGAGAGGGGGGGGGGACTTTAAAAGATAGAGATCTGAATAGTATAGTATGTATTTTTTTAAAAGATAGAGATCTGAATAGTATAGTATGTATTTTCCTGCTTTCAGTATTTTCCATACTTTTAAGAATATTGTTTTAAAATTTAAACATTTAATCCAATTACTTTGAATGTTCAAAGCTGAAATGTTTGATTGGGCTCAGTCACTTTAAAAGATGTGTCGGCTATGTGTTTATGATGAAAACGTTAACGAACAATTCTTGCATTAGTAATTTCACCAACCTCCTAAATAATAAGGTGAGTAGGGCTACAAAACTATATATATATATATATATTGTGCTCTAGTTGAACTCTACAGATGCAAGAACTACTCACCCGCAGAGCCACTTCCTGGAGTTGACCGCAAACTAACCTCTAGTGGATCCACGCCACCGGAAGCAGAGCCGGGGCTATGGAGAACTTCTACGCTTCCATTGATACTGCTGCGAGAACGAGGCGAGATGGAGTCCTCATTGCCGACATCCTTGCTGGGTGTGTATGACCCTCGTTTTGAGGAATCTGAGAAATATAAATATATAAGAGTAATCGAATAATACGACAAATTTACAATTGAAAGCTTTACACTTGCAAAGTTTGTGATAAATGACCAAAAGTTTCTGTATTAAACTTTTTAGACTGGTAGCGGTAAGAAGTAATCGAATACTAATATTGAGCTTTTAATAGATTTATTAGTGGCGTGGGAGAAAGCCTGCCACTCTTATGTACCTATTCCAAAAGCGCAAATATAAATTGAAACTTTCCCTAAAATGTGTACACTCTATAGGAACAAAGTAAACTCTGGAAGGGTACGCTTTAATACCTGACTCCATAACTGTAATGATTAGGCCTACATCTCTATGAAAGATGTTCTTCTTTGCAATTTTTGAATCTGTCTTTTTTTTCTAAAGTTTCCGCACAAATTTGACCATTTTCTACACAATGTGTAAGGCAATACGTAAGGCTATCACGTGATACGCATTTTTTCATTATTTTATCAATATTATGACGTGGCTAAATGTGTTTATTTACAACTGGTGAATGAGGTCCATTGTTTTTGTTTAGCACAATTTCATGCTTTTTAACTTTCTCAACACGCTATGATCCTATCGTTTATCTGGACCAGGTGGAATGGGGGAGAGAGGGGGTATCTGATCACTTTTTTAAATGCATTTATATAAAATAAAGTGAATGACCTGTATTGAAACTCGAGGGCTAGAGGCGTCTAGAGGCTCTTCAGCCTCCTCGAGGACTAGAGCCTCTTCAGCCTCCTTAAGCTAATATACCAATATATACTTAACCATTGCTAGTTTCAAACTTTTATCTCTACAGAATTTAAAGGGGACTAATTCAACATATACCACCACATCAATCAAGTACAATTTCTTTCCCTTGTTCGAGTCTCCAAACCAAATAATTAATTGCCAGTAGTTAATAACTAATTTGTTAGTTTTTGAAATTGGTTCTTGTATTGTCATGTAGGCTAAAAGAAATAATTGAGTAAAATGTTCAGATTGATCCGAGATTGGGTGTGAAAGAAAGAACGTGTGCAAACTTTGACCAGACAGAGTGATGATATAAGCTTTGTTAAAAGTTGGACTATCTCATCTATCTGTCAATTAAATAACGCCAGAACTACTTACGTTGACCCATGGCAGCCTGGTCAGGTCAGCAAATACTTCGTCATTGATCTGAAAATTGAATTAAATTAAAAACTATTAACAGTATTACATATATAGCTGTTCGACAAAGCAATAAGCTACAAGACAATATGTTATCAATAAACATGAACCTGTTATAAAGCGTGTACACTCCAATGCATTTGTTTTATGACATAGCTTTTACTGAGTTATTGGCCTTGGTTAAGTTTAGAAGCGCAGCTCTTGGATTTAACATATAACTTCATGACACACTATTCAAAGCTCAATGACCCGTGAAATTGTATGCACTATTTGATATCGCACATCGCCACTCCTATCAGTTCAATGTTATCATATCATATTTAAAATGTTATCTTCGAGTCCATAGGAAATGAGAAATGTGCCTATCTTCGATCACGAAGGAGGAGCTATATACATATTTAAAAGTTTATATTCCGCGCTAATGGTCACTATGGCACAATGAAATGAATGTTATTTTAGATTAATTTGTCATGTACAATATTTCGACCAAATTACAATCTTATGGATTCAATAACAGATTCTGACGCAATACCTACAATGCCATTACCAGATGTCTTCTAGACAATCTAGCTTATTCGTATATGTTACAGTAAAAAAGTTTATCTTTTCTTATATGTTACAGACGTTACTTCAAAAAAAAAAAAAAAGAAGATAAGTACGTCCTACGCATTTCATATGTCAATCTTTTACGATATCAGGGCCAGCATTGGCAAACTAGGCAGCGGCCTTGGGCCTAGGACTGGTGAGAGGGCCTCGTACTTGGGTCAACTCTCAAACATAGCAGAACTCTATGGCTCTATGTCTACTAGCCTCGTTCTCAACATAGCAGAACTGTATGGCTCTATGTCTACTAGAATCTCTCTAAAGTCTCAATTCTCAAACATAACAGAACTCTATGGCTCTGTGTCTACTAGCCTCGTTCTCAGCATAGCAGAACTCTATGGCTCTATGTTTACTAGCCTCGTTCTCAACATTGCAGAACTGTATGGCTCTATGTCTACTAGAATCTCTCTAAAGTCTCAATTCTCAAACATAACTGTAGAATATTTGTACTACACAAATAACAAACTAGTGTTTAAGAGGGAAGACACATTAGGAACTCATTTATTACGTAAAACACTAGCGGTGTTGCACTGACGCGCGAGTGTGCAAATGTACATATCCTATACTCTTAAGCAAGCAATTCTTGTATATATATATATATATTTATTTATTTATTTATAAATTTTATTTCGAAAACGGCTCTAACGATTTTCTTTAAAATTTCAAGGTATGTGCGTATTAGTGAGAAAAAAATTCTGAACTCATTGGCCACATCGGGAAAACTCGAGTTCGACCGTTATTTCGATATGAAAATGTCTCAATTTAATTTTGGTCAGAATACTTTATGAATGAAATGGAAAATTTATGAATGAAAGTTTTCCATGACGAAAACGGGAAAAACGCTGCTTACGTCACTATGCTAACCTTACTACAATGCAAAAAAGAACGAGTTTTAAAGTATCAATGTACCTAATTAAACATTTGCGCACCATCTTATTGAAGATTGATTTATTATAGAACTATGGAAGGAAAGTAATGAAATTAAATGTACCGATGTATGATTAGTTATTGCGTTTTAAGTGCTTAATAAATTGTTTACACTTTAATTGCGTAGAGCGGTAAAGATTTCTCATTAATCTTCGGATTTGATGTCAAGCCTTATTATAATTATAATTTTGCTGGTAAAATTATGACCATGTGTTCATGCTTCAGTGTCTAATGTCCCGTATCAAAACAAAGGAAATGTTGATTACACAGCTGCTCTACTGCTCCTTACTTTCTCACACTGAACAAGATATCTAAACTTGGGGTTACCGTTAGGGCGTGGTGACGAAAGGCCCAGGAGATATATGAATGGAGGGATGTGTAAGAGCAGGCCATATCTTTCCATGGGCTGTAGCACCAGTAGCAGTAGTATATTCACTTTCTTAGTTATAAATTATTTAACCGAGCAAGGCTCGGCCACCTGATATTAATACTATTATGTTACAATAACAGAACTCTATGGCTCTATGTCTACTAGTCTAGCTCCAAGTCTCTACTATGTTTCAAAGTTTATATGCTCGAATGTTTAGATATATCTGTAAGATTACATATGTTAGGAAAGCATTGTTTCTTCATTTTGGTGAAATGTCGAAAAGTTATTTCTAGTCTAGTGACCATGAATCGTTCATGAAGCTCATTGGTGCTATCGGCGCTATATGAATTTAGGCTAACTTATTTGTTGATTTAGATAAGATAGGCCTACTGGAGGTTTTATAATTCATTGCGTATTTTTCGGTCTTATTTTTTTGGACCACCCAATTAACTCCGCATAGAACCTTCCTATTCGCTTCGCCTAGAGCCTCCAATTACCTAAGGTCGGCCCTGACTAAATGTTTCATTTATTTCTATTCAGTATTCAGTAAGAAGTCGAGGCAAAGCCCAATGGCCAGGAATAAAAAATTGACTTTTTCACTCTCTTGAAGATTTTCCCCTACCTTGTAATCATAACTTTACCCGCACATGTCTCGTTGACCCGTTATTAGTTCTCTGGACAAGCCAGGGGTCTCCGCTGCACCACATAAGTGTCGGACTGTGTCGGTATTCGGAAAACAGCATCGTTGTAGGTAGTGAAATACAAACGAAGGGGCCATTTATGTAATCGTCACTTTGTGCAATAGACTCGCTATTTAATGCTATGGTTGACCGACGCTACCATATTTAGCATTTCTCATAAGTAGCTTATAGAATCAGGGGCATATTTTAGCTATGAAGTAAGGTACTAAGGACAAGATTTACACAATTTTACAAGAGCTCATTCTCTTCACACAGTTTTCGACCGACTATAACCCTAGCTCATTCAGATTTATATAGGTCAGACTAAAATATGTCTATCTTGATGCGACTCAGGAAAAACGATGCAATGGCTTGTCTGTTAGTTGTGCAGATTGTGCTGAAGTCAACCTTGACACATGAAGTTAGAATACCAGCAACAACAACACACTTGACGCTAAGTTTGTATACACCCATACATATATATGTACATATGTGTTCCTCCCACCCTGCCCAAGACTCTTTCCTTTTTTTTTATTTACATAGAACTGAGGTATGCAAGCAAGCCTGGGGGAGAGGTGCAAGGATTAGGGTTGATTAATAGCTGCCTTGCGAGGAGTAGGTAGGAGTGTACAGATTTTTTTTTCTCTACTTGATATTAAGACTAGCCAAGGAGACATTCTATTTTGTTGGCTATAGACGCAACAAGCTACATAGGACATTCATTTGGATTCTATTCATTTGTAGTATTTGAATCATTGAAATGGTTCAACTGGATCTACTACCTACCTCGCAAAAGTCACATAATAAAAAGCGTCTTATTGAATAGATCTATATAAAAAAATTGCGATAGGTTTATAGCCTCTTTGCATTGTCCTGCGTTTGTCCTAATCACTAAAAGAGTAGACGTAGGTGAAACAAGAAAAAAATTTTTTTTAAAGGCAATGTGTCCATTATTAAACTTCAAGTGTAATAAAATAATGAACAAAATATTTTTTTTGAAGTATTTTGTTCAATTCGGATATCGATTCGGATAACTTACGCAGGTTCTGATTCGGCCGGCGATTCGAACAACGAGCTTAAAACTCCTTGGTTCGGAAGCTTAACCACTCATCCGCCAAGACTCCCTAAATAGCACATGCTGTCAGTTTTAAAAATCGAACCATGTAAAGAGACGGAACAATGCCATTAACTCTATAAGACCTAGAATAAGGGGTCGTTCGTAAATGACGTCACGCAAAAAATGACTTTTTTTTTACCCCCTCCTCCTCCCTAGTCACAAAGTGTCACAAATTCTCGGACCCCTCCCTCCTCCCTAGTCACAAAGTGTCACAAATTCTCAGACCCCGCCCTCCACCCTAGTCACAAAGTGTTACAAATTCTCAGACCCCTGCCTCCTCCCTAGTCACAAAGTGTCACAAATTCTCAGACCCCTCCCTCCTCCCTAGTCACAAAGTGTCACAAATTCTCAGACCCCTCCCTCCTCCCCCCCCCCTGCGTCACGTCACAAAATAAAAAAAATATATTTATTTAAAATTATTTATTTCTCATCACTTTTTTTTTCTCAAAGAGGTTTCATGTGCTCATCGATAGTATGCACGGGAAGATTTTCTTCTTCTGATTGAGGAGCTGACTCGAAAATTAAATTATCTTCAATGAGATCTTCATCTATTGATTCCACACTCTCCTCACCTGCGTTTCCTAAAACTACAAGGATTGTCTTTTTTTTTAAATAATTTTTTTGGCTTTCTGTGCTCGTGTTTTTTTGGATGGTGGGATGAACTTTTTTGTGATTTTTCAAAAGAGTTAACGATGCAAAGTCCACACTCACAATTTTTTTTTCTGAAGTTGTTTCGAAGATTGTTGAAGATTTTAAAAAAAATATTTTATTTGTGTTTTTCTGAATTTTAGATTTGTGACGTCACAAAATCGCTACCCCCCTACCCCTTGTCACAAGGTGTCACAAATTCTCAACCCCCTCCCCCCTAGAGCGTGACGTCATTTACGAACGACCCCCTAAACAGCCAAAAGGAAAAGAAAATAATGGATAGTTTTTGGCGTCACTTGCCTAGCAACAAGAACTATTGGGTGATAAGAAGCCTAAGGTGTCAAAGATGTCTCGTCTTGGTTTGTGGGACTTGGTGTCAGTCGATGTCTAAGTTGGTGGTGGGCACACAAAGACAGAGAGGTCAATCAATAACAGGATTAGTGACATCATCAAACGATTACGGCCTTGACTCCCTTTTTCTAATAATGCTCAACTCCCCAGCAACTTTCCTTTTGCCTGTACTCTTGCGCTCAGGAAAGTAGGCCCCGCACTTTGTCTGTGCTATTACAGCTCTTTTAATTTTTTCTTATAGAGATTCTGATGAGCAGACGCCTTGTAGTCATTATCATTGTTGGTATTGCTATATCCCTGCTCGTGTGGTATGTGCATTGAACTGTCGACACAATGGTCCCGAGTTTAAACCTGCCCTCCTCTTTCTTCCATGTCGAGGTGCAGGTTTGATGACGCAATCATCGTCATCTCTAAAGCAACGACCGAAACGTCAATAGCAAACTTGTCTACGTGTATAAATATAGACCTAAATAACGA
>JADKLZ010005243.1:24519747-24531778 GCA_021533235.1 Biomphalaria straminea
AAAAAAAAAAAACTTTGTAAAGAACTTCATTCTAATTCCACGTTTTCAACTCTTGAGTCTCCTCCTGAAACATACAACGAAAAGCTCAACTGCCAAGGGCACTTAAATTAAGTTGACAAGGGCAGTTAATTATTAGTTCACATTTTTCTTCTTACCTCAAGTCGTTATTAAGCAGGCCACGTCTGTTTTTAACTAACAAACTTGTTTTGTTTTTTTACACAACTAAACAAAAACTAAATTGTGATCTCTAGTCGAAATGAAAATGCAAATAAGGAGTAGTAAAAAAAAAGGAAGAAATAACAATACTAATCTAATTGACTTTTGTGCTTTTGTCCTATTCTGTTTATTTTTACAAAGAAGGGGATTCCTTATTGTGATCCTAATTGCAACAATGGAATGCAATGTATACATAGGGCCCCATCGGTCCAACAGGTTAAGGGATAGGTGAAGGTGAAAGTATACATAACGTTATGTAGATCAGCGTTCAGCAGCAAATAAGTTAACTATATGCCTGGTACGAGGTTGACTATTATATACATGCCATAATAGTTTCACATGTTTATGGAGAGAACAAAACAAGAACTGGTATGTGACCCTCAACACGCTCTCATACCATTGTCCCCGTTCGTTCCTTCCATTTTATTTTTTTCTTCCTTCTTTCTTCTTTTCGTTTTCTTTCTTGCTTTTCTTTCCTTCTCTTTGTATTTCTTTCCGTCTCTTTGTATTTCTTTTATTCTCTTTGTATTTCTTTCCTTCTCTTTGTATTTATTTCGTTCTCTTTGTATTTCTTTCCTTCTCTTTGTATTTCTTTCCTTCTCTTTGTATTTCTTTCATTCTCTTTGTATTTCTTTCATTCTCTGTCTTTTTCTTTCAGTTTTTTTTCTCCACATCCATGTCATTGTTGTTTGCCCATCATTCTGTTTAAGAAGGAACTTCCGGTCAAGTCAAAACATGTTCTTGAGGGCATGTCCACTTATCTAAAACTCAGCACCAGACATGACCTGCCATCCAACGGACAGACCTGGACAAACAGGACCAATGTCCGACACTCATTTAATCTCTTCTTTATTTATTACTAGATCCAATCATTACCTACGTGGTGTGACCTGGAGTCTGAGTAGCCAGGTATTTAAAACAGATATTAGAAGACCTGTTCCCATGTTTAAAATGTGTTCTAAAATAAAATAGAATGTAAAGATAAAACTGAATATTTAATAATTTTTTAAATTTCAAATCTTATCACCACTGCCCCTTAAAAAAAAGGCTATGAGATGAGATTTATAGACTAGATACAGCGCTATTCTATGTCTATGATACTAAATTAATTATTTTATCTTATTATATGTTTGTATTTTTTATAATGATTTACTAAAAACGAATTCTCTTAGACACAGCCAGAATTAAAGTTTGTTTACGGTAAACAAATTATTTGTAATATCCGAGTGTCCTCAGAAACAATTAGAAGATGCTATGAAATCTCTCTATAGCGACCTCTCTCTCTCTCTCTCTGAGAAAAAGATTCGTATGAAGCATATTTTGTCACAGAAGACGATTGTTATTATTATTATTTTAGAAAAGAATTTATCTTCATTTTGTGGCCCTGCCAGGGCAGAGCTTCGTTAAATGGGAAACAAAGTTCAATGTAGTCTCCTCAATAGTGTCCTTTGAGGAATTTTCTAATGATGTGGCAGGTCTGCAGCAGTACTGCCCTCTGACAGGTAACGAGGATCGTATGAATGCTTAAGGCTTCGAATGTGTCTTTGAGGTCAGTTGTTATTATCCCTTAAATATTAGGAATGCTTAAGGCTTCGAATGTGTCTTTGAGGTCAGTTGTTATTATCCCTTAAATCTTAGGAATGCTTAAGGCTTCGAATGTGTCTTTGAGGTCAGTTGTTATTATCCCTTAAATCTTAGGAATGCTTAAGGCTTCGAATGTGTCTTTGCGGTCAATTGTCATTATCTCTTTAAGTTGATATAACAACAGGGTATATTGTTATTTTATTATTGTTATTATTATTATTACGCACTTGCGGCCCTTACTACTGTCCTAACTAACTAACCAACCATCCTTCTGTTAAGCTCGATATGCGTTGATTCTTGTCTCTGCTTGTAGTCCGGTCTGAGTATAACGTCACCAAACAGATACACAATGGCATCGTGGTTCTGGGCGGTCTCTTCAATTATCCCCACGTCATGCACATCTGCTTAGCATCTGCATCCAAATTTCTGTGCCATGTTTTTCTTGGCCATCTCTTCCATATTTCTTGAGGGTACCAGGTGAAGGCTTGTGTTGATTTTCGTTGAAGAGCATTCATTGAAGAGCAGCGGAATGTATTATCGTCTGTTGTGGACTGGGGAATTATCTTGTGATGCTACAGATCTACTGCAATACTGTTCTCTTGTCAGATATCACGAATCTCACTTTTTGAGGTCAGCCACTGAAACCTTTTCGTCAGACAACAAATATGGCGTGATAATAATTTTATTCCTTTTCTAATTACTGTCATTATTGTGCGCTTGACTTTTGACACTTCAAGATGGCTGCCTGTATACGGTCACGTGGTATGTGCTTCGGAATTCAAGTTACAAACTATGACTTCTGCCTCTCCCCTGCGAAGATTTAGACTAAAGACTAGGATGAAATAAAATTCATTTATGAAGGAACGTCCGAAGATTAAAAAAACAAACCAACCTTACTTAAACTTTTTTTTTCTTTTAAGTTGGTCGCAGGTAAAAGTTTTCCGTCATTTCAATGATCATGTTTCTTCCCCCTTAGTTTTATTTTATGCAATTACCTTCTCCTTGTTTGTCCACACCTTCCCAGCTCGTTCATTTAGCAACTGATTGTTATAGAACAAATAACAAGAGATAATAACTGTAATAGATACCCACACACACACATACGGCAAACCACACAATCCCACCCACTCACGCAGACACTTATACGCCTACATTGAACCTTGACCTTGATGGCTGCACTTTACCTTTCAAAGCAACAGACTAGCTGGTTTGATCGCTTCAATTTTGTTTTCTTTGGTTCACTTTAAACCCGATTTAGACCAAAAGACAATGCATACAAATGCTGCGTCTGTAGATCTAGTATATTTGTAGAAACGAGATATATAAAGAAAAAAAGTTAAATAGAAAAAAAATCTAGAGATTGAATAGGATTACAAGATATAAGGACTTAAATTCTCTTTTTTTAAAAAGTGGTTCACTAAATAAAGTACAATATGTTACCGAAGGGGGAAGAGATCTTAAAAATGTTAAACAGTGGGAGGATATCTCACTGATGTAACGATGGGAGGATATCTCACTGATGTAAAAGATGGGGAGGATTTCTCACTACGGTAAACTGACCGGGGGGGGGTTATCTCACACATAAAAAATAGTGGATTATTTTACTAAAGTTACCAGAAGGAGATATATCACTCATGTAAAACAGGGGATGTCTTACTAATGTTTAAATGGGAAAGGGATATCTCACTATGATTTAGAGGGAAATGTTTGATTCAATTGTTAAAATAGATTCTAGTTGTGCCTGTTTTATTGTATACGACCTCAATCTGCCAGTGTTGCTCTATACAATCTAGCGGATTGTACACTGTAAGTCAAATCTGCATAATCTATTTTTGTCAATATGATCTTGGCCACACCTTTACTCTACCCATAAAGAATAAAATAAAAAAAAAGTTAAAAAAAAATGTTTTCCAAATAGGTAAACATTCGTTTAAATTGCCGAGTGAATGGCCAATGTTGTGACATGTGTCCTTGCCAACTACAAAACTAGAGAGATTCAACTCCTTGACATTATTTTTATAACACCTTCTCTCAGGTCGTAAATACAACTACACACAGATAGCCTACATACAAAACACCTACATACATATATAGATACATACATACATAGATACATACATACATACATACAAACATGCATACAACCATTCACAAATGGAACAATAAAGATTGCTAACTCGACCAGCTAAAAATAATCTGCTAGAATATACTAAAGAAGAAAAATTAAATGATGATTTGTTTAAGGTTAATATTCATAATGAAGCCATGAGTAAGTAGATGAGTGCACAGAGGTCCAAAGGGACCATGTAGGCCTATTGGTTTATCATTTTCTTAATTTACGCAGTATATTGTCTCATTGTAGAAGGATTAGAAAAAAACATATTGGCGCACTTAGATCTGTGTATAAAACACTAAGCTAATTAAGGGTAACGTCAATTAGCTAATCAAGGGTAACGTCAATTAGCTAATCAAGGGTAGCGTCAATTATTTCATATATAAATATTAAAAGCAAGGGTGTGCAAATAGAAAACAATTATTAACTCTTTCTCTCCTAATTGAAGATACCATCGTTGATTTGACCTTATCAAATTACATTAATTAAATTAATGTTTATTTTACTTTCTGTTCTATAAAAAGAACGGCTTTAACAGTCTGTAGATGAGAGGCTCAGAGAAGAACAAGCAGGATTCCGAAGAGGCAGAACTTGTGCAGAGCAGATTTTCGTTCTACGAAATATCATAGAACAAAGTCTTGAGTACCAACAACGGCTAGCGATAAGTTTCGTAGACTTTAAGAAAGCATTTGATAGTGTCCACCGAGAATCACTTTGGAAAATAGCTAGAGAATACGGCATCGCAAAAAAATTTGTCCAGATCCTACGACACCTACACAGTCAGTCTAGTTGCTGCATTAAAACAGAAGGAGGAACAACAGAGTTTTTTTTAGCATCGAGACAGGTGTGAGACAGGGGTGCATCTTATCCCCCTTTTCTTTTTCCTCCTAGCCATCGACTACATAATGAGGAAAGCAATGAACCAGACTGCCTTTGGTATTCCATGGTGTGAACAAAACCGAATGACGGACTTGGACTTCGCCGATGACGTTGCACTACTCGGGGCTACAAATAAAAGTATACAAGAAATGACGGAGAGCCTAGATAGAGAGGCACCCAAAATTGGCCTCCGCATAAACTTGGATAAGACAAAAATTTTGCGAGTGGGATATAAAGCAAAGGGTGGCCCT
Source organism: Biomphalaria straminea (assembly GCA_021533235.1). Taxonomy (NCBI): domain Eukaryota; kingdom Metazoa; phylum Mollusca; class Gastropoda; family Planorbidae; genus Biomphalaria; species Biomphalaria straminea. The sequence continues at coordinate 24,524,791 of JADKLZ010005243.1, forward strand.
GTCAGACATGGCGAGTCAAGGCTTGAAGAGTTGGACAAGTTCACTTACCTTGGCAGCATCATAACAAATGATGGAGATGCATACCATGATGTAGTGTGTCGAATAGGAAAGGCAGGGAGCATTTTCCAAAAGCTGCAACCTATTTGGACAAGCCAAGCCATTGTACTCGAGACAAAAATACACCTTCTCAACACAATCGTCATTCCAACTGCAACATATGCATGTGAGACATGGAAATCATCTGTCAAAATTGAGAAGAGACTAAATGTGGCTCAACAAAAATGGCTGAGACGGATTCTGAGAGTCTGAGAGACCCACAGATCGGGTCTCAAACAAGGAAATCCTATGCCGAACTGGGAGTCGAACACTCAGTGAGGTTGTGACAGAACGTCGCATGAGGTTTGCGGGACATGTTCTACGACAAAATGAACTACGCATACCAAGAATTGCGATGACATGGAGGCCAATACAAGGAAAGTGCAAACAGGGACGTCCTCGTATAACTTGGCGTCATACCTTCATGGAGGACCTCAGAAAAGTGGACATCAGATGGGAGGAGGCTTCAGACATTGCCAATGACAGATCTTTATGGAGACAGCTTGCCGACCAATGCGCCGAACGGCGCGGGAGGACCTAAGTCTAAGTAAGTACGTCTATAAAAAGAGCATGCATTCCCTTTAGTTCTATACCACATGAAACATTTTCTGAAAACAATCGAAAAAAACTATTGAAGCTTAATCATAAAAAGGTAGTGAAATAGTAATGAGCAAAATAAAGAATTCCGTCGAAAAGGGAAAAAATAATGACGGAGAGAAAGAGTTAAAGCATTGAAACTATGTTTAGTCTTATTCTATCCATGCGATCACAAACTGTGGATGTCTCTGAAAGAGTCTCCCCGTTAAGGGATAAAGAAATTGAAATACGAACTCTAGCATATGATTAAATGTGTAATATAGTTGCAATGGGCTGTGGTTATGAGAGGTTATGGTGTTGTTTTAGGATTCAATCCCTTTTAGGTTGAAACCCACCGTCAAGTAAAAAAATAAAATCAGTAAAACATCTGACACTACATTCCATGAGCGTAGACAATTGAGGTTTTAAGGTTACCCCTCCCAATAAAAAAAAAAAAAACTACAGTAAAACTACAGTCACCAAATTCTAAGAGTGGTTTAGGGGTTAAAACTCCCTTCCAATAAAAAAATAAATAAAATCTACAGTCACTAAACTACATTAATGTACCTTTTTGTTTTTTGTATAGGTTGACCGAGAGTCATTCTCTATGGGCAACTCGCGTCTGGCTCAAGAAAAACTGGTTGCCCCCACCTCCGTTATGTGGATGTTATAAAGCGGGACCCAAGAACAGTCAACATTGATACTGACCATTGGGAAGACATAGTCTTAAGCCGCACTAGTTGGAGAGAGACGGTGACCAAAAAAGAAAGATCTAGGGACAGTAAAAAAAACAAACAAACATGGGCCTCAGCTCTGGAAGAAAAGCGTGCCATAGGGAAAAATGGCGGCTTCATCTACCAACATATCGAAAGCCACCTTAACATGTGATGTATGTATATATGTGGACGGAAGTTTCTCTCCAAAATAGGGCTCCACAGTCACATGAAAAAGTTTAGGAAATGAACCATAGTCGTTCTACGACTGAAGGAGGCCAACAACCCCAACCCTTTTTTTCCCCCCCAAAAAAATAAAAGAACACCGAAATTCCAAAATCGTTGAAGTTAACCCCCCCCCCCTCCAATAAAAAAAACAACAAAGAAAAAAAAGCTAAAGCAAAACTGCTACTAACACATTCTTTGAAATCGTAGTGAGAAGTGGGGGAGGTTGGTTTGAACCCTTCACCAATAAACGTTACTGGATTCCATTAATGTGGTAAATCTTCAAGACATTCAAGCAACAAATGGAGAAAAATTAAAACACCGTCATCCAATTGCAGGAGGGATTAAGGTTCAACCCCCTCCTAATAAATTAGGTAGGCAAAACTATAGTTAAGAGTGTAGCAAAGTGGGATTTTGAGACTCTGCCCCCTCCCCCCAGTTGCTGGAATCCATAAAGAAAATCTACGACGTTTCAAGCCATTTTCTAAAAACGAAATAAAGCAAACTAAATTCATTTGAGTTTCAATCCTACCCCAAATAAAACATTTAATTTTTTGTTCTACCACTCGATGGGCTCTAATAATAAAAAGTCAGTGATAAGCAGATTGGATATTTTACTTTTTCTTTTTTGCTAGACGAATAGAAAGAGTAGGCGTTGTAGACACCTCCCCAAGGTCAATGGATGGATATGCACTAATTACCATCATTCCACTAACTCCAGAAAAAAAAAATATTCTAGCGCACAAAAGATCGCCGATAGCTTTTTTTTCCTAAGTATTTTTTTTATTATTTTTCAATCGGATATTGTAACTGATAATTTTTATGTAAAAAAAAAAAAAAAAAAAGAAACATAATGAAATGGTTCATTTTATTAAAAGGTTTAAAATATACACATATCTGGGGTTAAAAACATGACATACAAAGTACTGCTGATGTGGTGTTTCCGTGTTTCAGATGTTGTGGAATTTCGACCTTTGTCGTTTGTTTGTTTTCTATGTTTTAAATGTTCCTTCAAAGTTGAAGAAAATTTAACTCTTGGTCCTAAACCTCTCGCAGGACGACAGGGGATAGCAGTGTAGAACATTGGAGTATTGAGATGATAGAACGACAGTCCAGCGCGCATACAGCACGGCCAGGCAGCCATCCATCGTGCTTGATTCCAATTCTTCGTATTTTTGTACTGAATTTTGTTCTCAATATGTTACATAGACAGTAACAGCGTTATGACCTACTAATAAATTTAAAATAAATCCTCAAAATGAGTAGAATATATAATGAAAAAAACTTACAATCTCAAAGAATGTGTTTGTCAAGAGAAAATTAGCGAGTAAAGTATTAACCAATTATTTGTATTTAAAAGTTGTTATCACCTGAATAAAATCTTAAACTTTTTTTAGGGCGGGGAGGGGGAAGATTAAAGATGGTAATGAGAAGCAAAAAAGAAAAAAAAACAGAAGCGACTTGCGTCCCTTTTATCACGAAACCCCATTTGTCACACCCTGGGAAACAAATGTGTCGCCGCCCCTGTGTCCTGTCTCCGCTCTACATTTCTGTCTGTGATGGTGTGGTCTAGCTTGAGGGGGCCATTTATTTCTTACCTCGTAACTCATTAAGCTTACCTCCCTTGACTCTCCCCCCTTCTCTATTTAGCTATTTACCATTGCTCCCTTTCCTCGATCCTATACTACTGGCAACATTCTTTACAAAAATAGATTGTCTATTCTTGTACCGGGCTTAAACAGTTTTATGGAGAAATGGCTACACACACGATTGTTTGTAACCTAGATACTTATACTTATAGGCTGTACGTAACATTGCCAGTGGCGTAACGTTGATGTAACCTGTTAAAGTTTGGCACGCTCAAACACTGGGACTCTACATGAGAACTAGAGGAATTATTTTTAAGAAAAGAGGGGGGGAGGGATAGATAAAGAGGACACCTACACATTAATTTTTAAGTCCTTTGTAATCCACCACCACTCTTCTTTTTTTTTTTTAATTTTAAATTTTGAGGTGGCTTTAATTAATTCTCTATTGTTTTCGTATATGGAAGTCTACAAGGCATGCGTTATGAGTACACTACTGTATGGCAGTGAATCATGGACCACCTACACAAAGCAAGAGAGAAAAATTAAACTCATTCCATTTGCGATGTCATCGTAGGATCTCGAAAATCACATGGAAAGAAAAAGTGTGCAATACTGAGATCCTTGCACGAACAGGTATTCCCAGCATCTCAGACAACGCCGCCTGCGCTGGCTTGGACATGTTCGCCGGATGGAAAACGATCGCATACCGAAAGTCATCCTCTACAGACAACTCGCAACTGGCTCAAGACAAACTGGTCGCTCCCCACCTCCGTTACATAGATGTAATGAAACAAGACTTCAAATCAGTGAACATCAATACTGACCATTGGGAAGACATATCTCTAGACAGCACCAGATGGAGAGAGACAGTGACCAAGAAAGCTATGGACAGCGAAAGAGCATGGGCCTCAGCTCTGGAAGAAAAACGGACAATGCGAAAAATGGCCAGCTCCTCTACCACTGGAGTGACGGGAGTGTCGCTCCAAAATAAGGCTCCACAGTCACACGACGAATTGTGCGAGATGAACCATAGTTGTTCTACGACTGAAGGAGGAGGCCAATGAATGAATATTGAAGTCAAACTAATGAACTGTGCCAGAAATTGAGACCTAATATTTTCAAATAGTAAATACGAAATACACATCGTAAACAAATTACAAATTGACTTCTAGTAGCTTCGAGTTTCTACACTGAAGAGTAAATTAAGCAGGAGAGATAATTCATTTCCGCTAACTCATCGATGTGTCCAACACGGTTCGAGATAAAACGCTTTTATGAACCTTGACCGCGAAAGGCTTTTATCCCGAGGCTAGGGGAAGGATTGGCGCTTCACTGACCCTTCTGCATTGAGACTAGATGCTCATGTGATCGCATCCGTTTGTTCATGGGTCACGGTCCCTTTACCAAATGCAATGGGTTCCCCCATCCCGTGCGAGGCCGGAGGCCAATCACACGATGGGGAAAACTCCATATTCCTAAAATGTACCGTCGCGTTTTATGGAGGAGCCATCACCGCACGTATAGTCACCGATGGGGAACGGTTTGACGGCTAGTCTTCCTTTCATCCATACCAAGTGCATGTATGTTCGCAAGAAAAAACTCTGGTAGCCAACTGGAGGCTTCTCTTCCGGGCAGACGTTTCCACGCAGGCGCCACGCCGAGGCGACAGGTGCATAACCTCAGCGTTGTAGCTACAGAACATTCGGAAACTTTCCATTTCTAAACGGCCTTTGGAAACCTCCAAACAGAAGAGATGGAATTTGTTTCATTGAGTCCATAAGTTCCAAAGCTTCAAGTTAAGTTTGCTCTTGTGAATTTGTTCTCTCTTTTTATGAATTTAAATTTGAACATTAAATTATTTTACTTCAAAAGAGAAGCTAATTCTTCAACAATACTGAAATCCCAGGCATACATTAGGATAATGGGTTGTTAGATTTATTGTCTGACAATACCTATACGTACTCACCACCCAAAGCCATTGTTCCAAAAGGCTAAAGGTCGTTATGCTAATTGAAAATGAGCTCTCTAAATATTTCTGTTTATCGTTTATTAAAAAATCTTCTACTGGTAGGTCTACGTCTAAAATGTACAAAACAAAACAATTCAAGTATAAGCCTACAGACATACCATGCACACACACACACATTCACACACACACACACACATTCACACACACAAAGGCCTATAGTAGCACCCACTATAACTGACTATGTCGACAAATAAGCGCCATCTGTCTACTGACACATCTCGCCAAGAGTTACATCCCTTCCTGTACATTCCGACTTGACTAAAGCACTGACACACATAACAATATACTTGTACACCTAGAGTCATTCAGGCGAAAAACTATTCACTATTCACTGCTATAATAGATCTAGATCTAGTTCGCTAAACACAGCTTTATTTGCCACTGTGCAAGATCAGAAAGGTATAGATCTACATTGTACAGTAATGTACACACACTCCATTCATACATATAATTCTAATTTTTCTTTTTTTAAAGTTAACATAAAAATCAAACTTACAAACTTTATTTTCTTTAGAGCTCACTATTTTCAGTAGGTCTACATATTGTCCATTATTTGCTCTTCATTACTAATCCCACGGGCACAAAGCATGAGCATACTAAATATCAAATAGGCAAAAGATCCTTTGGAATTTGACAATTATAACAGAGAAATCTGGCCTACTTAAGACTGCCACAACAAAACTTTAGGATTGTAGATCGCATTCACATTCTTGTGTCTTGGAATGTTGCCAAAAAAAAAGTATGTAGTTAACAATACAGAAGTCTTTTGATAGAAGAAGAAATCAAATACGAAACCGAGAAATAAATTACAATCTTGCATAACATTACACGCCACTATGCCAGGAGGTAATCAAGGACACTCGCACGCAATGCTATTGAAAGCAAAAAAGGGGCGAAGGACCGAGTTATTCTTTAAAGATAATTTACATACCAAAGACCTTTATATCTTATATAATACAGACGTTACTTCAAAAAAAGATGATGATTACGTCCTACGCGTCATGCATTCAGTCATGCATATTAACCAATGACTTAAACTCTGCCAAGTCACTGGTTTTCCTGGCTAGCTCAGGCAACACATTCCATGCTCTAATGGCACTAGGGAAGAAAGAGCATTTGTACACATTTGTCTATGGTACTTACATATGAGCACATACTGATAGATCGACCTTATGCATAGATACCAGAACTTGCATAAAGATGCTAATCATTGTGAAATTGACTGCATACTACTACATTCATTTTGCATTGGCTAGCTCCTAAACCTCTGCTAACAGACCAGACAATTACCATTATTGATCTTTTTCTGAAACTAGCTAGGCAAGAATAAAATTTAAAGTCAAAATAAACAGAATGAGCCAATAGAAAAAAGTAAGGTCATATCAAAGCCTTTTACTAAACCTAAAACATTGAACAATAACACTTTCCTGACTTGAGAGTAATAACTTTTTTATCAAATGACTGTCTACGCATTGTATTGGAAACTAAAGGGCCTTGCAAAATATACCTCGCCCACGCCAAATTTATGTAATGCGCCGCACCTGTTTCTGTTACCCCAGGGAAATCTAATTGAGAAGAAATTGCACCTGAAGTAAGAAATAATAACCTGCTCTCGGCAAAGAAGTGATCACTCCACAAGAAGATATGGTCTTGTGCTTCATCAGCTATCTCCACAAGAAAATATGGTCTTGTGCTTCATCAGCTATCTCCACTAGAAGATATGGTCTTGTGCTTCATCAGCTATCTCCACAAGAAGATAT
>JADKLZ010005243.1:24536394-24554988 GCA_021533235.1 Biomphalaria straminea
AATATTTTATTATCATAGTGATGTAGCCATGGCCTTGACAATACTAGTAGATAATAGTCTACTACAATCTTATATATATAGCTCCTCCTTTGTAGATCGAATCTACAATCTAGTTGACTGTTCAAGAGGATGTCTCATCTTATTTTCAAAATGATACACAAAAATGTCACTTTTTTCTTGTTTACATATCAATAAATTAATTGAATTAACTTCTAAGAATTCAATGTATTTATTATGATTTAGATATGAAGCTAAAAAAAAGTGTCATAGTAGCAATGATAAGGAAACTTTGATAGATTATTAAATCTATCTATAACTTTCTCTCTCAAGATGCAAAGTAATTGAACAACTAGAACAGTACTACATGTTCATAGTAATTTTCAAAATTGCATGAATCTATTCAAGCAAACTTATATAGCATTGACCATTATTCTTGACATTAGAATCACTTGATAGAAAACCAGACAAATTTTCTATAATACATTTTAAATCTGCTTCATATATCCTGTCCAGACCATCCAGGATATGAAAAAAAAATGATTTTAAACATTTAATACAGTTGAAAAATAATGTCTACATATTTCAGTTATTAGAATGCTTTTATTAAACATATAATAAAAAATCATGTCTACATCTTTCAGCATTAAAAAAAGATTCTGTTGAGCTTTTTATACATTTGAAATATAATGTCTAGATCTTTCAGTTCATGATAAAAACTGATTTGAAACATATCTTCAGGAATGTTGCACTGATCTCATAAGTCAGACAGAAGTCACAAGACAAGGTTTTACATTCTTGTCTAGTTCAAGGATGAAAGCAATAAATACTCAAACTGCTAGACACATTTCATGGTTTTACATGTCTAGGACATTTTATTTTTTTTTACATCTGTGACCCCAGAAACAGGAGGATCTAGTGAACAAGACTTGTACTGAAGGAATGAGGATCCAAGGGAAATAACTTCGTATATAGCATTAATCATGTACAACCACCACCCTAATGAATCTTACAAACGTATCTTTCAAAAACCTTTCCAAAAGAAAGAAATTTACCACATTTTGTAACTTTAATGTAAGCCTAATCAGTCTTGTTAATAAGTTATATTGATTCATTAATTTCTCTGCTGGTTAATGCAATTCATTCTATGGCACATGAAAAGAAAAAATAAATACTAATAAACATTAGTAGTGGTATGTATCACCTAATAATTTCAAGAGTTGCATAGCCTAGGCTTCAATCTCTTACCTAATAGAATTTTGTAAGATTCTCAATGTACTCTGAAATTAACAGTAGAGAGTTAATGTTTCTTGTATCTAAACAGAATGAGCATAAGTAACATGAGTAACATACAAGGTATTATATACTTACAAATGTGCAAAAAGAGATAGTTGTTCCATATTCCAATAGTTTCTAATTATGTAACATAATCTCAGTTACCTAGTTTAGAAATTTCATGAATTTTATGTTTCTGTGATCAGATGAATAGTGTAGAAAACGGAAGTCTTTTTTTTATTGATTTGAATAAACAAAAATTAAATTGATATACAAAAATGTTCGTTTAGCTGAAGGTCTTAATTCTATAGAACCTGTGTGTTACCAACCCTAATTGCTGTGGATCCTAATCCTGATAAGCCCTTTAGCACTCTTTGCATATGTGTTTAATTTTTCTGTTAAACAAAGAACTGTTTTTTTTTAAAACAAATATGAAATTAAAGAATGATAGACCACTATTTATAATAGCTATAAATATATTTTTAAAAGTAGAATCTATATAGGTAAGAAGGTCAATTAAAAAACAACAACCTAGTCCAATAAAAACAGTAACAAAATTATTTCATAAATTAAATTATTTTACACTAGTATATATAAAATGTATATATTATATGTTATATTTTAATCTCACATTTTAATTTGTATTCAAATAAAAATAATTTCTCTAAGAAGTAAATTGAATTGATTGCATGAAGAAGCTGAGCAGGGAAATGTATCAGCAGTGACACTGGACCTGTGTGGGAGCTACAAGGCACTACTGCTACACAGCAGAGTATTGCTAGGTCACCACAAGAAGTGCTCATCTCAAATCAAAGATTGTATCAAGTATATAGTACAATAACACAGTGCTTACAGAAGTAAAGTCCCCTTCCAAACCTAGCACTTTAAGGGGCAAATGATTTAATGTTCATCTGATTTTTTTTCTTTGTGGCCACTGAGGATGCCATGTGGATAGCCCAATGATCTTTAACCAGTATTGTAAACAAAATTTATAGCAGAATAAACAATATGAAAAATAAAAGTTACCCCAAAATTATTAAAACAAAAGGCTAAGTGACTATTAAAACCACTCAAACAAAATAAGCTACTAAAATTGTCCCCATCACATAAAAATTGACTAATATTAACAATTGTTCAATGTTTATTCAATTAACATTAAGCAGTGCTTTAGATCTGTGAAAAATATATTTTAAAAAATATTAAATGATTTTTAAAAAAATTACAATTAAATAAACCTTCTATTTCAATTATATTTACAATTTAAAAACAAAGCAAGGAAAGATAATTGGAATGCACTGACATAGACAAAAATCATGTATTTTACATTTAAATATGGAAAACTAAATTTAAAAATGACAAACTAATTTCATAAAACATATTTGAATATAAAATATTTGCAGTACAGTTTAAAAAAAAAAACTTAATTTGCACTATTCTAAGACTTGGATGGAAAAAGGAACTAAATATAAAACTTGGGAGAAGCAAATACTGTTGTGGTCTTGTTAAAGAAGATGACTTGATCAAAGAAACTGTTTGAGAACATCGACAACCTTGTCCTCTTCCTTCCAGCGCTGCATAATCTGTCAAAACAACAAACTCTGAGGAACAGTTCACATCTGAGATACTTCTAACAGACTAATTGCATTTACAGTCAGAAGAAGACTTTTACACCTTCACAGCAGCAATTTTTGACAAATGTAAAATTTTCTTTTCCTAACACTTAAGAAAAAAAGAATTGCTGTATATAACCTAAACTACAAACTTGTACTAAAATACTTACATGTCCCCAAATATCAACTGGTCCATGAGACTTATCACTAGACTGGTTACTGTGCACCACTATGGACAAAGGCATAGCAAAAGAGACTTATCAATATTTTTGAAAACCAACAGAATAGAATAACAGGCTAATAAAAACTAAACATTTACAAAAAGGGAGGGACTGATTGTTGTGATTTTTATGAACTCTTTACTGGGATCATATTTTGACACAAACGTACTAATACTTCTCTCAATAATTCAAGAGACGCCAGCAATGAAATAACAATAAAATATAATTTTAATAAGTCAGGTAACGGTAGCTGAAGACAACACATAAAATGTGAACTAAATGAATATACACATAATTATCAAAACTGACTACTTATATTACTCCTCCTCTTCAAAATAAAATGAAATTATTGTAATAATTTTATATTATTAAAATTTTTGTATAGTTTTAATATAAAACTCCATTAAGTCAGGTACTCCATAAAAATCGAGTTCTTTTATTACAGACATTCTTTTAAAAAAGTTTTATTCTGGTGGGTATTCTTTAAAAAACTATTATGATTCTGATTTTTAAAAAATCATTTTAAGAGCTTGTTACAAGAAGTTGGTTTGATTCTAATCAAAAGAATTTCACCACACGGACTTACTGTAGTTCAGAGTATTTAATGTACTGACAATAGCATCTTTAACATCTTCTGGTGGTTTGCTTTGCAACAATGCCATCAACAAGTGTGACCCACCATGAAAGTTAAACAATTGGCATATCCGCCTGTCACTGGCCAGTAGCAGTTGAGTTATGGACAGGCCTGTCATAAAAGAAAAAAACAAACTCCTAATCTAGTTCTATGTGACTCCAACCAGTGCACTGTAAAATGTTGAAGGTTCAATAAACATGACAGACTCAATAGAAAAATCTGATAGAAAATTTCATACTTAATCTAAAATAATAACCAGAGTAAACTCTGTTCAAACGTACAATTTTTTTTTTCAATTTTTAATCCCTCAATTCTAGAAAGTCAAAAACATTAAATTTCTAGTCTTAGGAAACCTTATTCTGTCTTATTTTCTTTTCTTTTAAATCAAAAGGAATGAATCACATTTTACAACAGGTTTTGACTGGGAGACTAACTAAAAATTATTAATCTTACAAATATTAGCAGTTGGGGTGAAATTGTTTACATTAATTTCCATGAAGTTATTAATTATTTCTGCCTAGTTGATAACCAAAGTTTGTTTTCAAGCATTTTTTACATTCATACCTAATTATAGCTCAATGAAATAATGAAATTCTGTGTTATAAACTTTTTTTTACTATTTAAAAGCACTTCATTGAATAATTTATGAAGTCCTACCTGTGATCTCTAGCAAACGGTCATTCTCATTTATTCTTAAAAAACTGACCAGTTTAGGAATACATCCAAGTTTGGACAACTCCATATGAAGATAATTCTATTTTAAAAATAAAAAAATTTTATTAAAAAATAAACAAACACATAAATGTTGTGAATTGTTTTTCAACTTTAGGCATGCAGTCATAATCCAGGAAAGGTTTGGATTTAAATTTTAGATTATTTAATATCCATTAGTCCACACAACAAAAATGAGTGTATGACCCTTAACTGCTTTATCCATAGCACTGGTTGCATGGCACTTTTGGTACAAAAAAAAGGAAAATCACAATAAAAAAAAAAACAACTCTTAAAATAATGGTTGAAAAAGTAGGGATGGCAGGTCATTTGATAACAAAATTATTACCTGCCCATTTTTCACAAGATCCATCAGCAAAAATAAACTCATCTTTTTTAACTCTGGATCTAAACTAAATATTCCTTTCAAAACATCAGCAGCAGAAGATCTGAGAATCCTGTCACAACACTGAGGTATGATGTCACTTCCTGCTTCTAGTGGGGATGTCAGATATGCCAGAGCATCTTTATCAAAGTCTTAAAAAGATAAAAATAATTTGAGTTTAACTTTCTAACAAAAAAAAAACACAGGGAAAGAAGGATAGATTTAACCAGCTGTTTGGAGCTAAGCTGCATTAGAAGTTATAACATAATCCAGCACCTTGATCCTTGAATAAATAGTTCAGTCAATAAGCTGTGATTCAAGTCAGTCCTACACTTCTCATTCAGACATTATGTTTCAATAATGACTGTATGCTTTATTGTCATTTTGAATTTGTTTTTGCTTATAATCTTCACAATAAAAAGTCAATATTAACATTAATATACACATTATGTTTAATATTCTTCCTCTATTACTTCTAATGAATTTCTTTTTTATTAAACAATAAATTTCTATATTAAAATTACCTCTAATTCCACTAAGTTTGCTATCCTGCTGTCCAAATGTAAAGCTACTGAAATGTCCAGTAAGTTCATCAGTAGTTTCTGAAACTATTCCTCTAGCCTGAGAAACAGAAATCTTCTGATGAATAGGCTTTTTCTCAGTTCTGGGAGTCAAGGGAGAGAATAAGCTATACTTTTTACTGTCCAACACAGTTGTCTCTCTTGAAATAGACAAAAACATAATGAAAGAATACATACTAAACTTCCTTTAAAATACTATGTTTTTTTTCTCCAGTCATTTGGAAATGGCACCTATATATACCTTTTCATATAGTCACCAGAAGCAGCTCTTCCTTTATTCTGGATAACATAAGAACTGTGGGGCCTTTGTTTTATGTTCAACGTATCAGTTGCCAATGGTTTTAGGTCCGTGTTGTAGTCTCTTTGGGTATTCAACATTGCAGATTTAGGTCGCTGGACATCAGCTGAGATAGCTCTTTGTCTGTAGGACAGAGTCATTGTAGACATTTAATTAATTTTAATTTTTTTTTGGTAGGTAACTAATGAAAAATATTACTTTTTGAAAAGTATATATATCAAGTGGACCTATTTGACATTACATGGCTATAATTTTTATTGCCACATGTTTCATTTTATGTCAATGGCAGTTTATGAAATTATAAAATACTAAAAATTATATTATACAGTGATTCTCATAAGTTACTCAATGATGGGAGTGAGAAAATCAGTTAACCATCAAAAACATGTTTCCAAGTACCATCAAAAACATGTTCCTAGGTACCATCAAAAACATGTTCCTAAGTACCATCAAAAACATGTTCCTAGGTACCATCAAAAACATGTTCCTAAGTACCATCAAAAACATGTTCCCAAGTACCATCAAAAGCATGTTCCCAAGTCAAAACCCTATTGACAATCAAGCTACAAAACACTAGTGGTTCAGCGTTTTAATTTGTATTAAATGATCATTAGTCACTGAGTATATTCAATGGTAAACTAAGTACCTAGTATTCATAAGCTAAAGTGTCAGTCCCTTTATGGTTCAGTCACATAAAAGGAATTTGAAAAAAATCCCTTCTGCCATATATAGGGATCCAGGGGTCTGGATTACATATATGGTGTGACCCAGTAATGGCCCAATATATTGTGGAACTTTCAGACTGGACTAGGGATGAAGAGCTCCCAGTCCATGGCTGAGTGAAATCCTTCTCAGTGGTCCAAGGTATCATGGGGATACATTGTGCTCTGATTCCCTTTTTTTAAGTGTCCGAGCTAGAATTTAAATTGAACACTACAGCTTATATCCTATAAGTATATTGATGGGCTAAGCCCAGATCCCTACTGGTAAACAAAGTTAATCTACATTTATTAAATGTTAAACAACAATGTGAATACAACCTGTGTTTGGTTGGGCTAGTTCTAGTTTTGTCATCACTTGCTTGCAAACACAGTCTTATAATTGTTGTGCTCATTATCTAGAAAAGCCAAAATGTTGACATGAATCATTTTAATAGAAATTGCCAAAATATAAATTACATAATTTACATTTTACTATTTTTAATCAGATTTTTTAAAATAATATAATAATAATAAACATGTAATTATCCAATCCTCTTCATCACAGTCAATTTACAATGGACCCCTGGGTACACAGGCATAATGGGAAATGAAAAGGCTGAAAGACTATCAAAGGTGGGAACATCCGTGGAACAACCAAACAGACTAGTAATTTACTACACTCTCATGTTAATGTTAGCCAGTAATCACAAAGAAGAGTGGCTCAAAAAATGAGCATCCAAAAGCATTAACCCTCTGTGCCTTCCTTGTGAAACTGTGAATCATACCGTCTTAGAATGTCCTTTTTTAATTCACCTTATGTAGACCCTACTACCACTTCAGCCCAACATAATCAACACACTGAATGGCAGTGCTGAACAACTGAAAAGCACAGCTTGCTACTTTTCCTTAGCACAAACTACAAAAGAGCTCAGCACCAAAATCTGACTAGAAGAATCTAATCATCATTCTGATTTGTGAAAGAAAACAGAAAACATTTCTTTTCATTTGGTAGTAAATTGTAATTTTTCAAATTATTTTTTTTTCCTTTCATGTGTCAGTCAAACAGGGTGACTTAATACTTTTCCCCTAATGGTGTGTGGTATTAATTAGAGCTATGTAGACTACAGAATATATACCTTAAAATGGATATCATCCACCAGAAGAGTATGACTCATTACATAAAACAATCCTCCTTCTATTAGTTGTCTTCTTAATAGTTTCTTTTCTGCTAATATTTCTTTTTGTGACAGTTTTTCTTGCAGTTTCTTTTTTCCTTTCAATTCCGTTTGGCTGGAAAATGCTTGTTTCTCTGGCTGTTCAGTTGATGGCAAATAACCAGATGTCACTGTCATGAAGAGGATAAAATTGAGCAACAATTTAACCACATACTTTTCTTGAGTACCAACTGGCACAGTGTTGGAGCTGTTTAGATAAGTTGTGTTTGAAGAATGTGCAGGTAATTGCTCTTTGATTTTATTACTCCACAAGTTACATCTGCTAGCAAAGTGTTTGAAGAGGGCCATGACTTGAAGACCAACTTTCTCCCAAACAAAGAAGACATGCTTATGACTTAAATGCTTCAGTTGGTGCCTAGAAAATACAAAGTTTTAATACATGGATTAAGTTTACCTAACTTTAAAGATAATGCATGTTTAATTAATCTCTTTAGCCCTATTATCTTACCTCATATCTTCATTTAAAATAATTTCTTCATTAATATATACAAAGCTTTGGTTCTGTTGACTCTTTGGACGATTTAGTGGCCAGACGCACAACTGATTAAAACAGCCAATCAGTGCAGCAATAATAGTCAGCTGATCACTATTGATGTTTCCAAATTTACTAAGCTCACATGTCAATTGCTCATGTCTTTCTAGAAAACCTGGGTTGGATTTGCAAAATATTTTTACGTCTTTAAACAACAAAAATCATCTAAAAACTAAATACATGTATCCTGTTTGAAAACAAATAATCTAGAAACAAAAGACATCCTAGAAACAACAAACAAAATAAAACAATCATCTAGAAACAAAAACAACTTGAGTTCAATACAGATTTACAGTTGGTTCTGAAAACCAAGATTAAACTAAGCTGGGACCACACCTTCAAGGTTGGAAAAAGGTTGTAAACATTGCTGAAGATTGATTTCTATGGAGACAGCTTGCCACACAATGAGCTGAATCCTATAGGGCAATTTAAGTCTTAAAAAATAAATTCTTCACAGATAAAGGAAACTAAGTGTTTGCCATTATCAGTATTTTGACATAACAAAAGAAAGTCAACTCTAAACAACATCAATATTTTACTTAAAAGAAAACAAAAAACTACATGATAACTAACCAAATTTTTCCACTAGCAGAACCAAATGATCAACAAAGTCATCTAAATGTTTCCACAACTGACAGTCTGAGCAACGCAATCTCTTAGGCCCAGAAAAACTAAACTGAACATCTCTCTTTCTATTTACATTCAGTTGTTCATAGTTATCATCCATGGCATCGGATTCTAAAAAAGAAATTTTTAAAAAGTTCATAACATATTTATTGCATTAGAATAAAGATTTTTTTGTCAGACTTTGCCCCTATTAAACACAGTTATGTCTCGTTACATTGAATTAGATTTAATTTTTTTAAAAGCTGATTATCTTCATTAAACAAAATCTTTATACTCATGTATACATACTTGTGATATTTTGTTCTTGGTGTTTAACTTTTATTTAAAAGCACTCAACTTATATGAGGGTGGTGGTGGCAGAGTGACAAAGTGCTTGGATTATGAACAGAAGAGTCTTATGTTTGAATCCCTGTGAAGACTGGGATTTTGAATTTGGGATATTTTTTTTTGCTCCTTAGTCCACCAAACTCTAATTGGTAACTGATATTAGTTTAGGAAAATTACAGGCAGTTGGTGGCTATGAAGGCCACAAAACAACCTCATTAACCATGGGCCACAGAAACAGATGACTTTTACATCACTTGCCTCATAGATCACAAGGCCTGAAAGGGTTAATGTACTTTACTCACCTGATACACAGATCATAAACTGCTTTGCATTGGAACTATTTTTAGTGTTCAGCAATTCTTCAATTAAGCAGCAGGTACCAGCTATCACTTTCCTTTGCAAATATTGTGCAAAATAAAATATTGTGCAGTAAAACAATATTTACAATTATAAAATTGTTTAATATGTTTTAAATATCAAGTATCAAATTATAATGTTACTAACAGAAATTATCAATATAGTAGTTTGTTATTTTCTAAATCATTTGAACATAAACTTTGAATATACCTGCACTGTGACTTCTTGTTCAAGCAGATGCATACAGCAACTGTTTGAGGATGGTTGAGCAAAACACTTCTATTAACATCATCAGCAGCAAGATATTTCAGTAACTTTAAAGCTTGACACTGACTTTGACTAAAAACAAAACGAACTGGGAATCACTGATCATTAATTATAGAAAAGATTCTACACAACTCTAATGAGTATTTGTGCTGACCACATGATACCCTTGTTAACCATCACCAATTAAAAATAAATGACCTTTACATCTTCTGCCCTAGAGGTCTGAAAGAGGTTGTTAGTCATGTTTGAGACTTTAGTTCAGAAATGAGCATTATTATAACTAAAAATTCCTCTTTCTTATCTTATCTCATATGTTACAGACATTACTTAAAAAAAAAAAAACATGATTACATCCTATGCATCATGAACTTAAATAAAAGTAAAGTGTCCCCTTCAGACCTTAAGATCTATGGGGCAGATGATATTAAGGTCATCTGTTTCTTTGGCCAGCGGTTACAAGCACAATGACCAACGGCCTTTACTTTCTCCAACTAAAGTCATGTACCCATTAGTCTCACCTGGATTTGAACCCAGGACCTCAGGTTTGGAAGCCAAGCACTTAACCATTTGACCACTGTACCCCCATCATGCACTTAGTCATGCATATTAACCAAATAACTAAACTCTACCAAGTCACTGGTTTTCCTGGCTAGCTCAGGCAACTCATTCCATGCTCTAATAGCGCTAGGAAAGAAGGAGTTTTTGTACAAATTTATCCTAGCATATGGGACGAGGAATGTGCCATTGAGAGGACTAAGCAGAGATCTATTTATGGAAGCTTAATAAATATGAAATGAATAGTGTAGGAAAAGTTAGACATAAAATAATAATAAATAAAAAGAGAAAAACTTTTTCATTTAGCATCTAAAACTTTAGATCTCCATCATTTAGTTACTTACCATTTTTGATAAGTCATCATGTCTGTGAGAATAGACATCAAACAAGTCTCTAATACATCTGTAGAAATTTTTTGTTTAAAAGTTTCTAAAATCCTAAGCAGTATTTCAATGAATACTCCCTGCAGACAAAAAAAGATTTTAAAAAAGTATAGTTCAATTTTTAATGGTTTATAAAAACTAAAAAATAAAACAAAATATATTACATACCTGTATATGATCATACTTTTGGTTTTGATTAAGTAAAGACAGCACATCTTGTTTGATTCTAGCATAAAATTCTGGAAGCTGTGAAATATTTTGTAATATTTCAAGGCAAGTATGTTTCAAACTTTCTAAAGAGTTGCTGCCCTTTATAAGGCTTAGAACCAAAGGGTAAACAATGTCTTCTAGTTGCTGCTCCCAGAATATCATCAGCTTGAGATGCTTGCTGATCTGAACAAATACAAAAAGTTAAACAGGTTAAGATATGGGAAACACTAGAGGTTTAGGCTACCTTTGAACTTTGTTTACAATGAAGAAATTCAAATATTATGATGTCACTTATTATATCACATACTCAGATGTTTTTTTTTTCTCATTTACTATAAAAATTTCAACTTCATTTATTTATGTGTTCAATTATTTTCCATTAAGACTAAAATTAGCTCAGGAAATTCATGGGAAGTCAAAAAGATCATTGAGAGACAAGAATAATAAAACATTATGCTAGGACAAATTGGTACAAATGCTGCTTCTTTCCTACTGCTACTAGAGCATGGAATGGGTTGCCTGAATCAGCCAGGAAAACCAATGATGTGGCAGAATTTAAGTCATGATTAAGATGCATGACTAGATTGAATTAGAGACATGCATAGGACAGAATCCTCTTCTTTTTTGAAGTACCGGTAATGTCTGTATTTGATAATATAAGATTATATAAGGAAAAGTGAACAAGATTTAGAAATCGCTTTAATTATTACTAATTTGGTTTAGTAAATCTATTTAATTTGAATTAAATATTGTTGAATTTATATAATTAAAGTGTTAGAATTACAATTGATTTAGATTATCCTTGTTTGCCTTATTCAATACAAAAATATGTTTATGTGAAGACAAAAATCTGCTACCACAATAAACAAAAGGTTTCCAAAGATGGTTGCCAAGGGGCTTGTCAACATCTATAAAAGAGTTAATTTATAAACATAAATTACTTACCTGAGCAATACATTTTAAAGCCAACACCTGCACCTCGTTAGACTTGGGATCAGATGCAAGGTTGAGGAGGCAGTCCAATACCGAGGAAGACTGCTTAAATAAAAATTCAAGTGTCTGTGGTAAGACCACTAATTTACTCAGAATTATAAGTGCTGCAGCTTGGACTGGAGAACTGTCACATCTTAATAAAGCTTGAAGCTGCAATTAAATATATTTTTACAAATATTCAGAACTTTTTAATTATTGGACAATCAATCTATCTAATAAAAGTTTTAAAAAAATGAAATAAAAAATAAATAAATAAAAATAGTACAGATATGAAAGTTGGAATTGAATCTGTAAAAGAATTTGCATGTTTCTGATGAAACCATGAATAAAGGTGAGCAGATGGTTTTGTTGTGTAGGGTTGTTAAAGTTGCAGAGTGAAAAGCATGCAAGAGACTTGTGACAGAAGGATGTGTGTTTTAATGAGTTAGATCTTGTTGAAACTATCACTTTAACTTGTGTTTGTGTTAACATCTATATTGAAGTTGAAAGCGGTGCATATTTATAAATAAAAGTTCTACTCAAATTTGCTTGAAAAGAAGTCTGTTCAAGTTGATTTCACGTTCAACATTTAAGAATATAATATGTCTATACCAGTTTAGTTTTGCTAGCAGTTTGGAGCAATAAACCAATGACTGAGTATCAACAGCCCAAAGTGTAAAGAAAATGAAATAAGATTTGTACACTCATTAGGGAAACAAAGAGACAGACTATGAATTTAACTCCCTCAGTATAAGTGTTTATGTAAGGTCTGATTATCACAGTGGGTAGGATGATAATGACCATGTGTTTATTGTACTCACATTTAATGCTTGATCTTTGGTTAATGAATCTATCCCTCTATAACTTCTTGCCAATCTGGCAATGCTGGTTGTTTGGTACAGACTCAGTTGATGATTTGAACATTTTTGCAATGTTGAAAGCAAACTATTTAAATCCAGAACTAGGGAAAATATTTTCACAATTAAATGGTATTTAGTGATTCTATTTGACCAAATTGACATGAGTATATATATATATATATATATATATATTTAAAAAAAACACATTTCATATCATTTTTTAACCAATTTTTTTTCTATCAAAAAAAATTTCTGGAATCCATTTTTCTAAAACAAATTTAAAACCATTTGTTTTACCAATATACATTATAATATGATATTTAATATTAGAAATATTTTTTTATTGTTATAGTGGCATAATTTTATGAAAACTTTCTAGCCTGATTAGTAATTGCTAACAATGCACTAATTCTCACCTGTTTTGAAAATAATTTTAAGAACTATTTTTTGATTAGAAATTTTCCAGTTAGATTGAAACACAGAATTCATTTATAAAGGTTAATTTCAATAGCCTGGGGGCTCTGTACTGCCAAAAATAAGCCTTTATATATATAATTACATTACTAATTAATCTTAAAAACAAAATTCTTTACAGTTGTTAGAAAAAGATTTTAGTCAAATTATTGAAATACATACATATTGTCATCATGAACTCATAAAAATCTCATTTGTATCAAAAGCAATGCTGATTGTTTTTTTCTTTGCATGTTATTGATACACAAAACATAAAAACTAAATATTGTCTTTAAATGTTTTAAATTCATTTTGTTCTATTCCTTCTTTTCATGATTTAAAGCTTGTTAGAACACAGCAATAAATAGCAAATTATGTAAGTAAGAGGAGTAAGTATTCAAGAATTAGCACACACACACACACACATTGTGAGATCACACATCCGCATACCTTAGATCTTTGAGAGGCAGAGGAAATATAAAAAACAAAATAAGTTAAAAAAAAAAGAAAAAAAGGCAACCTGAATCAAATTTGTAGGGTGTAATTTGATTTTTTTTTAAATAATGCGAATAAAAAATGTATATTATAAAATTAATTTTTTTTTACAAATAACTAGCAAAAGAAAATGTAGAATCATATTATGTTTAGAGTAAGTTCTCTAAAGTTACTTTGGCTTTCATTAATTGTGAATATTTAATCTAAAATTGAGTAATAAGATTGAAATGTTTACATTACACTGAGTTAGACCTTAGAAGCTTTTTCTGAAGGAAAAATGAAAATGTTATACAAATTAGCTCTAAATGTGTTGTTCATAAAATATCTATAAAATATGTTTTGAAAGAATTTTTTTTATATAAAATATTATATGTAGCTTAATTTTTATAATGAATTAAGGCAATTTATGTAATAAATCAACAAAAACTTTAGTTAGAAACCATATAGATTCCAGTAATACATTTTACTTCTAAGTAATTTGCTAATAGCTGAAAATCCATTTTACTAATGTCCACCAGTCTTTGTTTGGCCATCACCATGAATCAAAACTTGACAAAAAAGAATTTAAAATATTGGCAACAGCTAATAAGCATAAATGTGTAATAAAAGAATAAAATAGAAGACAATCACCAGTGTCTTCTCCATCCTCCTCATCTGGTAAGAGATTTGTGTTATCAGTTTCCAAGTTATCAGCCCATGTTTCTGAGTTCCTCAATCTTTCTGCCAGACGTAGTTCTCCATTGACTGAGTTCAATCCTACTAAAGATTTGTGGCAAGTGCATTCAGTTGAGAATGTCAGTTCACTTTTGACCTTCAACTGCTCAGTAGTTGGAGCATGTTCTGCCAGGCACAACTGTTGACTAAAGGTAAACAAAAATATAAATGAAATAAGAAATTGGCATTAGTGTACCTAATTAAGTCATGGATAAAAATAGTGAAAGGAAATGTGCAAAATACATTTTGAAAATTTCACCAAAGTTTTACATTTGCAGGTGTGTTTTTTTTTTGTTAGCTCTTATCAAAGTTGAAAGAAAATCTAAAACTGATTTTCCCAAAAAAACTAAATAATTGTTTAGTACATTCAACAGGTGCACTTTGTAGGCTAAGGAACTCTAAATCTGTTCTTTTATGGAAAAAAAAAAGACATTACATTTTAAAGTTCTTACATAATAATGCATTTTCTTAAATAATATTTGAGTAGGATCAAACAAGATATGGAACTATGAAAGGCAAGATGCAACAATAGACTCTCAAGAATTAGAGAAACAATACAATAAATCAAATTTGTAATAGTCTTCTTTTTTATATTCTTCCAAACAAATTTCAACTCACCTTTCTATTTTAAATGAGCTCTTGGCACATCCATCTCCTTTAATGTTAAATTGATTTGCCCCAACTTTGCTTTTATGACTCTGAGGCCATGACCACATTGTCTTATGTGTAATCTTTCTTCACTTGAAAACTTCCACAACTTTTACAATTCTCTCTTCTAAATTTGCACCCTGAGATAGAAAGAACTACTACAGAAAGAATGAGGAGAGATTAGACTACTGTACCATCAGCTCATCAATCTAAAGTGTAAATTTTACAATCAGATGCACATCAAAGATTAGATTCATATCCTCCAAGTTGTTATTGAACATTTAAAAAAAACACACACACATAGTACTTGAGCAATACTTTAAATTGATTTTTTTTAAAATTTGGTTATGTAATAATTTATTTACATAATGTTGATATAAAGAAGTCAAAGGTGGTTTAATCTGGTAATTTATTTATTTTTTTTGTACCTTTTGTTTATGAAGAAGCAATATTTTAGTGCTAATGAAATACTCATACTCTTACCCTATAAGCTCAGCAAATGAACAGTTGTATTAACTATTGCATAACAAAACACCATCTCTCTATTCAAATACAAGTGGCAGGCCAACACTACACAACTGAGATGATGTAACATTGACTACTGACTATGTTTTGATAAACTTTAGATGACTCTCTGGCTGGTCAACAGGCACAAATCTAACTAACCAGAAATATACTAATCCTAACCCTAACCAGAAATTTACTAATATCTTTGGCCTTGTCTAGACAAGAATCAAAAAAGTTGATTGAGTGTTAGAGCTATTTGGACTGAGAGCAAATAAGATGTAAAGATGCATGCATATTATGTTCACAATCTGAAGTTTGACAGTTAAAAATAAGAAGATACATTCAAAGTAAACTTTCTATAATCAACTTTTTGTCTTCAAAAAAGCTAAAACTACTAGCTATAGAGCTACAGATATTAGAGCTATGTTGATTCAGGAATGTTTTGGTATTCTCCAAAAAATGCCAACATTCAATAAGAATAGAACTTGGTACCATCACTCTGTTCAGAAGACAATTTTGGTGCTAAAGACACAAAGTAATATTTGGGAAATATTTTTTTTATTTTGTTCTCTATATGTAAATAGAATCAATCACTTAATAAACAGTTGGTTCATTAACAATATTTATTTATATTTATTATTAATCATCATTCTCTATTTCTAAATCCATTCTATAATTTAAGATCTATTTGATATATAAGAATAGGCTAGCTCTTATCTACTAGTTCACAGTCATGAGTTATTTTCAAAATAATGACATTATATCTTTATCAACACTTTATGATATATTATTATTTAAAACTTAAACTAGACTCTAGATCTATTTTAGTATTAGATTTAAGTATTTAAGCATTTTTTTATACAACTGCTTAGTATAAACTACTAGAACTAGCCTACTACTTTAGTTTAGTACTACTATTTAGTAGCCTACTACTAGTACTACGTACTAGATCTAGATAAGTAGGACTATGAGTCACTTATTTTAAGTTATTATGCGCTATGCCATGGCCTATAGTCCTATACAAGAGAGACCGCTTAGATTAATTCTTTTCATACACTGGTTCACATTTACATCTGATCTAAGTTAAGTAAATTGGTAATAGCCAGTAAATTGTAGCGAAAAAATCCGTTTTACATTTTCCAAAATATACATACAGATATTTTTGAGTGTAATTACCTTAGCAAGTTTAAGTTAACAGCCAGGGTTAAAAATCGTAAGTATCGGCCATTGTTAAACATTGTGTTGTTGCGACGAATTGCATTACTAGCAGTTGGAAGCAGTTTAAAACGGCATATTGTTTCTTGATTTAAAATTCTCAATTAAAAACTTCATGTAGATCATGGAACTATTACATAAGTAGATCGGTAGATCAATCATATTTAAAAGAAAAGGCTGAAATTGCAGAATAAAAGATTTCTTTGAAAAAAAATAAATGAAGAAATATATGAAAGTACTGTTTCATTTCTGTAATTAATGCGTTCTTCGCTTGTTATCCCTCAGAAGGCCTGAAAAAAAAGGGGGGGGGGGGGGTGGGCATGCAATAACGGCAATTATTATTATCTACTTTGTTGATTTTTCCTGCACAATAGCACAATGTTTCTCAGTCATTACTTACGATGATTAAGGCCACTAAATCAATATTAAAGGACTGATAACAAACTATAACAATTAGGCTACAATACAGTAGTAGGTCCCTAATGTCAAACTACCAATAGTACAGTACCTACGTAAGGCCGCATCTGTAGGCCTACCACTCAAATAGAGCTGTGAAATTTACAACCAATGAATAGGCCTATTCACATTTGACTACAGTAACACCAGAAGTAAAAAAAATAAACTACAAACACATCAGAAGACCAAATAGTAAAGAAGCTAATATATGCCTACTTAAAACATTTTTTAACCAGTACTAGGCTATGAGTCCTTAAAAATAAAATTGTGCAAACGAATTGTCCGCTAATACTCAGTAAGACGCACAGCAAGATGTAAATCTTTTATTACAACTGTATACAAGCCTAGTGCTCTCCTTCTTCCCTAGTGTTACGAGAGCATGGGACGGATTGCGTGAATCAGACAGACTTTGAGTCTCTAATTAACATGCACGACAATATGAATACTCGTAGGACGTAATTTGTATTATTATTAGTACTATTTGTAAATAAGAGTCTGTAATTTATCCGATAAGAAGATAAGGTCAACAAAATATCGCAGACTCATAGACATTTGTCGTTACAGTTGGGAAAAAATGTAATTTCATAAATGGGTCTGCGTAATCACGTGATTCAGTCTATTTTAAGTACTCACTCTACCTTAGTGTTCAGACTCGAAAAGGCCTTAGGCCTAATTAGAATAGACCTGCAATGTAAGATGGCTCAGTCTCGGTAGGTCTGTTACAACCAAAGATACACTATCAATAGAGTATTCATTGTACAGCATTATGTCCTACGTCGAACTATACAGTGTACACTGTATCACGCCATAAATTATGATATATTTAATTTAAACCCCATGTTGACTTTATATTAGATTTGTCTTGTAATATATAATCTTGTAACTTTATCAAATCAACTATATATGGAAACAAACACACATATTGGACTCCAATAGACTCACTTAAAGAAGACATTTATTTATTTTTATTTTCTAACACTTGTAATAGAATTATTTATTTCACTCCCTTTACATGAGCCCAGAAAGATAAAGGGAACTTACTCTCATTATCTCCCGTTGACTTACAGAAGAAAAAAAAAGAAGTCGCTCTCCTCCACCCCAATCCCCTTTCTTGGCCTCAGCTGTCGGTGACTTCCCACAAAACTCTGTGTAGGGATTATCTTTTGAGTAGGAGAGATTATTGCGCTTGGTTCGGTCAAGTGTTGAATAAAGTCAACTCCTGAACTGATATGTTTTTTATGAGCTTAGGAGAAATCAATTTTGTACCCGGTGAAAACAGCACAGCTTAGACGTGTTAGTGTTATCGACAACAGAAAAGCCTCATGATAGCATAAGTAACTACTGTCAGTCTAGGTATCCAAGTCGTGT
>JADKLZ010005243.1:24558525-24587925 GCA_021533235.1 Biomphalaria straminea
CGGAGCATGTCGTACGCTGGGAAGTGATATTTTTTTAATGTAGGCCTATCATGTATATACAGTATAAATACATTATCTGGTAATTTGTAAGGAAGTATTGTTTCGTTTGCCCATTATGGAGCGCAGATACCTTTGATGAAAGCTTTCGAAGATCCTTAAATGCCTTTCAAAGCCTTAGAGCCATACACAATTGTGGTGAGAATAACTGCCTTGTAGACATAGTATTTATTTGTGTTGATAAGCGGAAAGCAATGGCGTAGCTAGGGTATAGGATGCCCATTGGGGCAGCTCCTCGAGGCTCGTGATGCCCCCTTCGCCAAAAAATACAACAAAAACAAAATGAAGCAGCGAAGAGACTTTCTTTTGTGAACCAATGTGTTTTCTTTATTACAGTATCGCTTATTAAAAAAAAACAATTTTAAAAAATACTACAAATAAATCTTACGTATTTTCTTGCTCGCAAAACCTATCAAAAATTTTATCGACAATATTTAGAACTGAATCAGGTCATTATTTCAATGCAAATAAATGTTTCAACATCATCCACGACAACGTAGCATTAACATTTGTAGACATTGACCATGTTTTGAGATGTCAGGTGTACTATGCTAATATCATATGTATTACGTCATTGTTGTCTGTTTTTGAGCGAAAGCAAAGGATAGAACGGAAAAAAAAATAGTTTTTCTATGTCTACCTTGATAAAGAAAGTCTCGTTATTATTATTATTTAGTAATGTCTACAGTAATTTATTATTAATCTGTGACAACAGAACATGTACTGTCAAAATAATGGAGAAATATTTGGCTGGTACTCACCCAGAAATACAATAAATTCGTGTTTGTATTTTCATGGACATTTAGGCTAGATATTCGGCCAGGAACTAGCTTGTTGTGGAGTACATGTTCCCTCAGGAGTGGATCGTAGCCTAGTTAAATAGTAATCACAAAATTCTTAAAATTATCTTGATTTTGTCTTTGCGATTGTTTTTCAGCTCATTCGTGATGTTCATTAAGATAAGATAAGATAATTTTATTGATCCAATCTAATGGAAATTCAGTTTGATTACAAATTGACAACGTCAGCGTAACTACTATACAAAAACAATGTTAATGAAAAATTCGAACAACATTCACATACAAACACACATGCACATTCACAACCAGCGCTTTATGAATTTGACTTCTATGTACTTCTCGATGACAGCTGATCTCGTAACACTCTGATCGAAAGTGGGACAAAGGAGTTTTTAAATCTTTCAGTTTTAGTCTTGATGGAAAGGAGACGACCACTTCGTTCAGATCTTATGTAACAGTGGTTTAATGGGTGAAGGTTGTCTTTAAGAATCGTGAGTGATTTGGAAATGCATCTTTCTTGGAAAAGCTCTTCAAGAGATGGTAGCTGTGCTTGAGTAATATACGATGCTTTTTTAATTAGTCTATTTATTCTGAATCTTTGTGCCAGTGGAGTATTACCGTACCAGCAGGTGATGGCAAAGTTAATAAGATTGCTGATGGTTGCTGTGTAGAATAGTTTGATTATCGTTTTGTCTATGTTAAATTTTCTTAGCTTTCTGAGATAGAAGAGTCGCTGGTTAATTTTCGTGTATAGATTTGTGCTATTGAGTGCTAGATTCTGCTTTCAGAGAAAAGGAATGATCTCCAAGATTTTTTTCAAGTAGCATTATCAGATTTCTAATCATGGCACCCTTTGATCCTCACAACTCCCTACCGTCAACCATTTCAACCTGTGATGACAATATGTCCGTTTGAGCCAGCACTATGTGCACCAACAGGACTTGATCAACACACATAATAATGCTTTCATTACAGTATTACAATTAACTAGTTTGTGATATAAAAAATACGTAAACAAAATAAATCATTGGAATCAAAATATCGTATTTATATCACTACTATTAATCAGTGGTCATTAAAATTTACTAAAAAAAAAAAAAGCAGTGAATTCCTTTCAAAATGACTGAAACTAAAACGAATCTTAGTAAAATGAAAATAAAATACGACAATTATATATAGATCTAGACTCTACCAGAGTCCAGAAGCCCCGATGTTTATAAGCTCTTCCAACGTACTGAGCAATTAAGTCGGGCCTAACAGAAGACCCAGAAGAAAGTGGGTGTTTAAAGTAAGAGATTTTTAAAAAATCAAGTAAATTTGATTCAATTTGGTTTACAGATTACGTTTCATTTAAGAAAAAAATATAGGATATTAACAAAGTAGCAAACGAAATAGTGTTGTTTTTACTTAGAAAGTTGTCCTTAATTTGATGCCCCTCACCACTTGATTCCCCGTGCGGCCCGTACCACCCGCACATGGCTAGCTACGCCACTCGCGGAAAGAACTATTTCGCCATGACCTCATATCGAGATGACCAAAAATGCTGTTGGGCTTAGCGAGACAGCTGTCTTTAGACAGTATCACAAAGTTGTCAACAGTGATGCCCATGTCTGTGAAGTGGTCGACAACATTCAGGTAGTAGCCCTTCACATTGATATTTGTGGAGCTGAGTTGGTGAGCTCCGTTGGGAGATTTCTGATACAAGAATTCCGTTTGCCTGAGGTTAATAGTCAGACCAAACGATACTGCATCTCATCTCTGCCTGTAGTGCTGTCTTCTCCAGACGTCTCGGTACTGGGCAAGTCTCTCCAACTGTCCTCACCTCTTTCTAATCTGCTTCCAAATGGCGGCGCTATGTATTTCATGGCCGTACAGTGACGTAGCTAGGGAGAGGTAGGAGGGGAGAGAATTTGAAAATCCCCCGGCCCCCCACTTGAGGGAGGGGGCCCCAAATGAGTGTCTTTTACATAAAAATTAAATATTACGCAAAATGTAGGGGCCCCCGAAGAGGTCAGTTCCCCGGGCCCCCAAACAATGGGAAATTTCTAGCTACGCCCCTGTGGCTGTACCTTTTTTCTCTTTCCTTGGGGGCTTCAGGTGACGGTTTGTCGTATATGTAGGATGCAAGCTTGCAAAAAGTGTGGCCTAGCCATCTCAAATGTCACTAAAGGATATCTAGGGCTGTCTTGCCAGTCTCATACATGGTACATGCTGCAGCCTCAGTAACTTCATTGACGAAAAGTTGAAGCACCTGCTCGGTATGTCCAAGAAGGGAATTAATCATCTGCATAGAGAAGCTCTGCAAAAAGTATTTCTTCAGCTTCAGTTCGAGAATATGTTGGTGTCGTTGTGGAACTTGGCGTAGATTACCTCCTGTAGATGCCGTCTCATTTTATTATTTTATACAGTATTATCACAAATAAAGTTGTCTGTGACATACTAAACTCGTCCTTAATGTTCCGAAATTAAAATCAATGCCTTTATCTGCACATTTTCAACCGGTTAACCTTTAACCATAAGACTTATTTATGTCTAGTAATAGTTTAGCCCTAACGCCTTTCGCGTAATAAATATGGGTCATTAAGATTAAAAGACGCATGCGCTAACTTATGGCTAACCTCAGTCAATATAATTATGCCTAAGCAAGTTAAGCATAAGCTAGATAATCTAGTGTAGTGGTTCTCAATTTAAGAACACATAGGTCTAAATTGTTGTGTGCTGTTTGTTTGGTGATACACAAAATAGATAAAGCAGAATAATTTGGCGCTGTCTTTTTTTTTTTTTTTGGCGCAGGGTTTTTGGGCGCCATGGTCGTTATGGCGCGAAATATTTATTATTAATTATTTATTCATTTATTTATTATCATTCATTTATTTAAGCCTTATTTGTCTTTATTATTAAAAGAAAGAGGGAATGTGAATGACACATTGTTCTCTAGGTAAACAGGTTGACTACTTGCGATTAAAAAGTTTGAGAACTGCTGATCTGGTGAAATTTAAATATAAAACTAAAGCTGAAGACAACATCGCATCGTTTGGTTGTTAATAATTAGTAAATAGGCGTGACGTTAAGATAGACCAAATATGTATCAGGAGGCTGGTTCTTCAACCACGCCAGTCAGTGAGTGAAGTGATAAGACGTTGGGAAGAGGAGCTCTTCTCTATCTCTCTTTCTCTCCCTCTCTGTATTTCTATCTCTCTCACAAGCACAGTCATAAGTACACTCAAATCATTACGAAAGGTTTTCGCCTTTACTGAACGAATGTGTTAATTCTGTTTTCTTGCGAAGAAGAGCTAACTTGTAGAATCATCGTTAAGTTTAAATGATTCGATTTTCTTTTATAATACATAGTAAAATTTATTTATTTTAAATTTATTTATTTATTTTTGTTTTGAGTTTTCTAAAATATTCGATGTAACTTAAAGTTGTCCAATTTATATTAAAAACAATAAGCTGGTACTGAATGGCAAATTAAATATGCTAATGTAATAAAGTTGAATGACATCATTTCGTTCTACTATTTAAAGTTTTGTTGCTCACGGGTTTGCAACCAAAACAATTTCTTTAAATAATTACGCAGAGTCCATATGCTTTTATGTGTGGTGGTGAGATGGTATGGTCAGCTGAAGTTAATTATTTATATTAAACACCGAAAGATTTTTTAAATACTCAAATAACTATTGAAGGAAAGAGATAATATTATGATGCTATTGTAACTGGCCCAGTAAAATTATAAGCCAAATATACTTTTCTAGAAAGGAAATCATTTGTGAAAACGATAATTAAAACATTGTTAATTGACGAATCCGTTACAAAGAAAGTTATTTTTAATTAATATAACTGACACATACAGTTTTGGATTTAATTTGTACACTACCATACAGTCTTAAATATTATCTCTACACTAATATTCAATGATTTTATTTTAATCTATTTTTATTCTAGCTATCTTATGATTCCTAACTCTACCCAGAGACTATCTCCCCTTGGCTAAGAAATCTTATCTCAAGCAAAGATTTTATTTCTATATATTCTTAATAATAACAAGATTAATCCATTACGACTAATTGATATAATAATTCTTCAATTTTTTATTGATTTGTGTTTTGTAACGAGTAATGAATAATTGATTAAAATTAAATCTTGATCCAAGAGTGAGAAGTGAAAGAAATAACGAACAAAATTTGGAGCAGACAGACAGAGGAGACCAATGAGAGGGGGCGAGAACAATGTGGCTTGATTATGGCAGGGAAATACTTTTAATTTGCTTGTCGTCAATAAGATTCTAAAAATATTAAGATGGTCAGAGCGGGAAGGAAAAGGAATAAAAAAGTTCCCCTTTCAGACCTAGTGGTCTATAGTGCAGATGATGTAAAGGCCATCTGATTCTGTGGCCCACGGTTAACGAGGGTGTCATGTGGCCAGCACAACGACCAACCACCTTTACTTTTCCCCAACATGTCAGGTACCCATTAGAGCTGGGTGGACTCAAGGGCGCCCGAAAATCCCGAAATAAAAATCCCAGCCTTCACCAGGATTTGAACCCGGGACCTCCAGTACGGAGAAGGAAAAGGAATGTAGAGGTGAAATGTATTAAACAGGGTGTTTTTTCGAGGTGTTTTAAACTGCGTGCAGCCGTTAGGATTCTGACTGTACTCCTTGTAGCCTTGCCCCAAATTTAATTCCCCACTCTTATTAATGAAAATACAGTGTTCTAGTGATACCATTATTGCACGGGATATGTTGCATGTACATTTTACATCTTTATTTTACTTCTACCTGGTACATCTAGATCTACGTGGAGGTAAGATTTTATAAGCCTCTTGCAATTGAAAGCTATAAATCACACCTGAGGTTAGACCATAAAGATACCAAAAGTGCATCCGTTTTGAAGCAGGTGATTAGGAGTTTACAAAGTGATCCACAAGGTATTAAGGACTAAAATAAGCAAGAGATGTTACTAGTTGATTATCGGAGCCAGAGTAATAACAATTTCCGATGAATTCGCCTGGGCGTCAACTGGCCTTGATAGTTGTCGTAGTGTTGGATTTACCTATAAGCAACATAAGCTATAACTTAGGGCACCCTATACCGCAAAAATTCTTCCATGAATATTTTCAATCATTATGAGCTAAGGAAATATTGTGCCTTATCAAATCTAAATCTGGTCCTGGTCTGTCGCATCGAATTAAACATGGAAGATGTATACAAATCAGAGAAGATCATACAATCACTTTACCATCCGATGTACTATACTGGATTTGCGAGGGACATTAATATTTGTTATAAAAATACAGGGTGATTGATGCGCCAAAATCATCCCATATTTATCTATTTTTAAAGCACTGTAATGGGGAATTCATTGGTGGTCATTTGATACAGGAGTTATCCTTGTTTAACTGGGTGATTATTTTAACTTTTCAAGTCAATTTGTGTATGTAGGAAAATGACCCTCAAAATGGCGACTCCTCAGCAGACGGCGCTTTGTGTGCTTGATCTCTGGGCTTGGCCTACCAGGTCCACCGATCTCACTATGTGCGATTTTTTCCTGTGGGGTAAAGACAAAAGTTTTTGTTCCACTGTTGCTAGTACATATTGTCAGGGTTCAGTTTAAAGGCTCGATAGGGGCGTGATGATTGTTAAACAATTCTGAACAATTACTACTAGATATAACTCCAACTCCAGAATGAAATAATAGTTATACTTCAATACTTAATCTCAAATGGAACACAATAAATAATGAAGTATACAAAACACCAGTCCAGGAAGTAAACGTCCAACCTTCCTGGACCGGGAGCAAAACCTTACTGACTTAACACACTCTCGTACATTCATGGAAGACTAATCATTCAGTCATAACAAGTGCAACACTATTCACATTCACTACAAAGGGATATAAAAACTATCATACCAAAATAACAATGTAACAATCATACTCGCCATACCTCCCCCTGACACATATCAATGACATCAAACATCAAATAACAGCTGCAATCAACACAGTGACTGGGACATCATGATGCGTGTTTGGGAGGAATGTTCATTTCGGCTTGGATGTTGTCCATGAGTGGCAGCCAGATTGAGAAAAGCAAGAAAAAAAATCTGGGGGGAGGGGGGGAGGAGAAGGTTTTCGTGCTTTTTTTTCCAGAAGCTATTTTTTTTTTAAGTTGTTCGATTCTGAATTCCAACTTGAGGTCTCAATACACCAGGATAGAAGGCCAACGCGTTAGCCACTGAGCTTATGAAAATAGAAGGTTTAATAATCTAAAATAAGACTTAAGTTTGAAAGTTTTTAGTAAACTACATAGTTCTTTTATCTCCTATTAGCTTAGTACATTTCTATGTAACCAATTGCGATTAATTGATCAACATTTTTTTTATTTATTCATATGTTTTCATCGACACCCAGACAGACAGACAGACTGAGTTGATATAAGCTTTGTAACAACAAATATTTCTATTACTTACTAGTTGAAACTTAAGAGAAGAAGAAATAGCTAATAAGCATCGTTGTACCTACGTTCCGTACCCAACCCTTCTACCTTTTTTTTATTCCTTTCACTTTGCTAAGGTTAAAAAAAAGCAATATAAGACCTTCTTGAAAATGACTTTATCCATACGCATCTGCCATTTCTTTATTGGGCTTATACAGGTGTACATCTTAATAATCTGCAGTTAAATATCTAAAAAAAAAGTGGTGCTTCCATGACACTTGCTTATCCTCTCTCTCAAGCAGAAAAAGAGTCAAAAGAAAACAAGGTTGTTTGTTTTCTTGTGGCAACTTCAATATGTATCAAAGTAAAACAATGACCTTTTTAAAATCAATATTTCTTTAAGATTTGCTGATTTGCGTAATTTCATCAAAGTATTACATTGCATTTTAGCCGTTTTAGAATAATGTCAACGGAAGTGCTAATATCAATAGAACTTGTTAAAAACAATGGAAAGCATCAGAAAACGAAAGAAAGACTTGTTAAATTAAAAAAAAAAGTTTTAGTCGTGTAGACTCCTGTAGTACAGCACCAAAGGTAGCTAGCTACGAGCGGAAGTCTGTCGAACTAGCGTGCACCGGTTCACTCCGTTTGACGATAAGCAAAAGTCACGTGGGCCTGGGGCGAGACATCAAAGCCATTAATTACCTCTCATTTCATTCCGCGGACACGGCAGCGACTCCTTGGTACCTCAGTCTTCAAAGACCCACGCCGTCGCTTTCTTGCTGCTAGATGGAGTCTACATTTGACCCTTGACTTAGAGAATCAGTTTGAACTATATATAATCTATATTATTTTTTTTCCACCCCCTGGAGGGACAGAGTTTAGCTAGATAAACGGTAGAAGTGGTTAGAGATCTACCATCCACTTACCCTACCCTTTTTAGCGTACAGGTAAATCAGGTGGTAGGTGGGGTTCTCTGAAGACTGGTCTAGGTACAGATCCAGGTAACGCTATACCGTAAACTTATCAAGCGATATCATCACATCTAGATCTTTATACATTTGTAAAAGGCATCAAGTTTTTTTTTTATATAGTGTCTCTGAAGATCTAAACAAGTGCATGCATTCATAATCTCGATGACTAAAATCAGTGCTGCAACATCGTATCAGGGGCGGAAACAACAAATTACACTTTGGGGGATGTTTAACATTATTATTTCTGTTTTCACCAGAAGTAGGATCATGCCTAGCATGTGTTGAAGGACTAAATCATGCGAGCCTTTCTTAAGCTATCCAAGATTATATGCGATTCTAAGATCAGAAGTCTATTGTGATTGCTCCACAAATCTCTGACATGATTGCACAAGAAGTCTATGACATGTTTTGAGAAGAATTCTATAACATGATTTGAGAAGAATTCTATGACATGATTGCACAAGAAGTCTATGGCGTGATTGCACAAGTCTATGACATGATTACTCAAGAAGTCTATGACATGATTACACCACAACTCTAGACTTACTAACCAAATATAAACATTCATGTAGACATTTTTTCTCACCTCTTTTAGCACATTCATATATATGTAGACTAGAGCTGGGTCTGTAGTTTAAAACCAACTACTACACTAATCCTTATATTTATTACAGGCGACCGACTCATTCATTGTGTGAGTCTTGTAAGTCTGCGTACCAATGCAGTTTTTCCAATTTGTTCCAGTTTCATCTCCTGTCCATTTTTCTACCTTGCTGTCATACACATTTACGTAGTTAATAGAAACTTCTACGTCTATAACCAATATATTTCCTGTAGCAATAACGGTCGTTTGCTAATTGTCCTCTTTTAGCTTTCTCGTTACACGACTTACGAGGAAAGTAAAATATTCTCTCTTTGGTAACTGTTACACTTGGCCACCCCACTCTTTATCTGTTTGAGATTCTCTGTGTAAAGAAAAAGTCCATCATTCTTTGGGTATTCAAACTCATTTAATTTATTAATTGTTGGTGATTAATTATTTTGTTTCATATTTAAATAAGGAGAATAAAAAGGCGGCAAGCTGTCTCCATAGAGATCTGTCATTGGCAATGTCTGAAGTCTCAATGAATATATGGATTTAATCCCCTTATTACGTTTTGACACGTTTTGGTCTTCCATTCTCAAGTTGAAATTTTACTTAATTATTTGTAGTCGATGACAATACACGAATCAATCCTAAAATTAACTGGTTAGCACTTAGCACTAATTGATTAATTGTGTTTTATATAGCTAAAAGGGTGTTAAGCTCTGTAATGTTTAAGATATAGAATGGTGATAAAGGGCTTCTAAGTTCTATTATTCTACATGTGATGCTGATGAGTGATACTGGTCCTAAACATATCTTTCTCCCCTTTTAAATAGGGGAGAGACATAAGCTTCTTTCCAGTCCTTCAGTTTCCTATCCTGATTAGGTGATACCTTAAAAGGTATTTTCAACACTGACGCTAGATCTAGAACGTTCTTTGACTGAAATACTGTCAGGTCCAGAAGCTTTAAGTTAGCGAAACGTTTTTCATCCCTTGTACTTGCACATCTGTATCTCATTCGACTTCGTTTCAATTAAGCAACATGCATTTGTCTTCTGAGTATGAGAATGCATTTAAATATTTTTCGATTCCTCCTCATGGCGTGAAGCTGTGAGTCTCGGAGTCTCAAGATTTGAAGCAAGAAGAATAGCCAGAGTGAACGCCGAACCAACAAAAAGTTAAGAGAAGAAGCAGGAATATCTGAACAAACCCACCCATGTCACGTATGCGGCCTGCTTTTTAAAGCGAGGATTGGACTTAACAGTCATCTTCGACCACGAATGAGGAGCTATATGATACACTTGTGGTGCTGAGAATAAGTGATTGCAGTTTTTTTACGAACATTTTGTAATTAAAGTAAACTATCTCAGCCTTGAGTGCCTATATCGCTATATAACCAGAATGCCACGTAAGAGGAACACCAAGGAAATGGTGGATTGTTGAAGTAAAAATAGACACATTGCAAGAGATTCTTATCTGAGAGATCTATCCTCTGTAGGGGCATAAGGGCATGAAATGTAAATAATCAAAGAACAAATGTCTAAGTGGCTTCCAAAACCAGCAATCACTATATAAATAGGCCTCACAAGTCGAATATTCATTAAAGCACGGGGCGTCATGTTTTAACTAGTAAATATTTAATTTGAATATTAAAAAAAAACAACTGAGTCCTGAGGCTTTTGCTATCAATTGGGTTTATTTAAGGCTTGAAACTGAAATTTCTGTTTGGAAGTGGAAACGCTCGATTCAAATCTGGCGCTCATTTAATTTGAAAAGGTGTGGCAAGCAGTTGTAGCCTCCGGGGAGGATTTTAACTTGTAAGTGGCGTGGTAGGTGATGAATCTCCAGCGATAAAGTGCAGCGCCCCTCAAAATAATTATTTATCAGAGCCGATGCCTGTTTTATACGCCATGATATTCGTACGAATCTTCTTGCTGTGACGTCACATCCGTCTGTTTTTTTTTATTATTATTTTTATTCTATCCTCACGGGAGAAGTTATCTCGAGACGAAAGATGGTGCTGTATTTATAGATATGACGTCATCGGGCGATGCTGAATGAAAAAGATAAAGTTGAGTCGAAACTAAGAATTGCTTCTCTCTCTCTCTCTCTCTCTCTCTCTCTCTCTCTCTCTCTCTCTCTTTCTCCTTAAAAAAAATTGTAGAAGGAGTTTGAAGTACAGACATAAACCTAGTGAAATAAGGGATATTGTGTAAGCATGTGTTGCATGTGACTTTATCATTGGCTACTTCAGTATAACGTGGTTGTGGGCTGATTAAGATGACATCAATGACATCAGTCAATGGCTTCTTTCAACCCCCCGCCCACTGTGGATGTGTATCTAGCCAGAGGCGTCACTAGGGTGGGTGTCACCCGGTGCGGTAAAATCAGGGTGTCACCCCCCCCCCCCAGCGTTCCACTTATTCTTCAAATAAAAAACTATAGTTGTTCAGTTGTTGTTTTTTGCGCAATAATACAGTTCGTTAATTGCTGCTACACAAAGTTTAAATGAGTATCGATTATGTTTTTTTCTCTTACATATTATCGTTTTTCATTACATACATTAACATCTACGATTTTTTAAATAGAAAGAAATAAAAAACCAACTGAGCATGCTTTCCTAAGTAAACATTAAACAGCTCTTAATGGAAACTTTTGAACATTATAATCACATATAGTGGTAGTTTCATGAGGACAACTAATGAAAAATGCAACTTAATGAAAAGTATATTGATTGGTACAAAAATTTTTAAAGAATTTTTTTTAACATATAAAAGTTTACAATAACTTTAGAAAATAAATATTTAAATTTCCTTTTCAGGATTTCAAATTAGAAAACTTATAAAAAAAAAACGTTAAACTCTATATATCTTGCACTTCGTTTTCAATGGACAGAATTGCTTGATTTGATTTCAAAAAATAGTTGTTAATTAATGTTTTAATGAGAGAAAGTTGTTAGTTGATGTTTAATAAGAGACCGATATTAGTTAATGTTTGAATGAGAGAACGTTGTTAATTGATGTTTTAATGAGAGAACGTTATTAGTTGATTTTTAATGAGTGAACGTTGTTAGTTGATGTTTTAATGAGAGAACGTTGTTAATTGATGTTTTAATGAGAGAATTTTGTTAGTTGATGTTTTAATGAGAGAACGTTGTTAGTTGATGTTTTAATAAGAGAACGTTGTTAGTTAATGTTTTAATCAGAGAACGTTGTTAGTTAAATTTAGTTTTACAAAGCTTCTTTTCACATGACGCCTTGTAAACATGCATTTGGCAAGAAACAGTTAAAGGTTTATTTCAAAGGCTGGTAGAGATTCGTAGTCGTCTTTCAAAACTTTGCTGCATTCTAGTATTCTAGTTATGTATTTCTGTTCACATATCTTGCCGTCAGGCCCAATATAAAAGAGATCGATGCACTCACTATTAACTTCTTGCTCTCTATTTGAATAGTAAATCTTAAGAATACTTTCCTGATATTTTCATATTGTTAAAACGTATTTTTCTTTTTCATTAACATGCTAGTTTGATTTGAGAAAAGTTATCTTAATAACGTTTTGAGCTAACTTTTCACATATTTCGTAGAGTAAATGTTTAAGTGCTCGAGCTTAGCCACCACTTTGAAAATAATTAACACTTTAATTTGTTTCGTTTACTTTTTTGAGTACATCTGCCAATAAGAAAGTCAAGCAATGAAAGTTATGCGTGTATTCACAGACAGCTGGCAATCATATTTGTGCTGCGCCTCTAGTGTTTGTATTTTCAGAGAGACGGCAAAAATTTTCGCCGTCACACTTTCATAAAATCGTTCTTTCATGGGTCTAACAGCAACACCATGGGCACACCAGCGATTTGTTCATATGAAACGCTTCATTAATTATATTATCCTATCTATTAGTATTAGTGGCAAAGAAAGAGAACCATTTTTCTAGAGAACCAAGAAAGTATAATTAGAAAATATGTTCCGATAGCTTAAATAAACGGTGTACACATCCATTCAAGTTTCCTTTCTGTTCTTCATTTATTACTGCCTGCACTTCTTCATGAATCCTTGACATTGTAGCTGCATTTCAATGTCCCTGAGCTCATCATATCGATAAGTTAAGCCCATCTCTTTTCAGTCGTTTTAAATTATCAGAACTGATACACCAGATTTGGCCCACATTAATAGGAATATCCTACATTTCTGTCATTTCAACATTACCATTGCTACTGTTAATATATCTTACAACTTCAGAGATCTATGTTAGGTGTGCTGTAATACAAGATACCAGAGTACCTTGCAGCTTTGGTGTCTCTCATCTCTGATAAGTATATCCCTGAAGTGGTTTGCTAAAACATTTATATATATTTTTGGTACAAGCTTGGAAAGTAACTTTTTTTTTCATCGCTGACTTGCGATCGTATAAGTTATTATTTCAGCACTGGCTCATATTTGGATAACGTTTCCACAATCCCGAGAAAAAAAAATTCATTATTCAATGAAAAGTCTTCTTCAGTTCGCCACCATATACCAACTTTTTCTTTGCTAGAAACAATGCGATAGTAGCAATCTATAATACAAGATGTTCCTCTGTTTTCCCATCTACACGTCAATCATAGCAATTACGTCCTTGTCAATTTTTGGAAGCTAAAGTCCTGCTCCCAAAATGTTCCTAATTTGAAAGCCTGATAAATGTTCTTTAGTCTTCTCTCGAGTTTCTCGTTGTGGACATGTCCACTATTTACCAGAGAATAAAATCTTGTTATAGATGTTTTCCCATTTAGAATATTTTTATTCAACAATTTCTAAGCTTTATGATTTTGCTTCTGTCACATTTTAAAGTTGGTATTTTTTAATTATCTTTTAAACTGCCTTTTTACACTTGGGTGTCACCCGGTTTCATAGGACCCGCACCTGGCTAGCAATAGATAGCTATATAGCTACCTATATCATTTATGACAATATATATAGGATAAATTGTGTGTATCTGTTGTGGTAGAAAACAAGATGTATAAGTATAAAACATTGTAAATGTACGTGGTTCACAATGCTAGCCAGATATTGTACGACTCGTTATTCTTATGTCTCTTGTAAGATTTGCCTTTCCCCTCCCTCCCCTTCCCAATCTTTCCGGTTTTTATTTTCTTTGACAAACGAGACACCGGTTAACATTTTGCTTTTAGGAAAAAGTAATGTATAAATTGGATTTGATTTGGATTTCTGGGCAAATAGGAACATTTCAGCCAATCCCGCGCCATTTAATTTTTCAAAAATTCTCTTAGCCAACAGGGAGGCTGGGTAACCATCACCAGGGCCGGCTTTAGGCCGATTTAACCAATTGCTCCAATCGGGCCCCGCTCCGGGAAGGGGGCGCGCAAATTATATTTAACCAATCACTATCAGTCATGGCTCTTGTCAATGACTTTTAATGATGTAGGACTTGAAGGGTAAACATATTTAGTGTATAGTACGATTAACGTAACTTTAATTAATCCACTGACCCTATTGCTTTTGAGTTGATTCCTATGCTTGTTGTACTATAACTGAAATAATAATTAAATTAATAGAAATAGTTGTTACTGTAAAAACAAAAATTAGAAGCGAATTCTCGCAAGCATCCTGGCAGGGCCGTCTTAGACCACTGCAACCTATGCGGTCGAAGTGGGCCCCGCGCTTTCATAGGACCCGCGCTTATCCAAGTTGTAAGTATTTAATTGCAAAATATATGCGAATAATTCCTGGAAATCTCCTGAATTTTTTAAATATCTCTTGAAAACTCTTACAAATCCCCAGAAAAATAGACAAAATTGTCATTTTTGGGTGTCATTCATTGCGGAAAACGCCAAACCTACGCGCGATAAGAGAAAAAAGGCATTGTCAGCTTTCATGTAATAAAATGCAATAATCGGGCAAATTGTTACCTTAATCGGAAGTTCCAATTATTTATTTACTTTAATAGTCACTAGCATATAAATATGCCATAGGTTACAAGGTTCGTAAAGTGAAGATAGCAATTTTTATTTTTTATCTTACTAAATTCTTAGTAAAGAATGAATAATATTTTGATAATAATAATTTGTGATTATTATCCTTATACCCACACATAATTCTAGGCCCCGCGCAATCAGTTTCGGCCCTGCATCCTGGTGAAGGCTGGGATTTTTATTTCTGGATCCTTGGGCGCCTCTGAGTTCACCCAGCTCTAATGGGTACCTGACATTAGTTGGGGAAAAGTAAAGCGGTTGGTCGTTGTGCTGGCCACATGACACCCTCGCTAACCGTAGGCCACAGAATCAGATGACCTTTACATCATCTGCCCTATAGACCACAAGGTCTGAAAGGGAAACTTTACTTTTTTTTTTACTTTTTCTCGCAAGCATCCGTTAAATTGGGCCTCGCAATTAATAAGTCCGGCCCTGGCCAACAGTGTCCATTGGTACGTTGCTACACTACCAAATAGGCGATATATGTGTTGCCTCGGGGTTGAATAAACTTCGGAACTGCTTAAGCTGAAATTAAAATTAGAAAATTGTGTGATTTTTTTTCAATTTCATATAGATTATATAACGCAGCCTACAGACACTATTACAAGGCCCCAGTACTGCACACAAAATGCCTATGCAATAAAATAAATCTATTTTGAAAATCAAAATGGTGCGAAGTTCTGTGAGACACTAAAAAAATACTTCCGAATTATGATGAAAGGTGTCATTAAGTTTATTCTTTTTATCAACAATCTATATATTCTCACTAGTCGACCGGCGGCATAGCATACGCCGCTATTTTCCAGGGCAGGCCTTAGGCACTGCAACATATGCGACCACAGTGGGTCCCGAACTTTCTTTGGACCCGTGCTAATTTTTTAGGTATATAAATGATTAAATTGAACCATTTTATAAAACATAACAGATTTCCCGCGGCCTCTTGATTTACCAGGAGCACCCTGGAAATCTCCTGAAATGTTATTAAATGCTGTGCCGCCGGTCGAAAAAGTTCTGGAAATTTCCGGACCTTATTAAAATCTTTTTAAATTAAAAAAAAATATGCTATGCTATTTTGTGAATGAAAATAGTGCGGATTTGGATATATTATTTCCCATTCACACCATGTTGCGCAATGGGATCTTCCCATTTGCTTGTTATAAGTAAAAATGCGTGAATTCATGAATGAAAAATACTATGAATGAAGATAAAAAAAAATGGCTAATTGACCTTAATTTATGCGATATTAAGAATATAACTGCACTCATGTAACAATGCTTTAGAAAAACAAATTTGAATGTTAATTTGATTAAATGGACTATAATTAGTATGTTCATGTGCTAAAGCATAAAACTATACTTGCGAAGAGAAGTTCTATAATCTTCTTAGAGTTGAATTCGAGTTTTAGATCTAGATCTAGATCTAGGAACAGATTTTAGATGTATAAATTATTAAATTAAACCATTTTATAACATATAACAGATTTCCCGCTGCCTCTTGATTTACCAGGAGCACCTGCGATATCTCCTGAAATGTTATTAAATATAGACCTACGAAAAAGTCCTGGAAATCTCCGGAAATTATTGAAATCTTTTGTAATTCAATAGTAGATATATATATACATGTGTTTTCACGAAGTTACTTCCTTTTCCCAGTCTATTGATTTCTTTATGCCTATGCTATTTTGTGAATGAAATAGTGCGGATTGGGTCCATTCACACCGTGGTGCGTACGCCATGGGATCTTCCCTATTTACTCGTTGTTGTTGTTGTTGTTGTCTGACCTAATTCTTTGAGGATTATATATATAGATAGATAGTCGACCTGCGGCATAGCATACGCCGCTATTTTCCAGGGCAGGCCTTAGGCACTGCAACATATGCGACCACAGTGTGTCCCGAACTTTCTTTGGACCCGTGCTAATTTTTTAGGAATATAAATGATTAAATTGAACCATTTTATAAAACATAACAGATTTCCCGCGGCCTCTTGATTTACCGGGAGCACCCTGGAAATCTCCTGAAATGTTATTAAATGCTATGCCGCCGGTCGAAAAAGTTCTGGAAATTTCCGGACATTATTAAAATCTTTTTAAATTAAAAAAAAATGCTATGCTATTTTGTGAATGAAAATAGTGCGGATTTGGATAGGCTATTATTTCCCATTCGATTCACACCATGTTGCGCCATGGGATCTTCCCATTTGCTTGTTATAAGTAAAAATGCGTGAATTCATGAATGAAAAATACTAT
This sequence comes from Biomphalaria straminea, assembly GCA_021533235.1. NCBI lineage: Eukaryota > Metazoa > Mollusca > Gastropoda > Planorbidae > Biomphalaria > Biomphalaria straminea. The sequence continues at coordinate 24,575,590 of JADKLZ010005243.1, forward strand.
TAATAGAGATAAAAAAAATGGCTAATTGACCTTAATTTACGCGATATTAAGAATATAGCTGCACTCATGTAACAATGCTTTAGAAAAACAAATTTGAATGTTAATTTGATTAAATGTAGCCTACTATAATTAGTATGTTCATGTGCTAAAGCATAAAACTATACTTGCGAAGAGAAGTTCTATAATCTTCTTAGAGTTGAATTCGAGTTTTAGATCTAGATCTAGATCTAGGAACAGATTTTAGATGTATAAATTATTAAATTAAACCATTTTATAACATATAACAGATTTCCCGCTGCCTCTTGATTTACCAGGAGCCCCTGCGACGATATCTCCTGAAATGTTATTAAATATAGACCTACGAAAAAGTCCTGGAAATCTCCGGAAATTATTGAAATCTTTTGTAATTCAACAGTAGAGATATATATATACATGTGTTTTCACGAAGTTACTTCCTTTTCCCGGTCTATTGATTTCTTTATGTGTCTATGCTATTTTGTGAATGAAATAGTGCGGTGCGGATTGGGTCCATGCACACCGTGGTGCGTGCGCCACGGGATCTTCCCTATTTACTCGTTGTTGTTGTTGTTGTTGTCTGACCTAATTCTTTGAGGATTATATATATAGATTATCCGAAATCGCAATACATGGCCTAGCCAGCCCTAGCCGGTGTTTACAACCTTCTAAAAAAATCCAATAAATTTAATTTTAACGCCCTATGGATAAGATAGCGCAAAGGGATGGACCAGTTTATCTCTTGCTCCATACGGAAGGAAAAGTCTTAAAAGTTCTCCTTCTTCCCTAGTGCTATTCAAGAATGGAACGGGCTTTCTGAATCAACCAGGAAAACTAACGACTCAGCAGAGATTCATACTCTAATAAACATGCATGACTAGATTGACCAGTTAATACGTGTAGGCAGCAGTGGCGTAGCTACGGGGGAGGAGGGGGAGAACTTGAAAATCCCCCCGGGTCCCACTTGAGAGGGCCCCCAAATAAGTGTTTTTTTTTTACATTAAAAATTAAAGATTATGTAAACATTCAGGGCCCCCAAAGAGGGCAAGCCCCCCCCCCCCCCCCACGGGCCTTCAAACGATGGAAAATTCCTACCTACGCTACTGGTAGGCAGTAATAATCTTCTCTTTTGAAGCAACGTCTGTAATTTAAAAAAAACACATCTTACAATGCTCGTGCGGAAGGGCTCTTACAGACAGGAGCGGAGACCTGGTGGTTCAGTGTATTGTCACATCAGCCAGCAAGACATAAATTCAAGGTTCCAATGATGCTGATGACGTTCACGTAAAGCTGGTCTTCTAGAGATACCACAGGACAGAGGTGCAGTAAGCAAAACGTGCGCCTGGGGTAAGCTACTTAATTGATACCCCAACCCTCATTGACCATAAACATATATAGGCGCTTCCATATGTGTGCACCCCCTCCGAGGGTATCGCCCTTGGCATCGTGCCCCTTTGCCCCCTCCCCCCACACTACGCTTCTGCCACAGGTGTAACCATAATACGCCAGGCGAATTAGTTCTTTCCCGATACAGTAGAACGTCGTTTATCAGGACGTCAGTTATCCAGATCGTCAATTATCCAGACTGCCTCTTGTTTTTTGTTTGTTTTATTTGACAGTACGGTATCTAAGTGGTCTTGCTGATGTGCAGCGAAAGATTAGCGATTATTTCTCTCAATAATGGAACGATACAGTGGCGTAGCTAAGGATTTGGGGACCCAGGGGAGGGCTTGACCTCTTTAGGGGCCCCTCGCATTTTCACATTTGACATCATGACATGAGGTAATGACGTAATATTTAATGTCAAAACGCATTTTGAACACTCATTTGGGACTCTTCTCAAGTGGGGGCCAGAGGTAATTTTCATATTTGACACCCCTACCCCACCCTAGCTACGCCACTGGAAGGCTACTATGTATAACGCTTTGTTTTCCTGAATATTTTACTTGAATTTTATGTTAACGTACGCCGCGGACCAACTAATGAAGTTTCTCTTAAATGTTGGTGAAATGAATCATTTATCATAATCCGGATTCGGTTATCCGGACGATCAATTATCCGGACAGACCCTGTTCCCAATTAATCCGGTTGATTGACGTACTACTGTAATTTCCAAATACAAAGATTAGGTTGCAGGGTACCCATGCTGATCCAAGGAAACTGTTTTCCTGTGCTGGCGTTCCCTGAAAAGTGTTTCTCTTTTACCGGTGGCGCTGTGACGTAACCTATACCTGATACTCCATGCACGAGGCTGGAATCAAGTTTTCACAAGTGCTCATCCAGGTGATACCGGCTGTGGGGGGTGGGACGGAGTCGGCAAGTGGGGGGTAGGGGAGGCTTAGCTGGGCGGCAAACAATTACAGTAGAAGCCCACGAGTGGTGCCCTCTTTGTTATTTTTATTGTAAACAAACAAAAGATTCGAATGAAGCGACAATGAAGACGCTAGGTGGCGCTGTATTCTGCCAGGCCAGTTTGGCATTCGGGTAAACAGCCTTGACGTCATTATCTGATGCTCGTCTTCAAATAATCTGTACATCTGATTGGTGAACAAATGGAAAACAGATAAAATTAACAAATAGCGATGAGGTCACAACAAAACAATCTAAATTTAAAACTCTCGACTACAAAAGCTTCACTATTTGTCAGACGCAGGGCAGCAGTAAATAAAAGTTTCTAATTTTAGCTCCTTTTATAACAGACTGTCAAGCGGACCCGCCCAATTTGTCAATGATTAAAATTCAACAAGCAAAATATTTGTAGAAAAAAAAAAAAGCAAAGAAACGTATCTAAGGTGAAGAACTCCGCACTTACAACTATGTGTCTCAATAATTTAGAAGTTGTTTCCCTTATTCGATATTTAATAAAATAATTAATTGCCAATAATTAATTAACGAATTAGTTATTTTTTTTTACAAATTTACTCGTGTATTGTCTACGCCAATAAATAATTGTGCAAAGTTTCAACTTGATTCTAGAATTAGTGTGGGAGAAATAAGGTGTTCAAACTTTTGACCAGACAGACAGACAGACAGACCTAATAGATATTCTCGAATTAAAAACACGCAATCTCTTATTACCTGCCATGTCAGCCAAAATAAGTTCATTTATTTAAACATAGATTAGTTATATAACTTCTACATTGTCATATCTTTATTTATGAATCTTTACAACAAAGTTACAATATATGTCTAGGAAGTATTTCTCAGGCTCATTTGGTATAAAATGTAGACATCGTCAGACTTCAATAGCGTATGTTGAAAAGCGCAGCCTTAAAACAAACGATGGCAAGTAGCACTTTGAACGTGCAAGACACGAACGACTGGGAGTGCACTGCATCCAATCTGATAAGGCGCTGATACGTAGGCGTTTTTCTACTGCCTACATCTTAATGCATGATGGGAAGAGGTCCACCCTCCCCATACCAATTTCATTCCCGTCATTCTTGTTTATTCCGGTGCAGGGTGCGGACTGTCTTTTTTTTTTTTTTTCAAATTTCCTCTTAAAGTTTAAAATTTTGAATTTTCGAAAAACGTTTTGTGGGGACCTCAAACACGCATTCATGGCGGGTAAGTGTTTACACTGCACATGATATTGTTACTATATTTAGCTTGCTCCAGGCGCCAGACAGAGATTGGCCTGACACTGAGATATTTGTACGTATGTTTGAGCGCGCCAAATTTGTTTCACGCCGTGCAGAGTTGAAATCATGAGATACAAGAAATCATTACATGAGTAGTGAAATTTAAAATATGTAAAAAAAAATTGTTTTTATTTTTGATCGTTAACATTTTTGTTTTGAAAATTATACATATTTTGTGTGTTTGTGTGTGTGTAAATTATACATATAGTTTAATTAGTTCTAAAATTGTGTCAATTTTTTTTAAATATTAAAACGATTTGAATTCCTGTTATCATCATCTATTTTCGTCTATGACATGTCACTATCCACCATACTTCGCATGACACGGTACTTTTCATGTTGCTATTCTTGGACATTTACTTTATAAGTTGGTCAATTTGTGCTTCGTCTAAGGACCATGTCTGACAAATATGTGACACAGGTATGACCGATTGCTAACATAGGTAGGACACATATCTGCCGCAGGCAGAGATGTCACACAGGTATGACAAAGGTGTGACACAGGTAGGACACATGACTGACACAGGTATGACACGTCTGACACATGTATGACACGTCTGACACAGGTATGACACACCTCGGACACAGATATGACACATTTCTGACTAGGCATGGGGGCCCGCATGCGGGTGCAAAGGGGTGCACTTGCACCCCCCTGGATTCTGAGTAGCCAATTTTTTTTTTTTTTTTTTTTTTTTTTAGGAAATCTCAGGTTCTTAGATTTGGACATCAGTTGTCCAGCCAAATTTTAGTTAGTAATTTTTTTCGCACCACCAAATCAATTAACTTCTAAGTAGCAGCTGAATATGTAGTGCTTCCACTGGTTAATGTAGTAGTAGATTAGCCCAGGCGTATGGAATGGATGGCTAAACATGTACGTGCGTGCCTCTCAAATGTGAGTAGCCACATCGTAGCCAATTTTTAACAAATATTTTATAATGAAATACATCATCCAGATGGGGTTTTTTTTATTACGTAGATGTAGATTTAGTCAGAATCCATGGGGGTGCAAGTGCACCTCTAAATATCCCCCTACCCCCATGCATTATTGATTCAAGAGTTAAATAAATTAATGTTCAGGAAAATTGTGCGCATCATCTTCTAAGTGTAAATATAAAGGCCTATCATTGGACTATTGTAAAGTGTAGTAACTTAACAAGTAGTGCTTCCACTGAAGTATAGTTGTAAAGATACGCTATTATTGGTACTAAAATAGGCCAATCAGTAGTTCATGTCCGACCATGTAAGATTTACTATAGGCTTGGAATTCTCTGCACTATAAAGGGTGTCTAAAGCATGTTAGTCGCTACGATTTGTTTTCATTTGCACATAGCTATAGTTATTATGAATGCCACAAAATCGACTTTCACAAGACATTCTGATTGTTGATTTAACAGAAGGCAGAGATCCGCTAATCGTCCACTGCTAAACTATACTGATGTATGCATTTGACATAAAGCTCTTCAAAATCAGCACCAACAGCTGGGAAAACGTGGTGCTGGATAGATCCCCATGAAGAGCGAGCATTAAATGAAAGTCCTGGGTTGAAGATGTCATTCATAATAGTAGTATAAAGAAGTGTGAAAGTAGAAAGGATTAGCCTCTTTAGTCACACAAGAAGTTGCAAAGGGAAAAATATTTAGTTCAGGTCTAATTAATTAATTGCCAACTATCTTTCGATGTGATAAATGTTTTATTTTCTTTGAACAAAAGAGTCTTGCGGAGTTCCGGTCGGTGTCAGCGCCCGATAAAATAGCAGATTAAACATGTCCACCAGTTTACAATAGAAGAGATACAAGAAAATTCTTCACATGCAATCGTCGAAGTCAAAACGTTGATTTGGTTCGACGGAGCACTGGCAGCTTGAAAAGACCAAAAATACGAGCTGTAGCATCATGAATTATTTGCATTTTCTGGGTATTTAGTGATGAAACTGCTGATATCTCAGACACTGAATGTTCGGTTTGTTGAATGCGATAGTTTTCGACTTCATTGGTTTAGTACCTGTTGTTCAGATAGACGCGCTGCATGTGTCTAGCGTCATTTTACAGTGTAGACAAGGACAAACTAATTGGCCAAAGCTGCACTGTTACGGCTGCATTCCTTTTCAGTAACTGTCCCTAGCGAACGCGTTGGTGCTCTGAACCCAAATATTCTTTTACTAGTCATTTTTCCAACCTTTACTCAATTTAATATTATTCTTGTTAAATAAATGTCAGACTATAGCTCACAATCCTTAAAAATTAAAAAAAAAAAAAGAGTAGAATCTAATTGGTAGGTTACACAATTTTCCCTACCACTTCCGAATTTTTTTTTTTACAACTTTGAATTATAGTTCTGTAACAAAACAAAGTGACAAGCATACGATGAATAATGAGCTGCAGATGTCAGGAGAATGCATTTCTGTTGTGAAAAAATGCAAGAAAACGCTTATGGCGTCGGGCTTCACCACGAACTCCACTGATCAATATTGAGCGGTAGATGTCAGGTGAATGCGTTTCTGTAGTGAATAATGCAAGAAAACGCTTTTGGCGTCGGGGCTTCGCCCCGAACCCCACTTATACCAAGCACTTATACCAGCGCTCCCCCAGACCCCTAAGCTATCACGGGAAAGGCCTCAACATGACTGGCTTGGGTTTTTTTCGACGAAGTTTGAACGCACGTTTATGCATAGGGTTAGGGTTTACTGGGCGTTAGAGTTAGGGTTTGGAAAAAAATTGTCCCCTCTTACTCCAACGCTCTAGATCCGCTAGTGCTTGCACCCCCCTACGAAAAATCGTGCGGGCGCCCATGGACATAGGTACGCAATTGTAAGGATAAAAATGGAGTAGACCTTATTAAAAAATGGCCTATGTAGATATATTAGTGTCCTAAGACCTGGAAGATGAAAAAACGATTGAGTCTTGTTGACAACAAAGGTATAAACACAGCGTTCGAATTACACCAAAAGTCATGTATTTGTGCCCATCGTCCTTTCCATGTTACTGCTCAAATGTCTAGACATCTTGTTAACTACAGAGAATAAATTATATCGAACTTTAGAAAATGTATTAAGAATGATGTATACCTATATCGCTTATGACCAACAAAATAAAAAAAATTAAACGAAGTATTAATAAGAGGCAAGTCCTGTAAAAATAAATAGAGAATTATTCACACTGTAAAACTGAACTTATGGTAGGACACTCTGGGTAGGGTACATTGGGGGTAGCGGCGGGCTGGGTTTAAACACTATATCATTGATACCATCGAACGACAGTCCGGAAGCCATACCTAACGGCCAGGGAACTTTCAAAAGTTATCAAAGCTTTCTGTGTGGAATCTTGTAAACGTTCTTTTCCCACTTCGTATTCTTGTATCAAGTTAAAACTTTGCACAATTTTTTTTATATGTCATTAACACACGAATCACTTCATCAAAAAATTAACAAAATAATTAATGATTAGTTAATTTTTTTATATAGAAAAGATACACCTTGCAGTGCTTTCCCGTATATAAGTTAAAGTTTAATTTTTTTTCCTTAGCCTAATTAATTAATTTTTAATTTCCTCCTTTAGAATAAACTTTGCTATTCGGCTATTTATGTGTAAACTTAACTATGAATCGATACACACACATGCATCCATACATACATGCTTACATGCATACATACATACATACTACATACATATATACATACATGTATATATACTATCTTATATACATACTTACAGGGCCAGTCTTAGGTCACTAAAACCTAAGCGGCCGCAATGGGCCCCGCACTTTCATATGCCCCGCTCGAATTCTAGGTGTAAAATATTAAATAAAAAAACATTTTAACTTATTATAAATGGGTTCCTCAAATTATCCTGAAATTATTAAAATCTGAAAACTCATCCAAATCTGCTTTAAAAATATTTCGGGGTATCATTCAAAATGGGAAAAGCCAATGAAAAAACTACCTTCTGTTGAAGATGGGTCGTAAATTTAATTTGACTGTGATTTATACTTTGTAAAGTATGAATAAAATGCAAAGACGAATTTATTTTTTAGTACAAAATCTTAATTTTCACTTATTAAGAATATCCTTACCCAGACTGGGCTCCAATCTGTAGGACCGGGACCGGCACTGTATATGTATATATATATAACCACCTGCCACCTTATGTCCATAATATATATATTCTGGACATACGGTGGAAGGACCGCACTACAAACAGCGATGTCCTTGTGAACGCCGGTATGGACAGTATAGATGGACTTCTTATGGTCCGACAGCTACGCTGGGCAGGGCACGTATCTAGTATGGGAGACGAACGTATGCCAAAGGTAGTCTTTTTGGTGAGCTAAAAGGTGGTCGACGTAACAGAGGCGCCCCACGGAAACGCTTCAAAGACCAGCTTAGGCGTCAACTTTCCTCTTTCCTTGGCTGACATAGAAGAGAGCATCGACCACCTGCGGACAATGGTCATGCGTGCCCTGGATGTGACAAAATATGTAGGTGACGGCTTGTATTATTATTATTATTATTATATAATGTTGCAAAGATGATATAGCCTGAATCTAAAATAAATGTGCTGGTAAATGAAGTTATGATCCTAAAGTTGGTCTGGGTCTTTAACTATGCTCCATTTCATTTCTTTAATGCTTCTAAGTGTTTAATGAGGTTTTCTGCCCTAAATGATTCTAATGATTTTGGGTGTCTTTTCTCATTGTATTACCAGGGACTTCCAACTGACCCAAATTTAGGATTATAGTCAGCTGACTGAATTGTACGTTTCAGAAATGGAGACAAAGAAATTGAGAGACTTTGACCAGACAGACGTTTGGTAAAAAAGAAAATGGCTTTTATAGATCAGTTGTTATTACAAACGTTGTATTAATCAACTCAGTCCGTCTGTCTGTCTGTCTTTTCAAAGTCTTTGTACACGTTATTTCACCCATTTACCATAATCGGATCAAGTTAAAACTTTGTTGCGTATTCATTGTCAATGGCAATGCATGATTCAATTAAACAAATTAACCAATTGATTAATTATTCATAATAATTTAATTGCGTTTTATATAGAGACAGTAGAGTCAACCAAGGTTAAGGGAGAATTGCCTTGTGTAGAGAATTACGTTTTTCGCTAACTATAAAATGTATTTATAAGTACTTAAACAGCTGAGTGGCAAACATGCTGGACTTCCAACATGGATGCTCGAGAGCCCGAGTTCGAATTCAGACAAGTGCAACTTTTTTTTTGTTTGTTTATGGTTTTTGAAATGGCAACAAGGAAACCTTCCAAATACCCCCTCCTCTACCCCAGCTGGTCCTTAAAAGTGATTGGACCATAGCGCGCTTATCATGCTTATAGTAACTGAAATTTGTGCCAAACAAAAACTATTAATAAAAATATTTTCAACCGCCCAAATTATTGTTAGTCTAGATCAGTGATTCCCAAAGTGGTCCATAGGGACCCCCAGGGGTCCACGAGGACTTCCAGGGGGTCCACGAAAGTGAAAAAAAGAACTGGGGGTCCATGACATCCAAATGGGGGTCCACGAGAGTGGATCTCATCAAAGAAGCAATTAAGTTTAATATAATTCTCACATTAATGGAATCACCTATTATATCATACAAATATACATTATTTATACTTTATTATAGCTAGGCCATTATATTTGTAATGTATAATCGGAATGAAAAGCATATTTTAAATTTTAATACCTCATTTAAATAGCTCTATTTGGTCTAGAGATTAATATTTAACATGGCTGAATGTAAATATAAAATAGACGGTGGTGTTAATTTCAATTTTTTTTTCTTCTTTTCTCGTTGAACTTAATTGCCTGTCTTTTATTTAACATTTTATTTAATGACACCATGAAACCACCTAAGCTGGAGGATCGTTGGAGACAAAGCCACCCTGATAAGATTAGAAAAACTATTGAACGCTCCATTATATAGTTGAGAAAAGATCTACAATTGACAAAATATGTTTTCAAATTTTAATGAAAATATAATGGTTTGCTGTGTCTTAAAATATCTTGCAAAATTATGAAAAATACATACAATTGGCGGAAAAAAATGAATGATTTAGCCAGCCGCTGAAGTTTTTAAAACTGTTTTGTACACAAACATGCATCTGATATTTGATAAGAATTCTTCTAAACAACAAATAGATCAAAGGTCTATATATGAACCGAGTTATGCTTGTCATAAGGCATTTTTTTGGCACATGTTCGTTTATAAATAAAGAATTTCACGACAAAATTTCGTTTTGTGAAAACTAATAATTGACAATAAAGTCGAACACATTAGCTGTTTTGAAGGAATCGTTCGAAGAAAAAGCAAACCCTGTAACTATTATATCAGTAGCCACAAATGTAGTAGTAGATCTTGATTGCAGGAATATCTTCAATTTGTTATCAACGCAGTTATGAGAAACAAAATACGCAATTTCTTGCTCAAATGTAAAGAGAAAATGACAAGAACATTCATCAGTTGAATCACAAAGGAGAGGACCAAATACAGCAGAACTCATTCTCAGCACAAAGGAGTACATGATGTGACTGACTTACTTGACTTAATCCTATGTACTCACTGGGGAGCATAGGGCCGCAACCACACCTCTCCACCAAACTCGGTTCTGAGCAGCTTTCTTCATCTGCTCCCATGTCATTTCAGTACCCTCAGCTTCACTGATGACTGACCTCTTCCATGTTTGCTTGGGTCTGCCCACTTTTCTCTTTCCTTGTGGATTCCAGTCAAGAGCCTGCCTTGCAACATTGGTAGCTGGTTTACGCAGGGTGTGTCCTATCCAGCTCAATTTTCGTTTGGTAATGTCTTGTGCTATGGGCTTTTGTCTAGTTTTTTTTCCACAAATCAGTAGTGGTTATCTTTTCTGGCCACCTAATTCCTAATATCCGACGTAGGCATCTGTTATTAAAAGTTTGGAGCTTTCCATATTTGTTTTAGTGACTCTCCAAGTTTCTGAACCGTAAAGGAGAACAGACTTAACGTTAGTATTATAGATTCTTATCTTGTTATGTAGAGATACTGCCTTGGAGCACCAGATTGTTTGAAGAGTTGAAAAGGCAAACCAAGCTTTATTTATTCGAATTAGTATATCAGCATCAGCTCCACCGTCTTTACTAACTCTGCTTCCGAAATAGGTGAAGTGGTCTGTATCAAGGATGTTTTCTCCCTGTAGCATTATTGGGTTCTCTTGTCTATTGTTGATGTATGTGTGAAAAATTGTTTCATTTAATTTAATAACCATATTTGCATAGTGTAGTTTTGTCTAGTTATAACTTGAACTAAAATAAATGTAGGCTGTACAGCGTTAAGTATTTGATATTGAACTTCATTACTTCCTTGTCAAAAAAGAGAGTGTTAATGTGCCATTTTTTATGATGCATTGCTCCTATTTCTTCTCTGTGGTTCTCATAGAGCTCATTAGTTATAATGATCTTAATTGTTAAATTTTTCTCCATTGGAAATTATTTAAACAAAATGTGTAATTTGAAATTGATGAATTTTCAAAAATTCAATATAACTTAAACAGGGGGTCCACGGAAAACCAGAAAACATGTCAAGGGGTCCACGAGACAACAAAGTTTGGGAACCACTGGTCTAGATCTATACAAAAAAAAATCATGTCAAAACTCATTGAAAATAACTGATGCTATTTCAATCAATATAAGCTTTGTTTGTTTGTTAGTTTTAGTTACTTTATGTTTTTTAGCGGCCCCCGAAAGGGGAAAAGACGCTATTAGTTTTGTGTGGCCTGTCTGTCCGTCTGTCTGTCTGTCTGTCTGTCTGTCTGTCTGTCCGTCTGTCCGTCCGTCCGTCCGTCCCGTTTAGTGCTCAGAAAGTAGAAGAGAAAATGAAAATCTGACATCACGATAATATAGAGCATTCAAAGTTCTGATGCAACGGCTACTTTTTTTTTTCTAAAAGCTCAAAATCTAATTTTTAAAAATATTTTATGCAAACAGTATTTAAAGAGAAAAAACCTAATTAGTATGCAATATAAATGAAACCTACTTTAAGACAATTAATAATCTAATATACTGCACATGTTTGCACATTTTTTTTGTTCCAACATACGAGTAACATACCAGTATTTACTAGTAAAGTAATCAACTCATAAAACAAGTGTGGCAGTTGCCTTGAACATCGGCTTTACAAGGCTAACGTTGAGAGATCAAAGCACGGAAGATGTATATTAGTTTTGTGTGGCCTGTCTGTCCGTCTGTCTGTCTGTCTGTCTGTCCGTCCGTTGAGAGATCAAAGCGGATCTGACAGGGATCCGACTCCGACGTGGGCCGCCTCTGAGTTTGTGTATCACACAAACTCTCTTTGTAATCTTGTTTTTAATTTTACTTGTGTAATATAACAATACTGTACAGAAGGTAATCTGACATGGAACATTATAGTTAACATCTGCAAAGCACGCCAGGCAATTGTCTCGAATGGTCTAGGGAAGGTTGATTAGGCAACTAATTGAACGCGTTGTGTCGATGCGAATTTTGTTTTATGCTCTCCTAACGAAGGTGTCATGTTACCTGCACATCGACCAACCGCCTTTACTTTGAGGTATCCCAAATTAAAACAAATCCCAGCCTTCACCAAGATTCGAACCCTCGAAAGTCAAGCGCTTTATCATTCAGCCACCGTCCTTCCTTATATATATACATTACCACTCAGCCACCG
>JADKLZ010005243.1:24619132-24630374 GCA_021533235.1 Biomphalaria straminea
AGAATCAGTTCTGAGCTGTACACATTATTTCTTTCAACAGACAAGAATCAGTTCTGAAAACAATTTAACTAATTAGCTAATTAAATATAGGTAATTGATTATTTTCTTTGATATCTCGAACAAAGGAAAGAAATTGTACTTAACTAAAGTGATGGTATAATCTAAATTAGTGCCCTTTATTGGTCTTCTGAGCCTTAGTGAACACAATCATGAGATAGAAACGATAGATAACTCTATTGTGATGAACTTAATTAGGAGATTCCCCGATATAGTGTATAGTAATTAAGACTACTTATATCCTTTTTAATAACTACTGAATATTATTTATTGTATAGTAATTAAGACTACTTATATCCTTTTTAATAACTACTGAATATTATTTATTAAAGGAAATATTTTATTTAATAAAACTTTTGTTTTCGTTTTGTAGATAACATATTAGCTTATTAGACATTTTTCTTCAATTAGGAAATGGATAGTGTTGTATACTATTAAAAATATTTTTTAATTAAATAGCATCTTTGAATGTTCGAAATTTTAATCTGTTGCAGCATTTGCACTATCTTTGACATTGCCTGTTTGCTGTTTCTAACATTTGTATAAACTGATCACATGCAGGACTGTGTCCAAAGTCCCACCCTGCGAGATCTGCTTCAGTGTCCGAGGCAAGAACGTGGATGCCTGCAGCAAATGTCTGGACTGCACGAAGCTTTTGTGCAAGGGCTGCGTCGACCTTCACCTCGCCACCAAGGTCACACAGCAGCACAGTCTCATCGACCTGGAAGGAGAGAAAGACATCCAGTGCAAGGTCAGTGCATGAGATATACACTTTTGCAGACGTAACCAATCTTGTAAAGAGATATACACTTTTGCAGACGTAACCAATCTTGTAAAGAGATATACACTTTTGCAGACGTAACCAATCTTGTAAAGAGATATACACTTTTACAGACGTAACCAATCTTGTAAAGAGATATACACTTTTACAGACGTAACCAATCTTGTAAAGAGATATACACTTTTGCAGACGTAACCAATCTTGTAAAGAGATATACACTTTTACAGACGTAACCAATCTTGTAAAGAGATATACACTTTTGCAGACGTAACCAATCTTGTAAAGAGATATACACTTTTGCAGACGTAACCAATCTTGTAAAGAGATATACACTTTTGCAGACGTAACCAATCTCAATACTTCCGTAATTCCTCCCACAAGTTTGTTCCTTTTTTTCTCATGTTAACCTACCCCAGGTAGATTCTCTGGTTTTGTTCTTGCCAGGCTAATTAGATATTGATGAAGTATCTACCTGGCAATCAGATAGTGTTCCAGGACTAGACTGACACTTAAACTTAGGAGGAAATTTAACTTAAAGAAAAAAAAGCTGATTTATGTAAGCGACAACAGATGAATTCCGCTCAGGTTGCTTACACACTGCGCGTTTTTCTCCATGCGGCATTACACCGTGACCACAAAATGAACGTACGGCAGCAATGTCTTGCCTCTCAACTCGACCATACGACGCCTTGGATACTAGACGGTTTTTATAATCGTTGGATGAAACTATCACAACGCAAGAAGCAATGGCGTAGCTAAGGTTGGGGAGGAGGGGGGAGAATTTGAAAATCCTCCCGTGCCCCCACTTGAGGGGGGGCCCCAAAATTGCTGTTCTTTACATTAAAAATTAAGTATTACGCTAAATACAGGGGCCTCCAAAGAGGTCAATCCCCCCGGGCTCCAAATGATGGAAAATTTCTAGCTACGACCCTGGCAAGAAGATGAAATAAGTAAATTTAGATGGGAAATATCTAGGTACACCACGGTAAAATCCAGTTTAATATTTTATAATGGGGGAAGCATGCGCAGTTAGCTATGCAAGAGTTTCTTTGACGCATTAATTTAACTTGTTCAATATAATCTTCTATTGTTTCCTGTATTCTAAAGATTCACCTAGACGAACATGTCCGCTTCTACTGCGGTCCCTGCGACGCCTGCATCTGTGTCGTCTGCGCCTTTCAGGAGCACAAAGACCACGACGTCTGCTCCTTCAGCGATGGATCCGCCAAGTACAAGAGCGCTTTGGAAGCTTTGTTAACCAAATGTAAGGACAGGCTTGGGCAAGTCAACACCAGGCTGAACGTCATCGATAAGTTTGAGTTCACGATTAAAGACGTCAAAGATACCATCAGAGACCTTGCAATAAGCTATATAGCTCAGGTGAGATATTAGTGGTTACCATCAGAGACCTTGCAATAAGCTATATAGCTCAGGTGAGATATTAGTGGTTACCATCAGAGACCTTGCAATAAGCTACATAGCTCAGGTGAGATATTACTGATTACCATCAGAGACCTTTATAATAAGCTACATAGCTCAGGTGAGATATTAGTGATTACCATCAGTGAACTTTACAATAAGCTACATAGCTCATGTGAGATATTAGTGATTACCATCAGAGACCTTTGAAATAAGCTACATAGCTCAGGCTAGAGTGCCCCTAGATTTAGTGATTTTACTAATGACGTTACTCTAGTCATATGTAACTATTCCTATGTAGCTCTTGGTCGGATTTTGGCCCTAAGATATTTGAGACATCACTGTAATACACTAAAGCATCACTGTAGTGCACTAAAAACATCACTGTAGTGCACTAAAAACATCACTCATTCACTGTAGTACATTGAAAACATCACTGTAGTACATTAAAAACATCACTGTAGTACTTTAAAAACATCGCTGTAGTACAAGTCCTTATGGTACAAACATACGCTTTATCGCAATAATTAGATGAAAAGTTGCACATTACAGCGTAGCCAAATTAGATGAAAAGTTGCACATTACAGCGTAGCCAAATTAGATGAAAAGTTGCACATTACAGCGTAGCCAAATTAGACGTTAAAGTGCTGCTGAGAGACTACGTAGTTTCTTTGTTAGTTTCATTTTCCATTCCATCAATTCATATCCTGTCGTTTGTAGTGAATGAGGTAAAACATCAAGTAGGTGGCCTACTATCCATCCATCCATCCCAGTGGCGCTACAGCCCTTGAAGGGCTCTGGCCTGCTTGCACAAATTCTTCCATTCAGATCTCTCCTGGGCCTTTCGTCTCCACGCCCTAACCCCAAGCTGTTGCAGATCTGCTTCCACATCATCAATCCAACGCATCCGGGGTCTGCCTTTGGGTCGCCTGCCTTTTGGTTTTTGTAGTAGGTAGCCTACTACCTTTCCTAAATGCAATTTCATAACTTCTTTTTTTTTTCATTAGTAGCCAAAAAAAAACTTCTATCGCCAGCATTATGATTTCATGTCTACATAACAAATTTTCTATGATACATAAGATTCAATTGTTTGTATCTTGAATAGGTGCGAGCCAAAGAGAAGGAGCTGATGAAACACATTGATGACTTATACGGCGGGGAGATCAAAACCTTTGTCGAGCAAAAGTCTGTCCTGCAAGAGAACCTGGATGAACTCCAGAGCACCTGCAACCTGACGGACATTATGCTGAAAGACAAAGGCGTGGAGCTTCTCCTGATCAAGAAAGAGATAGAGACTAAGATGACACAGCTTCTGGAGCCAGAGCTCCCAGTCATTCCATCAGACCCGAGGTACGACGTCAAGTTCGTGCCAGGAGACGTGGCCCTGGGTCGCTTGTCCTACGGGCTGGGGCTTGACTTGGAAGAGGTAGAGAAAGAGAAATGCCTGGTGATGAAAGGAAAGATGTGTGTTGATGGTGTGGTGATAAACGGTGTTGTAAACGATTACCGCCATGTTCCGGATGTCATCACCAGCTGCACGCAAACTGAGAGGTGCAGAACTAAGGAGGAGGCAACCTCTATGCTCTCAGACATGAAGAACGCTTTCCGCAGTTCTGTTTCGCAGACGGAAAAGCAAGGGCTGATAACTCGAGACACATGCACAAGTCAGGTGGAGACTCGAGAACGCGGTGTTTCCGCGCTTGTTAGTGACGTGAAAGCCAAGGGAACCATGACCGAGCGATCTGATGTCAGATCTCTTAAATGTCAGACAGACCGTTCATCCTATGACATCGCTGAGGCCAGTGAAAGGTCGGTTGGTTCAAACAGAGATTCTTTGGCGACAGCGGGAGATAAATCAGTCTCGTCGCAATACAATGGTAATTCCTTTTCCGGGGACCAAGAAAGTTGCAAGAATGTAAGCCCTATTTACTATTCAAACGGCAGACCAGAATGTACACCAGTACCGGACCTTCTCCACAGCAGTGAAGGCATGACGTCACTGTCTTGCACACCCGCTCGCAGAATCCGAAGCATTAAAATACAGACCAACATTTCAGCTCTTGATATCGCTGGTGAGGCTAGCGAGAAACAGTTCATTCAGGAGGTTCTTCTGGCGGAGCCCAAAGACGAGCGATTGAAACTGGACGCCACTGTCACATCTAACCTTACCAGAGCAAGGGAGCGGCGCAGGCGTTTAGAGGGAATCGAGTCTGCTCTGGGAGATAGACAGCTAGAGAAGAATTCACAAGCTTGCCCCATCTGCATTGGTAAACCGCAAGCATCGAGCGTGTCACCGGCTGTTTCCCGTCGGCCTTCCGTCGACTGCAGCACCGCCACAGAAAAGAAAACACAGAACGAGAAGTCCACGTGGACCAACTTTGTTAGCTTCACGGACAAAGACACCAACACGCCGCTGGTAACGCAAGAGACAAAAGTCACCTGGACTGAACGGATGGCGACATCAGACAGAGCAACCTGCACGGTAGGCGTCAAGTGTCAGGACAGGGCGACCGGAACAGTTGCCACCAAGGCTGTTGACTTTGGATCACAGGTCAGTCCGCCTGCTAACGTTGTAGCGACCAATACTCCGGTGATATACTCCAGCGAACACGAGTGTCAGACGGCTGTGGAGACAACTGAACAAGGAACAGTGCCCGACCTAGACATAGAGAGGGCCTCAGGTAAAAGTAGGCCCTTGTCAGTGGCTCTTGATAGTTCCGTCGATTTTATGACACCTCCGCAATCCCCTGTGAAATCTCTGGTTAAAATGTGCGATAAAGCTTCTGACCCTATCCGGACGCCATGTTTGTCTAGAGCCACGGAGACTATCAAGGTTAAATTGGTGACATCAGCTACAGAAACTGCTCTGGCTAAGACGTTAGACAAGGAAACCGCAACCCTTGTCCCAAAGACCATCGAGCAGTGGACGGAGACAGTCTCACCCACAATGATCAGTACAGGAGTTACCCCTCCAGTACCTGCTACCATAGACGTGGGCGTAGCCACCAACGTGATGCTGACCAATGAGCAGGCTACTTGCACGGACGTCAAAGCGTATCGCGAGTCGCATACCGAAACTGTTTTGGTAGTCTGCGACAATGAGACCCTGACTGACACTAAGACATTCTCGGACGCACAAACCGCAGTGGAAATACTGACGGAGAACCAGGAATGTGAGACCAACAAGCTGGACAATGCGGACGAATGTTCAATGACCGATACGTGCACGACCTGGGAGGATCCCAGGCTCGACAAAGACTCGCAGAGCCCGCAGAGCGAAGCCTCTTCACAACACAGCACAGTGACCAACTCGAGGCGACTCAGGAGGAGGGCAAGAGAAGTCCAAACAGCCCCCGTGAGGTGCTCTTTCTGTTCACGGGCAACTCCTAGCGGTGACGAGTTTGTGGTCGAAGGTGCCCCAAACAGCGTGGATGCTGTCGCCAAGTCCAACAAAGTATTAGCCTACACTCAAGATGTCGGTACGATGGCTATCTCCTGCATCACGTGCTATCACGATTTCCATGAAGCAGGCATTCAGACATCTCAACCACAGCTTTATGACAAGGCCTCGGCAGCAGCTTTTGAAATCGATCAGGATTTTTTAGAGCGTGCACTCAGCAGACAATTCCAGGTAATTGCACTGCATGTCTGTGTTGCCATAAAGATTGGTGGGCGAAATACATAATAGAAATTCGAATCAAGGATATCGTAAATAAATAAATAAGTAAATAAATAAAATGTAGTTTCAAATTGTTCCTTTTAAAATCTAATTTTTTATAAAACTTTGTATTAAGTAATGGCTCACAGTAAAACAAAGACTAGAAATATTTGAACGTTTTTTATACACCTCAGCAATGGAATGTTGTATTTGGTTATATTTGTTTATAAGCCTTAAAACATCATCATTAGTCCCTTGACATGCCTCGAACTGTTGCTGTAACCTATCCAGTCGTCATGGTTACCAGCTGTTATTAGCATAATATCAAGAGAGAGGCTGGTCAATCATTTAATGTCCAGCCAGCTTTTCTTTGGTTGACCCTTTTTTGTGCCCCCTCTACTATACCTTGAATTTTTTTTTAAAGAAAGTCCTGTCTTAAAAAAACAACCAAGCCAGCTCAGTATTTGTCTTTTCACTGTATTGAAGAGTTTCTCCTTATAGCCAACCAGAGTGTTAACTTGTAAAAGTGCTAACTGGTTTTTCTTTTCCTGTTCTCTGAAAACCAGCAGTTTTCTCTCAAAACTTCGTTTAGTCGCATTGTTAAGCCTCCAACTTTCACAACCATATAAAAGTATAGAAATATAGTTTATAAATTGGACACACAACAAAAAAATTAAAGTAGGTCATTCTTTTTATTTTAAGTGGTCTAAAGTTTAAATAAATTGACAGGCTAATTGGCTAAACTTTCAACTCACTAACTTTGTTAATAAAAATAAATCAGTTATAATTTTTTTTAATCCAATAATACCAGCTATTGTACTTTAATTGTTCTCGCTAGAATTATGAATGCAACAATTTATAATCTGTTTTATGTAATTTTAATTCTGCTCTATTTCTGATCTTTAGGATGCGGCTACGTCCACGGATTCTTTGCCGCATTTCGGACTGCTGAGTGAGTGTGACGTGGACGACCTGATCGTGGTGCCGGAGGCGACATTCGAGCTGGTACTGGACCAATGTGACCTCATCATGGTGGACGACGAGACCAGCACAGACTTTCTGCAGTACGCTGAGACTGGAACCCAGACCTTAGTGGCTAATGACGATCTGATCAGCGCTAAAGAATGCCTTGTGACTTCAATGACGTCCAGTATGACGGACAGCACAGGCAGCAAGGGAATTGGAGAGGTCATCCGGTCATTGGTGTTGAAAGAAGGGCTGATACCCGAAGCACGCCCAGACGCAGGAGCCAACACGCGCGAGTTAGTCTCAACGGGTGTTAACACTGTGCCCAAAGTCACATCAGAGAAAGAAACTTGCACTTCTATAAGAAATCTTTTAACCAAAGGGACAATGACTTTGTCAGTGGCATCCATGGACAAATCTACCAGCACGTTTAACCAGGCCAGAATCCTACCAGGCACACCTCTCAGCAAAACTAAGTGCGAAGATAAAATAACAATGACTTCCAAGGCTGACTTTAAACACGTTGGTACAGAAACTGATTCAACAACCATGGACGGAAAGATTACTGCATGTATATCAAAGCTAAGAAACGTTTCGGAGCGTTTGAACAGTCCACCAGCAAGAAAGGCGTCCGATTCATTCTTCGGCTCTGGGTTCGCGTCGCCTAAAACAGGCAGCAAATTACCTCACGAAATTCCGTTATCGCCTGACTTGAGGAGTGGTCGAAATTTTGAAGACAAACCGGAAGATGTAAGACAGAAACAGGTGCAAGATTTATTAGAACAAACCAACGCTGTGCTGAAACCAAAGGAACAAGTGACTGGTAGAAAGCCACAACCTATTACCACCCTTAAGTGCCGCAAACCAGCAAGCTTTAGTTCATCTTTAGACGCAGGAAGCTCAAGCCCAAAGCATTTGAGGCCAGAAGAAGCGAAATATGATAGTAAGAGTCTTCCGCGCGGATTTCCCTCCGACAGACCAGGAACTGTGCGAATGGGCAGTCAGCCTTTGATACCTAGTAGATTACCTTTGTTGAGATACAATTCAGCTCCCGGTAGAATAGCTACAGTTCCTGCTCAGACTTTGTTACAAAAATCCAACCAATCAAATGCTGAAGCAAGCCGAAGAATGTCGCCTAGTAAAATTCCTATCACTAAAAAGATGAGTCCTCCAGAATATGTTTCCAAACAGCAACATTCGGTTGACACCAAATCACAGGACCCCATCAGCCCGAAACCTCAGCTACGACGTCCACTTCCCAGCATTACGGAGACGAGAACGCCATCATCTTGCTCGGACACATCTACTGCCTCACATGTATCTGTGGGCTCCTTCACGGGACCATCTTCAGCAGCATTGAACAGAATCTCAATTGAATCCTCGGGGCCGGCCAGCAGAATTTCCACGGAGTCTTCCGTCTTTACTGACCACAGCATTATTAGTTCTAACAGGCTTTCTAACGATTCCACTTTGACCATTTCTTCCATATCTCCAAATACCTCATCTATGAATGCCGACTCAGCCAGCGACACTGTCTTCGTGAAATCATCAACCAGCACTGCTGGCTCCGTAGAAAACCTGGATGAGAAATCTGTGTCCACCGAAGAGAAAGCAACAAAAAAGAGCAGTATGGGTTTTATGCAGAGACTTCTATCCAAGAAAAAGAAACCTCCAGAGGAGAAGAAAAAAGAACCAGTAAATGTTATCAAATCTGGACCAACCACAGCTTCGGCAGTGGCAGCCCTGGCAACGGCCACTCCACCTCTTCCTACCCCAGCCCCCGAGTCGCACGCCCTATGCAATCCTCAATTTCCTCCACACCACTATCCTCCACCCCCCGAGCACAAAACCCCACCCCCACCAAGAAAACCACGCCCATTCGTCTACGTTCGACAAAGAATATTCTCCATCCAACAAGATAATGTGGAGGATGCAGAAGAAAAAAGAAGCAGGGAGAAATCAGAGGAAATCAATGTTCAAGAAGCAAAGCCTCAGACCAAAGATCTCAAAGATCCCCCCAAAGTATTGGAAAAGGAAAAAGCACAGGAAAAAACAAAGGAGAAAGCGCCAGAGAAAGCCAAAGAGAAAGCCTCTGAAAAGACCAAAGAGAAGTCCAAGAAAGAAGAAAAGAACAAAGTAGAGAAAGATAAAAAGAAAGAAGCAGAGAAAGAAAAGGCCAAAGTGAAAACAACGAAAGTTAAAGTCAAGAAAACGTCCGATAAAAGTGGCACTACGGGAGCTAAGAAAGAGGGAGAAACAGGAAGCTAATGTGTAACGTATGTTTTGACTTGAGCAAACTTTGTGAGTTTCATTGATCGCAGTATATTTCTAGTGTTACTACTCACTTAGATCTACTCGCCCTCATGCTTTCCTTCTCAGTTCCTTTGTTGAGTTTTCATAGCGTTCATTTGGAAGAGGTTGCTTTCAATAAATCACCAGTATTTTGTATCCATAAAATGGCCCATATTTCGCGCCAAGTCTTAAATAGCTCATTAGCATGGGGGGGGGGGGGAGGAAATGAAATATGTGTTTACTTGTGTGGGATTGGAAATGTGAGTTACTTTAATTTAATAATCAATAAACATAAATGCATTTCAGAAGCAAGCTAATAAATTGGTCAAAATGTCTGCTATATATAGATCATTCTTGACTCCAAATCTAGATGTCCACGCTTTCATAAAACAAGCGTTAGCATGTTGAGTTGTTCATATACATTTATTGTCGAAAGTGTTAACAACCGAGTGCGCGTTTTCAAAGAAAAATAACTCAAAAAAATATAATGCCATTTTAGAGGCTCGTATACAATCACAGTTATTGGTCTTGGTTTTTTGTTTTCGTATGAGCACAACGCCTATATATAATAAATGACTGGGGCACAGCCAGTTTGCTATGCCAACTTTGGCATGAAGATGCGCATTAAAAAAAAAGACAATTTTCGCAACAATGCAAAGAAATAAATACCAAGAACATAGTTTCGAGACTGATGATTGTATTTAACATAAGTGAAATGGAGTAGTCCCGTTGAATGCACTATGGCATTGCCCGCCGTCATCTACTGCAGGATGTTTAGGTCTAAATTTAATAATCTTCATTTCTGAAGGTACACATCTGAAGCTTACAAAATGAATAGCGGTTCAACAGTGAGCAGACCTAGATACCATTATATCTTATTGTATATGGGTGCTAATATGTAGAAAACATTAGATAACATTAGTATCACGTCTAGGTTTAGCAGACATCTGCACGCCAAAAACATAAAAGGATAAAGAGCTTTACAAAGTAAGAAGCAAATAAAAATGAAGTTTACAATGCATATTATATCCTCAACTTCTCATCAAAACTTAGTTTGTAAAACTACAAGATATATATCATAAATCATATTTCTCAGATGAAGCGAGTATCTTGCTAGTTCTTCCTTAGCTCAGATATGTTTGAAGCTCCCTGCATGACGTTTTCCTCATATTGCACCTGGACTGTCATCTCAGTGGTCTTTGGTTCAAATCCTGTCTACAGTCTTTCCCCGCCTTCCTGCGGAAGGTTTGACGGATCATTCGAAACATACAGCATAGGTCTACAACATAGGTTACATTCTAAATAATAGCTAATCATCTGGCACAACATGAAGTAGATTTACACGACACCAGTCTTACTATTTTGTTAATTAATTTTTGGCTATTTATAAGATTGATAATATTAAGGTCATTTACATAACGTTGCTATTTAAAACATTAAGTAGTTAGCTTCTAGTATCCAATGCATTGGCTGGGCTTAAATACTTCAATGAAGGAATCTTTGCAATCAACACAATTACGTGCAATCACATGTATTTATTTATTTTTGTGAATAATTGAATGAATTTTTACATCTTCATTTTACAGAATTAGCTTTAGATTAAATATATAATTTGATTGAGTATATCATATTTTAGCTTGATTATTATACTCGTAGATAATATCTTATATGCTAATTATTTCCTAGTGTGTTTTTGTGTTTGATATTATGGTCAAATATATGAACACTATATACCTCTGGAATGTAGTAGCTGATTTAATTGTATAGATTGCACATATTACTTTTATTATTATTATTATGCCAAGTATTAATCTAGTCTCACGTTTTCATTATGTTTATTATTATTTGACTTTATATAACGTCATGCGTATACCAGACTCATCCATCTGTGATACAAAACTGTTGAACTCTTTCACTCCGTAATTATTTACCACATTCTGATGAAATCAACGTTGGTATCGTCAGTTAGGAGAGAAAGAGTTAACTTAACCCATATGTTTAGAGACTCTTTTCGCTTCCTACCAACTCCCAAAGTCTCGTGGAGAAATCAAATTCTTATTTTTCCTTCT
>JADKLZ010005243.1:24640600-24656667 GCA_021533235.1 Biomphalaria straminea
TTTATTCTTTAGACTAGACTTAAACTGAAGTCTTAGAAGTCTATACTAAAATGACTAGAATTCCAGATCTAAAATTATATTATACTTAATTTATGTTATTTATATGCAACAGTATGTATATATCATATGTATTAGTATTATCATGTATTTATTTTAAAATATTCTATAACATATGTTCACAGATAACTAAAGTGATAGACTCAATGTTCTAAAAACATGGAACCTACTGGGTGCATCAAAGAAGTTCTTCTGGCTGCTATTCAGTATAGAAATAACAATGTACCATCTGCTTACTTATTGCGTCAACTTGAGGTATGCTACATCTGCTTACTTATTGCGCCAACTTGAAGTTTGTTAGTTTCTTGAACCCAATAGCTCCTACAGCAGTACAGTGCGACTTTTGTTGTTTAAGTTGTTTATTTATTTATTAGTATTAGATCTTAAATTTTTATTATTATTTCAAAATGTTGATATTTTGATTTTTTTAAAATTTAGTTACCCACTTTGCTTAGGGTATGAAAAGGATTTTTGTAAGTGGAAATAGGAGCTATTGGATTGATATTTTTACTCTTCGCAAGGCCTGATTTGTATTTCTATAAGTTGACACCTTTGAGCAAAATAATTGTAAAAAAAAAAATGTAAGCCAACTGAAAGCAATGATTCTTTTTCTCTTCAGGCTTTGCAAACTATTTCCTCCAAATCAAGCTACATTCGCCAGTTATCCTCCCTTGATCAGTATGAAGTAGTGGAATGTCTAACATTTCTGGTAGAGGTGGTCAGAGAGGCTCATGGATCAGTGGAACTTCTTAAAAGAGTTGTTAAAATTTTACTCAATCTATGTAAGAATAGATCTGTTGAGCAATTTTTACAAAAATAGCTGGTCCTTAGGTCGCATTTTTAAACAGATATTACCTGTGGCCTGTGGGTCTTACTTTGCATTTCACTGATGTAGTGCATTGGAAACAATTAAACAAGAGTCTAGATACTATCATGCTACTATTATGTAGATTAGATCTTAATGTACATTTATGTCTAATCATGATCTCTGATACTTATTGTTTATAGGCCTACTTACTTACCTACTTCTACATACAGATTACTATAAGAAGTAGATGGTTTACTCAAGCAAGGAATGATTTTGTATAGATCTGATTGTTAAAAAAAACGTTTTTATTTTTAATTTCATGTAGACCTAGATTTAGAATCTAATAAATATGAATTCCTTCTATTAGTAGCCTAGTCAATGACTAAACACTTTAAACTCGTTTTGACCTTTCGGTTGTGTCTCATGCAAACATGACCTAGATCCATGAAATTGAAATACTTTCATAGAGTTGAGCAACATTTTTTTTTAGGGTCTTCAGTTTGTTTTAGGGCTACTTTAGATGTTAGTTTTCCTGTTAGTATCCAAGAAACATTTATGCAAGCTGTTATCAAGATTGGTTAAAATGTTTTTAATTTTTACTCAGGATATACATTCATACATACGCCTTACTTTCTGCTTTATATTTTAGACAAATAAGCTATAATACAGTAAATCAGAAATGAAAAACTACATTGATAAATCTATTTCTTAATGAAATTGTGTTTCAGCTGTTGACGAACATATTCGTCAGATGTTGTACAGCACATTTCATCTGTGCACACCATTGATATCTGTTATTATTAGCTACAGTGGCTGTCCTGATGATGACAACATTCTGTTAGAAGTAATTTTTTTTTCCTTTATATTGGACTAGATTTCACATCATAGCTATTTTTTTTTAAATAGAACTCACAATATATTGAGTATTTTGAATTTTCGAAATTATGTTATATTAGCTTTTATTATTATTTATTATTGGTTTAAAGGCATTACAGCTGTTTCAAAGAATAACATATGGGCATCGTTTGGATTATCACAATACATACACAGAAGACTTATTGAAGCTGCTTATTAGTCAAGTGTAAGTCTTCTTATAATTTTGTTGCCGTCCAAATATTGATATTTCATTATAATATGTAATATGTATATACCTTACAGCATTAATACCAATTTATGCATATTTATGCATCTTGCTTCTGTATATTTTTAAAGACTTGAACAAAATGAAGTGACCATTTCTGCTGTTGTGGGAACTCTGGCCAATTTATGTAGAAACAACACACTAGTCCAGAACTCTATCAGAAATATGGTAATTTGTATTAGCTATCTCAGTGTCTATTATCAAAATACTTACAATCTGCAATAGTTTTTATCTATCATTTCTTCCAAATGAAAAGCAAATTTGTTCTCATGTTCCAGAAATCATCAGAATATAAAATGTTGTTAAAAACATTGTGCAGATTTTTTGATCATTCCAACCAAACATTAGTGATCTCATCAATGAGTGTCTTTGTCAGTCTCTGTTTAAATGAAAGTGAGGGTCAGAAGGTAAGTTTAGAGTTTCAGTTTTTCTATTGTTTTTAATGTTACCGAAGAAAATACTCTTACAGATGACCCATGTGGGTGTGGAGTTCTCATTCAAGCATTGATGTATTATTACTCATTTTTAACTCTTTCTCTCCATAATTATTTTTCCACGCTTTGAAGGAATTCTTGATTTTGCTAATTACTAATTCACTACCCCATTATGACTGGCCTTCGATAGTTTTGCTGTTTGTTAACCAAAAATGTTGTATTTGGTATAGAATTAAAGGGAAATGCATGCTCTTTTTATATAATTCAAAGTCAAAATACAAAAAAATGATCAATTATTTAATTTGATGAGGTCAAAATCAACGATCTTACCGTCGACTAGGAGAGAAAGAGTTTATAGAACAGCAACATACTTTATTATTTATTAACTTATACACTGAAATGACACAGGAGGGGCTATATCTGCACTCAAAAGAAGCCTCATTTCCTATATCTCCTAACAATTAATCTTGAGAAAAAAAAAATTGGGTGAAAATATGTCTTAAGACTTAAATTTTATTAATTTTAGTTTTGTTGTATAGAATCTACTCGGAAACCCAGAAGAAGCAGGGATTTTGTTTTAATTTCATTATTTAAGATGTCCCTTTTAATTCTTCTTCTCTACATTCAATAAGATTTGAAATCTTGAAGCTTTTTCAATTATTTTTTTTATTTTATGTAACGTCCTAAAGTTTTAGTTTTAATTTTAATGAAAGTAAAGTAGTTTAGTCTCGTCACGGTCTTCTGGGTACCTTTTATCAATTAATAACTTTATTATTATTATTCCTACTCACAGTTTTTCTTTGAAAGTAGCAATGTGGAGCAAACATTACAGACAATATTCAGCATAATAAAGAACAGTTTCAAGACAATAGCCTGGAAATATGCAGCAGACTTATTGACTGACCTACTCAGACATCCACTCATGCAGATCTGTATTAAAAAGTATGTACAGCTTCAAGTGAGCCTCACATATAGTTTAGTTGTGTTGTTTGATTTATCTGGGCTTTTATAAATTTATATTTGTTTTGTTTTTTTAAGACTTTATATAGGTCACTAAGTGAGAAGAGGGCCCGGTGGCTGAGAATTTTAATTTCGGGATTTTGGATGCCCTTGAGTCCACCCAGCTCTAATGGGTACCTGACATTAGTTGGGGAAAAGTAAAGGCGGTTGGTCGTTGTGCTGGCCACATGACACCCTCGTAAACCGTGGGCCACAGAATCAGATGACCTTTACATCATCTGCCCTATAGACCACAAGGTCTGAAAAGGGAACTTTACTTTTTTTTTAATGTGAGATGTATGTACTTCATGAAAATCTTGCATTTAACTTTTTTTTTTTTTTTTTTTTTACTAAGTGAGAAACAGGAACACTAACAGTTCCAGCCTTTTGTCAATGCTAGAAATCTTTTTTTTTTTCTCCTTTTTTTTTTTAATCTTTTAAGAATATTTTCCTCTAATATTTGAGTTTCTGCAGCCCAAATAGCCCACAATACTCGCTGGCTTTCCCTTCTTTTGTAGGCTTCTAATTTTTTTTTTTTTTACTCTTGTGATTCATTTTCATTAGAAAAAAAAACTACCACTCCAAATAACAATGTTTATTTTTTCTTTTCTCTTATAGATTTCGTCACCTAAATCAGTGTATAGGGGATATTTTAGTCAACTTGCCTGCTGGTAATGAGGAGTCTGTTTCTGAGGTGCATAATAATTATCAATAATCTCTATTATACATTTTTAGCGGCCCCCGAAAGGGGAAAAGACGCTATTAGTTTTGTGTGGCCTGTCTGTCCGTCTGTCTGTCTGTCTGTCTGTCTGTCTGTCTGTCCGTCTGTCCGTCCGTCCCGTTTAGTGCTCAGAAAGTAGAAGAGAAAATGAAAATCTGACATCACGATAATATAGAGCATTCAAAGTTCTGATGCAACGGCTACTTTTTTTTTTCTAAAAGCTCAAAATCTAATTTTTAAAAATATTTTATGCAAACAGTATTTAAAGAGAAAAAACCTAATTAGTATGCAATATAAATGAAACCTACTTTAAGACAATTAATAATCTAATATACTGCACATGTTTTCACATTTTTGTTTGTTCTAACATACGAGTAACATACCAGTATTTACTAGTAAAGTAATCAACTCATAAAACAAGTGTGGCAGTTGCCTTGAACATCGGCTTTACAAGGCTAACGTTGAGAGATCAAAGCACGGAAGATGTATATTAGTTTTGTGTGGCCTGTCTGTCCGTCTGTCTGTCTGTCTGTCCGTCCGTTGAGAGATCAAAGCGGATCTGACAGGGATCCGACTCCGACGTGGGCCGCCTCTGAGTTTGTGTATCACACAAACTCTCTTTGTAATCTTGTTTTAATTTAGATATATTATTACATACTTCAAAATAACAAAGATTTACAACTGCAAGGGTGAATGACTGTATAGAAAATACAATAAATTAACATATAGATTGCCCTGGCGGACTAAGTAATTAACAAAGGATATTTGAAGCCTTCATCTTTTAAAAAAACAAACAAAATAAGACAGAAAATTAACACAAAATAGACTCAAGTTAACTTACATGTCAGGCGTTGTTCTCTATTGAGATTTTGGATGGCTTTAAAAGAAAATATTTGTAATGAAATGAAATTTGGTTGTTCCTCAGATGTTCCAGTTGTTGTTGAGTCTGTGTACCGTTCCCTCCATACGTCAATGTGTGAACTCCAAGATGTTTGGTCCTCTAGCACAGGGAAAATTATATCCTGCTTCTTTGGTGGATATAACCCGCTCTCCTGTAACTCCTGAGACAGATGCTCTGCTGTGTTGTCTACACTGGGTGGCTCAAGACCCCAGCACAAGAAACCGTGCACCATGTTTGGCGCTAGATTTCCTTATTGACTCTTGTCAGGTAGATATGCATTTTACATCTAGGTCATGAAAGTGTTTTGAAATCTCTGGTTTGTATTTTTCTTTTTAGCATTTTCATGTTAACTAAAATGAAATTTTATATTTACAATATTTATCTTGTAATATTTGATCCTTGTCAACCATCACATGTTCAAGAAAATAGTGTGTACAATACTTCCTTGAATTGTTCCAATTTTATGCCTGGTAGAGCTTTTTATAGATTTTTATTTACATGGGGACATCACACATACATAGAACAATGTCTGCTTTGAGCAATCCTCTTTGTAAGCTCTAGACTTGGGTGGAAATGGTTAAATCTTCTTCCTAATGTAAACATTCTTCCTAGTCTAGTCTCTAACCGTGCGCACCTTCTGTACTAGCTTCAATGGCGTTGACAATAACAATATTAACATTTTACTATGACAGAAAATATCCAAGACACTGATCATAAAAACAAACACAAGAACTTTTCCCTTAGCTATTTGATCTTTCAATATAATAAAACTATCTGATGTGAACTTCAAACGTAATGTGTAAGTGATACTGTAGTAGGATGTATTGATATGTGTAATGCACAATTGTAAGACAAATTAAAAACAGCATTACATTACTTCAGTTAGTTCTTGTTACTCTCAGTGGATCAAAGGGCTTTGTTCTGGACAATCTCCTCATTTGGGGCATGTCCATACTGATTCCATCCTGATTCCTGTCTTCTTTGCCTCTTGGTCAATTTCCTCCATGTTGGCTTTGGTCTCCCTACCATTTTCCCCTGTGAATTCCAGTCTAGAGCCTGTTTTGAAACATTTTCTGTGGCTTTTTTTTTTCATTGTATGCCCAATCCACCCCCATTCACATTTTGTATTTTAATTGTTTTCTCTATACTGGTGTTTGCTGGGTTCTTACCCACAGACTATTGTTTGAAATCTTATAATTTCTAGTAGATTTCCAGATTCAGATCAAAATACTTCTTCTAGGCAACATTACTAGTAAATCCCGAGTTATCTTTAATTCATATATATAGATATAGATCTAAAAGTCCATAATAATAGATTTAAATTCTAGATGTAATTATTATATATTATAAGTAACAGTACATATAAGTAACATTAGTGAGTACTGTAAAATATTACAAAGAACAAAAGACTATCATAATGCAATGGAAACTATTTTACAAGGTGTTAAAGACTTTTTTTTTTTTTTTTTTCAGGATTGCTTGTGTGGCTCAGATAGTTTGTATCCAATTCATCTTTTAATCCCAGTGTTCACACAATTACTCTCTCGGCCAGAGCAAACTAACTTCACTGAGAAAACAATTAGACTTGTCAAAATTTTAAGCGGTAAAGTTTTAAAAAATTATTTTGTCAGTCATCGTTTTTGTGTCCCAATCCCAGAGATAATTAATATCTTCATCTTCTTTGCTACACTTGTCCAGGGGGGTGGTGGCTTCATCTCATTACTAAAGTAGATTTTATGACTCAGAATGCTAGAATATGCTTTACATCCCTTGACAAGTGCTATCACAACTTGCTACATTATTGTGGTCCTAATTGGATAATACTTGATAGTAAACTATCATATAAAATTGACTATTCACTTGAGAGTAAGCAAGTAATCTTTTAAGTATAAAAATCACAAAATATATTTATCTCTTTTAATAAATATTTCAACTGTGATTTCTTTAACTAGGAAATCAGGTTAGTTTTTTTTTTTTATTATGGTATTAAGCAATAATTATTTCTTTAGAATTGATAACATTTTTTTTTATTAATAATCCATAAATATTTATTGATCATTAAATACTACTGTTATTCTTTTTTTTTATGGCTGTGTATGTTCAAAAATTTTCTTATCTCTCTGCTTTCTTATTATTTATTGGCTATGTATTAATTGGCAGCACAAATAAATGTTCTTTTTCTTGTAATGACTTGGTAGTTAGACGTGTAGAAGTTGGAAATAAACTGGCATTTCCTTAGTGATGCAACAGTCCATTAAAAACTTATAAATGAAATAGCTTTAGAGACAGTAATGTAAAAAGAAAGACCTATTGTAGTAGTGCTTAGAAAAGGAAGTATTTTACTAGATCTGATGACTTAGACTGTGCCCTTCTTTTTGTAAATAAATTCTATATTATTTGAACAAGGCATTATTCTGTTACTTCTGATGAGAGTGTTTATACTTGAAACTTGTGACTACAAATAACATCATCTCAAGTCAGCAGACTCACAACCTTCCCAACAGAATAGACAACACATCAACATTTCTATCTCTTATACTGCAGAATGTCTGTTTTCTGACATTTTTTGTAGATTTTGCTTATTAGTTGACTGAAAATGTTTCATTTTGAAAAATGTCTTGCATTGAAATTTATTCACAGTTTTATGCTCAAGTAAGCAAAGTCGTGAGTTGATTGGAAACCACTTTCAGAAAGAAATAGTTGCCTATTTAATTGAAAAACAACTATCTCAGCGACACACAGCTTACACAGCTACCAACCCGCTTGTTACAGAGGAAACATCTGCCAGGTTGAGTCTGCGTTTTATTACTCTTATTTGAAATAGTGAAAGCAAAAAAACATTTGCTCTCTATCCAAAGTGAAAGAACTTTTTTTGATAAGATTTTCTGTAATTCTCTTAGGACAAGTTACTGGAATGTTTTAGTGGCCTTAATAGGATAAGACATTTTGATAATGGTTGTAAAATCTTTATTTATTTATCCTAAAGGAAATTTGTTTTTACAATACCTGGTAGTGCATTTAAAAAAATATTTTTACAGTAATGCAAACATTAAAATAAAAATAAACATCAAGGATCAATAAAATCCTACATGCTGCTTGTAAGGTCATTGACAAAAAAAAATAAAAATTTGAGCAGCTGATTGAGAAAAACATTCATAAGAAAAAGATTTTAAAATAAAAAATCAGCATTTGGGTAAGGATTTTGTGATTTTACCATCACATTAGAGGTACAAGACACTGTCAGCAAAGACTTACACAAAAACCCTTTTATTCCCCTGGCAATCAAATCATTAAATACAACTCAACTATCTGATATAAACATTTCACATGTAAATTATGAATAAGCCTGGTGTGAATGTATATTTTCGTTTTCTATAGTTACAGTGGTTTGGTGTAACGCACAAATTGTAAGACAAATTTCCTAATTTTTAGAAAGACTTTTATTATTAAAAATGTTAATTCATGCAACAAACATATTAGCTCTCTTAGAACTATATTAGTCATCTGATTTGCTTGAAGAAATTCTTCTGCCTGGGTCTTTCCACCTTAAATTTACTTAAATCAGTTTTTTGCCATTTTTATAAATTAGTTACTTTTCATCAAGAGCTTTTTAAAATTGATATTAACTAATATTCACGGACCTTTGAGGAAAATAGTTGAATGAAACTCCTACTTAATTTCATGAAATAATCTCACCAAATTTCATGGTACTTCTTTTACTAGTGTGGCACCAGGCCATGTATTAATTTAAATAGGTTTAACTGTACCTTGTTTGTAAGATTTTGTTGAAGTAGTTGTTGAATCGCAAACATAATTGTTTTGTAGAGAAAACTGTGACAGATGTGTTTTACTTATTGCTGATTTCACATGGAAACTCAGAACTTGCATTCCTGAACTGTCTGGCTATCTTTCAAACATTCTAAAGGTATGTTAACAAAATAGTTTAAATAGTAAACATTACCTGGAAAGTAGTGATACATTGTATATATACAGTTGTAGCTGTGATAGTTCTAATGACATATGAAGTATGTGAGTCAATGATTCACAAATTTTGTATGCACAACCAAATGTATTACTTTCATGGTATTAGAGTCCCACACATTTGTCTATTTAAATCATAATATTTTATAATGTAGAGAAATGGTGTGTAAACATTGAGTGGGAGGGGAGGTAAGGAGTCTGTGTTAATTCTATTCTCTTTTGATTCTTACTCCATCTTATGTTATAGTCAATGGTTATTATGTGCTGATGTTTTTTTACATTTATAAAATGACTTCTATTGCTAATATTTTTTTTTTAGGAACCAAAGTTGATGGAAATTGTAGCTACAGGACTAGCCTCGGCTAACCAGGAGGAAGTTGTGATGTCCATCCGTTTGACTTGTTTCATGATGGGCCTGGATGACCCTATGCCTGATGTCCTGTAATTACTAATGCTTAGAAAAGTTTAGAGTGCTAAGTGGTTGTTGTATAAACTAGTTATATATAAACTTTGTTTCACTTTTCATGGTTATACAGAATATAATTTGTAAATAAAACCATTTCTATTTGAAAATCAATGTCTTAAAGTAGCAATAATAAGTTGGGCTAATAAATAATTACAAGATTTTTTTAAGATCTATGAAATTCTATTCATATTCAAAATAGGTTTTGGGTTTGGGAAAAGATAAGCTTTTTTTGAGTTCATTTGTGTAAGGAAAGTTTCTTTGTCTTGATTGGAAATTTACTTTCATAATGAATACTTAAGATAGTTGAATGACCATTGTAACTCTTGTGGATGAAGAAATTGTTTTGGTTGTTGTAATTCAAGCAATATCAATTGTGTCTTGTTTCAGTTTCTGTGGCTCTGTCGCTGCATTAAACAAACAAAGACAATGTGTTGCCAAGAGACAAAAACTAGAAAGAGACCATTCACCCAGTGCTAATGTTCTTACTGAGAGATCAATGAACACAAAGGAGAACAGCCCCAATAGTACTGAGCTTAGAAACCCATTTTTAAAGACAAGTTTAAACACAGATAAAGATGAAACTCACTTGGAGAACTTACTGACGAGAAAAGAAAATATTTTAGAGGTATTTTTTTGTAATATTTAGACATTAAAAAAGCTGTACAGTTATTGTAGAGTTGATCCGTTTGCATTGAAATGAAATACATTTGATTTATTTCCACAGACCAAAGAGGTGAAGTCTGGTGTAGTTAAAGAAGTTTTGGAACATAATATTAAGACATTACAAGTGAGTAACATCTATTAACCATCTACTTTTATTACTATTTGCATTAGTTTTACAACTCTTGAAATTGGTGTGTCAATGGATACAGTGCTTCCCAGATATGTAAACTGATCTATCACTTTTAGGGAATGTTCATTTACACTGATCTCTGAAACTGTTCCAATGCTTATTGTTGAACCAAAAGAAAAGACAGCATAAGCAAATTTGTTAACTGCCAGCTGGATTTCAAGTTCATTGTGAGCAACTAGGGTGCAATCATTGGCATAGAGAAACTCTGTATGCTCATCTCTTTAGTTTTAGTGTGGGACAGTAGACGCCGAAAGATAACTATCTTGCTAAGGCAAGTAGTGCTTTTGGGTGCCTCCAAGGGTGAATATGCCATAATAAATCGCTCTACCTACAAAAAATCTGTGTTTACCAAGGAGCGGTTCTCCTAACCCTTCTATATGGATCTGAGACATGGGAACTATACTAAGACTTCTTGGACACTTACACCAAAGATGTCTGTGCTTCATCATGATACGATGGCAAGACCTCACTACTTATAGTGATGTTCTTGTGAATGCTGGTATGGAGAATGTAGAGGGACTGTTTATAGTTTCACAACTATCTGGGCAGGGCCATATCTAGTAAGCAGGACAATAGTATGCCAAAGGCAATTCTGTTTTGGAGGGCTGAAAAGTGGTTGGCATAACAGAAGTGCCAACTTGCTTTAACTGACATAGAAGAAAGCACCTGGCAGCAGGAGGGTTCCGAAGGAGTAAGCTGTAGTATATTACATAGGCTGGAAGATACACATTTGAGACCAAAAGGCCAAAGACAGACAAAAACGTATGAAAGAGAGACTGACCATCAGAAGACTGGGTCACAGCTAGAATATGTAGTTATATGAAATAAAGCCCTCCTTAATCTTTGGACTTGAAGACAAACCTTATTATTATTTTTACATTATCTTACTTAAATTAGTGTCACCTCTTTCTAACTACATCACTAGTACTTGTTTCATAATATGGCTATTTGTGCACATTTTTTCAAATTGCATACAGAATGTTGAAAATGTCCTTGTGCTTATTTCACTTAACTAAACAGGTAACATGTGTTTTGATCAAACACCTTTGAAACACTAAAACTTTTCAAGACTCTTGCCCCTAACCAACACATAAGTTAGTTTTCTAGAAGATCAAAATTTTCAAGCTTATGAGAAAAATGAAACTTAATTAATTACACTAATCATACAATATTAAAAAGAATCTAGGTTTCAAAATATAAAGGGATGTTTAATTTGTTTTCCATATAGATTAAAGAGGAACACCTGAGTGATCTTCTTGAAGCCAAATCATTAGCCTTGACTCAAGCAGATCGTTGTATAGCTCAACTTAGAGCCTCAAATGCTTTTCACTATGCAGAGGTAAGCATTCAAGATAATTAGTGAAAGGTATTTAGCATTTAATTCTCTATGTAAAATAAAACATTGGAGATGCACTGCTTAGCAATGTAAACAGTAAGAACACATTGCTACTTTTTGTATAAATAGAACACAGTCTGTGCCAGCTACATACCAACATACAAAAAGAATAGATTGAGATAATATTAAAACATCTTAGAGGTCTCTATATCAAGGTTTGCAGTATATGCCAGCATTTTGTCTTTGTGACTTCTTTTTAAAGTGTTGAACAATCACATATTTTAACTTCCTGAGAATGCAAAAACTGTTCATTTGTGTGAAACATATTAAAAGGTTTATGATTGAAGTAAAGATCTATCTAATTGAAGATTTCATTACTTCTCCTGTAACTGTTTCAGATGAAAAAACTTCAGAATGCTCTGACAGAGTCTGAGAATAAAACAGAGCTTGTTGTTTCCCAGATGAATGAAATGAGACTCAACTCAGAGAAAGTGAATGCTCAGTTTGAAGCTCAGTGAGTAGAGTGTTTTGCAAAGTACAACCTGAATGTATTGTGTTACATTAGTTGTTTGTTTTATTGTTGTTTTTTTTTTAGTTTTACATCTTTTTTTGTAACTGAACACCACTGCATTAAGATGAATTTTGAAATATATTGCTGTTGAGTGTATTAAATATAACAGTACCAACAGCAGTTACAAAGGTGTAACCTACACGGTGCTTTACACATTGAGTTCAGCACTAAATATTTTTAATTACAAG
The DNA here is from genome assembly GCA_021533235.1 of Biomphalaria straminea. Taxonomy (NCBI): domain Eukaryota; kingdom Metazoa; phylum Mollusca; class Gastropoda; family Planorbidae; genus Biomphalaria; species Biomphalaria straminea. The sequence goes on from JADKLZ010005243.1 coordinate 24,653,057, forward strand.
AAAGCATTGACTGGAAACATAGAGAAATCTATTTCAATTTCCTACACATATTTATAAGCTAACAAAAAAATTAATAAAATAAGACATTTAGGTGGTCGATTAAAAAAAGGGATTGAATATTTCTGATTTTATTTTTAGAAACACATTTACTCTTTATATGTTGTTTGTTGATTTTTCTATTCTATTGTCCAACAAATTTAATTCAGGTTGAGCTTAGCCAAAGAAGAGATTGAAGCCTTAAACAAGGTGCAAGATGAAATGGTTGAAAAGTAAGGACACATTTTGAGATCATTTGTTTATCTTTTTTTTTTTTTTCAGTGTTATTTTTTTTTAACTGCTTTAGTTATTGAACAAATTTGTCAGTTATCAGCTGGTGACCTATAAGATAAACTTTTGAAGGAGAATTGAATTAAAATTTGCAATATTTTAAGTTTTGAAGTCTATTGAACCTGTTGAGTAGATAAAGTTTAAAATAGTATATGAAGTTTATCTTTTAAGGCATCCTACCTAGTTCACTTTTTCATTTGATTTCAGATAAGTTCTTGAATTAATTTAGATTTATTTTCTACTCTTTTGAAAATGATTGAAATAGCTTTAAAACAGCTTGTACATATTATTTTAGAAGTCATCATTTTTTTTAACTATTTCAATTAGGTCTACAGATTTAGAAGAGCAACTGGCAAGCAGTAAACAAGAAATCAAAACATTATCCAATTTGCTGCAGAATGTTCAGAAGGAATTTGAGACTCTTTCTGAAAAACATAATGTGTATGTATACTATATTGAACTCAGTTAACAAGCTAATGTCTCCAGTGTTAAACTTGTATTATATCATCAGTATTTTTTTTTCTTTAAGACTTCTCTTCTTTCAATTTTTTGTTGTTATTAAAGGTTTGAATGATGCTTAGTTTTTTTTTTTTTTTTTTTTTAAGGTTTTAATTTTATTTTTTTTTTTTTTTTTTTTTTTTTGGAAGGTTGTACCTTCATTTTACTTAGTATGTATGTTATAGTCATGATAACTCAAAAAAAGATAATTAGGATTTAACTATTTCAGGAATGTTTTATCTCATGCCATTATTTTTAAATTATTTTGTTATTTATCTTCTTGTAATTCAAATGTTTTCAAATTAGTGAATTTCGTTTAAAAGAATGATGTTCTAGTTATTATTCTTATATCCCTTTTTTTTTTATTTCTTCAATTTATTTATTTATTTTTTGTTGTTGTTTTGTCTGGAGCAATTCAATTTTTAAAAAGTCCATTTTCTGATAAAGACCTAACCTGAAGAGTAGCATTTCACTAGTTCTTCTAAAGTCTCTGAGTTAAAGTTAAATTAAACATTCACCTATTGGTTATTAAATGGGATTTCACCAAAATCATTTGGGTTATGTTGTGCATTGATTGTTTCACTTATTGTATCAGAGGAACATTTCTTTTCCCAGGTCCTGTAATGTCAACAAGCAGCTAGAAGAGGAAAGAAAAGCTTTATCTAAACAAATCAAAGAAAAAGATGGATCTTTACAAAGTAAACTGCTTTGATTGATTTTTATGAGCACACTGATTCAATCCTCTACTGATGTAGTTAAAATCTTTTTTTTTCAATAGTATCTAGGTGATGGTATTCAAAATGCAATGTTTATTAAAATGAAAAGTGTTTTGAATGATTTTGAAAATGTTCTTATATCTGTTGTAGTGTTAATGCTTGATATCTTTAATTTTAAATGTTTTCAATATAATGACTATAAAATTTGGCTTAAAGCAAAATGCTTTTGATCATTAACAAAAGTATATGAACCCACAGTCCAACTCAGTTTTATATTTACAAACCATAGTTGAGATTATAAGTAACCTAACATCAGTGGAATAACTTTTCCCTGTGTATCACTTGTGTTTCTCATCCGTTTCTTTTTTGTTTTGTATTTTTAACAGAACTAAATGTCAATATTCAAGCCCTGCAGATAAAATTTAATGAAACAGAAAAATTCAGACAAGAACTTGAAAAAGAGAAAGAAGACATTGAGGTGTATGTTGACAAATTGAGGAACCAGTTAAGTTCCAGTGAGAACATGTGCAGGCAGCTACAGCAGAAGGTAAGATATATTTCCTAGATATATTTCGTCTCTCGAGACGTAAAATGCCTCAGATTTCCTAGCACCTCTGTGGAAACATCTTTTATGGGAGATAGAACATCCCCCTCCAGTGGGCTTCCCCAACACTTTGTAATGAACAGATAGCATGGATGAAAGTAAGACTCTGCCAACCCATACCCTTCACCATGCTGCTGTTACACATTGGGCCAGTGGCGGTACACTTAGGAAAATGTAAAAACTTTGTGGACTTAACAACAGCAGGTGAGATTAAATGATCTAGTTGATGGGTAACCTCTGGACAGAGGGATGGGTACAGAGCCATATCTCACTCCTGGCCAATCTGTAAAACCTTACCATTTGTCAAAGAGTCATAATGGTTTTTTTAATGTAGCCAGCAGTTGTTGTTTTTTTGTAACTGTTTTAATAAAGTTAAAGATTTGTGTAAAAAATGTCCAAAACTCTCTACATATTTGTGCTAAATTCACTAACATAGTTTTTAACATAAGTTTATGTAAGAGGAAGAATGATTATTTCTATTGTGACTGGTATCTGGGTTTGTTTCTCTCATTAGTTTTGTTTGTTTCAGCTGACAACACTAGAAGGTATCAATCAAGAGCAAGAAGAAAAACTGCAGCAGAAAATGGAGAAAATTTCTGAACTTGAATCAGAACTGGAGAAGCATAATCAAATTGTTTCTTTTATAAGTAGTATGCAGCTTAAAAAGAAATAAGATTGAGTAGTCTTGTGCAAACTTGTATTTTTATGAAGAATGTATTCAATTTAGCTCACTGTGTGCATTTCTTATTGTACAAATAAAGATTACTTGTTTGGGACTGATATATTTGTATAGCCCTAATGATACTGAAGTGTGTGTGTGTGTTGTTCTTTCAATGTTTTTACTTTTTAACTTTCATAAAAGTGAGGCTAACAAATTTAATAATAATAAATTACAACAATAATGAAGTTAATTTATCTCTATAGTCTTTTTTTTTTATTCAAGTAGTAATTGACCTGTTCTAAAAACACTTTCTTAATAACATTGGAGAATGCGAGTTTTAAGTCTCAGGGTTTCTATCCCAGCTATTTCTTTTTAGGTTCTTGGAGACTACATTTAAAGCTTTTATCATATATGTACTTTAAGCTTCCAAAGTTTGTTACATGCAGATATCACAACGTATATTTACAGTTCTAGACATAAGTATGATGTTATGCTAATCTATATTCGTTCTAAAACAAGCATCGAGAGTTTGTATTACAATAACTGATTTATGCCATTAGTCTTGCATAAAAGGTTAAAAATTCACATTCACCACAGATCTTTATAATCATTAACTTAAGAGAAAAAGGAAAACTCTGTTTGACAACCTTTGTCATGTTTGAAAGAAGACCACTCATTACCTATCAACAAAGAATTGTTCCATTATAAAACAACAGAAAGATACGCTAACGTAGTCCTAGACATCCAACAGAGAGGTAACATACACAACATAGTCCTAGACAACCAAGAGAGAGGTAACATACAC
>JADKLZ010005243.1:24659249-24673321 GCA_021533235.1 Biomphalaria straminea
CTCATGGCTCCAGCCTCCTCAACATTCTAACCACTCTGCTAGTGGGGGTCTATGAAAATAGAAGATTGTATAAAGGGGACTGATTCAGCTTATACCACCAACTCAGTCAAGTTCAATTTCTTTCCCTTGTTTGAGATACCAAACAAACAAAATAATTTATTACCTATAGTTAATTAGCTAATTGTTTTTTTTTATTCTTGTGATGTCAATTAGAAGAGATAATTGTTCCAAATTTCAGCTTAATCACAGATGGGGATGGAGAAATAACATGCACAAACTTTTTACCAAAGTAAGTTGATATAAGCTTTGTAAAAAAAAAGGAACCATTGGTTTAACCAATGCTATTACTGAATGATGTTTTCTAGATCTATATCACTCAACTTTAGATTCTTTTTAAAAATATGAAAGACTTAACACATTCAAAATGTCAGTATTAATATGTGACGAAATAATCAATTATTAACATTTATTTAATTTTTTTTTCTTTTTGCTTATTATATTTCTCTTGCTTTACAAGATTTCTGTAACTTGAACTTAAAAATAATCAATAAATATTAATATTATCAACATTTAAAATAAATACAAATTAAAGCTTAACCGGTGTACAGGCTGGACTAGGGGACTTACAATTATACTGGGTTTACCAATGATCTTAAGAACTATTTCTACAATGAAAGCTATTAAAGAAATACTCTCCTGCCATTGGTCACAGACCAACTTGACTGACTTTATACAGATTTTTTATAAAAAGATAGTAAACTGTTTTCATGCATTCACTAGCTTTTTTAAAATGACATTTTAAATATTATTTTTTTTAAATAAAATAATAATAAATACAAGATATGAAATAAAATTAGTTAGTTATAAAAATAGAAATCATTTGATTGAAACCATGGGCTTATGGACAGAAACAAGATGACTGACTGATCATTATTATTTGTCTGAGAACATGAAGCAATAGGAACATTGATATTAGTATTATTGTATTCCAAGAGTATTAGATGTATGACAGTAAACACTGAAGGTAGGTTATGTATGAATCCTTTTAATTTAATCCCTACCAGTTATATAAACACCATGTAGTGTCACTTGTTAGCGAGTGTAATTTATATATTTATTACATTGACAAATTTTAATAGAATTCCAAAGTCTTAATGGATGTCATACTTGAGGTGGACTGACTCTTTGTTCCTATTTTATTATTAAATAAACACCCACACTCATAAATAAGTACTAACCCACCCCTCTCTGCTTCAGTAAAAAGTAAGATTAGTTCTTTCAATTGATGTTCTTAGTGGCCAGTGTATGACAACTTAGCTTGCCAGATAGTCATGGGGAGAAAAAGGGCTGCAATAGCAACTATGTATGACTAACTGCTTGAAGTAGCATGAACATTTTCACAGCAGTTGGGCCTGTTTGCAGGACAAAAACCCTTGAAAAAAAAAAAAAAGAATGACACAATGTGAGATGTTGGAGGCGTAGTGGCTGAGGGGTAAACCACTTGACTTCTGAACCGGAGGTCCCGGGTTCGAATCCTGGCATTTTTCTTTCGGGATCCTTGGGCGCCTTTGAGTCCACACAGCTCTAATGGGTACCTGACATTAGTTGGGGAAAAGTAAAGGCAGTTGGTCATTGTGCTGGCCACATGACACCCTCGTTAACCATAGGCCACAGAATCAGATGACCTTTACATCATCTGCCCTATAGACCACAAGGTCTGAAAGGGAACATTACTTTTTTTTTAATGTGAGATGTATGTACTTCATGACAATCTTGCACTTTTCAGTTATGTAACATTCGCAGATGAGCAAAGACTATTTCCAAAATAGCAAGTTAACAATACAATATCCATATTGATAATGCATTACTACTTCATTAACACAATTTCTTTTCAGGTATAGTTAAATTATTAAATATGGAATTCACATTAGATGTCTTTAAATTGTATTACATATTCATGTACATTTGAAACAGTTGCCATTGACTTGACTCACAAGTAAGTCTGAGTTAAGACTGATCTATTTATCTGTTAGTTATGTCAAACCATTCACTGCATGCCCATGACTTCTAACTACTCTATGAACTAAAGCAAGCCTCACTTTCAAAACAATGTTAAGATACACTAGCAATGACTTTCTAAGCATACAAGTGATACATGAGAAACTAATTTGTGCCTAGACAATAAGCCAAATTATAAACCAGATGCTCTCAAAATGCTAGAATAATAACATTTAAACCAAACAACAAGAAAAGTGTTATCAATTAGCTCTCTCCATTCACATTCTTTTTTATTTTTAAAACAAAGTAAAAATTCTTTTTAAGACATGGCAGTTCATTTATTTCCATGACTAATGGTTACCAGGTGTCATGTGACCAGCACCCTAACCATTCACTGGCATCCCAATTAGAGACTGTACAAAAGCCAATCACTTTACCAGTAAATCACAGCAAAATGTATTTGTACTGTATTTAAAAGTCCATATACAAAAAGTTTTATATTATAATGAATCAGTTTTAACACATTTAAAATAGCACAAAAATATGTTTATATTATTGCAATTCGTTATAAAAATTTTCAACAATAATCACCAAAAATATATAAACTGTCAAATATTCAACAACACCAAAGGTTGAATAAATGTTACTTTCTGATAAAGTACACCATGCTCTAATTTGTTTCTGTTCTTAACCATGCAACTCTTTGTATATTAATGTTGATGTTATTAAAAAAAGATTTTGACATCTTGTCTAATAACTCTTATAAACAAAGTTAATCAAGCATTATGATATCAATTACAGAATGGGTGAAAGAAATGCCTAAGAAAACTAGAATCTTGACTATCAAATTAAAATATAAAAGTTAAAAAATGCTCACAATCTAAATTTTCATACCCAAGAATCATTGGAATGTCACTTAAACATGAACATAATATCACATGTTGCTAAGTAATGCAAGCAACATAAAAGAAATATTAATCCTGTCAAAACAACATCTAAAAATGAGTTGACATTTACTATTGTTATTATGCCATTCTTCCTTTTCTAGCCAGCTTTTTGCTTCTGAGCTGTAGGCTTTTTTTGCAGTCTGTGCCAAGGAAAAGTACATTGCTGTGTTTTTCCATTGTCCAGCAATGCCATACAGATTGTTGGTTATGTTGGGGTGTACTGGTAGTAGGGTCCACCAAAGGTAGATTAAAATGGGACATTCAAAAAGGATATGAATCACATTTGTGTATGGTTGGGTGCAGTGTCTAAAGAGGGGTGGGTGAGTGGGATAATTTAAAGATGTATGTGTCCTGTTCTTAGTTGGAAGATTGATGATTACTCTTTGGGGGTGGGAGGGGGTTATTATGCTGTATGCCCTCAATAAACCAAAGCTATACAAGACAACAAAGATATTTAAAAATCATAAAACCACTATAAATGTTGGAGCATATAAATTTCAAAAGAAAATGATTTATGTTTATAGTAGCACAATGAAATCCTCAATAAAAATTGTGGAGAAAATCACAGTATTTCCATGTACGATTCCAACCATGAACCAAGTCAATTTAATACAATGCATAGGAAAACTTGTCAACAATTTGGTATATATGCCAGTTACAAGTAAAAAAAAATAGAAAATTTTTTTTTAAATCCAAAACTTTTTTGTCATATGCTTGTGTTACATAATCAGTTGCGAGCACCACAGATTAATTTAAACAGTACTTAGTTTTTTCATTTACAATCTGGGGGTTTCTTCTCAATCCACCAGTCATCTTTGTACAAGTATTTCAACATCTCTAAATCATCATGAGGAACAGGCAAGGGGCGATTGTGAAAGGGCATTGTTTTAAAGGGAAGAGCCATAAGCCTCTGAGGAAATGACACTGGGCTGTCCTGAAAGAACCAAAGAAACCTGTTCTCAAAGCCATCCTGTAGAACCTCACCAAATGGCGTCACGTAGAAAACATTAATGACCACCTCAGCTGGTCCCTTGGTCATAGTGTATGTACCACGACGGTAGTTCCGAACAACAGTGACACCTTCTGGCTCTAAATGCTTTCTTAGTGCTAGTAGGTCTATTTTATGTATTTCAGATGTCAAAGCACAAAACTGCAAAACAAAAGTATGAAATGTATCAGATAATATTTCAAATTGTAATTATCATATATCATACTACAAGCAGTGCATTAAAGAAGATTACTCTATTATGGCTTTTGTCTCCTAGTTTCTAAGCTAGCAAGACAAAATCAGCAATGCATAAAAAAATCAAAATTTGAAAAAAAAAGTGTCTTTTTTGAAAACTTACATTTTTAAGTTCTACAAATCTAAACAAATATGACTGTGCATCATCACTTATATCTATTCTGAGGATTTAACTAGAAGAATGAACTTACATCCACATTATTATCACTTATATCTATTCTAAGGATTTAACTAGAAGAATGAACTTACATCCATATTATTATCACTTATATCTATTCTAAGGATTTAACTAGAAGAATGAACTTACATCCAAATTATTATCACTTATATCTATTCTGAGGATTTAACTAGAAGAATGAACTTACATCCACATTATTATCCCAGGGCAAAATGGTTCCATACCGCAGAGCTCCCCACAAAGTGCCATAACACATCACATAGTTAACCCCATACTTGGTGAGTACATCAGAGACTGTAAATGTCAGATTCACCATGAGGTCCAATGTGGATTTAGGAGTTTGGCAAGGTGCCGAGCGCTCATACCAAGGAATGTGATGCATGAAGCGGTCATTGATGACAATAAACATCAGATAGAGAGTCAAAATGAAAAAAATAAATACAATATAAACTGCTTTCCATGGAACATAATATGCAAATGCTCTTAGTACAGAGACAATCTTCTTATGTGCACAACTGATCAATGTTATCATTCTGAAACAAAAGAACAACAGCTATGTCAAAACACAAACTGTAACAAAATCAAATTGTTTTCTAATATGTATTGGGTTGTCATGCATTTGCCTGCTTTATAATGTCAGTGAACTAAGCAAGTAGTATCAGAAATGTGTGTTTTTACATACATCTATATTCTTGTAAGCTGTGTTAGTGTATATGCTGTTGATAAAAGTTAGGATCATTTTTGTGTAAAAACAAATTTGTTCAAGTTTGATTCAGTTTCCACATTAAGAAATGAATACATCTACAACAATTTAGTTGAACTAGCTGCCTCGAGTTACAACCCAAACAATGGTATCCCTCCTAATTTGATCAGGACATGTACCAGGGTAAACTTACTGAAACAAGCCTAAGGCTTAGTGTACCAAAGATTTAAACATTTGAACCAGTTGAAGGCAGGGAGGCATACTATGATTATTGATGATGACAATAGTAACAATAGTAAGAAGACTTAATGTTTTTTATCATGTACAAGTCAATGTTATATCTTCCATAATCATTCCAGGTCAGGTAATATTGAAATGATCAACTATTTCCAATTACCATGTCATGTCAAGTAAAGTTTCACTTTCAGACCTTATCATCTATACAAGTGCAGATGATGTTAAGGTCATCTGTTTCTTTGGCAACAGATAACAAGTAGGGTGTCATGTGGCCAGGAAACAACCAACAGCCTTGACTTTCCCCAACTTCTTCTTCATTCTCGTTTTTATGTTTGAGCGTTCAGATGACTAAACTAAACCAATATATTAGATGAACTCAGCAGTGGTTTCTAAATCATGGAGTTCTCCATAGTTTCCTGTCTATGGGGATGTTTTGAAGCCAGTTTCTTGTATGGCCTCTTGCTAAAGAGAGCAGTTTTGGAGGACATGATCAGCTTTCTCTGGTGACACTCCACATGGGCAGATTTCACTGGTTCCAATTTTGAGCTTCCATAACATATGTTGTCGTATTCTGTTGTGTCCGGTCCTGAGTCTAATGATTAGACATTGATGTTGACAGGATAGATTCTAATAAGCATCATCTTTCTTGTGATTTGGATTAGAGCTTGTCCATTTCTCATTTATTTCCCGGTCAGGTATCCATTAGAGTTGGACGGACTCAGGGGCTAAAAATCCCAAATCCAATGTCACGTACAACTACCTAATTATTTCCTATATTATTTTGTATTATTATCTCAAAATCAATAAATAAAACTGAATTTAGCTGAATATTTCAAGTCTCTCTTAGAGAGTTGAAGTCTAAGTCTTTATTGCCTGTTATGTAAATCAATAAGCACAAGGTAAAAAAAATCAATACCTATTTAGAACTGACATTCTTTATGCAAATGAAGCACAATATTCACACACAAAAATAGTTTAGGATATTAGATTAATGTAGTTCACATTGTAATGGGTCTCTGGTCTTTATATTATATACATGTGTTTTCTTTGCATAGTATCTGTTTCAAAAAAAAAAAAGATATATGTTATTCAGAATTCTATATAAATATATAAATACTGTCAATATTAGTGAAAAATTTTTAATTTATATTTTCTATTTGCTGTTTTAGAGTGAACTAGTTGACCGGCGGCATAGCATACGCCGCTATTTACCAGGGCCGGCGACCGTAGTGGGGCCCGCATTTCATAGGACACGCAATTTTATAGAACCCGCTCTAATTTAAAGTGTAAAAATGATTAAATTAAGCCATTTTATTACTTACAACAGATTCCCCGCGCCATCCTGTCGATTTAAATGAGTCCCAGGAGCACTAACACATCTATAATCAAGAAAAGTTTGTATTCGTCATCTTGGAAACATGCAATGCAATTTTTAAATTTTTCATATCATACGCCGCTATTTTGCAGGGCAGGCCTTATAGGCACTGCAACATATGCGACCGCAGTTAGCTCTGCACTTTCTTTGGTCCCGTGCTAATTTTTAGGTGTATAAATTATTAAATTGAACCATTTTATAACATGATATAACAGATTTCCCTCGCTAAAGTCAAACCTGAGAGTAGTATCTATCTGTGTATTGACTGGTAGTCGTTCTTATCACACAAAACAATCTCTTCCGGCTTCCACTTTTTTAACCTTTCTTCTATTCACTACACAAATTCATAAGAGAGTTTTATGAAACAAAAATGTGTGCATTGCAATTGTGTGTAGGCCTACTTTATTTTTATAATTATAAATTGTGTTTAATCTCTAAGACTGAGAATAAAGCAATTTTTACATTTTTCATAATTTGGAAATCCGAATTCAATAGTAGATATATGTGCATGTTTTCACGTTACACTTGAAGTTACTTCCTTTTTCCAGTCTATATTTATTTACGTCTCTGTTATTTTGTTTCGTGAATGAAAAAAAGTGCGGATTGGGATGTACCAATTTCCATTCACACCGCGTGCGTGCGCCATGGGATCTTCCCTATTAATTTGCCACTTGCATGTTGTTGTTGTTTGACCTCTTACTTAGAGGATTATATATATAGATTATAAGATCCAGCACATTTTTCAGGTGTTTACAGTTTACTAGTATTACTAAATGTATTTAAAAGATAGATAGAGTAATTTATGCTATTCAAACACCTTTAAGCCAAAAATTCAAAGTTTGACTTTGATAGCACATTATCATTATCTGATAATGGTTTGACATAGAAAATGAATGAAATATCAAAATCTTCTTTAGTTTAAGGAGAATAAGGATGACTACTTATATTTGTACCTCTGACCTATATTTGTTATTTTATTTAAGGTCAAAGAGGCCACATGTTTTCATTTAACTCAAACAAATTTTATTCCAAACACCAAAATTTATTTCAAACAGTCTCTATAAATTGGCATCAATAAGCTCAGATTTTAATTCTACATAAATATTAAATAAATATTAAGATCCCCACAGGCATAGCCCCTCATATGAAATCAGTAAGATGCTTCCAAATTATGCATAAATACAAACACAAAAAATAAAAATATGGACACACTTATTCTACCAAAATTAGGTCACTGGGATAGTGACTTCTAGACATTTTATGTTTGCATGATTAAATGTGATGTGTGTTGAATGTTTTTGTTTATTGTTTATTTATTTAATCTAGTTGACCGGCGGCATAACATACGCTTCTATTTTGCAGGGCAGGCCTTAGGCACTGCAGCATATGCGACCACAGTGGGTCCCGCACTTTCTTTGGACCCGTGTTAAATTTTAGGTGTATTCAGGCGAGAGTTTGGAAGAACAAATCGCTCCGCCTACCTACAAAAATGTCTACCAGGCGGTGGTTCTCTCAACCTTCTATATGGCTCTGAGACATGGACACTATATAGAAAACAGCTAAGACTTCTTGAGCGCTTTCACCAAAGATGCTTGCGCTCTATCATGGACATACGATGGCAGGACCCCACGGAAACGCTTCAAAGACCAGCTTAGGCGTCAACTTTCCTTGGCTGACATAGAAGAGAGCACCTGGCTGCATGCGGCGTCGGAATGAGACAGCTGGAGGTCACTCACGAAGGCAGCGGTATACACATTTGAGACCAAAAGAAAATCTGCCGCCGAGGACAAACGCAGACGACGAAAAGAAAATCCAAACCGACCAACTGCGGGCAATGGTTTTGCTTGCCCTGGATGTGGCAAAATATGTAGATCACAGCTGGGACTGCACAGCCACGGGAAACACTGTATTCCTCACTAATCTTCGAATTCGAAGACAAGCCTATTATTATTATTATTATTTAATAAATTTCTAATACAGATGATTTTTCGTAGTATATACAGGCTAGGATGGCCATTCTTGCGTAAATCCTGAATCCTCTATTAGATATTCTCTAAATATAAATCTAGTACAGGTCTAGATCTATACATTTAACTTCATTCAATGTATTCATTCAATGTATCAAGCTCACTCCAAACATTTGCCTATTATTCTCTATAAAAAAACAACAAACAAATATAACATAATTAGATCCTTAACATTGATGTCCAAAACTGGCTGTTTGAAATTTAGATCTAAATGTTGGTAAGAAAATTTAAATCGTAGCCTAATTTAATACAAACACCCTAGGCCTATTAATTTTTTTTTGTATGGAATCAAACAGCTTGGCTTATAAATCAAATAAATCAGCTCCAAAAACACAAATAATATTGCCGGGCTCATTAGCATAGACTTAGCCAACCAAAAAAAAATATCCTTAAACCTAAGAAGGGGTAAAGTTGTTTTTTTTCTATGTCGCACCACTGTCAAATAATGCACTGTCAAACAGTGGTGTACTGTAGCTAAGGTGAGGGGAGGAGGGGGGAGAATTTGAAAATCTCCCTGGGCCCCCACTTGAAGGGGGCCCCCAAATTAGTTTTTTTTTACATTAAAAATGTAATATTACTCAAAATGCAGGCCCCACAAAGAGCTCAAGCCCCCCGACCCCAAACGCTGGAAAATTCCTAGCTACACCCCTGCTGTCAAAGTCAAACTTTGAAATTTTTGGCCTATTTTAACTATCTTACTACATATCTATGTGTCAGAATAGCATTTATAAACTACTCTATAACTTCTATAACTAGCTAGATTACTAGAGAAGAGATCTTATCTATCTTATACAATACAGACATTACTTCAAAAAAGAATCTAGAATCTAAGATGTAAATATTTATCATATATTTAAATTTAATATATAGATTTAGACTATCTACAGAGCATCGTCAATGACTTCTCAAGAGCATGCTCAGACTTTGGCCTTACCTTTAACACAAATAAGACTGAAGTCTTATATTTACCTGCTCCTGGGAAAGCCTACTCGGATCCAAGCATCACTATAAATGGACATGATATAAATGCAGTGGACAAATTCACATATATATATCTTGGCAGCACACTCTCCCGAAATGGAAATATCGATAACGAAATCGACCTTCGCATCGCCAAGGCCAGTGCGTCATATGGCAGACTATCAAACAATGTTTGGAACAGACGTGGTATCACCACAAACACAAAGCTAGGGGTCTACCGAGCCGTCATCCTACCTACATTGCTCTATGCCTCAGAAACATGGACAGTATACAGAAGACATGCCAAGAAACTAAATCACTTTCACATGACATGTCTGAGAAAAATACTAAATGTCAAATGGCAAGACAAAATGCCAGATACTGAAGTCCTTCTAAGAGCGGGTCTGCAAAGCATCCACACAATCCTGATGCAGTCCCAGCTGCGATGGGCAGGTCACCATGCAGAATGGAGGACCACCGCATCCCAAAATGTCTTGTGTATGGCCAATTAAGAGAAGGAAAGCGTTCGCAAGGTGGTCAAAGAAAGTGCTTCAAGGACACCCTCAAAGCTTCTCTAAAGGAGTTCAACATTGACCCAGGCACCTGGAAGACAGAGGCACATGACAGAGTATCATGGCGCGCGCTGTGAGATCCGGCGCACAAGGTTGCTGAGGAAAAAAGAACAACGCTGGCAAAAGAAAAACGCTAGAGAAGGAAAGCAAGGCAAATGACACTAGCTCCAGTTGGAATTACCTGCCCAGAGAGCGGCCGAACATTCCGGGCTCGCATAGGTCTCACCAGCCACATGACATGAGGAGGCATAAAACCCCAGTGCAAATCCCTCAGCCCCCTTGGATGACAAAGTGGTCATCATCAAACCACGATGGACGAACTTATATTATTATTATTAGTAGTATTATAATTATAATTATTATAATTATAGATCTAGTTTATATATTAAATCTAGCCAGGTAACTAAACTAAAATAAAAAGTAAATTGTCAGATTGACATCATTTGATGAGAACATTGAAAAAATTCTAAAGTCAAATTGAAGTACTTCTAAAATAAAAATGATTTTAAAAAATGTTATCTTTATTAACTTTATAAAACTAGATCTATCAAATCTATGACTATGACATAATTTAGTCATAATAATTATAATAATTAAAATTAATATGTAGATTCTATAGTCGTAGATCTTCTAGAGTATAATTTAAATTTAGAATTTAGAGTTTAGAGTCTAGATTCTAGATCTATTGCATTTTATATATTACTAATTACATAGATCTATATCATAATAATACAAATAGACAAATACAATAATTTATCAGTGAATAATATTATTTATTATGAATATAGACTAATATTAAATATAGAATCTAAATAAATATAGAGTATAAGTAATAAATAATAGACCTATCTTAGTATCTAATATCTTCTAATACCGTTCTATATCTATCTCTAGCCTAGTCTAACGCTAACTACTCTACTAGAGTGTCTCTACTAACTCTAAGTCAGACTAAGTCTAGATATAATAATATAATCAATTATAATCATATCTAGAATAGATCTATATCTATAGTTATACTATACTCTATAGTATATAATAAATATTAATTATATTATAAAAATAAAATATAATTATTATTATTATAATATATCTAGAGTCTAGATCTAGTTATAGAATATAGATCTAGTACCATAGAGTCTAGTGATTCTAGTCTCTTAATTAATACTCTTATAATTTAGATTTAGATTCTAGACCTAGAGATCTAGATAATAAAGTAGATATAGTCGACTAGTTATCATATAGATCTAGAGATCTATCTAGATCAGTTGATAGTTGATGTTGATAAAATTTGACCGCAGATCCGGTGAAAAATTTTAACAGAATATAAAGGGAACTAATTAAATAAAATGTAACCTGCATTATAAGGGAAGCAACACCACAAAAGGATTTGTTTTGTTTTAAAGAGTTTTGATCAGTTAGTACAATAAGATCTAAATAGATGTATTGTAATTGTTATTATTTTCATGAAAATAATATATTAATACATTTTATTCTAAAAATATAAATGTATAAAATTTAAACACTAAGTTTTGCATCAATTTTTAAAACGCTATAAAAAGAATTAATTAACATTAACTCATTGTACTGTTAACGCAGTACATATACTAAAATTGGATCGATACAGAGAAGATTAGCATGGCCCCTGCGCAAGGATGACACGCAAATTCGTGAAGCGTTCCATATTTTTTTTTAATGTTCCATTTTTTTACAGAACCCTTAGTCACACTTAGTGACATCCACTCAACGAAACCCGTAGCCAGCTCTGGTAAGAGTTATGGGGTGTATGTGCATGTCTATGATATAACCATAATAAGGCTTGTCTTCGAATCCGAAGATTATTGTTTCCCGTGGCTGTGCAGCCCCAGTTGTGACCTACATATTTTGCCACACCCAGGGCAAGCAAAACCATTGTCCGCAGGTGGTCGGTTTAGATTTTCTTTTCGTCGTCTGCGTTTGTCCTCGGGGGCAGATTTTCTTTTGGTCTCAAATGTGTATCCCGCGGCCTTCGTGAGTGACCTCCACCTGTCTCGTTCCGACGCCGCATGCAGCCAGGTGCTCTCTTCTATGTCAGCCAAGAAAAGTTGACGCCTAAGCTGGTCTTTGGAGCGTTTCCGTGGGGCGCCTCTGTTACGTCGACCACCTTTTAACTCACCAAAAAAGACTGTCTTTGGCATACGTTCGTCTCCCATACGGGATACGTGCCCTGCCCAGCGTAGCTGTCGGACCATAAGAAGTCCCTCTATACTGTCCATACTGGCGTTCGCAAGGACATCGCTGTTTGCAGTGCGGTCCTGCCATCGTCGCTCAAGAAGTCTTAGCTGTTTTCTATATAGTGTCCATGTTTGACTCTATGCTACCTAGCCAGCCCCTCTTTCATTCAGAGACCCCTGGCTTGCCAGGCGTACCTCACTGAGTGCAGCGATGTCTACATCTAGTCGAGCCAGTTCGACTCGTTTTGGAAAAGTCATTTGCGGGCTAATTACTGTATTGCCTCCAGCCTGCGCAGAGTATTTTGAAAGTGATAATCGGCTCGCGCAGACCAATACCACTCTTTAAGCTAAATGCAGCCCACAGTGACACAGAAGTCTGAGACGGCTGTGAACAGTAGATAGCCGTAGGTGTTATTTCGGAGTTTCCGTCTCAAAGACTTGCTGCCGACCAAAGCTATAGAGCCCAGTCTGCCCTATGGCCGAATTGCCGACTTGGTTCTACGTCACATAGAAAAACTCAATTGTTTTCGGCGGCCATCTTGTAGATAGATAGCCTGTAACCATAGGCAAGTAGTTATAATGCTTTGTTTTATGTAATGCACAAATTGTAAGACAAATTTCTTTATGGCCAAAAAAAAAAAAGATTATTAGGCCTATTATTATGCTAGAAAAGAACGAAATTCATCGTATTCCCTTTATCAGTTTTCCACTGATCGAGGAATTTTCTGGTGATGAGGCAGGTCTGCTGCAGTACCGCCCTCTGACAGGCAACGAGAATGTTCCTAGGAATGCCAAGGGCCTTGAAGATCAGTTGTTATTATAACCTCGGTTGATATAACAATGGGATATATTGTTGTTTTAGATTACTTCCATAGACGCTTAATCTCCAAGCCTAGGTTCCCATATTTTCGTTCTTTTTCCAACTCAGTTTTTCTAAAATTATTATTATTACTATTATTATTATTAAGTTTGGTTGTGTAGGCCTACGCTTAAGAGTTTCCGATGATGGCTGCCAGGTCGAGCGGTTTTCGCGCTGGACTATCGTTTGGATTTATCGATGGTACCGGGTTCAAAACCTTCCCGCTCCTATGACCCGTCGTTCTGCGCGAGAACGACGGGGGATGGGAGATTTGGACTAGGGAGCATCGGCACCCGGATGATATTTCGTAGAGTGCAATTCGCCACTTATGTATTAAAGCCGTAACAGCAAAGACAAAGAATATTAAAGATAATAAATAGTAGGGCCTACACCACGCCACCCATACCTTGTTTCATGAAAAAAACTAACATCAGAACAAACTATTTATTTAGTTATTGGAAATATATACAGGCGTTCCGTGCATCCCGACGGTTGATTAAACAAAAAAAAAAAATGCAAACGCTGCCAAAACTGTCAATAACTTTACTAATGAATTGCTTATCTTCAGTGCGGATATTCTTCATAATGTTGCAGATCTTGCATCATTTTAGGATGTAGACAAAACAAGTTGAACTGAGCATTATTATTGGTTGAAAAGCGAAACGTTAATAAGGAAACCAAGGGACCAAGTTACGTAATGTAAAGCCGTGTTCTGTAATAACTCCCGAAGTTACGTAATGTAAAGCCGTGTTCTGTAATAACT
>JADKLZ010005243.1:24673331-24704340 GCA_021533235.1 Biomphalaria straminea
AATAACTTCCGAAGTTACGTAATGTAAAGCCGTGTTCTGTAATAACTCCCGAAATTACGTAATGTAAAGCCGTGTTCTGTAATAACTCCCGAAGTTACGTAATGTAAAGCCGTGTTCTCTAATAACTCCCGAAATCCAAACATATGTTGTTTTTTCGGTGTGTCTGTCGACTACAAATTCTCGGTAGCACCAACTCAATACACAGTTTGCCTGCCAGCAGTCTCGCTTTCCTCAAAATGTCATCATTGAAGTGTTCCTCAACATGGCCAAGTTGGTATTTATGTTATTAACGTGACTGCTTATGTGCTGTTAGGCGGCCCATTGTGCTAATTATTTAACACAATGCACTTAGGCCTAAGCAAATTTTATCTAGCAGCCGGTCGAGCGATAGGCATATGTGTGTAGGCCTATAGCCTATTTTGTATTGATTGACATCAATTATCCGATTACCTAATTAATAAATGTATTTCTTTACTACAAGCATACAGGCCTAACTTTATATTAGTTCAATCATTAACAATATATGCAAATGATAGCCATACCTTAATTAAGCCCTATATAGCTCGCACAAGAAGCTCACCTCTAATATAAGCGATGTCCTAGCACAATGTTGTGACGCTGCCCATGTGTTGCTTTCAATAAATCTAGATCTGTGTTGGCAACCTAAGCCAAAACAACAATTGTTCAATTGTAGAGTTTGAATGGTGTGTAAACAACTCACCAATATGTGACCAAAGTAAGTAACAATAGTCTACGTGATCATTAAGCCAGTAGGTTAAAAGTTGTATACATATTACAGAAATCTGCCGTGAAAGCAGCGGAAGGATGCCTGAGGAAATGTAACAGCAGTGCATATTTCCTGCTTTTAATGCAAGGATATTTGCCTAATAGAAAAGAATGACCTATTAAGGCTTCTTTTATTAAAAAGACTTATCTTCAATATGCTGGGACAAATTTGAACAAATGCTCCTTCTTCCCTAATGCTATTAGAGCATGGAATGGGTTGCCTGAGCTAGCCAGGAAAACAAGTGACTTTGCTGAATTTAAGTCATTGGCTAATATGCATGATTAAGTGCATGACACGTTGGACAATAAGATAACTCTATATATTTATGAATTTAACATTGCTTTTAAATTAAATTTCAAAGTAAGATTACCTTTTAAGCCAACCAACTTATTAAACTAAAATAGAGAGAAATAATTTGCTTTTGCAATAAGCAAGTCTATAGTGCCTTTCATTAGAAAACCCACTAAAATTAATTCATTAAAAATATTGATTTCATAAAGCAACAATGTATTCAAGTTAACAAGGTGTAATAGTTTGGGTTTCAACATAGTTTAATGGACACAAAAAAAAATCATCATATTAAAATCTATCTTTAAAAAAAAAAAAAAAAGAAAAATTGAAACAAATACTTCTAGTAAAAAAAAACAAAGCTTACATTAAGTGCCATTGTATGAATTTGCTAAAATCAGTAATGTTAATAAATTTTGCTATAGGCCTAGACTAGCAATAATAAACCTGTGTGATTAGAAATATTTTATATTTTTACCACTTTAATTTGTTTAGTGCAATTTCATGCTTTTAGCTCTCTCAATGTACAATGATCCTATCTCTTGTCTGGAGCAGTTGGGAAAGGAGTAGGGAATAATAAGGGGGTACCTGGGGGAAGATTAAGCAATCGCTTTTTAATTGCATAAAAAAGTTGCATGACTTGAATTTAAACTCAATTCAACTTATACTACATCTGTCAAGTAGGATTGCTTTCCCTTGTTTGATACAAAACAATACAATTAATTACCAATAGTTAATTAATTAATAGGTTATTATCTAAAAATTGATTCTTATTATGTCATGTACAAGAAATAATTATGCCAAATTTCAATTTGATATAAGATTGGGTGTGGGAGAAATAATGTGTGCAAAGTTTTTATCAGACAGACATCTTTCTAAAAAGCAATAATTATCCATTATGCTCCTTCCCATTTAGATTTTTTTTTAAAAATTCAGTACTGACGAGATTACATTGCCAATAAAACATAAGCACATAAGACACTAATGTATGTTTATGGTTTACACAACCGTTCACATTAAAATTGTTCGTAAACTGTCCAAACTTGACAGTCACTGGGTTGTCCATTGTCCTTTGTTGTAGACTATAAAGTTATAGGGATCCTTTCGGAAGGATCTGTCAATATTTCCTATGGAAGCCCAAAGGTTCCAAGAAATACAAATGTTTATTTAGTACTGCTCTTGACACTTTATAGAGTCCGCATACAACCCACAAGGGCTTACATCTCACTCGAAATGCATGATCTTCGGAGTGTCAAAGTCTTTGTATACTAGTAAAGCCCAACAGTTCTGGGACACATACACACACACATTTTTAAAGATGGTGTGCTGTCATTACTCAGTCATTCTGAGATGGGGGGGGGGGAGGCTTGTCTAAACAGGCTTTGTTATCTTGTAGTTGCAGATATAGATAGGAGCACCCAAAGAATCAGCACATTAAAAAAAAATAGCAAAGAATATTTTGTTATCTGTGCATATGAATAATTAATTTATGATTTTGAAATGTTTGCAACTTTTCAAAAAAAAAAATTGTTATCAATATTTATTTATATAATGCCAAAATTTGTAACAATGTATCCAACAATTGTGAAAAAAAATAACAACAAAAATAAAAACAGCACTTTTACCTGAAGTCATGAAAGAATAAGCAAACAATATTTAGGCATTAACTTCCATTTATTCAGGTCTTTCAGTGTAAAAGATAGATTAAATACTTAAAAAAAATACAAGGCATAGCTAGAAGGCCAACACCATTCAGCATTGGAAATATCACACAAATAATGTTTCATGACCATATTTTCAGTTCAAATAGAAGACCCATTGATAAAGATGAAAAAGAATAAATAATGTATAAAAATGAATTTACTTCATTATATGAAAAATAAAAGAGGAAAAAAAAATAAATTATATTTATTTTAAAATATTATATCAAAATGTAACTTAATATTTACCCGTTGATTTTTTTTAAATTTAGAAAATGTACTTAAAAACTATTTAAGTGATGAAGGCATCATAGGAGATATTTTGATATTTAAAAATAAACCATTTAGATAGAAAAATGATGGAATAACTCAAGAATAGAAATATGATGATAGAAATTGATAACCTATTAAAACTAAAAAATGCATCTGGACGTTCCGGTTCTCATAAACCTTTGTTTTTTTTTAAACTTAATCCTAGAATTTGTATTCAGTTATTTTCTTTTAAATTTGAATATTGTTACCTCTATTATTAAATAAAGAGTGAAACAAATTAAATGTTCAAATGCTAACAATCTGATTTTAACAGAAGCTCCTACAAAAAGTTTAATTTGTGTTTATTATTAGGCCTACTTTGTTTTATAAATATATTAACATTTAATTAGTATTTTTCTTTTAAAACTGGAATATTTTATCAACATGAAATTTGCCAGCTTGTGAAGGATGGTTTAGATTAAATATTTAAAATGATAAATGCATTTGAATATAGAAGATAGTACATTTTTAAAATCCCTTTCTCTTTGTATGCATGGTATGTTTCAAAGAATTATAGATCTACTTTAAAACAGGTGAAAGAAAATCTAAAGAAGTTAAAGGGTATTCTTCACAGCTAAACAAAACGCTGGGGTGAAACAGAGCATGCCACAAAGGCACTTCTTTGAATAGCATGATGGATGGAAGAAGAAAAATTATTTCATAGTTTCTGATAATACAAGAAACTAAAAAAAATAAATAATAATATAATAGTTGATAAATAATACAGTACCTATAATAAAATACAAAACATAAAATAGTAAAATGATGTAAAGCAGTAATGCATCACATTTATGTATGGAATATTGATAGGAAAGTTCTATTGTGTGTAGTCTTTTATTAGTCTGAATGTTCTTTTATATAGTAAAATATCATCAGAGCAGTTTAACCTAACAATACTTTAAGGGCTGTACAATATTGTATTTCTTTCACAACTTAACGAATTTTGATTTCTTACAATCAGTTTATAAACCATATCATTCAACATCAATCAATCCTAATGGACTCTGTACATCTATTTTTGAATAATATTTTTTTTTCCCGAAATTAGTCAACACAGTTATTAGGTTTTAGTTATTTATAATTTCTGAAACATTTGTTTTCTTCTATTTTAAGAAACTTTAGAAACTGAAAGTTTAAGCATGTTATTGCATCAATATTGGCTGAGTAAATGCATTTGTATTGCATAAAGTTTAAATCAGTTTTGCCTTTAACTGTACATTTATACACATATGGGAAAAAAACTATTTCACATTTTTAACAAAATCATTTTCAGCATAACTTTGGGCCAAACAGTTAAACAATCAGGAAGCAGAGTGCTCAAAAACTCATTTTTTTTTCACCTAAATGGGCACAAACATTCAGCTTCTATCAGTGGAGACACCAAGATATGTTCACGGCAAGGAAAACCTACATACACTCACTGTTACTAATCTAAATCTTTTAAGGCTGCTAATTGTCTCTCTATGTCAGCATCTGCTGTACTTGTGGAATTTCCAATTTTCCCCCTGTGAGCTGCTGGGGCATCAATGAGCTGATGAAAGAAATAAACAAGAAATTTGAAGAACAGTCCAGAAAAAGAAAATAAATATGTTAACTCTTTCTCTCCTAACTGACGATACCAACGTTGATTCCACTACAATGTGATAAATAATTACGGAGAGAAAGAGTTAAGCCTGTTCAAATATTTAAATTTAAATCAATCCTTTATTTTCCAATTCAGCAAATTAAAAATTTAAACATATATCCTAATGATGCCACTTCTTCGGTTCTATGTAGTTTTAATAAAAAAATGTAGGTAACATTTTGTGTACAAACAACATTTAAGCTCTAAATCATTGAGGAAAGGTGGTAGGAGAAGGTTAAGACAAAGAAAGACATTCAAAATATAATATGACTATGATAATAAAAAGTATGTAACTTCTATAAAAAAAAATATTTTTACATATTTAATTAGCAGCTAAAGAAAAAAACATTGAACACAACAATATACTCATAAGTTATTGTAAATAATAATCATATCCCTAACCTTTCCTGAGATTTCAATGCCAATTTCATCCAGTACACGGTTTACAATAGCATCCTGTTCTTCTTCATCCCCTGATTCAGTTAAAATATCATCCAGTGTTTCCTCAACTGTAAAAAAATAAAACAGATATTCAAACATTTATAACTAGTAAAGGAAATTAAGACCACAAGAAAAATTATTCCACAAACTTGCTATTTACATTTTATATACAGTGGTATCTGCTTGAAGTGTGTGGGTGTGTGTGCACGCACATGTGTGTGTACAAAGGTAGTTAAACTTCATTACATTTTAATCCTTCATTTTTTTTTTACCCTTGAGTTAGTGGAAAGACAGTAGACACCCTGCCTTGACCAGCTAGGGGGTCTGGAT
The DNA here is from genome assembly GCA_021533235.1 of Biomphalaria straminea. Lineage (NCBI taxonomy): Eukaryota > Metazoa > Mollusca > Gastropoda > Planorbidae > Biomphalaria > Biomphalaria straminea. Next base: position 24,678,814 of record JADKLZ010005243.1, read on the forward strand.
GAATGCTGTTACCTCCACCAGTGAGGTCCTGAGACAAGTTTATGAAATTTAGTAATTATAGCTTTGCTTTTTTTCCTTTTGTATAAACTCAAAACATCTCTAGGAAATTGTAATTTTATTATTATTATTATTATTATTATAGCTTTTATATAGCGCTACTTTCATGCTTATAGCATGCTCAGAGCGCTTTGGTCCAATCTCAATTGTGAGACCAGTGGGGGGGAGGGGGTATCTAGGAGTTTGTTTTAGATTTTTTATTGGAAAGGGAAGTTTTATTTTCAAAACATTTGCATAAAGGCAGTATTGAAACATTTTCTCGGACACTCCCCACAGCAGAATTTCTGTGTTGAGTTTATATTATCTGGACCCCACTTAACATGCACAAGAAAAAAAAATAGCTTACTCATTTCTTCAGTCATTCCCATTTTGGCAGATTCCTTTTCAAAATCTCTCATCATAGCTGCTGTCTTCATAGGATCCATAGTTTTATTCATCTGAGTCATAGTCTGAAATTATGCAAATTAAAATGCCATTCAACTGTTACAGGGTTATTTTAGATTAGCTTGAAATAAAATAGCAGAGAAAACAAAAATCACACAAACATTTACCTAATAATCTTGTACTTACTTTTGTTGTTGTGGCCATTGCATTTGCCATTTTCAAATTAGAATGCATGACCTACACAAGAAAAAAAAAATGCATTAAACAAAGTCTTATCAGATGTTATACTAACAGGTTCAAGTACTATAATAAAAGATATTTAAATAAGAATTAGTACCTTTTGCTGCATACCAACAGAAGAAATTTTGGAACCCATTGCATAACTTTTGGTTTTCTGCTTCCTCAAGGCTACTAATTGCTTTGCAAGAATTGTTGCTGCCTGTAAAGAACAAAAAAAGGTATCCAGAGTAAAAGCTTGGAAAGACTAAGTATCACAGGTGATAGTCTAAAAACAACTCCAAATTTAATTTGATAATGATAATAATAATAATGATTATATGATATGTGATTATAATTACTCATACTTGCTTATTGCCAGCCTTTGCTGCTTTTTTAATTTCCATTTCCTGTAGAAAAAATATATGTCACTATGTTAAAAATATTAAAATGGCTCCTCATGTCATTCAACAGACCGAATGTCATTATTATCAAGTTAGTAAATATGAATCATTATAAATGAAGAGATTTCTCAGTTGAAAACTTACCAATTTCTTCTCTTCTCTTTCTAAAGCACCCCGATCTCTTTCCAAGTCCCTCGTCTGTTTCCTAAGAACTCTGTCATTTGTTCTGATTTGTTCTGTGAACATTTATTTAAGATTCAAGTGAATAATAGCAATAACTTTATCAAGAGGGTGAAATACAGAAACAGACTAATTCTTAGTTCAAGAAATTATCATTTATGAGTATATTTTGAAAGGTTTGAAAATGCCAGCCACAGAATCAATATCACATCAAAAATGAAAAGTGTGGATCAAGTAAGCACAAAATACCTAGGTGTTATAATAAATGAAAAACTGACATCACATGGAATCCCCATATTGATGAAACTATAAAAAAATCAAACAAAGCATTAGAGTTTTTTTAAAACATTTCTATAAATCAAATAAGAACATTAAACTGTTATTTAATCTTGGTTACTTAGGCTAGTAATACAATATGCATCTCAAGAAAACATTTTAACTGGAACAGACACAAAAGAGATTCATAATCATAACAAACGAATACCCACATTTGACTAGAGCAGGGGTTCTCAACCTGTGGGTTGCGACCCCTTTGGGGGTTGATTGACGATTTGCCAGGGGTCGCCTCGAAAATATGGATTGTTATTGTCTATTATTCTATTGCTGTGGGGGGGGGGGGGGGGGGGGGGGGGGGCCCCGGGGGTCGCAGCTAAGTGGGAGATTGTGAAAAGGGGTCGCCGGGCTTAAAGGGTTGAGAACCACTGGACTAGAGTACCACCTTTAGTAAAATCAATAAATTTAGAAAGTCTTCAGGATAGAAGATTCAAAAGTAAAGTATAAATTATAAATAAAACACTGAACCATAAACTTCAAATATAAAAACAAAATTTAATAAAATACTCAGAAAGACACAAAGATGAAGGCACATTCCTCGATCCATATGCTAGGACAAATTTGTACAAATGCTCCTTCTTTCCTAGTGCTATTAGAGCATGGAATGGGTTGCCTGAGCTTGCCAGGAAAACCAGTGACTTGGCAGAATTTAAGTCATTGGTTGATATGCATAACATTTAGGACATTTATAATCATCTTCTCTTTTGAAGTAATGTCTGTATTATATAAGATAAGATTAATCTAGATTCTTTATAGAATAGATGAATATAGACATGACGTCCTGCAGGAGGTTTGAACTAGGAAGTAAACTATCTTCAACTCTGAAGGAACATGTAAAACATTTTACAAACAAACACTACTAGGGTCTGATAAATTGATAGTGAATTGAATAGTTAATAGACTTAAGTAGACTAGTAGGTTAGTAGGTAGACAGTCTAGTAGACAAACATGACTAAGTAGTACAAAGTTACAGTACAATCTGAGACTGCTTTATTGATGCTTATAGTAGAATTTTGTTGTGATTACAAGGACAAGTTCATTCAGCGACTACACACAGGCATCTTAGTCCTTTTCATGCTACCGATCAAAGTATCAAAGGGTGGCATTGATAAAGTCAATAAAGTCTGATCAAGTAAGGCATGAACAAGTTTTTGTATCACTCTTGTCTTGATTGACAGAAGTGGCCTACTTGGCGACAACATGACGTTGTTGTGATATAGGGGGTGGATGTTGACACTGTAACTAGTGTAACTGTTGAACTTGTTGTCTTCCAAGATTTTTTTTATTTTTCTTAGAGACATTTCTGTTCAGAAAGTTCCTTTAAATATGGAATGGAGTGTGACAGAGCAAGAGTGACAGTCCATGTCCAGTCAGTATAATATACTTCAACAGAGTCTCAGTCACACTCAGTCTACTCTACTGAGTACTGTCAGACTAGTCAGTGTCACTGAGTTGAGTAGTACCGTACTACTGTAGTGTCAGTGTCTAGTCAGTAGACAATCAGTAGTGAGTAGACTGTACTTGTAGACAATGTTAAATGTAGTCTAGAAGTAGAAGAGGGTTACCTGAGAGCTGAGTAGTTACTGTAGAGATACTTAGTAACTTAGTACTCACTAGAGTAGAGACTTACAGACTAGTCTTAAGTCTAGTAGACGAGAGTACTTATAAATTTACTAACCTTGTACTGTTGGTTTTTTTGAGAAAAATCCAGCCATCTTTAGACCTCAGATTACAGTAAATTTCACTCTGAAAGAAACGTTAAGTAAATCTATTTATAACATTACACCGTGTTCATTATTTATTTATAGAAATTTAGGTTAAGACTCATTCATGTGATGTTGACGATGAACTTGTATACTAACAGCACCGGACCCGGAAGTAATTACAAAGAAAAAAAAAAGAATAAGTTTGAAAAGTCAAAAACAGTCTTTTTAAAAGCAATACAAATGCAATTATAAACTATTCAAACAAATAGAATCTAAAAGCTTATAAATGTAGATATAGATCTAATTTTATATCTAGTATATGTTTTTTAAAGTAGGTTATTTTTAAATCATTTTTTTTTAAAGTTAATGTAGACCCTAAATGACACAATTTATTTTTTCCTCATAAAGATCCTCTTTTTATCTGGCACTGTCAATGCATTAGCAACAATGGCGTCCTCCCATCATTCGACTAAAGTTACCACCTTAATGCCGAAAAAGGAAGATGCAACCACCTCTGAGACTAACAAAAGACCAGCTGCCGGTGATGAAGTGCAAGATGCAGGAAATTCAAGCAGTGATGTTGGACGTAGAAGCCGACGCAAACGTGCAAAGGTTTGTGGCGATATCATTAATAATTTAATTATTTAATTTACTAATTTATAAATTTAGTCCTACACTCCTACACACTCAAGATACACACTAGTTTAGTTACACTTTAATTACTTTAAACTTTTGTTTTTCAAAAAGTAAGTTAAAGGGAAACTCTTATATTTTTTCAAATTTGAGTTATTGACATATTTAAATTCTGCGTAAATGCCGTAAAAGTTGTAATAGTAAACATTATATCATTTTTTATTTAAATGCTTAGAAAATTCTATATACCGGTATTTAATAAATTGGACAGTAAATATGCCACGCCTCCTAAAAAACGGGGTTCTTTTAAATTCTGTTTTTATCTTAGACATACGTCACTTCCATCAACAATACTGAAAGGGAAACTAGATTTAACCAATCGTATCGCTTCTATCTTACAGTAGCTGTCAGGCTCTTAGGCTTAGTGACGGTATAGTCCAGAGATATGCAATAGTTTTATATATAGAGAGAAAGATGTAAAAGCATTAGGATAACCAACTCGGGAAAAAAACAACATTTTCATCTAAACCTCTCCCTATCCCAAGAAGTAAATATATCGTGTGTCTGACTGATTCGAACAAACTGGTTTGTGTACGGCTAGTCTAGACTACGTGTAGTCCGTCATGACAAGACAACCAAGCGATAATGTTTGTTGTGTGTTAAGTGGTCAGGCGAGAAAATATACACTGCCGTGGTTAGTCAAGCATGTAAATCTCCTGTTAATACGCATTTTGTTCTTTGCTTACAAGATCCTAGATCTAACCGTATAGACTGCGTTTTATTTTTTTAATGAGAATTTGAATCTATGGTCTCACGCTACAAAATGAGTCAATAGATTAAATTAATAGGTTAGTGTGACGTCACATAGAAACCCGGTGAAAGTCTGACTGTTTTGGATGCGCAGAAAAATAACGTCAGAAAAACATCAATTACTAAGTTATTATTTCAAATTTAAAAAAAAGAATAATATATTCATTATCTGTGAATCAAAACACATATTATATCAAAAATTGTCAAAACCATCGGAGTTTCCCTTTAAGTTTACACTATTGTGACTAGTTACAGTCGCAGCCTACACTCACTGGCTACCAGTCACCAGTACACTGTACACTACTGTAAAGCCATAAGCCTAGGCTTAACAAAACAAGCTCACACTCTCTAACTCAAATTTTAAGTTTAGTGTCAGTCAGTGAGTCACACTGACTGACTTTAGTCGTTTAGAGAGTCTGAGTATGGTGTCTATACTATAGTGACTACAGATGAGATGACAGTGACAGTCCTACTTTTTCCAAAGCCTAAATCTAAGTTTATATTTATCAACTCTGTCTGGTAAAAAATTAGTAAATTATGATTACCAGCAGCACTAAGCAAATTCGCTGCCATTCTTTACATTTTACATCACATTTTTATATGGATGGGAGTACTAGTTTTGATATTTAAACTTGATGTATTGCCATTGCTGAAACACATTTTCAAATGATCATACTTGACAACATTGGCTACTTGGCATTTTATTTTGTGATTATAATTCTTTAATTTTGAATAGGTTGAATATTTTGTGATTATAATTCTTTAATTTTGAATAGGTTGAATATAAAGAAATGGATGAACATTTAGCTCACATTTCTGAAGATGAATTTTATTCTGAAGAAGAAAAAAAAGAGAAAAACAAAGATGTGAAACCTAAAGAAAAAGAAAAAGAATCCAAAGAGAGTAATACTAAAGACAAAGACACCAAAGAAAAAGACACAAAACCTTCAAATTCAAAGGGAGATGAAGAAGTTGTTGCTGAAGAAAGTGACCATTCAGCTGATGATCCTTCTGGTAAGCATTTTTTTTATTAATGACCTAATCACTTCAATAAAATAATGATGTTTCATCTAAGTTAACAAGAAAAAAAATATTTTCTATTCTTTTAGGACTTGAAGGAGCTGCGTTTCAGAGCAGGCTACCGGTAGATAAACTAACTGCACAAGAGGCTGCTGCCTTTCCAGACATTGTTCAGGGCCCAACTCAGTCCCAGAAAGTATTCCTCTATCTCAGGAATAGAATTGTTAGTGTTCACACAATTTTTCTGTATATTAGAAATCTAAACTTCTATATTTACTAAAATTTTTATTTGATAGATCAATATTGTGAATACTTATAATTATTTGTTTTTTTTTTTTTCTTCATATTTCAGTTGCAGCTGTGGTTAGAAAATCCAAAGCAGCAATTAACATTTGAAGCAGCACTACAAGATATTGAGCCACCATATAACAGTGAGTTGTGAGATCTTAAATATAAATCCAATGTTCATTCAAAAGTAAAAAAAAAAAGATATTTGTTTGTTACAGCTAACTTTTTTTTCTATCTAGGTGATGGACAATTGGTTCTGAGAGTTCATGCATTTCTAGAGCGTTACAGTTTTATTAATTTTGGAATCTACAAGAGATTGAAACCACTTCCAGGTAAATAGATCTGTAATTTTCTGTCAGCAAATGTTCATTCCTGTATTTGTTACAGACCTTTCAATATAGCCTTTTTTTTTTAAAGCCAAAAAGAACTGCAAAGTTATCATTATTGGTGCTGGCATTGCAGGATTAAGTGCTGCTAGACAGTTACAGTCTTTTGGGGTTGATGTTGTCATTTTAGAAGCAAGAGTAAGTCTTACAATTCATTTGTCAGTTTCATTATTTGTTAAAATGTGTGTTTGTGATGCAGATTCAGCATTTCTGGACATATCCATTTGAGGTTAATCATCATTTATTGCTTGCTGTATAAAATTGTTCTTATGGTGCTTGATCTCCTTGCTTTTACTTCTTCTGACTTATTGTTTGTATCTACGATTGTTAGGATAGAGTGGGTGGAAGGATACAGACTTTTAGAAGAGGAAACTATGTGGCAGATCTAGGGGCTATGGTTGTGACTGGACTTGGTAAGTAGTGCTTTGAAACATTTACATTGTTGAGTATAATACCAAGATGTTTCATTACAAGATTGAATACTATCTTGATTCTCATTTTTCCAGGGGGGAACCCTGTGACTGTCTTAAGCAAACAAATCAACATGGAGTTGCATAAAATCAAACAGAAATGTCCACTTTATGAAAGCAATGGATGCACTGTAAGCAAAATAAATAAATGTTATAACTTCTATAGAGATATAATTTTTTTTATTTTACCAAAATTTTTAGAAGCCTTATATTCTCAAGTAAAGTGTTACAGATTTTATTGTCAGGACTTTAAGTTTATAAAGTTTAGGAATAGGTTTCATATATTTTAGTCTTTTTATAAACTAATTTCTTATTGGGCTACATTTTAAGCATTATTACTTTAAGAAGCCTTAAATTCTCAAGTAAAGTGTTACCGATTTTATTGTCAGGACTTTAAGATTATAATATAAAGTTTAGGAATAGGTTTCATATATTTTAGTCTTTTTATAAACTAATTTCTTATTGGGCTACATTTTTAAGCATTATTACTTTTAGAAGCCTTAAATTCTCAAGTAAAGTGTTACCGATTTTATTGTCAGGACTTGAAGTTTATAAAGTTTAGGAATAGGTTTCATATATTTTAGTCTTTTTATAAACTAATTTCTTATTAGGCTACATTTTAGGCATTATTACAGGTATGGACAAGAATGTAAATAATTTGATTAGTGAATCTGGTTTTATAGCGTTGGAGTTGTTTATTGATATCTAGTGTATCAGTAATACATTGATCAGATTCTGTTACCTAAGCATAAAGAAAAAATAGCACGTTGTATACAATATATAATCTCAAATTTCCATTTAAATTTTCTATATTTTATTTTCTTACTTTGTCCCAAGTGGAAATAAAATAGGTTTCTTCAAAGTCACTTATGGCTGTGTCCTGATAATTTAAGTTCTTATAAGCTAAACTGCTGGCATAAATCTATTCTAAGGGATGATATTTCTTTTGCCAGGTGTTGAAAGAGAAGGATGAAATGGTTGAGAGAGAGTTTAACAGACTGCTGGAAACCACTTCATTTCTGTCACACCAGGTCAACTTTAATGAAATTAATGGTAAACCTGCATCATTGGGACAAGCCTTGGAGGCTGTTATCAAGTTTGTACATTTTAGTACAATTTTATTAAATATGAAGTTAAGAATTGTTTTATTGAGTTATTGAGCTTCTCCTTGTCTCCTGGGCTTCCTGTATTTCAAGAAAATCTCCTGAAATAAATATTTTAAATGTCCAAGTTACTTGTATTATGGTGACATTATTTAAAGCAGCTCCTCTGATGATTGTTTAAACAAATATGTAATTTTCAGCTGATGGAAAGAAAAATTTATATACAGCAAATTTTGTTTTTTTTTTTAGTAAAAATGGAAATTACAATAGTTCACATGTGGGATACCATATTTTGTTTATAAATTAAAAAAAAAAATGACCCCCTCCCCCACTTCAAATGAACTTTTGGTTTGAAGTTTTTGATTATCACTGTCTTTTATCCTACAGTTTTCACTGAAAACACTTTTGGGAATATTTTTTTCAAGAATTTTAAAAAATACATTTTGTTGATTAACTACCTCAAAACTTCATTAACTAAATTGTAGCTTAAACTTGTTTGTCATGTTGGTTCTTATTTACATTTATATTACATATCTTATGAAAATTGTTGTCCTTCTAGAAAAGTCAAATTTCTTTTGGGTCATTTTGTCTGTAGGTTACAAGAGAAACATGTGAAGGATAAACAGTGTGAGCACCAGAGAAGTATCATTGAAATGCAAGAAAGACTCAGGAAATGTCAAGCACAGGTATGGTTTGTAACTTTTTATAATCTATACATTAATTTTCTAGAAGTAATTTATGCCAATTACCTGGTCATCATTTTATAATGTCTCAGTATGACTCTTCAAACCGTGTGGATAGTCTAAGAGCTGAGCTGAAGGCTCTTCGAGCTCTTAAGTTTGAAAAAAAAAACCTGCCTGAATCCGTCCGAGAACAAAAAGAAACAGTAAAAAAAAAAAAAAAACCTGCGGACCTCACAGGTCTGTCTGGGAGCGACCCGAGTCAATGTCTATAGGGCATTGCTGTTTCCAATACCACTGGGTGGTACCGGGGGTCTCCACCATTTACCTTCGTTGTACCAAGCTAACTGTGCAGGATCCGCCATTGATGAGACGGTCCCTTGAGGAACAGCGCATGGATTCATGACTGTGCTGTGGAAGCTTTTGTCCACCCGTGGGCACTCCCACGGGAGTCCTGTTTGTTACGCTTTCGCCTAGCCACTTCCTCTAGTGAGCCGTTTCCACGCGAGCGCCACGTTGAGGCAGGGTAACGTGCTCATGACTCTTCAAACCTAACTTTGTTTAAGCATATATGATTATGAAAGCCATATGAAACTAAAAATACCCTTTCTTAGTTATCTTGAATGTAAATATGTGCTACTTTAATAGAAACTATGTTCAAACTATTGTTATTCAAATAGATGCTAGCTCAGCGGGATAGAGTGCAGGAGCTACATAAGCAATGGAAAGAGGCATCTGATGTGAAGCCACCAAGGGACATTACTGCTGAATTCCTTGTTAAAAGTAAACTAAGAGATCTGAATGCTGCAATAAAAGTCAGTAGTTGTTTTTTTCTTAATGGACCATTCTAATCTATTTGTGAATTTTTTATTTTTTTTTTGGCATTCAATATTTTATAATATAATATCATAAATATTTCTAACTATTGCACATTTATTCCCTCTTAAAAGGAATATGATCAACAAACTGCCAAACAAAAAGAAATAGAAGATAAACTTCATGAACTGGAAGCTAATCCACCAAGGTACATAGTGCAGTTTCGTTTTTGTTTACTATAGTTTTGATTAGGGCACTAGAAACTTGCATTAATAGAAATAGTAACACTTGACATACAAGCTTTGGGTAAACATTTCTTAACTCTTTCTCTCCTGATGGACGATATCATCATTGATTTGACTTTATTAAATTAATGTTAGATTAAATAAACTTTACTCTATGTGATATAGAGATTAAATAAACTTTACTCTATGTTATATAGAGAAAGCATATATAGAGATTTAAGGACAGGGGCTAGGACTGAATTTCCTTTTCATGTTGGATTAAATGTATTAATAGTATATCATTCTGATTTTGATCCTTTCAAATATCTTGTAATCTGTAGTGTATATAATGGTTTTGTGGTTAGTAGTAATTTTCTATTGTACTAGGAGCTATCTTATAACCAAGCTACCTCTAAGTATTAAACAGCATAAAATACCTGTTACACTGTACAGATTCTATTTGAATGTCAAGAAGAATAAAACATTTTTTTATCTTCTTTCCTGGCAGTGATGTGTACTTGTCATCCAGAGATCGACAGATTTTAGACTGGCACTTTGCCAATTTAGAGTTTGCTAATGCAACACCTTTATCTAATCTCTCTCTTAAACACTGGGATCAAGATGATGACTATGAGTTTTCAGGAAGTCATTTAACAGGTTTGAAACTTTATTCATTTCATGATAATTCATTAAAAAAAAAAAATAGTTATAAAAACTAACCTTTTACTTTAGCTTATGCAAAAAGATGTATCGATTTATATAAAAGCATTGAATTTAACTAATTAATTTGAATTCATTTTTGTTGTTGTTAGTAAGAAATGGTTACTCCTGTGTTCCCACGGCCATTGCTGAAGGTTTGGACTACAAGCTTAATACAGTTGTCAAACAGATCAAAATATTAGACAAAGGTTTGCTGTATTCCTGATTGCTATATCACTCATTTAGCTTTAGAAACAGAAATGCATACTTGATATAAATAAAACTAATGAGAAATGTTTTTTTTTTCTGGATTCACTCAGGTGTAGAGGTAGTGACCACAGCTAAAAATGGATCTAATCAGCAGACCTATAAAGGAGATGCTGTCTTGTGTACACTTCCTCTTGGAGTACTGAAGGAGTGTATCAATACTGTTCCTAATGTACCCCATTTCATTCCTCCACTTCCAGACTGGAAAGCTGATGCCATAGCTAGACTTGGGTTTGGGAATCTCAATAAGGTCTGTTATAGTATTTGTATGAAATGTTTAGTGAACATAAAATAAAGAGCAGTCAATTGATATTTTAAATTCAGCATATCAAAGATTTATCATTGAATTGTTTGTCCTGTAACATGAAAAGCAACTTCAAAATTTTTTAATCTGAAACATTTGAGGGAAGAAAAAAAATTGCATGATTAATGGCCCTACTATTGGGTGTCACATTTTTTTTTATGCTTCATTGCACCGTTACTGAAGGTTAACAAATTATTATGTTTGTTTACTTCAGTGTTTTATAGCACACTGAAATATAGTCTGAAAAATATGTTTCAATGTAATATAAACACTTCCAACTAGATGTGGGGATTTGAGACACATCTTTCAATGTCTTCTTATGTTTCCAGGTAGTTTTATGCTTCGACAGAGTTTTCTGGGACCCCAGTGCTAATCTTTTTGGACATGTAGGAAGTACCACAGCAAGCAGGGGGGAACTATTTTTATTTTGGAACTTGTACAAAGCACCTGTCCTGCTGGCTCTTATAGCTGGGGAGGCAGCCGCCATAATGGAAAACGTCAGTGATGATGTTATTGTTGGCCGCTGCCTTGTAGTTATGAAAGGAATCTTCGGGGCTAATGCTGTACCACAGGTCAGTTGAAATAAGACTGATAATCAACTTATGGTAACTTCGTCTGAGTTCATTCATTGAAAAAATATTGTTAATTGGTTTTATTAATCGACAGCCTAAAGAATCTTTAGTTTCAAGGTGGAGAGCGGATCCATATGCAAGAGGATCCTATTCGTATGTAGCTGCTGGATCATCAGGTAATAGTTGTAATGTATTCCTATCATACGATTTTCTTCAAAAATTGTTTATAATTTGTTACATGTGACATGATTTGTGTTTTTTTTTTTTTTTTTTTTTTTTTTGAAATAATTGTTCATAAAGCATTATGTAGGAAAGTATGAAATTTATAAGATCTAATTCATCCATTTATTCTAATGAGTATGTACTGACCTTTCGTGACTTGTTAAGAAAATGTGTGTCAGTCTTGATGATAATCAGTCGTAGCCAACAGGTTTAAGTTCCCTGATTGGTCATTCAGCTAACTTTTTTTTTCTTTCTTCCCTCTCCATTACTTGATCTGATGTTGTTGTTTTGTTGTTTTTTTTTTGTTACTTTTTTTGTTTCATCATCTTCATCTAACTTAACCATATACACCTTATTAATGTTTATATAGAAATGTTTGATATTATGACAAAACAATGATTTTATAGAGAGGCCTTTAAATCATGACAATATATTTGCAATAACTTAAGTAGTAGAAAAGAAATGTAACTTCCCAACTTCAAATCTGTAGTAACTTTTCTTTAAATACAAAGTGTAGGTCATATCAAAGAAGTGCTACATTAACACAAAATTATGTTGTCCTCTTTTCAAACCTTTATTAGTCTATATGCTTACATTTTTTTTTTCATTTAATGCAAGGAATTCATTGTAGCATTAACTGCAAGGAATTCATTTGTTGTCAGTATCAATAACTAGATCTAGTATTATTTGTATTCTGAACATAAGTTCTAACATTGCACTATTTTATTACGGAATAACTAGTTGGACTGCACTTTCAATCAAACATATTTGTCACAAGTCTCTCTCTTTAGTGCTAGATGTCACGATCTCTTCTTGTGGTGTTATTAGATGTCATCAGCTTGTAGGAGAGAAGTATTGTGCCGCCGGGGATTGTATTTTGAATAATTATTGAACAATGACGATCTAGGATTCAACTGAGTAAATGCCTTGATAAATTAAATACAGGAACCTTTATTTAAACTCAACATAAGTACAGCTATGTACAAATATATCAATGAAATAAGTAGTTGAACAAAACCATACTTCTTATGTAGAATTAAATTAAATTTACTAATGCGACTGTACTTAACAGATTCTAAGCTTCGACTAATTTGAGCTAGCTCTCTGCCGGCAAGTCTCGTTCTCAGCTAATCCATTACAACCAATCAAATTTCAATACATACGTCTCCAGATCATGTGACCAACATTTCTGGAACTAAACTAAAAATAACTGTTGGGTTTCTTTGTTGGCCAGGGAAGTGACCTTGACTTGTGCACAAAACATGTTTATGTGACAATATTATTGAGTCAAATTTTAAATCAAAACTGGTCTCTATATATTTTGTATGCATGCATAAATAATAAAAAATAGCTTTAAAGTAATGGGAGAAAAATAATTAGATAATAAGACAATATTAACTACTGATCCTTTTATTTTAAACTTTCTTTAATTTTATCTGCTGCAGATTGTCTATACTCTTACAATAATGATGTTATGTTGCTTTCCTTTTTCATTGTTTTCTAGGTAATGATTATGATCTCCTAGCTTCGCCCATTGCTCATCCTGCTGGTGCACCAGCCCGCCTTTTCTTTGCTGGTGAGCATACCATACGGAATTATCCAGCCACAGTTCATGGCGCTATGCTCAGTGGCTTCCGTGAAGCTGGTCGTATAGCTGACAAGTTCCTTGGGGCTCCATACTGTGCTCCTCAGTCTAAGCCAAATATTATTGTTGTTCCTGATGCTTAGAAATGCTGATCTAGCATTATATGTTTTATTACTTTGGTTGTCAAATTAACATGGAAAGTGTTGAGGGTTGTGGTGGATCTATGTGATCAAAGAGAGCAACTTCCTACAAGAAGAAGCTACAAACTGAGAATAGTATTGGTACTGTTATAAATTATTGCGCTGGAAGTAAAGTTTCAACATTGAAACTGATTCAATACTTTTTTTTTAAATGAACATGCTACTGGCATTAGTTAGTTTGAAGAAAGAAAAGTCTTTTATTCTCAGGAAATAATGACTTACATTGATTTTCAGCATGCATTTTGTAGAACACATATTAGTATTAAAGTAAAGCAGTAACATGCTTTTACATGACTAATGAAATTAGAATTTTTTCTTCAATTTTTGTCTTTTTTTTATATTCTAGTTCTGACAGAATAGAAATCTCAATTTTTTATTAAATGTACTCTATTAGATGTTTCTGTTTCATTCAGTGAAGCATCCTTTAAAGTGAAAATTTATACTTAAAACACATCTGTAGTTTTAAAAAAATCTTTTCATGGTCTAAATGTAAATTATGTACAAAGTATTGAATCTTTCATTTGTTTTAAAATGATGTTTATCTCTTATTGTTGTACATTAGTTGTCACTGCCAAAGTTTGTTGATCAATGTGAACATATTTTGTTATGAATTGTGTAAGTTGCATTCTTTTATATTTCAATGTCTCTGTATGCTTTCTCAACAGTTCACATGAAATTCATGTCAACTTAGTTGAACTTTGAATGGATTTATTAACATTGACAAAAATTAAAAGCATCTTGATTCGTTTCTTTTTTTTTTTTTTTAATTATTTACTGTAGATTAACTTTTAGAAAAAATTAATAATTTAAAAAAAATATAAGATAGCATTTTTTTAAATGAAAAAAACATGATATGTTACATATAATAGCAGCACTGATAAAAAAAACATATGTTACATATAATAGCAGCACTGATAAAAAAAACATATGTTACATATAATAGCAGCACTGATAAAAAATACATATGTTACATATATTAGCAGCACTGAGGTTACCTTTGTTGCAGCATATTTCATACACCTTCTTCTCCCAATAAGATAATTTGATTGATCCAATCTAATGGAAAGTCAGTTTGATTACAAAATTGACAACCTCAGCGTAACTACTGTACAAAAGCAATATTGATGAAAAATTTGAACAACATTCACATACGAACACGCATTCACAACCAGCGCTGTATGAATTTGACTTCTATGTACTTCTCGATGACAACAGTTGACCTCGTAACACTGACTGAAAGTGGGATAAAGGAGTTTTTAAATCTTTCAGTTTTAGTCCTAATGGAAAGGAGACGACCAGTTCGTTCAGATCTTATGTAATAGTTGTTTAATGGGTGCAGGTTGTCTTTAAGGTTAGGGTGATCGTGAGTGATTTGGAAAGGCATCTTTCTTGGAAAAGTTCTTCAAGAGAAGTAGCTGTACGAGGCTTTTTAAATTAGTCTATTTATTCTAAGTCTTTGTGCCAGTGATGCATTACCATACCAGCAGGTGATGGCAAAGTTAATGAGACTGCTGATGGTTGCTATGTAGAAGTGTCTGATTATTGTTTGTCTATGTTAAATTTTCTTAGCTTTCTGATATAGAAGAGTCATTGGTTAATTTTCGTGTATAGATTTTGACAGTGTTCACTCCATTTCAGTTTGTTGTTGATAGTTGTGCATAGATATGTATATTCTTGTACCTGCTTGTATAACCTTGGTGTCTTTGTGCTGCTATTATATGTTACTTGTTATGATTTCATCCAATAGTGACTGAAATAAAAAAAAAAGAACAGACTACGTTGGGCAGGTCACATTGAAAGAATGCCAGATAACAGGGGAGCGAAGATCGTATACCGACAAAAAACAAAAGGCAGGCGACCCAATGGCAGACCCGAATGTGTTGGATTGATGATGTTGAAGCAGATCTGCAACAGCTTTGGGTTAGGGCGTGGAGAAGAAAGGCCCAGGAGAGATCCGAATGGAAGAAAGTGTGCAAGCAGGCCAGAGCCCCACAAGGGCTGTAGCGCCACTGGGATGGATGGATGGATCTTATGATTTCATATATTGTTTCAAAGCTTCAAACTCATTTATGTTTACATTTCTAGGTTTGCATAATGAGAGTCTAAAAAAAAACAGCAGGACTTTAGTTTAAAGTATGTTTTCAGAAACCTAATAATTTCTCGTTATCAAATTTGATTCAGGGACTTTTACCAGGTTCAGTTTAAACAAAGAAGAGCATCAGGGAAATAGAATGTTCTCATCTGTGAAGATCTGCAGTATTTAAACTTTTGTATAGTTTTGTTTAATTTACTTATCAATAAGTGTTCAACACTCTGCCTGTGTTACTTCAAAGTGTTTGGTATGTCTATTGTCAACAAATGATAAGGATACATTCTTTTGAAGGGCCTCTATGAACCATTCATGTAACTGGTAATTGATACATTTTTAACACCATTAAGCTCATATCCCACTCTTGGCTTTTCACTTTTAAACGTGACATTAATATAGTCCAGTTATCTTAAATCTTATTTTATAAATTAACCGCAACAGACATTCTTTCTAAAGAGAAGATATTTACACGTATCCATGTGTTCATCTGGTATTAGAGACAAACTGCTGAGTGACTGCTAAGTCTGTGTGATCATCTTTAATTAACTCAAGGTTCCGGCACAATAATGATCTGATTAAAACAAACCACATAATGCAGTAGGCTTACAGCTGTGTACTACAATAGATTGTATGTATACTTGATGACCAAGCCATGAGCTGCGACGTCTTTCAAAAGAAACAATAGTAACAAACAGTAGGGTGAGACAGCACTAACCATAAAACAAATGTAAAATGTTTCAAGTTGGAAATTAGGCCTATTCAATATCAACTATGTTAAGAAGTTGATCGATAGCTTAAAATCGACCTTTTTAAACATTTAATCACTCTCTGGAGGAGGGGAGTTAATAAGTTGAAGCCTTCTGGCACAGTTTCAATTATTTTACCAATCATTTTCGATAGCCAATCAATAACCTAAATATGTGAGGCCGCATTTATTGCTTCCACAACAGAGGCAACAGGCTACAGACACTAACGGTATAGCTGGGTTAATAACCGAAAACATTGGACGAGACAGGTTTCCGCTAATCGATCAAGTCATACCCCCTACTATTGTTTGCGTTGCTATAGTGATGAACCGGAAACATTTTTTTGGTCAATAGTCATGGTAAAATAAATAAATAATAGAGCAATCAGAATTGAAAATAAATAGTCTAACATAAAAATGTATCAAATCTAGTTAGATCTAGATACATGGTTTATGTAGATCTATAATAAATCTAATCACAATTAGAATAACAACTTATTTTATTTTAAATCTAGGCCTCATTTGAAAAGTTAACACTCAACGCACTGGCAACACGACTACCAGACTAAAGTTAAAGCCTAGTAAAGCTCAAATACTTGAAAAACTGCGTCAGTGCGTGAGGTAGACTGGAGCAGTGCGCCCGCCGCGATAGATCAAACCGAATAAATAATCGGATTAGCGGACCGTGGCGACTTGCATAGAAACGAGTAGATCTACATGGTTAGACAGCCAAAAAGACATTTGCAATGCCATGGCTTTTGTATAACCATTTTTTAGAAAGGTTATTTGACTTAGAGTCTATCGTTTACTATAATGAACCAGAATATAGACTCTAGAAATAAATAACAATTATGATCTATAGATCTATGTAATACTATAGATCTAGTTCATAATTTAGATCAAATCTGTAGTGTAGTATATTTAAATCTATATTATCTGGGAAATAAATCACAAACGATAAGTTCTAAGAATGTCAGAACCCAGTGATCAAGTTCCAGCAGATGCAGATGGTGAGAGTAAAGATGAAGTTGTCAGCGAAAAGGAAGCCAATAGGAGAGACAGTCCTAAACCAGACACAATGGATAATGAAATAGCACCACCACTAATAAGTAAAGAAGCTGATCAAGGTAAAAACCTTATATATATATATATATAGATGGACTTACTGAACTCTCAAAATAAATATATAATATATAAATAAAGATGTAGCCTATATATAGATTAGGTTTCTAGTAAAATTAGGCAATGTAATTATCTATTACCTAAGTCAAAGAATTTTCAGTTTACCAATAGAATTGTTAAACTACTAAAATAAAGTGCTAAGCTGAAACTTTTGGTCTTTGCTTTCTATATAAAAGATCGACCATCAAATAGATGTAGAGTTAGATGTATATCAGGGGCGTATGGTGGCTGAGTGGTTAAGCAGTTGGCTTCTAAACCTGGTGTCCTCGGTTTGAATCTCAGTGAAGACTGGGATTTTGAATTTTGGGATTTATATTGTGCCCCTGTGTCTACCAAACTTTAATGGGTATACCTAACTTTAGTTGGAGAAATAAAGGCAGTTGGTCTTTGTGCTGGCCACATGACAACCTGCTCTTAAATTGTTGGCCAGAGACTATACCTTTACATCATCTGCCTTATAGATCACAAGATCTGAAAGGGTAAGTAGCTCTTCTTCTCTGCTAGATGTATTTTTTTTAAAGGACTATATTACTCTATGTTTCTACAGGTGTTTTAAATGTATTCATTTACACTATATTTTTAATCTTACCTTAGAAAGTAATTAAGTATTTATTAGATTTAAAATTTGTCATCATCTTTTTTATAAGTAAAAAGTAAGGTTCCCCTTTAACACCTTGAGGTCTATGTTATATTACTATACACTAACAAGACTGTTTAAAGGTTACTCCGTTTTAATAACGTGAACAAAAACTACAATCTTCAGTCTAATACACACTACTGACACACTTAACAGAAAACCGTGAACATGTGAACTGACTGGACACAGAACAAGTGAGACTACAAGAAAAACAAACAAACACACACACAACATACATAAACATAAATACACATATAAAATGTAACAGTCTATAGGGCAGATGACGTAAAGGTCATCTGATTCTGTGGCCTATGGTTAACGAGAGTGTCATGTGACCAGCACAACGACCAACCCCTTTACTTTTTCCCAACTAATGTCAGGTACCCATTAGAGCTGGGTGGACTCAAAGGCGCCCAAGAATCCCAAAATAAAAATCCCAGTCTTCACCAGGATTTGAACCCAGGACCCCCGGCTCAGAAGCCAAGTGCTTTACTGCTCAGCCACCGCACCTCTATCTTTTTTATACTCTTTGCTATATCTGTTTTATGTACATTAAATCCTCAAATAAAGTCTGTAATATTTATCAGTATTTTTTATATTGAAACTATAGACCTGCTATTGATTCTCAAAAATTCTTATGTCAGCAATAAAACATTATCTAGTTAAACTGTTTCACATTACAGGTGCTAAATACATAATCTTTTCAATAAAAGCTTGTCCAGACCCTGGTGAGGGAGGGGTGGGGTATAAATCAAACAGGTAGATTCCATGTGACATGATTTATCTGAAACTGGTTACTTTCACACAAGTGTAAGCCAATATGACCTCTTTAAATGGTCTTTGGCTGAGATCATTATCCTAAGGGTTAACATGCTATCACTTTTACATTTACTGAATGTAGCAATATGGTAATTTATTTCTTCAATGCAACTAGGCCTACTTATTGAAAAGGTTACAGAGTTAATTCGAATTCATACAATAATCATTAGCACAAAGAAATGGTGAAAGCTATTTTTCAAGTGAGTTGTAAATCTGTTGGGGGTAGGTATATAATTAATATGCAATAGCAACACTCCTCACTCAATAAATGAAAATTTCCCCCATTTATTCCTTTTCATTTCTCACCCCATCCCAAACACATTTCAGAGTACAGAAAAAATGGAAAATTTAAGAAAATAAAAGCAATTAAAAAGAAATTTAGTTTGCATTTTATTATATACTTTTGGGTTTTTCATGTTGATATGATATTTTATAATAGGTAAGTATCAGATAGAGATTTTTTTTAAAATTCAATAATGATTTGTTAACTACTTTGGCAGCAAAATGCTTAAATCTGTAGGCCTAGTTATTATCTTATTTTGTATAAATGCTAGTTTAGTATTTCTTTGTGTTTATTAAATTATGATGTTGGTCTATTTTATATTATTGAAAAAATGTAAAGGAAAGAGTTATTCTAAAAATGTTACCATGAGAAAAGCAATTAAAAGATCAGTCTTCTGTAACAATATAATGTTACTGCTGATACTGTAATATGTGAACAAGATTTCTTTATCTACAAATGAACAATTACCTCCACCTTCCCTTATCCCTTAGATCCACAGAGGTTGACCTCCTTTCTCCATTCCTCTTTGTCTTTGATAAAATCTCTTTCAATGACCATTCTTTTATGTTGTCTTCCCATTGTTTTCTTTGTCTGCCTCTTCTTTTTTTTTCCTGATAATGTTCCCTGAAGGTTTTGCGAGCCCTGAGAACCTTGTGATATGGGCATAGAGTTTTAGTTTTAGTTTTTTAAAAGTAGCTAGCAGATCATTGTGGGGTCTGATGGATGAACTAATCCTGCTCTAATCTCTTCTATAATTACAAACCAGCAAAAAAATAAAACAAGAAAACGATAGACTGAACAAAAAAAAAAGGATAATAATTTAATGAATAAAGTTTTTTTTCTTTGTGTTATCATGCTTTCTTAATAATTTACTGTGGGGCTTAAATCTTTACCTCTTCATGTTACTGGCAGCATCTGTTAAATCATGGCAAAAATATTACAGCAATTTATTCATTTCTCTTTAAAAGAAAAAAAAAGACAAAGTCTTAAGATAAGAGCAACACACTTCAGAATTTATTGAATGCATTGATAGTGGGAATTCCCAAAATGTTGGACTGGACAAATTTGCTATCATGAAAGCCAACAAAGAAAAGGTTTATTTAACTTGGTCGGCATTGGCATGCTACCAATGATTTATGCCACCTGTATTTTTTTTTTATTTCTTAAAAAAGTTATGGAGAAAAAAAAAGACTATTTTTTTACATTTGCTTCTGTTTCTAGACCCTTTCACCAGTGAGTTGTCTCACCCTTACTATAGTGAGGCCTTGAAAAATAGAATAGAATTTTGTACAGTTAGCATCATTGATTAAACGTGAAGACACATCTTTTAAACTGCATCCTACTTTTCATTTTAGCCCAAATCATGTAGAAATGTAAGATTTAACATATTTACCAGTGAAAAGTGATTATTTGGTTTCAGACATTGATAAAGATGATAAAACTGAAAAGAAAACTGGAGGCAAGGTAATAATACTATATAATAACTTTTCTGTGGTAAAACTGTATATATGTATGTATGCACATTTTCTAGTTTACTTTGTTCCTTCCATAATTGTTATAAAATATATTGAAATTCAATTTACAGATTATAATCTTAATGGTATTGCCCTACCTGCATATGAAATATTTTAATATTTCAGGCTGCCCCCATGAAACCTAAGCCTGCTGCTTCTTCTAATGGCGATGTAAAATTGACAAAAGCTAGCAAGGATGAGCGGCGCATGGAGGTTTGTTGACCTTCTCATTAAGAAATGTTTATTAAAACTGTTTTTTTTTTTAAGATTTTAATTCTGTTTGGAATTAGTAAACCATCCAAGGCATTTTTTTTTTTTGGAATAAAATATTTTTAAGTTAATATTTTCTCTTATTATTATTTGATTTACTGTGACTGCAAAAAAAGTCTTTTTTTTAAATTTTTAATTAATGTTAAAAAACTTGACCAAAATGTCATGGTTTTCTGGCTATAAGATTTTACTTAATAAGTTATAGGAAAGGACATTGTAGTCATGTAAAATATTTTTTGATGCATATTTCTTTTTACTAATTTTTTAAAATCCTTGAGACAAAGGATAAAATTGTAATCCACAATAGTACAATGGTTTTTCACTGAGTTTATTGATGAAACAACGAATAAAAAAAATCAATATAAAAAAGAATTTAGCTATTCCTGGCTTAAAAAAAAATCAATATCAATATCATAGAGTTGAAAAGTTTGAAGAAATTTTTGGCCAGCACTCAACAGCATTAACATAAACAATTATTACTATATTCAATTCTTCTCTTAACGTTACATCTTTCTCCTTTGCTGATCAAACACTTCAAATAACACAGGCACTTCATCAATAGTCATGAAGGAATTAACAACCCATTTCTCATCTTTAATTAAAAAGTCAACAGTGATGCCAGAGCAATCTACTGTGCACTGGGAATTGTTTCAATCTCAAATACATTGTATTTGCCTGTAGCCTTACATACAATCTATTTGAAAGCTTAACAACAGGCCAGGTAACTTAAGTTGGTCTCAAGGGAACCTCATTAAACAGTTTTATGATGTCACATGCTCAATAGACCATGAAGACATGAATAGAAGCAGAAACAAAAGGGTTCAGAGCTTTACATTTAGAAAAAAATAGCCTATTGTTCCTGTTATGGTCTCTCTGAGAGAACTATTGATTTTTGTTTTGTTGAAAGAGGGTGAATGAAAGAAATTCTATCTTGCGATCATTTGAAGCTATTTTAATGAAGATAGCAAGAAACAAATATTTGCACATGGATGCCAGAAAGAAGTTTTTAAGTCCCTGTCAATCTTTGAAGTAATTCTTTACTAAATTATAAAACATTTTATGGGATGTTCAAAATGTTTTTTTTTTAAATTTTGCAAAGTATTTTTCTTTAATCATTTGTGACTCCACAAGTTAAAGAAATAATCAAATAACAGAACCAGGGAACACAATTCCATTTCATTTATGGGATTATTTTTTCTTCCTTACTTCAAATTTAGATGCCTTATTGTGAGATGGGGCTATATTAGACATTAGTTGAACAGAAAACATATGCTTTTTGCATTTACTCATCTGTTTCTTTTAGTCTTGTTGGAATATCTGCCTTGTTCACTTGATTCAATATTAGGTTCTGTTAAAATTTTATTTTTTTTAGTTTTATTCAGATTTCTTGCACTCGAGAATGTAACATGTATTATGATACTTAAATTAAATAAACATGCTTTAAAAATATTATATAGGAAACAAAGTTTTTCTTAATACCAGTTTCAATTGTAATCATTGTTTAGATGGATGCTCGCCATAAATATCTGGTACAGCAACTTGCAACAGCACTTAACCTGGACACATCAGTTGTTGAGGAGTTTATTGTATCAGATGACAGAGTAAGTTGTAAAAAAATTATTTAGGAAAGTGTAACAGTTATTGTTGCTCTCCTTTTTTTACATAAAAAAAAATAAATAAACATACAAGAAGCCTAACTAAACCAAATTACTTGAATCATTTAAAGATTATACTTCTTTTAAAAATATTTTATCATGACTAAAAAATATAAGAAGGTAAAAATATTTTTATATGTAGCATTGTTTTATAACATGATATATAAACTGTGTTTGTAATGAAAAAAACCCATCTTTTTGACAGTTTGATATGATAAGTGAATTTTTCAAGGCTGATGGCTCACGTAAAATAATGTTTTTCTATCAAGATGTTAATGTGAGTTGATTATCTTTTTTTCTGATACTTTATTTCAGTGGTAATGTTTAGCTAGTCATATACTCAACTTCTTAGTATCTTGACAAGATTGCCAAAAATGTTATCTTAGATGAACACAAATATTTCAATTGAGACAATTGATTATTTTTTTTAAACTTCTTCAACCAGAGAGGTAGTGCTGAGAAAAAGAAATTGTTCATTACACCAGGTGATGCTGAAGTAAGTCTTAGTTTACATTTAATACACTGCTTTAGTACAGTAGCTCATATTTAGCTTTAGTTTGGATAACTATAGTGACAATCATATACACTTATGATAAACCAAAAGTATCAAAGAAAATATGGCATTTATGTATTTTGTTTTGATTCAGGGTCTGAATGGCATCTGCTTATTTTTCTTGAGGACAACAACAAAAGCCATCACTCCTGCAAATATCCCTCAAGAGGTCAACTTTGGAACTTTGGATTGCACTGGGGGAAAAATCCTGGCAGGATTTGAAAAACATTTGTCTAAGATTATCCTTCCATCACTCAAATCATTAGAGGTATGTTTGATGTTTGAAATTTACTTTAGAATATTGAATGGCATATAATACTACAAATAGTTTGTGTACAAGTAACAATTCATTCAGTTGTTTTGGAAAAAAAAATGAGTCACACACTTTAGTTTACACTATGTCCTCTTGAAAGAAATAATAGTTTAAATAAATAATATTGACTGATTTTTTTTTTCCTCATTGTGCAGACTTGGGGCACTCTCTCCAAAGAGAATGGTACCTTGACACAAGTGGAAGATTTTTTGGAATACCTGGAGAAGTTTGTGACAAGTCTCATGTCTGCTCTCAAAAACATGGAAGGGCAAATTATCTTGCAAGAAAATGGGCAAAGTTCTATCATTGACCACATAAAAACACCATCAGACTACCAGGATGCTGGTAAGCTCTATAGATTTAGTTTTAGAATATAAATGGTAAATATTTGAGATTTCTATAAAACTATGAAGGCATCATTGGCAATCTTAAAGTTTGCTTTATTGTATTAAATGTAAGGATTAACTTGCAACTGTCTCGTTGTGTGGTATGCGCTCTGGACTGTCAATCAGTGATCTGTAAGATCCTGGGTTCAAACCTTTTGGCTGCAATCCTGAGTGTCATGCAGGAGTTTTTGGCTATGATGTAATTGTCTTCAGAAGCTGAAGGAACATGTAAAACAGTTTACAAACTTGTGAAAGTGTTTTTATTATTTCTTTTTTTTTTGTCAGCAAGTAACACAGAACACTTAGAGAAATTGGAAGAACTTTTAGCGTTCTGGTCCAAACAAATAGAAC
This sequence comes from Biomphalaria straminea, assembly GCA_021533235.1. NCBI lineage: Eukaryota > Metazoa > Mollusca > Gastropoda > Planorbidae > Biomphalaria > Biomphalaria straminea. The sequence continues at coordinate 24,703,170 of JADKLZ010005243.1, forward strand.
AAGTTCTGGCAGAGAGTGAACAGATGAGAAGAGAGGCAGATGATATTGGACCTACAGCAGAACTTGCTTACTGGAAAACTAGGATGGCCAAATTTAACAAGTAAAGAAACTACTTATTTTATGTTAACTGTTTTAATATCTAATGCATAAGAGAATTCATAGAAAAAAGGATGTATGAAGTAAATGCTATAAATAATAATCTTATCAAATGTTTGTTTTTATAGTCTTTTGGAACAAATGAAGAGTCCCAGGGTCAAGGCTGTTGTTGGAGTATTGCAAGTTGCCAAATCTAAAACTTTAAAACATTGGAAATATTTGGTAAGAATTTTATTATATATTGTTTACAGTTATGTTTAAAGACCAACAAGACATTTCATGTTATTTCATTGCCTTTTTCTTATTGAATACCAATAGGATGGTCGAATCACTGATGCTGCCAATGAAGCCAAAGACAATGTCAAATATTTGTACACTCTTGAAAAATTTTTTGGACCTCTTGTTAAGTGTACTCCAGTAAGTAGTTTTGTTGTGGGACAACATAAAGAAATAGGGGAAGATGAAGGTGTAGAGAATCTCAGGACTAAAGAAACTCCTATTATTGTGAAATATGTGGCTAAGTGGCTAAATGCTTGGCTATCTATCATGGGAGCTTGAGTTCAAATCACGACTGGAACTGAGTTGTGTTTTTATCACTTAAAGGCAGCTCCCAGATAGCCCCTCTCTCCACATGCCCACAAAAGAGAGTAGGCCATTAATACAATAGCAATTTCTATTATGCTGTACTAGGGAATATTACAAACATAAAATTAAAAAGTTAATTTTACAGACAGACAATTAGCAATCTGAGTTTTGTAGAGTGCTCATAGGGAAAAAGTATGTTGTTATGAAAGTATGTAATTGTTAAAAATAACCATTTGTCTGTCAGCTTGACTCATGTAATTTGTACTGGACCCTAATGTTGAGACCACTCAAAAGACAGCCAATTAGCAATCCAAGTTTTGTAGAGTGCTCATAGGGAAAAAGTTCAATGCATACTATCCATAAGATGTTACTTTAAGCTTTAATGCTACTGCTAAGTTTTGTTTTTGTTTAGAGTCAGTTCAGAAAAAGTTAAATCATTCAATGGGGTGGAATCAGTTCAGAAAAAGTTAAATCATTCAATGGGGGTGGA
>JADKLZ010005243.1:24704350-24719148 GCA_021533235.1 Biomphalaria straminea
CAGAAAAAGTTAAATCATTCAATGGGGGTGGAATCAGTTCAGAAAAAGTTAAACATTCAATGGGGGTGGAATCAGTTCTGATTAAATTTAAACATTCAATGGGGATGGAATCAGTTCAGACAAAAGTTAAACTCTTCATTAACTTTTTAAGAGCATTATTTATGTCCACTGAATTAAGACTTTCATCAAAGCTATGTGTTTTAAAGAGAATTTGGTTGAAACTGTTCAATTTCAGGCCTCAATGGTAGAGCACATTCCAAGTCTGATGAATGCCATCCGGATGATCTACAGCATTTCTCAGTACTACAACACATCAGAGCGCATGACCTCACTTTTTGTCAAAGTCACCAACCAAATGATCACAACATGTAAAGCTTACATTTATCAAGGCGTCACAAAAGTCTGGGAGCATCCTAAGTACGTTTTTGATTCTTATGTGCTCAAAATGACATTGTGAAAATTTAATATTAAATTTTTAAAATCCAATTTTGATATTCTCACCCCCCCCCCCCCCAAAAAAAAAAAAGCTTTATTTATACATTTTTTAAACAAAATTTTTTAAGATTATTAAAGCATAAGATTATTCCTATATTAATATAATCAGAAGATCAAATGCATTTATGGCTTTATAATTATAACAGAGAAGAGTTAATAAAAAGGCTGGATGAATGCATAAATTTGAACCACGAACATCAGCGCCAGTTTCAGAAAACAAAAGAAAAACTGAAAGAGACACCCAACGAGAGACAGTTTGAATTCAGGTAAAAAAAAAATTAAATTAAAAATATTGATTGTAGATGTGCAGCTTGTACCCATGACATTGAGTTTTATTACAGTAACATTTGTACTTGTTATCAATCTAGTGAAAACTACATATTTGGTAAGTTTGATACATTCTGCAAACGTCTGGAGAAAATCAAAGACATGGTGAACACTATGGATCAGTTCTCTGGCCTGCCCAGCATTAAGATTGAAGGTATTGACACCATAGTTGTCAGGTATAAAACTATTGTGGAGACTACCAAGAAAAAAGGCTATGATATTTTGGACCACAGGAAAGGGGAGGTAATTAATTAAAACTTTTAAAACAATATGAACAAATAACATAGGGGATTTTGTTAATATATATTTTTTTATTCTTATTTTTAACATTTATGGTGAACAAATAATCTTATTAAATAGGTCAAAAACACTGGAAGTGATTTAATTTTACTATAATTGATTATAATTTATGCTTTTGTTTTCCTAATTTAATATTTACATTCAATATTTTATGCAAGCTTTGTAATTCATTAATTATTCTGTTGAAAGCATGAACTGTATGTTTCTCACATTTACATCACTTTATTGGAAAGTCATTCTTTCTGTTATGAAGTGCAGTGGCTGAGTGGTTAACTGCTTGACTTTCAAACCAGAGGGTCCAGAGTTTGAATCCTGGTCAGGATTTTGTGCCTCTGAGTTCATCCTGAATTGGTTGGGGAAAAGTTTAGGCAGTTATGGTCGTTAGGATGTCCACATCACTCTCATTAAACATGGGCCACAGTAACAGATGACCTAAACATCATCTGCCCTATAGACCACATTGTCTGAAAGGGGAACTACTATTTCTGTTTCTAAATAACACAGTTTTTTTGCATTCTATAATTTTAAAGTCATGTATTTTTTAAATTATTGTTTCTTAAAACTGTAATTGCAACTTTTTTTTTTTTACCTTTTTCTTACATTGACACACAAACCATTTGAAAAGGAAACATTAAAGATCTATAAAGCAGAAATAAAATTACATTGAATTAAAATAAATTTATATGTTTAAACTTTTATCCATGTTTTAATTTTTTTTCAACAGTTTGATAATGACTATGTTGAGTTTAAAACCCAGATAGAAAATTTGAGAAGTTCAATTCAATCCTTTGTTGATGCTTGGTTTTCTAAATCTCTAAGTGTAAGTTAGCTAAGCTAAAAAGTTTTTTTTTTTTTTTTTACATAAGTCTAATTATATTTCTGACAATTATTTACTTATTATAATTAATGATTTTTTTTTACCAAACAGACAGAAAAAGCTTTGGAACTCCTGGACAAATTTGAAGCAATCAGTGCTGCCCAACTGGACCTGACAGAGAAGTACATGCGTGTTATGATGGCGTATGGTCGTGACCTTGAATCTATTCGCAAAGTCTATCAGAAGCATAAGAGTGACCCACAAATTCCCAGAAATCTACCCCCCATTGCAGGAAAAATTGCCTGGGCCAGACAGTTGTACAGAAAGATTGAGACTCCAATGAAAATCTTCAAAAACAAACCAGAAATTTTAAAGGTGATTTTGGAATAACAATTAGTGAAGAAACATTAAAGTAAAATAGTGAAATTAAAAAAAAGGTAAAAAAAAATTATGAAATAAAAAATCAGGATAAATATAATGTTGATATTTATTTTTTATATTTCAGAATTCAGAATCAAAGAAAATTATCAGAAACTTTAATAAAATGGCTGGTGTTCTTATGGAATATGAGGTAACATAGCTTCAAAATCTGTTGTTTTTTTTTTTTCTTTTTTTTGCAGTGTAGTTGTTTTTTTTTTATAGGCCTATAATTTTGACCTAGATTTTTTATCTTAAAGATGCTGTATCACAGAGGATGGTATAGAGCAGTTGAAGCTGCCAAAGCTGGACTCCATGCATCCCTCCTTATCAAACATCCTGAAACAAATGAACTCTTTGTTAACTTTGACATACAAATTATGGAACTGGCTCAAGAAGCTAAATGGTTGCAGGTTAAAAACAAAAAAAAACTCTATTATTCTTAGCACTAAAAAGAAAATAATAGTTTGTCAGGATTTCTTGTAAAATTAACTCATTTCTCATAATTAATATAGAAATCTCAAAAATGATTTTTTATCAGATAATGAATCTTGATGTTCCGGATGCTGCTAAAGAACTTATTGTCAAAGAAGAAAGTCTCAAGGTTAACCATGTGGCGTAAGTTTCTTTATCACTTAATAGAGGGATTGCCATTTAAAACCTATGGAGAAAAATGTAATTATAAATTTATAAAGAAAAAAACAGCACCATTAGATCCATTAAATTTTTTTCTCTTGAATGTATTATTTGACTTATTTTTTTTAACCATTTGATGTGATCAAATGCATAAAGATGTTTTTAAAAAATTCTAGTTTGACTGAGATGTTAGTTGAGTACCAACGTGTGCTGCAAGCCATCCCCCCAGTTCTTCTGTCACTGATGAAGCCTTTCCAGAAGAGAGTGGATGAAGCCATAAAGCCAGGGATCACAACTCTGACCTGGACATCACTGAATGTGGATACATGTAAGTGAAATGGAAATGTTTTGTTAATTGTTATGCTTCATATCTTGATTGTTGAGAAACATCATATACCATGAGAAACACAATATACCATGAGAAACACACATTTTGAGTATGTTAAATCATTTCAGCCATGTCATGAATCCACTGATCCTGGAATAAATATAATTAGCAATTCATCATTTGCTTAGTTAGAAAAAAAAAATTTTTAATAAAATTTTTTAGCATCTAAAATCTTTGACTTGTAATAATGAACTTTTGAAAATAATCTTTTTTTTTTAAATAGACATTAAAGAAATTTATGAGACTATGAGAGATCTGGAAAAGTTGTCAAAAACAGTGAAAGACATTCTGGATTGTAGGATTGAGGCAGTGCTTGAAGACATGTCAGTTACTGCCCTTTGTGACCTGCCAGAGGAGGAGCCAGTCACAGCAGATAAATTTTTGCAGATGACTACTGACATTGTTCAGTCAGCTGCTGAATCACTAGCCAGGTTAGAAATGTTGTACTGATGTTGTAGAACCATGTCAAGCTTTTCATTATGTTATAAGAATGTTGTGGAACCATGTCAAGCTTTTCATAATGTTATAAGAATGTTGTGGAACCATGTCAAGCTTTTCATAATGTTATAAGAATGTTGTGGAACCATGTCAAGCTTTTCATTATATTTCTTATGTTCCTTTTAGAAAAAAAATTAAAAAGATGATGGGGGCTGAAGTTGAACTATTGTATCTATTCTTGTATCCTTAAGCAAAGCTGACCACTAGCATAAGACCATTTGTAAATAGGATGTCAATAAACTGAAAAAAAAATTAAAATCTTTCTAGAGGGATATAACACTTACTAGAAAGATATAAGAGTTTTATTGCAGAAATACTTCAAGCGAACAAATTTTTATTTCATTAAAAATTTAAAAATAAATATATAAATGTGGGATAAAAACTCTCAATCAAATATTGATATATCATAAAATTTATTATAGACATACATAATAGTCAATTTTTATATTTTGAAACAAAAAATATCTTTTATAAACAAACCAATAGTTTGATAGTTTGCCTTAAAAGAAGCTTACATAACAAAACCATGACAATTGCTCCATTTCTGTAACAGCCAAAGTCAGCTAGTAGAGAAAGCTGTGAATGAACTAGTGGACACTCTAAAGGCTCACCTACCTGTAGAGCAACGTGTGGGTATATCAGCAGACGAAGGCTATCAGTGCGTGCAGCCTGACACCAAAAACAAAAAGCTGCGATGCCAGGAGTGTCTGCCATGTTCCTACTATACTTTCTTGAACATTTACACTCAGAAAAACACAGAAGCTTTGGTCAAATGTGAGTGAATAGTTTAAGCTGTAATACTGTTTCTCAGGCTAAATACACTGTCACAAATAGTTTATTTGTAATCTATCAAATAATAACTCGTAGCCTTTTTTCAGCTGAATTTAGAGGCAGAAAAACAAAAAAAAGCTAAATAACTGAATAATTTTCTTTTGAAAGATTTAAGGCTATGTGCGACACTAAACACCTTTTTTTTTATTTATCAATCAAATTACTCCAAAATTTATATGTATACTCCCTATGAATAACCATTTTAAAAAATGTGGTTAAAAATGTTTTCTTATTTATGGTTGTCATGGCAACGGCCGCCATATTGGATTTTTGTATATTGTTTTTAAATCGCTAAGGCTTTAAAACTATTTAAGCTATTGCTAAACAAAAATATACAATGTGTAGACCAATGATTCCAGAACATTTTCTATAGAATAGTTTCTGAATATAGTAAAAACTTTTTTTTATAATTTTTTTTCCAACCTTGCTAATTTTTTTTTCAATTTTTTCAAATATTTTCTTGCAATTAAGACAAAATATTAATTAAAACTTAAAAAAATGTTCTATAGAAGTTGTTGTACATGGTATAAACAATAAGCTGGACAAGTTTGATTGAATTCTATGCAGAATTAGTGAAGGAGTAGTAAAAAAAGTGACTAAAAATAGTATTTTGAGAAAATCGAAAGAAAAGAAGACAAATTTATATAAAACTAATGTAAATACCTTACAAAAAAAAATTATAAAAAAAATAAGTAATTATTTGCCAATTGTGAAAATTATATTTTCATGTCCACAAATGGTTGGGCTATTTAAATTAGGTAAAAACTGAAAATCCAAATTTTAGACCTTTTTACCCAAATTTAGTGTCCCACATAGCCTTAACAAAAAAAAAAAAAAGTCTAATTCATGATTTAGGATGATAAAACAAATATTTTAACAACAAATCAGACTTTTCTGTAAAAAAACCCCATAAACCTCACTAAAATTAAGATTTTAAAAATCCATTTTCAATATTATATTTTTTTTTATTCAAGGCACACGACTCACTTTGGATGCCATCAAGCGCAGACTTCAATCCAATCGGTACATTATTGGGGATGAATCTCGCGAAGAGTTCAAACCTCCACTATTCCGTGTGGATGTGGTTCTGGAAATTCCTAATGTTATGATCAGGCCAAACCTTGATGAGCTGCAGCATGCACTGACCAAAGGTGTACAGATCATCCTGAAGGCTTCAGAAAATATGGACATTTGGGATCATCAAGTCTTACAGCAGAGACAACTCCAGAAGGTATAAATGAGGAGTGAAATATTGTCCAAGAATTTTTTAATTTCCTGGAATAAATACATTTTGCATTTGTATTCTATAATTATTTAATTTTAAATTTCTATCCCTATCTATTAGTTCATTTTGTCCCAATATTTTGATTACAATTTTCTGAACTTAAATATGAAAGCTCAATATGTTGTCACTATTGAGTCACTGTTAATCTATATGAAAAACAAAACAGGAATTGGAATTGCAAGCATTAGAAGAAAAAGATGAAGGAACAAAACTTATGCCAACTGTGAGTCAAGCTAAACCACTTCACAAGGTAATGTTGACATATATTTGTACAATATTTTAATTGGATTTGTAAAAATTGTGTAATTACATCAATATTAATAATTGACTGCTAATAATATATTAGATCAATTGGCTAGTATCAAATTTAGCAATAATTTGACAGGAAACCTATTCTTTATTTTAATTGACATGTAGGTGATAGGAGAGCATAAAGACATTGCCAAGATTGCTATACAGCTAAGTTCAATTATCAGTACCTTCAAAGGAGATGTGCAAGAATCTTTGGACAACTTCACTGGATACTCAGAGCTCTGGACACAGGTCAGTTATTACAAAATATAATTGTATACACATTTCATATTGTAGGAAATCAGCTAGATAGACATTTTGTTTTAAATATTGTATCATATCCATGCTAATATAAATATTTTGAAAACTCTAGGACCCAGAGACTAAAGTCAAGCAGTTTATGAGCACTAACCCAATTCTGTCAGAGATAGAGGCTCAGATCAAATACTATCAGGTGAATTGAAGTTAACAAAATATTCTGTTCTACTTTAATTTTAGTAATTGCTATTTGATCAGTATAATATATATAACAATATTTTTTAAATATTACTTCAAAATATATATGAAGTTGTAGCCAAGACCAAAGGACCTATTCACACAATTTTTGTGCTGAGAACTGAATATTTGTTGCCCCATGATGTCCTGAACTTTGCTAATACTTGTGTAGCTGAAAATCATGGCAAGCAGTTCAATTTTAAACTCTTCTCTCATGGCAATAATATCTGGGTACTTAAATATCCTAGATTACTGTTCTTGGTTATTTACAAATCTTACATACTTTTCCTGGGTATTTAAAAATCTTCTGCAAGCTAATGTGTCTAAAACTTTTGTTCAGTAAAAATGTTTTTCATCATGCATTTCTTTTTGGTTTTTGTTATAGAAATTGGAAATGACTATTGAGGAAATGGTTCCTTCATTTAGAGTTGGCTCTGTCATCTTCCTAACTGAACAGCTCAAGTTGGCCCTGGTGACAGAGACTAGGAACTGGATGATGGCTTATGCCAAAGCTTTGAATGAGAAGTGCAGCAGAGAAATGGATTCCCTCAATGACTTTGTTGACAACCTGATGAAGCGTTTGTCCAGACCCATCAAAGATCTTGATGATGTCAGGGCTGCTATGGCAGCGTTGAATGAAATTAGAGACAATGAGATTCGAATAGACTTGACAATAACACCCATTGAGGAGACTTATGCTCTGCTTAACAAATACAACATTTTCTTTAATGATGGCAATGCTGAGAGAGTGGATTCCTTATCTTACGGATGGAAAAAACTTTCTGCTCAGGTATAACAATCTAAATTTATTTTGTAATACCAAGCTTTCTTACCTTAAAAGATTTTAGCTGTTATATAGGATGTATGGATTTTAAAAACATTTACATAAAGAAATACAGTTTTAATGTTTTATAGTAAAATATGATTTTCATAAAAACATTTAAAAGGATAGTGTTGTTTTTTTAAAATTATTATTAAATGTGACTTTTTAAAAGATTCTTAGTTTATAGATATTTTATTAGTTTTAGAATTTTTGTTTTGTGTGTGATTTGTTTGCATGAACACATACATATATTTGATGGTTTCACTAGCTAACTGTTTGCTGTGATGTTAAATTTGCTGATTCTTGCAGGTTTTCAGTGCCACCTTTTTTTTCTTTTTCTTCACAATGCTTCATCTTTTAAAAGTGTTTTTGGAAACATAAATTTTTTTTATAAAAAACTAACATTTTAATCTATTAGAAAAGTTAACATCATGTTTTCAAATGTAAAGTATTTCAGTGCTATACGCAATTCCAAGAGCTAACTAGATAACTGTGAGCTTGATTTAAATCAATTATTGGTTTCTTGCCTTGTAAATATTACAATATTTCACTAGGTTATTATTTGTTGGATCCCAGTGAAAAGTATTTAAAGGTAAAATTCTATTTATATTAGAGTTCAATTTTGTAAAGAGCTACATTCTTTTTTTATATTCACTAGGAAAATCTGGCTAACTCTAAAATGGTACAGGAGCTCTCTTTAGCCATCTCAGTCTATTTGTTCTTATTATTTTAAAATATTATTGAAAATGACAGGTACTAGTCATCTTGAACTTACCCATATATCAAGGAACTATTTGTGGGATGCTTGGACAAAATTAGTCTATAAAGTTACATGCTTTAAAGCCTACTGAGTTACTGACAGAAGCGTGTAATTTGAATATAAAATAGTTAAAACATTGTTTCTTATAAGATTAGAAATGTTTATTTATAACTTGCAAACAGAAGAGCATTAGTAAAGAAATTGTAAAATTTAATTAATAAAGTTCCATCTAACCATAAAGTAACTCCAAGTAAGTCCACAAATTTACATTTTGTCATTTTATTAAATATTTTAATGACATTCTTGATTATTGCATCAAAAATTAAGCTTATTCATGTCCTGCAAAGAAACTATTTTAAAAAAATAAAGTAAAGTAAATTAAATAATCCTTGGCTATTTTCAAAAGTAGTTTTTCTAACAATATACTGTTTCTATCAGTTCTACTTCATTTATTTTGTGTTTCTGTATGTTTTCTTTGAAACCATAGATATTATACTGTTTAGTTCATAGTATGAGTATAAATTATTGCCACGGCTGATGGCAGTTCATTACGAATAACCAATTTTTAAATATATATTTAATATTTTTATTCATAACAGCTTTATGTCAAATATTTCCTTTCAAGTGCTAAAAAACCAATTAGATAATTTAGAGTAGGCTTTAAGTTTGGATGCTAAAGTAATAGAGCTTTGATATTTGCCTTTTCCTTTTTTCATTTTCATGATAAATGTGAAAATCTCAAAATTGTGTTGAGTCTTGCCAAGATTTATATTAGTTAGTGACAATTACAGATATGTTTCACATTTATCATTAGAATATTATTATATTTGCTAGGTTAATAGTGTATTAATGCATGACAATCAAGGTTTTTGTTATGTTTTGAAACAAGATAAGTAATCAACTCTCATATTAGAAGTCTTAAAGTTAAAAATAGTTTTAGAGATTTATTTGTTCTGTGATTTGACTTTTTATGCTTTGATTGCTGTGCAAATTAAAAAAGAATTTCTTCTTTTTTAATGACATATTATGTTTATACAATAAACATTGTTATTTTTTAAATCATAAGCATGTATAATATAGGTTACTGCCATTGCTAATATTTATTATCTCCAGTGGTTTGTTCTTTTCAGTTCAAACAAATTTAAATAAAAAATATTAGTCTTTTAAAAAGAATGAAATCTTGGACTTGATTTTAAAATATTTTTGTCTTGTTTACCTTTGTTTGATTCATTATTTTTTTTAATTAAAATTAGTTGTTTTTTTTTCCCTTTAAAAAACATTTTTTTTTTAAATTAGCCATTTTCAATCTTTTTATTACTAAATATTTTCTTTTAATTAGTCTGATTTTATTAGAATTCACAATCAATGCAATAAACTTTTTTGTATGTTATTCTATGACATAATGGACAAAATATTTGCTTAATTTAAAAAAAACAACAACAAAAAACAGCATTATTCAATACTTTTCCTCATTTTCCCCACCATTTACCTTGAAATGTAGGTCTATAAATGTAGATCTATAAGTCTTCATTGAAAAAATAATAAAACATTTGACTTCTTTAGGAATTATAAGCCTATGTGAATTATTGATAACATTGATTGTCATATCTTGTTCTTGTACAAGTTTGTATTTTGACATCCTGTCATTACTTTTTAAATACTCTAACAGGCTGTAGCCATGCAAGAGAACCTGCTTCTTATTCAACCAGCATTTAAGGCAGATCTTCTGTCTGGTGTGGAGCAGTTTATACAGGACAGTAATGAATTCACTGCTTCTTATGACAAATGGTAAACCAATAACAAACTGTTTATTGAACTTATATTTAAAGCACTCCTAAAATACCTTATAAAGATGTAAATTTAAAAAACAACAACAACCCCATCCCCTAAAAAAAATGGTTAAATATATAAAAACAATACTTTTTTAAAACTTTAATTATTTTGTACCAGTCATGTAATACATTTTTTGATGACTCAAAATTAAACCATATAATTATTATAGCTTTTATATAGCGCTACTTTCATGCTTACAGCATGCTCAGAGCGCTTTGATCCAATCTCATTTGTGGACCAGTGGGGGGGAGGGGGTATCTAGGAGTTGGTTTCCCGTGCTGCCTTTGGGCGCTCAGTAAACACAACTCTGCCCGAGTCGGGTGTCGAACCTCGAGCCCCCTTCTAGGTAGCCAAGCAAGCCAAGCTCAAGCCGCACTTAGCCTCTCGACCACGCTTCCCACTATACATGCAATATCAGCTTTGAAGAGCACTGTTCAATTACTGCCATTAATAATTGCGCAAAGTTTCAATTTGATTTGAGAATGGGAGCTAGGAGAACTATCCTGTAAAAGATTGTAACCAGACATACAAAGTGAGTTGATATAAACTCAGTAAAAAGGTTTTAGCTTGTCATACAATGTTTCAACACTTATATAAAAAAAAATGACTTATTGAAAAATAGCATAGGACAATGGCTTAGTGGTTGAGCTGCTTCCAAACCTGGGGATCTGGGCTTGAATCTGGGTGAAGACTGGGATTTAGAATATGGTGCACCCAACTCTAATGGGTACCTGATTTTAGTTGGGGAAAGTAAAGCTGGTTGGTCATTTTGATTACCACATGACACCCTGATCATTAACCCTTGGTCAAAGATAACAATGACCTTAATATCATCTGTCTATAGATTGCAAGGTCTTAAAGGGGAGCTTACTATAAATATTTGAAACAATGTACTGCCATTGAACAAATAATATATAGAAAACTTAATCACAGCATCTTTATCTTAAAATAATGTTAAAAAGACAATTCTTGTCATGACATTATATAAATGTTCAGCTTCTTCTTCCTCTTCATTCTCAATAGAAATGTTCAGCAATTTTATTTTGTCATTTAACATTTTAGTGGCCCTATGGAAGATGGTATCCCACCAAGAGAAGCCTCTGACCGCCTCAACATTTATCAGGCTCGTTTTGATGAGCTTTGGCGCAAGTACACCACCTACTCTGGTGGTGAAGAACTTTTTGGCCTCCCACTGACGGAATACCCAGACCTAATGAGAATTAAGAAAGAGCTGAATCTGCTGCAGAAACTCTACCAGTTGTACAATGCAGTCCTGGAGAATGTCAATGGTTACTATGACATTGCCTGGGCTGAAATCAACATTGAGAAAATCAATTCAGAACTTTTGGACTTTCAAAACAGGTGAGTCAAAAAACATTTAATATTGATACATTGGTGATTTATAGAATGATGATGACTTGTTTGTTTTGAGACAATATCAACACTAAAGGTTTCAAAGTCTGTTTGTCCTTAATCTTTCTAAACAATCAGAAGTTAAAATTTTTGAGTTCATCTTTAAATCAATAATAGTTCTATGAAGAATATTTCTTTTTAGAGTTAAGGTACTCTGATTATGTCTATCTATGTTAGAATAGGGGCCACAGGGGCTGAGTGGTTAAACACTTGGCTTTTGAACCTGGCGTCCTTGGTTTGAGTATCAGTGAAGACTAGGATTCGAATTTTGTGATTTTTAGGGAGCCTCTGAGTCCTCCCAACTCTAATGGGCATCTGACTTTAGTTGGGGAAAGTAAAGGCGTTTGGTCATTGTGCTGACCATGTGACATCCTGCTTTTTAACTTTTGGCAAAAGAAACAGATGACCTAAACATCATTTGCCCAGAAGGGGAACTTTTCTTAATTTTTATGTTAGAATAGATTGCATCAGTAATGTATTTAACTAGCTTTCTTTAATCAGTTTTGTTTTTACTTAGATGTCGCAAACTACCCAAGGCTTTGAAAGAATGGCAAGCCTATGAAGATTTGAGGAAGACTATTGATGATTTCAATGAAACCTGTCCACTGCTTGAGATGATGGCTAACAAGGCCATGCAACAGCGTCACTGGGAACGTATTTCACAGATCACTGGCCACACTTTTGATGTGGAGTCTGAGAACTTTTTGCTTCGAAACTTGATGGAAGCACCTTTACTGAAGTTTAAAGAAGATATTGAGGTAATTGGGAAGAGCATAATTTATTTCTGCCCAATAGTTATCTTTGATATTTTTACATTAATTTAAAATGTCCTTAGTAAATATTTACATGTTCTCAGAATTTTCTTGCTTTCTGACTGATGATTATAAATAAAAATGTGTGAATTGTAAGAACTTTGTGCATATATTTAGGATGTGTGTATTTCTGCTGTAAAAGAAAAGGACATTGAAGCTAAACTCAAACAAGTCATCAATGACTGGAGTGCTCAAAATTTCCAATTTGGCAACTTCAAATCAAGAGGAGAACTTCTTTTAAAGGGTAAGTCTTCAGATAACATAATAGTTGTATAAATGAAGATATTGTCATTCAAGCAAGACAATGTTAAAGGAAGTCCTTATTGTAATGTTTTTTTCTAGGTGATACAACATCTGAGACTGTAGCTCTAATGGAAGACAGTTTGATGGTGCTGGGAGCTTTGCTAAGCAACAGGTAGTAAAACTAATACCAGAATTATTTTTTTTACTTTGCTAGTGGTAATGAAATTAAAACATTGATCCTTTTTTTTCTCAGGTACAATGCTCCATTCAAACCCAAAATTCAAGAATGGGTTCAGAAATTAACTGGAACAACAGAAATCATAGAAAACTGGCTAATTGTACAGAATCTCTGGATCTATTTAGAGGCTGTCTTCGTTGGTGGAGATATTGCTAAACAATTGCCACAGGTACAAACACAAAATACAGATTCTATATCATCAACATTGTGCTCTTTACTTGGAATACATATCCAGGGTGCGCTACCCCTAGACTTTATATTAGTAGATCGAGAGATAACAGATTAAGGATACCATTATTAACATACTTTTTTTATGATTATCATAGAATGTGCTTTTTCCCTTAAATTTTTTATTTTAAACTGAATAGGCTGTAAGTTTCCACCATGCCCTGGCTATAATTAAAAAACAAATGGAAAAGTGGTTTGAGTGCTGGGACAAGTCCCAAAAAGCCAGTGGAGTCTGGGAGCGCATAAGGCACCCTGACCGCACTTCCCCATGGTGGAGGCTATCTAGGTCTGAGCAAGCTATTATAGCACAGTGCAGGATAGGCCATTGTCCTGTTGGCTCATATTTCTCACGGTTATGGGCCAAATTTCGATTCATGGTGCCCCCGCTGCAGGGAAGAAGAGGAAACTGTGCCTCATATTCTGTTTGACTGCCCCAGACTTGCTGATCTCCACCTCGACAGGTCTGGGAAACCAAAAATTCTCGACCTGTATGGTGACGCCTATGCACTACACAAGACAGCAGGGTTTCTGTCCAGGGCTTTTGCAAGAGAGGATTTAAGCCTCTCAAGCCCTCACTCAAATAGAGTTTTATGAATGGACAGGGATACTTTTACTTTTTTATGGATTGATACTATGATTATTTTCTGTTTTAAATTTTATCACTCATTGCAAAATCAGTTGCTGATAATTTATGAAGCTAAATATGTATTTTAATCTTATAAAATATTCTAATGTTTCTATTAATCCTTAATGTTAAAGGAAGCCAGGAAGGTAATGTAATGAATGCATAGTTCAATGTGTCACACTGAAAGCAACTGTACACCTTATGATCACAAGAGCTTCTGTCACACTGATTTGATTGATGAACAATTTTAAATGAACAATCACTGTATATAATATTTCAAATCATTGGCATAGTCACTCACTTATATAATAGAAAAATGTTTATGATCTCTTAATTCACTACATTTCTCAAGTTATCTTTTATTTATTATTCATATTGTAACTTTTCAAGTTGTTTAAATTAATTAATTATAAGACAACAATAGATGTTTCTTTTCCTATTCTACAAATAATATTCACATAATAATCATCTAAACTTTTATAGAGAGAAATTTATTGACATTTGCAAAATGTAATGATTGGAACCCAATTCTCCATTATTGCTGTAACTATGTTTCACATAAAGATTGGAACCCAATTCTCCATTATTGCTGTAACTATGTTTCACATTAAGATTGGAACCCAATTCTCCATTATTGCTGTAACTATGTTTCACATAAAGATTGGAACCCAATTCTCCATTATTGCTGTAACTATGTTTCACATAAAGATTGGAACCCAATTCTCCATTATTGCTGTAACTATGTTTCACAGGAAGCCAAGAGGTTCAGCAACATTGACAAATCCTGGCAGAAAATTATGCAAAGGGCCCATGAGAACTCTAATGTTGTAGGTTGTTGTGTTGGGGATGACACCCTCAGCCAGCTGCTACCTCACCTCCTGGAACAGCTTGAGATCTGTCAGAAGTCACTCACAGGTTATCTAGAGAAGAAAAGGTTGCTGTTCCCAAGGTTTTTCTTCGTGTCAGATCCCGCCTTGCTTGAGATCCTTGGTCAGGCCAGCGACTCTCACACTATTCAGGTAGCCAACTGTAATGTTAAAAAT
>JADKLZ010005243.1:24731001-24770644 GCA_021533235.1 Biomphalaria straminea
AGACACCAAACAAGCTAAATTCACGTCACACGCGGCGACCCGTCACACAAAGCTGATACCAAGGCTTATACATCATTCAGAGCTTCAAGATTTCTGAAAGAAAGCTTTGTTTTGTTCAACCTTTACTCTTGAGATACTTTGATATCATTATTTTGTCATTTTATGTGAGCATTTAAGAAATGTCTATGTTCCAGACATAATGTATGTTAAAATCTTATTGGCATGATACTTTCAGGTGTTACATCACACTTGCTCAAGCCTTGGGCATGGCTCTTGGTGGTGCCCCAGCTGGTCCTGCTGGTACTGGTAAGACAGAGACAACTAAAGATATGGGCAGATGTCTGGGCAAATATGTTGTGGTCTTCAACTGTTCAGATCAGATGGACTACAGAGGTTTGGGTAGGATCTACAAAGGTAAGAAAGATTTTTAGCTTTAAGGATAATTCACTAATCTTTATTGATGTTAATAATTTTAAAATATTTTTGTATTTTTTTTTGTTAGCTCAGCAAAATCATAAAAAATTTACAAAGCAATTAACTGAA
This sequence comes from Biomphalaria straminea, assembly GCA_021533235.1. Classification (NCBI taxonomy): domain Eukaryota; kingdom Metazoa; phylum Mollusca; class Gastropoda; family Planorbidae; genus Biomphalaria; species Biomphalaria straminea. The sequence goes on from JADKLZ010005243.1 coordinate 24,731,545, forward strand.
AAAGTTTAATCTTATTTTTTAGGCTTGGCCCAATCTGGCTCCTGGGGATGTTTTGATGAGTTCAATCGTATTGAACTTCCTGTCCTGTCTGTGGCTGCTCAACAAATAGCTATAGTTCTTCAGTGCAAGAAGGAGAGAAAGACTCAGTTTATCTTTACAGATGGTGATAATGTTGATCTGGATCCAGAGTTTGGTCTTTTCTTAACAATGGTATTAATAAAACTTTATTTTCATTGTAATTTTTTAAAAACATAATTTCTTTTTTTTTTTTTTATTTAAAAGTAGCAAAAATGTAAAAACAGTTGTCATGAACTTTTTTAGAACCCTGGCTATGCTGGACGTCAAGAGTTGCCAGAAAACTTAAAGATCAATTTCAGAACTGTGGCCATGATGGTCCCTGACAGAGCCATCATCATCCGTGTCAAATTGGCCAGTTGTGGGTTCTTACAAAACATAGTCCTGGCCAAAAAGTTCTACACACTGTACAAGCTTTGTGAGGAGCAGCTCTCCAAACAGGTGACTGACTTGTTTGTCTCATTCACTATGATTGCTCATTCTTTATGTTTAGTGTACATTAGGTATTCTTTAGCTTCACTATAACTTGGGTTTTGCTCATAGGTTCACTATGACTTTGGCTTGCGTAACATTCTGTCTGTGCTGAGAACCTTGGGGGCCTTCAAGAGAGCCAACCCAGAAGATGGTGAGCCAATGATTGTGATGAGAGTACTCAGGGACATGAACTTGTCTAAACTGGTAGATGAGGATGAGCCATTGTTTATGTCTCTCATTGAGGATCTGTTCCCTGGAATGACCCTGGACAAGGCTGGATATCCTGAGATGGAAGCAGCTATTGAACGCAAGGTAAATCATTTGTCAAATGTTATGTTAAATTGAAATTTAAGAAATATATTAACCTAATTTGTCCTTGCAGCAATTTTGCCAGAGCACATAAATATTTCAAAGGAAACACTAGTTAAAATAATTATATAGCAGAATACTTAATGAGTGATTGTAATATGAATGCACTTATAACTTCTGATAATGGACAAAGAGTTTTTATAAAATAGTAATACAGTTAAAAGCCCCTACATCTCAGTAGTTTGTGATCATCAAATAGCTTTCAGTTTGATATCAACTGCAACATTTTAAGTTAATTATATGTACATGTTATTTTTTAAAGGTTCTTTCATGTCTGTAAGCAATTAAATGATCTCATACTTTTTAAGGTGACAGAAGCTGGTCTTATCAACCATGGCCCTTGGATTCTGAAACTGATTCAGCTGTATGAGACCCAGCGCGTGCGTCATGGAATGATGACACTTGGACCCAGTGGTGCTGGTAAGACCTGCTGCATTCACACTTTGATGAAGTCCATGACTGAGTGCGGCACCCCACACAAGGAAATGAGGATGAACCCCAAGGCCATCACAGCCCCCCAGATGTTTGGCCGTCTTGATGTGGCCACCAATGATTGGACAGATGGTATATTCTCAACCCTGTGGAGGAGGACCCATAAAACAAAGAAGGTGAATAGTTTGAAAAATTGAATTTCTTTTGGTTTCTTATCTTTAAAATAAGAATGTTTACTTAAAGTTAATCCTTAGCACATTGATAAAAATATAGGATGTAGTTTTAGTTTTAAAAATTTGGACAAATATTGTTCAATGTTCATCTCTTAAATAATCAAATGTTGTCTGAGAATTGTAATATCCTTGCAATCTCAAAGTAAGTTGTTATCATTGGAACATAGGAAGGAAGTTAGCTCTTCTGGGTTAAAGAACATTATTAAAATTATTTCATAATTCAAAGAATATTTTGTTCCTTCAGGGTGAACATGTCTGGCTAGTATTGGATGGCCCTGTTGATGCAATCTGGATTGAGAACCTTAACTCTGTCTTGGATGACAACAAGACCTTGACATTGGCCAATGGTGATCGTATACCTATGGCACCAAACTGTAAAATTATCTTTGAAGTCCACAACATTGACAATGCCTCTCCAGCCACAGTATCACGTAATGGCATGGTCTTCATGTCTAGCTCTGTGTTAGACTGGAACCCAATATTAAAAGGTATAAGTATAGCACCATAGAAGCTAGATTACACTTATGTTAAAACATAGGCTCCCATTGATAAATAATAATGGTAGACTTCATGGTTTTCACATTTATTTGAATTTAGAAGATTGGCTGGAAAACTGAACTTAAATTTACTGACTATATTGTTGGTTTTGCACATCTTTGGTAGATGATTTTTTTTTAATTACAAAAAGGATGAAAAATTAATATTTGTGTAGTTTCTAAATATTTTAAGAGATAGACACTAGAAATTAACCTTGACTTGATTATTCCTTTGTTAAAGGTTGGCTGCTCAAAAGACCTCCACAACAACAAGATTCAATCTACTCAGCATTTGAATCAGTTTTCTCTAGACTTTATTTGTTTGTCACACAAAACTTGGAGCCAAAGATGGAGGTGAACGGCTATAGAATTAATAAATAGCTTTATATGTTTATAAAGAATAATTTTATAACAGCCCCTCAAGATTTTGTTTGAATTATTAATGGTTGTAAAAATACTTTATTTCTTAAAGTAAGGAGCTAGTCAAATTTATTCAAATTATTTGATAGTCTGCAAAGTTGTTTTTTTTATCATTTCTCTTTATTTATTTTATTTTTCACTTTGACAATTGACACTTTGCATAACATTAATGCCTATCATCTTATATAGAACTTGAACAGAGAAAATCTTTGTCCACTTTAGGTCTTAGAATGTAATTATGTTCGCCAAGCCATTGATCTCCTAGAAGGTCTACTTCCTGGTGGAGAGGATCCCAAAGATATCACAACTGAACATACCAGAAGACTTATAGTTTTTGCACTTATGTTTTCTGTTGGAGCACTTCTTGAGTTGGAAGACAGAAAAAAGGTAACATCAATACTTTTTTAAAATTATGATTTGAATGGTCAGAATATTAATTTTTTTAGCAGCATAGTCATTTGTTATATTTTAATCTAGAAGTTAAACTACATTTTTGTCAATTACTATCTTCCTTTTTTTTCTGCTTTGTTATTTGTTAAATACAAAAGAGATTTGTTTAGTATTATTTATCATGATTACTTTTTAATTTTTTAGTTTAAAAAAATATATTTTACATATAATTATTATTAGAACATTGATAAAAACTCTTTAGGTGAAAATTCTGTACATTTTTAGTTCTTAAAATTAATAACCTAGTGAACTATTTAATTACAGATGCAGGAGTGGCTCCAGCAGAACTCTGACCTACCATTACCAAAACTGAACAATGATGACACAATCTATGAGTATGTTGTTAGTGAGACTGGAGAGTGGGAACACTGGAAGTCAAGGGTCAGTCAAAGAGATATTTTTTCTGCTCACAGAGATTCTTACACAAAGTTTGCAGATTTCTTAAACGCCAAATATTTTCTTATTGATATTCAAACACAATATCTGATGCTCTTCTATTTTTAGGTTCCTGAATATGAATATCCCATTGACTCTACTCCAGAGTACACTTCTATCCTTGTGCCCAATGTTGACAATGTGAGAACTGATTTCTTGATCAAGACCATAGCCAAACAAGGCAAAGCTGTCTTACTCATTGGTGAACAGGTAAATGTCACACAGCTTTCAATGGTATTCATTAGTTGGTGGCAGTGGAAATTTTAGTGTCATAAATGTTTGCAATAATGAACAACCTTAAAATTGTAATAAAAGTCATTCATGATGAGCAAAATCCCTAAATGTCTTGTTCTGTTGATATTTACAAATAAAAAAAATACAAACATATTTATGATATATACATGCAAACAGAATACCAAACTTGTAGAAAAACAAGTTTCTACTCAACTGTTTTATTAACCTGTGTGCAATAATGTCTTAAGAAGCTATTGGATAAGTCAATTATTAATTCATTAATATACATACAAGATTTCTTTGAAGGTTGAAGTAGTAAAATTACCTAGAATTATCCATGCATAATCTCTGTTTGTTTTGGACATTTAGGGAACTGCCAAAACTGTCATGGTGCAAGGTTACTGCAACAAATTTGATCCTGAGGAACATGTCTTCAAGAGTTTCAACTTTTCCAGTGCCACCACTCCTATGATGTTCCAGGTGAGTCTGTTGGTACAAGTAGATACTTAGCATGTATCATAAATGTTCCAGTGTTTTTCAATTACATAGTCACAAGTCTTTGGTTGTCAGTCTTCATAAAGTATGATGCTCTTAAATCAGAATATTCAAAACTCTTCTGTGTATCTTACAGGTAGTTTGAATAGTACTTTATTAAACTCTTTTCTATAGTGTCTTGTCAACAATGACATTCTATTATTACAGAGAACCATTGAGAGCTATGTTGACAAGAGAATGGGGACAACATATGGACCACCAGCTGGCAAGAAAATGACAGTGTTTGTAGATGACATCAACATGCCTGTAATCAACGAATGGGGGGATCAGGTACTAAACTTCTCTTTGTTTAAACAGCACCAAACTATATCAACAATAAACTATCTTTTTCAGTGTAGTAATATCCAAAATTTGGTGTTATCTAGATATTTCTTAGCTTGGAATACCTATTTTTATTGTTTATGTTTTTAAGAGCAAAAATTTAAATTTGTTTATCTACAATATTTATTCTTTAGAATTAATTTCACTTTCTGAAAAATTGCATTATAAAATAGGTCTTCAACATTTGTATATAATTTTTTTCACTGTCCAGCTTTATTTAGGACACAGTTTGTTCATTTTGTATTTTATAGAACATCTGTTATTCAGTGTTCCGTACTTAAATGACTACAGCAATGAGATCAAATTATAACTGAATTATTTTTGTTCACTAATTTTTGTATTGCTAGGTGACCAATGAAATCACCAGACAGATGATGGAATATAAAGGATTTTACAACTTGGAAAAACCTGGCGAGTATACCAATCTAGTAGATGTTCAGATGATTGCAGCCATGATTCACCCTGGTGGTGGCCGCAATGACATCCCTCAAAGGCTGAAGCGCGCCTTTAACATCTTCAACTGCACTCTGCCATCGAATGCCTCCATTGACAAGATTTTCAACACAGTTGGCCTTGGTCATTTCATAAAGGTAATGGGAAAATAAAATTTATTCATTTCCCATAATATTATAACATTCAAGCATTTAAGTCATAACAATTGGTTATGTCTGAAATATCCCAAACATATTTCTTATTCCTTAATGGGCGACTTCATTGAACTGTTATTCTCTTTTCAAACTTTCTAGATCTAATTATTCTTGTAAATCTGATCTTTATTTTTCTCATAGTTTTTAAGTTTCAAAATGGATATTGTGTTCTGTTTTAAAGGAAAGTTTTTAAGTTTCAAAATGGGTATTGTGTTCTGTTTTAAAGGAAAGGGGTTTCTCTAATGAAGTCCATGAATTGGTCAAGATGTTAGTACCAGCTACCAGACATTTGTGGCAGAAAACTAAAGTAAAAATGTTACCAACTCCAGCCAAGTTTCATTATGTGTTCAACTTGAGAGATTTATCTAGGATCTGGCAGGTGAGTTCATTGTTTGTGTATTTAGTCATTTCAGTGATAAATTAGACTTTTTTGTTGTTGTCATTATCCATTTTAAAAATTATTTTATACATTTGTATTGTAAATTCTTCTGCTTATATTAATGAAAGAGCTAATGGTTTAATTGTTCTTTAATAAAATATTCATGAAGTGAAACCTTGACCTTTTGTTATTCCAAAGGGCATGCTCAAAACAATTAGTGAAGTAGTGTCCAACACAGGAGTTCTGATGTCACTATGGAAACATGAGGCCACCAGAGTGATTGCTGATCGCTTCACAGAAACAGCTGACAAGGAATGGTTTGAGAAGATGATTAAACAGGTACATTTTGTGTTTATCCACAAATATAACTCATATAGACACCAAAATAAATGAAGCTCTATAGTTGAATCATTACATCAAATGAGCTCTATGCTATACATTTAATATGTTTTTAAAGTGTTAGCATATGGAACAGTTTTGTCTTGTATGTAGTTCTTTTAAAGAGTTTGTAAATGTTCATTATTTGTTGTTGGACTTTCTCTAGATTGCTGAAGAAGACTGTGGTGGTGCCATGGCCAATGCTATGGATGCTGAGCCTTACTTTGTAGATTTCTTGAGAGATGCCCCTGAACCAACAGGTAAATAAGTTACTTGTTCTACTCACAGCTTGCTTTTTTAAATATTGTTCCAATAATAGAATTATTTTATACATCATAGGATAATATATTTTAACTCTTTTTGTACAGTATATTAAAATATTCCTGTACAGTAAGCCTAGTTATTGTAGCATCATCAGCGATTCTAAAAGACTTACTTTACATTGTTTACAAGAATATTCTATTTAAATATGCTTGTGGAATATTTGTGCAGGAGAGGAATCTGAAGATGCTGACCTTGAAGCACCAAAAATCTATGAACCAATCCCTAGTCTAGAGGCTTTAGCAGAGAAACTTCAGCAGTACCAAGCAGGCTACAATGAGACCATCAGAGGAAGTGGAATGGATCTTGTATTTTTCAAGGTAAATGTTCACTCACTGAACTATACATTACTAAGCTAAATATCTTTTCATAATTTCAATAAGTTTACATTTTCTCACAATTTTTATATATATCTCTACTGAATTATTACTGATAAATTAAAATTCATCATATATGGATCTCAGCGGTGTTACATATTGCAACAAAAAGATCACAAAGTCTAGTATTTTGCTTTTTTTTTTTTCAACACGATTTAGATTTTTATATATTTAAAAACAGTTTTTCTATATCTTTAAAATAGTTAAAGACTTATGCTAACTGAATAATGTAATTATTTGTTAGGATGCCATGACAAATCTGATTAAAATATCTCGCATCATCCGCACACCACGTGGACACGCCCTACTGGTTGGTGTCGGAGGCTCAGGCAAACAAAGTTTAACAAGATTGGCTTCATTCATTGCTGGCTATACAACTTTCCAGATTACCCTGACAAGGTGTGTGCATAGAATGGACAATTAAATTCATTAATTAAAATTTGATTTCAAAGCATGGATAAAAGAATATTTTTTTACATCATTTGTCATCTTAATAAAGGAAAAACTAGTCTTTACTTTGTTATTTATTGCAGTTTACTACTAATCTCATTTATCACTTTGTTTGTCAAATTAGCTTAGCTGTTTCAATAATAGTTTGTAATTTTATTTCTTTACTTTTAAGTTTTAAAACTGTTGGTTTATATCTTTCACTTATTATGATTAGATTAATTAAATACAAAATATGAACATGATCGTAAATATTTTACTTGACTTTAAACAGGTCCTATAACACAAGCAATTTACTGGAAGACCTGAAAAATCTGTACAGGAGAGCTGGCCAAACTGGCAAAGGTGTCACTTTCCTTTTTACTGATAATGAAATTAAAGATGAAGCTTTCCTTGAATATATGAACAACATTTTATCCTCTGGAGAGGTCAGTACACATGTGATTAAAAAGACTTAAAACATGTACATTTTAAATATTTTTGTAGACTTTATCTCTTCATATACATTCAGGTTAACTTATTGTGATTGTATTTCTGCCACAATGCATTTTTTGTTTTGTTATCTGAATATTTTAACAATTTTATTTATATTTTTTTCCTATTACAACATCACAATTAAGAATGTCTTCTTCCCATTGAGTTTTTTTAAATCATAACTTGGCAGCTAGCTAATGAAGAGCTGCTGCTACAAATAGCTAAACAATAAACATAATTTAAAAAATAAATTATTACAGTATTTTTAATAGTCATTATCACGATTAAACATATGAATTAGATAAAAGTTTTAGCATCTCTTTTTTTTTCTTGCATCATATTAAATAAGTTTAACATATTATATGGAATTCCTTAATGGAAATATTATGAAACACTGTTACCTACATTTTTATGCAGTTGACCTAAAATATGAAAGCTTTGCAAGCTTTTCAAGAGTTATTTACATCCCAAACACTTCCTAATTCCTTCAAAAAAAAAAATAAAATAAATGACTTTCTTTCTTTCTTTAGTAACAGAATGCAAATGAGTCCTAATTATTTCTGCAGGTGTCTGGTCTGTTTGCTCGTGATGAAATGGATGAAATATTGCAAGAGCTGATAGCAGTGATGAAAAGAGAACATCCTCGTAGGCCACCCACCAATGAAAACTTGTACGACTACTACCTGTCCCGTGTCAGAGAGAACCTTCACGTTGTTCTTTGTTTCTCACCAGTCAGTTGCTTATATATTTATTTTATAACTTTTATTTAGCTCAGAAAAATAAAGATGAGAAAAAAATGGAATGAATAAAATATGGGCTTTTTTTCTAGGTGGGAGAGAAGTTCCGCAACCGTTCCCTCAAGTTCCCAGGTCTGATATCTGGTTGCACCATGGACTGGTTCCAAAGATGGCCTAAAGATGCTTTGATTGCAGTGTCCAACCATTTCTTGTCATCTTTTGACATTACCTGTACACCCACTGTAAAGACTGCTGTTGTTAATACAATGGGATTGTTCCAGGTAAGAAAAGAGTGTGAAACTTAATTTGTAAACTTTCTTGTTGGTGATGAAAATATGACAGAAAATAAAAAACATATACATGAATGATTAAAACAGAAAACAAAATGATGGAAGTCATACTATAAAATAGAATGCTAAAAAACATTTTAATTATACTCTTTTTTTTATTGAGTTGAAAAACTATTTTTTTTTTAAAACTAGATTAGTAAAAATACTTGGTAGACATTGTTTTTCTTTTTTTCTAATAAAATGTGTAAATAAGGAAAAAATTGTTTAATGTACATTCATACTACTTTTGAACACCAACTTGAGACTAATCTTATTCTACTAATTTTACTTTATGTGGATGTAATCCTGCAGGACCTGGTAGCAGAGATGTGTGTTGAATACTTCCAGAGGTTCCGTCGCCAAACGCATGTCACTCCCAAATCTTACCTTTCATTCATTGCTGGCTATAAAGTCATTTACAAGGAGAAGAAAGAAGAAATTGGACTTTTGGCGCACAGAATGAACACAGGTAATGCAATGTGCGACTTACATATATATTAAACAGGACAATGTGATAAAGCACCTTTGTAGCTGACCACTGTAGATATCTGTAGATAAACATTAATGCAAAACGTATGAACCAGCATGATTTTAGACCTCTCCCTTTGTCTTATATAATACAAACGTTACTCCAAAAAAGAAGATGATTATGTCCTATGCATTTAGTCATGCATATTAACCAATGACCTAAATTCTGCCAAGTCACTGGTTTTCCTGGCTGGCTCAGGCAACCCATTCCATGCTCTAATAGCATTAGGGAAGAAGGAACATTTGTACAAATTTGTCCTAGCATATGGAACAAGGCATGTGCCTTTAACTTTGTGTCTTTCTGAGTATTTTATTAGATTTTGTTTCTTTATTTGAAGATTATGGTTAAGTCAACGGACCTAACTGAGATTTCACAGACACCTGATAGTAATCTCAATTAACATTGCTTATTCCTCTCTTATGGCTTTTGTTTTTTTCTATTTTTAATCTTCAGCACAATCCAACCAATATATTTATTGCATCATTTGTTTTAGCCTAAAATACAATCTATGTTGAATGTATTTAATGTAAAACAAATAAAAGCATTGCATATTGTGTTCCAGGTCTTGAGAAGCTGATTGAGGCCACAGAATCTGTGAATGAACTCAGTAAAGAATTGGCAGTCAAAGAAAAGGAACTGGCTGTTGCCTCTAAGAAAGCTGATCAAGTCTTGGCAGAGGTCACAGTGAAAGCTCAGGCTGCTGAGAAGGTTAAGGCTCAAGTGCAGAAGGTCAAAGATAAAGCTCAGGCCATCGTAGATTCTATTTCTGTAAGTTCAAATAACCAACTAACTGTTTTCAAGGTATTTGCAAAGTATACCCTAAAGGGCAATAGTTTTTGTGAAAGAGGAAATAAAATTTTTTACTTTAAATATGTAATAAAAAAAAACAAATTGTAATAACAAATGTTTTAAACCAAGGAAAAATCTAGTAATAGATGCTTGGTCCATAATTTAAAAAAAATGCGTTGATAAAATTTTAAATTGTTTATAAATGTTTCTTTTCTCATTCCCTAAAAAGAATTAACTTTGATTCTTTACAAACATTTCTACTACTAAATATTCTGCCAACTTTGGATCCATTAGGTGGATAAGGCAGCAGCAGAAGAGAAGCTTGAAGCTGCTCGACCAGCTCTAGAAGAAGCAGAGGCAGCTCTGTCCACAATCAAACCAGCCCACATCTCTACTGTGCGTAAGCTGGCTAAACCTCCACATTTAATCATGAGGATTATGGATTGTTGTCTATTGTTGTTCCAGGTAACATATACACATAATGTAGTTTACACTAGAGAATTATTTTGTTCATGTCTACTCACTAAGAGGGCGCGGTGGCTGAGCGGTAAATCGCTTGGTTTTCCTACTGGAGGTCCCAGGTTCGAATGATGGTGAAGACTGGGATTTTTATTTCAGGATTTTTGGGCACCTTTGAGTCCACCCAGCTCTAATGGGTACCTCGCATTAGTTGGGGAGGTAAAGATCGTTGTGCTGGCCACATGACACCCTCGTTAACCGTAGGCACAGAATCAGATGACCTTTACATCATCTGCCCTATAGACCACAAGGTCTGAACATGGGACTGTACTTTACTACTCACTAAAGGAAATGAAAAAATGTTTATAAATGTATTACCTTACCTTACCTATCCCTTAGTCTTGGACCGTTGCACCAAGCAAGACTTGTCGACCTTCTTTCTCCATTCTTCACTATCTTTTGCCCTGTCCAAAACCTCCTTCAATGGTAGGCCTGTTCATTCTTTTATATTGTCCTCCCATCGCTTTCTCTGTCTGCCTCTTCTTCTTTTTCTCGGTACTGTTCCCTTAAGGAAGGTGTTTGCAAGCCCCGCAGATCTTGTAATGTAGCCATAGATTTTGAGCTTCCGTTTTTTTTTACAATAGTTAGCAGGTCATCATGGGGGTCCAATCGCTGCAGTGACCCTGTCTCTGATCTCTTTTGTGATCTCTTTTGTGACGCGGTCTTTAAATGTGATGCCTAGGATCCTTCTGTAGCATCTCAATTCCATTGCTAGGATCCTCCTCTCTAGCTCTGCATTCAACGTCGACGACTCGCAATCATATAAAAATATGGCCATGACTAGGGAGCGCATCAGTCTGATTTTGGTGCCGAGGACTAAGCCCTTGTCTTTCCAAATTATTTTGAGTTTTGAAAGGGCCGCTGTGGACTGGGCTATTTGGGCCAATAGTTCAGGTTTTGTTCCCTCGTCTGAGACAATAGCTCTGGGTATAAATGTATACTTTACTTAAAAAGCTTTTTTTTTTCTTAGATTTGGCCACATTATTATCTTTGTTCTTCAAGAGGTTATTATCCAACTGTTATAGAATATAACTGTTATAGATATTTATTTAATGGACATATTTGGTGACTGAAGCATATTTTCAACTTAATTCTGTATTATCCTACACACTCTTTAGAGAAGACTGGATCCAGTCACTCAAGATCCAGAGAGGAATTGTGTCAAACCATCTTGGGGTGAAGCTCTGAAACTAATGAACTCTGCCAACTTTTTAGGTCAACTTCTCAACTTCCAAAAAGTGAGTGGATCAACTAAATCCTACAGATCTAAATGTGATTTTTAAACTCTCAGTTTAAACTGAATTAACCATGTGGGATGTGTGGCTGATACATCCAATCAGCTGCCTATCAAAGGTACTTGGCTGCCTATCAGTAGGGTTGGCTACCTATCAAGGGGACTTGATTTCTAAACTTGACTTGAGCAGATTTGTGTTAGCTGAGCACCTAAAGGAGGCAGGATAAACCTTCTCCTTTTCACACAAAAAAAAAAACATAGTGCACTGATCAGTTTAAAAGCATGAAAGATGTGCTATATAAAATAAAAAAAAAAAAAATAAAAAAAAAATTAGAACACATTTGGTAATATTTAACTAAAATTAATATATATTGTGTGTTTAACTTTTATCAAAATTATAGAAACCACACAATAACTTTTGCTCATCAACAGCATATTGAAACAGATAAATAAATAACTATAGTTATTTTTCCATTCACTTATCAAAATCTCAAAGTATTCCTATTTGTCAAGAATGTTTTCCGACATTGAAATAATTTGGTCAATAATTTGTTTGTTAATAGGACACTATCAATGCAGAAACTGTTGAGTTGCTGGAAGTGTATCTCACTAGTGAAGACTACAACTTTGATAATGCCAAGAAAGTCTGTGGAGATGTGGCTGGTCTCTGCTCTTGGACATCAGCCATGTCCTTCTTCTACAGCATTAATGTTGAGGTCTTGCCTCTGAAGGTCAGTTTAATGCCATCCTTTCTGTCAATATAGATTCCTTTAATTATCATTATATTTTTTTTTCTCCAATCTATTTGTGTATTTTAGTAAGTCTAAGTTAGTCCTTAAAGTGCTGACTTTTAAAATATTTAAGCAATAAGCTGAAACCCTAATCTATTGTAATAACTGTACAATAATGGATAATTATATTATAGATATGTACATGTCCTACTATTTAAAACACAATGTCTGTGCACATTCCAGGCTAATCTCATCAAACAAGAAGCTCGTCTGAATGCAGCCAATGCAGATTTAGCTCAAGCTCAGGCTCAACTGGATGAAAAACAGAAAGAACTTGATGAGGTACAGGCTTTGTTTGATGCAGCCATGGCCGAAAAACAGGTACAAAATTGTTTTTTTTCTTTGAATAATTACTTTTCCAGGAAACTAAAAAAAAAATATTTTTTAATATTTACCTGGTATTTTAACTGAATTCAATTAATCTTGTATTAATGATTCTATTTGTAATACTTTAATTTAATTACATGTTCAATAGTGCATAGTTTTGTTTTCTACACTAAGTAATAAGTAATTAATGTTAGTCTAAATGTAAATTGTATTTAAATATTCATCAACTAATAATAATGTGTCACAGGCTTTGATGGATGATGCTGAAGCTTGCCGTAGAAAGATGAACAATGCTGAGGCGCTAATCAATGGTCTGTCTGGCGAGAAGATCAGATGGACTGAGGCCAGCAAGACCTTTGAAGCACAGATTCAGAGACTTGTTGGAGATGTCCTTCTTGCCACAGGTTTCTTGTCCTACACAGGACCATTCAACCAAGAATTCCGCAACCTGATGTTACGAAACTGGAAGAAAGAAATGCAAGCTGTCAAAATACCATTTAGTGATGTAAGAAAAAATGTATTTTTCCTTTCTAGGGGCTAACATTCTAAAAGTCTTTATTCTGAATACTAACAAATTTTTCATAAAGAAAAGACAATAAATTACTCTTTTTAGGATTAATAAACATTTCTGTGCTGTAATTTTATATATTTTTTTGGAAACTGCTTTATTTCATTATTGACAAGAAATTTGTACCTATGAATTTGTATGAATATAGACTTTTTAAAATTAGGCTTTTATTAAACTACTGTCTTGTAATTTTTAATTGTTATTTTTATGGTGGACAAAAATTCTACAAATTATAAACTTCAACAAAAAAAAATGGTATTACATGAATGAGTATTCAGTATTTGAAATAGAATGTAACATTCACAGCTCACAAATACTAATGAATCCCATGGCATGAAATTCTGAATTATTTTCCAATGAACTGCCATATAATTCACTAGGATCTGAACATCATCTCTATGTTGGTTCTAAACACAACCATCTCGGAGTGGAACCTCCAGGGACTGCCCAATGATGAACTCTCTATTCAGAATGGTCTTATTGTCACCAAGGCTTCCAGATATCCTCTGCTGATTGATCCACAAGGTCAAGGTAAAGCTTGGATCAAAAACAAGGAAGGCAGCAATGAACTGCAGGTCAGTGCTCAATATTTACAAAGATTTTTAACTGTGGGGGTACTTATTTTTTTTCTAGATGGTACAATGCAAGATGCTGCTGATTTTAACAGAGAGCTAAATAAACATTAATCTAATGAAATATAAAAATAACTGCAATGTTTTGAAAAAAAAAAGTCATTTTATGAGCAACCATAGCATATGTATAATTTGTTGTAACGACCTGTGTTCTCTTTTGAGTCTTACATGTTTGTAATTTTTCTCTTAGATAACATCACTGAACCAGAAATACTTCCGCTCACATCTAGAAGATGCTCTGTCTTTGGGTCGCCCTCTACTTATTGAAGATGTTGGAGAAGAGTTGGACCCAGCTCTAGACAATGTGCTTGAGAAAAATTTTATTAAATCTGGATCAACATTCAAGGTTTACCCATCTTGCTTATATTGCTTGTCCTTAAAAAAAAATTGTTTCCCATTTTCTCATTGCACTGATCTAAAACATTTCAAATGAGAAATTGTTAAAGTTATTTCCCTTTGTATTTTCTTCCCCTTGACCTATCCCTTAGTCTTTTGAACTGTTGGGATACCACACAAGATTTGTTGACCCTCTTTCTCCATTCCTCTGTCTTTTACCTTGGGTAGAATTCGTTTCAATGACAGGCCTATACATTCATTTTTGTTGTCTTCCTATTACTTTTTCTGTCTGCCTCTTCTTCTTTTTCCTGATACTGTTCCCATAAGGAAGGTCTTTGGGGGCCTCAGAGACCTTGTAATATGGCCACAGAGTTTAAGATTGCGTTATTTTTTACAATAGGGGTCCAATCACTGTAGTAACCTGTCTCTCTTTGTTTGTGATACAGTCTTTAAATGTGATACATAGGATCCTTCTGTAGCATCTCAATTCCGGTGCTAGGATTTTAGAATATAAAATATAGAATTAAAAAAAAAATGAAAACTCATTTTGCTATTATTTTAGTGTCAAATTTATTTTATTTATTATTTTATTACTTATTTTATTCCTTATTTTGTTACATTCATTTGAATTGCTCAAAACATACTACATTTAAATATCAAAATTACTATCCAAATATTTGTGATGATTAGTTGCTTTCTGCACTTCTTTAAGGATGAACTCTGCTGTGTGACAGAAGTTCTAAATATATTACAGCAGGGTTTCTGTTCAGGGCTTTTGCAAGAGAGGATTTGAACCTCTCAATCCTCCACTCAAATGAAGCTTGATGGTGGTGATATTACAGCAACGTGTTTCTAATTATTCAGACAATAGTGTAACGTGTGTATGTTTATGTAAATTGTCTTTTCTGTGCGGGGCTTTAGGTGAAAGTTGGCGACAAAGAAGTGGATGTCATGAAAGGTTTCAGACTTTACATTACCACAAAGTTAGGTAACCCAGCATACACACCAGAAGTATCTGCCAGGACATCCATTATAGATTTCACTGTCACTATGAAAGGTCTTGAGGATCAGTTGCTGGGTATCGTCATCTTAACAGAAAAACAGGTTGGCATTCTGTATTTGTATATTATCCTTTATTTATTATCAGTACAGTTATAATAAGATATACCATTTTAATACAAAAGGCCCCCTTTAGTTCGTTCAATTATATAATAAAAAAAGTTTGAAAAATAATTTTCTTTAATCTGCATAAATTATTCTGGCAAAGAGAAAAGAAACTAAAAAAAACTTTCTTTCATTTTGCTCCATGAAGAACTTAATAAAATTTACTCTTAAAAAAAAAAAGAAAGTCTCAAAGATTAAATGCATCTTATGTATTTGTATGTAAGCTATAGGCCTATAATATTTATTTAATTAGTTATTTATAATAATCATTTTCAGTATTTACAGAGTATATTAAGGCTATTTATAGCAAAATTTTCTTAGAAAATATATAATTTATAATGCAGTGAATAATTTTCAGAATAAATTTCTGTTTTACATTGTAGGAGCTCGAAGCAGAACGCACAAGTTTGTTGGAAGAAGTTACCAGTAACAAAAGGAAGATGAAAGAACTGGAAGACAACCTTCTGTACAGGTTAACTTCTACTCAGGTAAACACAATTCATTCATGAAAGTCTTAACAGCTTTATTGTGATTATTGTTGTTAGTAAATTCTTTTTTAGTAAATAATTTTATTTTGTAAATAAAAAGTTTAGAAAAGTATTTTCAAAAACTAAATTTCTTTATTTCTTTTAAAACAGGGCTCACTGGTAGAAGATGAATCACTGATTGAAGTGTTGAAAGTTACCAAAATAACAGCAGAGGAAGTCAGTGAAAAACTGGCCATTGCTGCAGACACTGAGACCAAGATTAATACTGCCAGAGAAGAGTTTAGGCCAGGTAGGAACACATATATTTGTATCTATACTATTTTCTTTTTATTATCTATAAAATTTCTTGATCATTTGTATGCACATTTTAGTACTGGAGGATCAAACGTGTTGAGCTCTTTATTTAGTTGGCGATTTTGAAGTTTGATTTAGCATCCTTGACATTAATTAGTTTATGATGAAAATCTCCAACATAGACTGGTTTATTTATACTGGTCTCCAAACATCTTCATAAGACTTTAGAAAATGGATTCAATTTTTTTTCACCTTCTTTCTAATTGATATTCTGTCAAGGGAAACATTATTCACATATTTACTGTGTAGATTTTAGAAGCAAGATAATCTTTTGTGTTTGCCTAGTTGACTAGTATTTAGTATGATACGTTTTGCTGTAATTCTGTAAAGTAATAGGATCTTTGTATCCTAATCATAAATAAATCTATTTGTACCAGCAGTACAATAACACACACACTACCTAGCATGATATATTATGGATACCTCATATAAACATTATATGTCAATTTGACCTTTTCAGTGGCAACACGAGGCAGTATTCTCTACTTTGTGATCGTTGAGATGAGCATGGTAAACATTATGTACCAGACATCATTGAAACAGTTCTTGGAGCTGTTTGACTTGTCCATGGCCCGCTCAACAAAGTCACCTATCACCAGCAAGCGTATCAACAACATCATTGAATACCTCACACTGTCTGTGTTCAAGTACACTTGCAGAGGTCTCTACGAGGCTGATAAATTCCTATTCACTCTCCTCATGACATTGAAGATAGAAATGGCTGTGGGTAAAGTGAGACCTGATGAGTTTGGTGTTTTTATTAAAGGTTTGTTGTTGTTTTATAGAGTGTATTGTTAACCCTGAGAATCTTTATCAAATAATCTTGTTTCATGTTTCTTAATATTTAAAAAAGGATTGATATTCAGATTTCTATTATTTTGAGCTTATTAAGAAAAGTGGTTTGAATTAAATAAGGTCTAAAATTTCAGATTTTTTATTAAATGGTTTTTATAAATGAATAAGTTACTAAATAGAATAGATGATACATTAATGCTCATTTAATTATGTAAGGACTAGAATACTACATTTAAACACTAAAACTGGTGTTCTTAGGGGATACATTTTTTTTTCTAATTTGTAACTGCACTTATAATGTAAATGTTTTACTAATTGCTTTATAAATGTATTTATAGAATTCAACATTGTATTTAAGTTGTAGATTTTAGCTGAATAGTAATAAATAATTATACAAATACACAATTGTGAAACAAATTTCCTCCAGTCAAGTAAACCTTTTTATTATATATATATATATATGAATATGAAACATGTTTATTTTTATCTGTGCTTTGAAATGTTTGTTGTTTTTTTTTTGGTAATCTGTCAACTTTTTGTTTATATCCTACAGGTGGTGCTGCATTAGATCTGAATGCTGTTGAACCCAAACCAAAGAAATGGATCATGGACATGACTTGGTTAAATCTTGTGAAACTTTCAGAGCTGCCTCAGTTTAGTCAGATCTTACAACAAGTAGCTCGCAACGACAAGGTGAGTCAACAGAAGGAAATAGGAAAGAAGAAGGAAATGTTTGTGTCCTTTTTCATAAAGATGTAACTTTTCAAATGATAAAATAAGTAATATTTGTATTTCTAATGTATTCAAATTGTAATAAATTGTTCATCTCATACAGATTGTTTATAAGTAAATGATTTGATGGTTTCTTTAGTATTGGTTTATTTAATTGAGGAATAATTTTTTGTTTGTCTACTCTTCATTGTAAACAGGCCTGGAAGACTTGGTTTGATGAAGATGCTCCAGAAGAGGCAGTGATCCCTGATGGCTACAGCAATAACCTGGATAACTTTAAGAAACTGTTGCTAATCAGGTCGTGGTGCCCTGACAGAACCATTCCAATGGCCAGAGTTTATGTGGGGGAGGCTATGGGTGCAGAGGTCAGTTTTAATAAATGTTGAATGACATTAGTTTTTTTTATTTTTTTTTTTTTATTAAAAGCTTGTTTTATAAATTAAAAAATAAAGTTTTTGAAAAAGGTTATTAAATATTATAGTATTATATTTTTTCATTTTCAGTTTGCTGAAGGTGTGATTCTCAATCTTGAGGCCATGTGGGAAGAGTCCCATCCCAGAACACCTCTTATCTGCTTTTTGTCCATGGGTTCAGATCCCACAGAGAATATTGAACGGTTGGCTAAACAAAAAGGATTCAGTAAGAAAACAGTTGTTAAGATTTTATTTCGCTAAGTACATCAATGTAAGCTGAATGAAAACAATTCTATTTAATATGCTCAAAGTATATCTTCCCAAACTAAAAGTTCACATAACCATACAGAAGTAAAGTGTAAAATCTGTACATTAATTGCATGAATTGCATTATTTCAGAATGTGGCTCTATCTCTATGGGTCAAGGACAAGATGTTCATGCTAGACGTCTGCTGTCTGTATCTATGTCTGAAGGACGATGGGTCTTGTTACAAAATTGTCACTTGGGTCTTGATTTTATGGACGAATTATTAGATACAGTAAGTAAAGTGATATATAGCTTTTACTTTTAGAAAATTCAAGAATAACATTTGTTTGAACTTAATTTTAGAAGCGTTAAAATACTAATTTTTTTAATCAATAAAAAAATAACATTAAATGATTAATTTCTATAGTTAATTTTAATTCAAGTACAGTAGTTAAAAAAATAATATATTGACATAATGTATTAATGTTTTTTTTAAAAAGATAAATAATTCAACTTAAATCTTATAATTGTCACCTCTTCATTATTGTTCAAATAAATATATGTGAGAAATAGTAACATTTCTTATCTATTGTTAAGTTGTGCTTATTATTTGTTAAAACTTTTCAATTGCAGGTACTGACCACTGAGAATGTCAATGACCAGTTCCGTCTGTGGCTGACCACTGAGGAACATCGTAAATTTCCCATCAACTTGCTGCAAAGCTCAATCAAATTCACCAATGAGCCTCCCATGGGAGTTAAGGCTGGCTTGAAGAGAACTTATGCTGGTGTCACCCAGGTAATATTGTCAATGTCACCTAGGTCATGATAGTAGTTTCTCATTTTTTCTAATTCTATAATTCAATATTGAATTTAAATTTAATCTCATATCTAGGCCTACATCTTCTTGTAACTATTTTTGTCTTTATTTAAAGTTAAATTTATATTTTTAAGAAAATGCAGTTTTTTACTTTATGTTTTAAAGAAAATGCAGTTAAAAAAATAACATTAATTGCATACTTTATTAACTTAATTTCCACTATTTTCTTATCATATTGTTTACTACTTTTTTTTTGTCAGTTACTTTTGTTTCAGTGCTATTACTTCTAGTTTTTAAACTTTTTTTTTTCTAATTATTGGCAAACATTTTTCTTTCTAGGAACAACTTGACTATAGCAACCTCCCAGCTTGGAAACCTATGCTCTATGGTGTCGCGTTCCTGCACACGACTGTACAGGAGAGAAGGAAGTTTGGTCCCATAGGCTGGAACATTCCTTATGAATTCAACCAGGGAGACCTGAATGCAACAGTACAATTCATTCAAAACCATTTGGATGATCTTGATCCAAAACGAGTGAGTTGACTTCAACTAAATTAACTTTTTCAAAACGAAATGCAGTCTAGAAAATATGTTAATCTTATTGTAATAAAACATGTCATATTTAAGTAAAAAGTAGCAACAAAGATAAACAACTCTTTTACTTTTCAAAAGATAAAATCTATGCCCATACTCTCAATTCTAGTGTTCATTTGTACAATTTCTTTACAAGGTCATTGCTTGATAAATGTTTTGAAAAGTTTAAAACTTATTTTTGTTGTACTGCCAGGGAGTCAACTGGGTGACTGTAAGGTACATGATTGGTGAAGTCCAGTATGGAGGTCGTGTCACTGATGACTATGACAAACGTCTGCTCAACACATATACTCGGGTCTGGTTTAGTGAGACCATGTTTACTGATAATTTTGCTTTCTACACAGGTAGTATTTTATATTAGTTTATTTAATGATCAAATTTTTTAATTTAAATTAAATTTAAAATATATAAGAGGAGGTTTTATATTTGTTTTCATATTATTTATTTCACATCTTTAAAAAATGTAAACAATGTGTTTGTTTCAATTAATTGTAATAGTTATTAGCAATAATATGTTTATAAAGATATTTTAAATTTGTAACCTATTGACTTAAATTTCAGGTTACAAGATTCCAAAATGTAAAAATTTGGAAGAATACAGAAACTACATTGAGTCACTTCCCCTGGTAGACTCACCAGAATGTTTTGGTTTACATCCTAATGCTGACATAACGTAAGGGAGACGATTCCATTTACTTTGGTATTTTCATTATAAGCTTCGTGTTTGGCTGTGTATAAATAATTTAGTAATTTTTCTTAAATTATTATCTTGCTTTGAAGACAAGAATATTTAAAAAAAAAAAATGTACATATATGATTGAGTATGTCACAAGATTTTAATGTCTGTAAGCTTGATATTTGGTTTGACTTATTTAAAAAATGAACTTTTGCAAGATGATCCATAGAGGCAGCTGATGTAAAGATTATATATATTTGACGAGGGTGTCATGTGGGTTGGTGAATTCAGGGCCATTTTAAAACTCTTATAAAATCAGTGTGTTTGAAAGCTGATTGCTTTACCACTCAGCTGCCATGCAACCAAAATCAAGATGGTTGATTATAAAATGGCATTGATCCAATTTGTTTTTAATAGATCTTATTACACTTATTTTCTTGAATTATATAATTGGTTGATGATGTTGAACCTGTTTTTGTTGACTTTGCAGCTATCAGACCAACACAGCCAACAAGATGTTGTCCACCATTGTCAACATTCAACCTAAAGATGCAGGAAGTGGAGGCGGTGAGACACGTGAGACAGTGGTCTACAAACTTGCTGATGATATGTTGGAGAAACTTCCCCAGGACTACGTGGCTCATGAGGTAAACTTGTTTCTATAAACATTTTGTTATGTCTGTTGACAGATAAGATTTAACATGCATACCCTCTCTTGACCATACAGATCCATATTTTCAAAACAATTTTATTTATATTTACTATAATCTTCTGAATTTTTATTAGTAAAAATTATTTTATTTATGAATATTTTTAGTACAATTTCAAATAAAAATTGAATGATAATGTTAATAGACAATCCTTTATGTGTTTGAAGTTAAGTCATTGATCTCCTGCTTTATTTTCAGTGTAACATGTTGATATATTAACATCTCAGTTATAGTTATAGAATTCCCTTTTAGATTGAAGATACTTGTATCCTATAGCATTTAAACAACTTGATTCCAATATTGAGTGTTGGCATTTTGAAAATCATTACTTCACAATTTAGACATCCAGATCCAATAATATTTTTAACAAAATTCATAACACAGATAGTAAACACAATCAGACACAAAAACTCTTTTGTCGCCCTGGCAATCAAATCATTAATTAAAATTCAACTATCTGATTTTAACTTTTCACATGTAAATTATGAGCGAGTCTGGTGTAAATGTAAAATTTGGTTTTCTATGTATTGTTTGGTGTAATGCAGAAATTGTAAGACAAAGTTCTTTATGGATAATAAAGATTATTAATATTATTATACAAGTGACAATGCTCTTGATATCATAGGCTAATGTGGCAGTTGAGCATTGTTACACTGACAGTATTTATTATTAAAAACATGATGAATTAGTCTTAAAGAAGAGTTTTCTGTGTTTAGTTAACTTGATTTAGATAAACTTATCTCTTTTATTTTAAACTTAAATTTCTTTGATTATTTAAGCTGATGCACACTTTAGTGAAATTGAGCATGCAAATACAATTTTAAAAGCTAAAATAAAATATACTTTTTTATTTATCTAGGTCAGAGAAAGACTGAAAAAAATGGGCCATCTTCAGCCCCTAAATATTTTCTTGCGCCAAGAGATTGATCGAATGCAGAGGGTTATTGGATTGGTTCGTACCACATTGATGGATCTCAAACTTGCTATTGATGGTACCATCATTATGTCAGAAAATCTTAGAGATGCTTTGGATAATATGTATGATGCCAGAGTGCCAAACAACTGGAAGAAAGTAAGTCTATTCTATTTTTCTTAAGTTTTCTTAAGCTAGTTGTTTTAAAGTGTCTCTACTTTTTTTTATCAATTATTTTAAAGGGGAAAAAAATCTATTTGTTATATGAGAACCTTTTTTATTCATTTTTTCCTTAGGTTTCATGGCAGTCTACTACTCTTGGTTTCTGGTTTACAGACCTACTGGACCGCAATGCTCAGTTTTACTCCTGGCTTTTTGAAGGTCGACCAACTTCTTTTTGGATGACTGGATTCTTTAACCCACAGGTTTGAGAAAAGATTCAATCAAAATATCAAGTGAAAAAAAAACAACATATGTATAACAACAATGGAAATAGAGAAAGTGTTCTCTTAAAATTGAAACTATTTCTCCAATAAATGGTTGGAAATACATTATTTAAATTGATTTAATATTAAATATTCACATCCTTATAACTACAAATTTTAAATAAAAAATTAGCAAGAATACATATAACCAAGAAAATTCAAAGCAAAATAATCTGCAATTACTTTATCAGATAAACTGTGGCACTTTTTCGGCTTTTCAATGAAAATCTTGATGGGTTTCAGGGTTTCCTGACAGCAATGAGACAAGAGATAACAAGAGCCCATAAAGGCTGGGCACTGGACACTGTGTTTTTAGAGAATGAAGTGACCAAGATGATGAAAGAAGATATCACGTCAGGGCCTTCAGAAGGTGGGTGAACACAAAAATCATTGAATGAGATAGGAGGAAAGTAGAATAAACTCGGCAAACTAGATCCCAAAGTTGGAAAAATTAATCAGTTGTTTACATACTATAATAATTATTGAAATCTTAAAGTTTAACAAAAAGAAAATCTATTAATGTTATATAATGATGGATCATATATAGATTGAGAAAATATTCTTATTTACAAGCTTATGAAGCAATTTAAATTAGTTAAAGAATTGGGAAAAAAAAATCTAAATATTGAGTACAATGTCATGGTATGCAAATCATCTTAAGTTTAAATTTAGGCATAAATTTTTAAGACAAATTACAAGTAGATGGTATGGGAAGGACAAAGAATGAATTAGCTGACTTGGCGTTGTGAATAGACAAGACTTCTGCAGCATATGGTATGCAAATCAATGCTGAAAAAAACACAATTTATGACCAATAGCAAACAGGGCTTTAAAAAGAGACATCAGTATTAGAGGCAAAAAGATGGCGGGTGTCAGTAGTTTTAACCACCTTGGAGCTACTGTCTCTGATGAAGGAACCAAACCTGAACTGACCAGAATTACACAGTCAACAGCAGCACTTGCAAAACTCAAAATAATCTGGACAGACAAAGGCATAGCACTTGATACTAAATTCTACTGATGAACTTCCTGGCAAATGAAGAGATTAGAAATGGGATAGGAAGACAACACAAAAGAATGTATAGGCCTGTCATTGAAAAGAACTTCTACCCAAGGCAAAAGATAGAAAAGAATGGAGAAAGATGGTCAACAGATCTTGTGTAGTACCCCAAAAGTTCAACAGACTAAAGGATAGGTGAAGAAGTAGAAAATACTAGAATATGTTCATTATGAAAGAAACCACCTCAATCAGTGTCACTGGCCATGTTCTATTGAAATAATGTTTGATATATTTTTGTAATATGGGTGTCTTAAAAATAAATAAAAACAGTTTGTTGATATGTCCACATATTTTTAAATCCTATACTCTTAAGCGAGCAATTCTTGTATATATATATATATATATTTCTTCTATTTCGAAAACGGCTCTAACGATTTTCTTTAAAATTTCAACGTATCTAAATGTTAGTGAGAAAAAAATTCTCAACTCATTGGCCACATCGGGAAATCTCGAGTTTGACCGTTATATCGGTTTAAAAATGTCTCATTATCGAAAAATTTATTTTGGTTTGAAGGTTTTATGAATGACATGGAGAATTTATGAATGAAAGTTTTCCAATTTATGAATGAAAGTTTTTCATGACGTAAACGGGAAAAACGCTGCTTACGTCACTAGGCTTACCTTACTACAATGCAAACAAGAACGAGTTTTAAAATATCAATGGACCTAATTAAACATTTGCGCACCATCTTATTGAAGATTGATTTATTATAGAACTATGGAAGGAAAGTCATGAAATTAAATGTACCGATGTATGATTAGTTATTGCGTTTTAAGTGCTTAATATTGTTTACACTTTAATTGCGTAGAGCGGTGTAGATTCCTCATTAATCTTAGGATTTGATGTCAAGCCTTATTATAACTATTATTTTGCTGGTAAAATTATGACCATGTGTTCATGCTTCAGTGTCTAATGTCCCGTACCAAAACAAAGGAAATGGTGATTACACAGTTGCTCTATGCCTTCACCAAAGGTGCTTGCGCTCCATTATGGACATACGATGGCAGGACCGCACTACAAACAGCGATGTCCTTGCGAACGCCGGTATGGACAGTATAGAGGGACTTCTTATGGTCCGACAGCTACGCTGGGCAGGGCACGTATCCCGTATGGGAGACGAACGTATGCCAAAGGCAGTCTTCTTTGGTGAGCTAAAAGGTGGTCGACGTAACAGAGGCGCCCCACGGAAACGCTTCAAAGACCAGCTTAGGCGCCAACTTTGCTTGGCTGACATAGAAGAGAGCACCTGGCTGCATGCGGCGTCGGAACGAGACAGCTGGAGGTCACTCACGAAGGCCGCGGGATACACATTTGAGACCAAAAGAAAATCTGCCGCCGAGGACAAACGCAGGCGACGAAAAGAAAATCTAAACCGACCACCTGCGGACAATGGTTTTGCTTGCCCTGGATGTGTCAAAATATGTAGGTCACAGCTAGGACTGCACAGCCACGGGAAACACTGTATTCCTCACTAATCTTCGGATTCGAAGACAAGCCTATTATTATTACTATGCCTTATACTTTCTCACACTGAACAAGATATCTAGCTAGCGGTCAACGAGTTTGCGTACGCTGCAGCCACTTTTGATTTAACTATAACCTCAGTAAAAAACTTGGGGTTAGGGCGTGGTGACGAAAGGCCTAGGAGATATCTGAATGGAGGGATGTGTAAAAGCAAGCCATATCCTTCCATGGGCTGTAGCACCAGTAACACCACTGGGATAGATGGATGGCAAAAGCCGGTATGAACTTCTTATAGTCTGACAGTCTGGCTGAGCAGGGCACATATCCCGTAAAATAATCTGAAGAGTTTCTTTAGTGTTCTGTTTGTTCTATATGTAATTGTACATGGCGATTAAACATCAAGTCTCTTAAGTCCTCCTACCGTCTAGACAGCGAAATAGTATCGTAGGCCTACTGTTATTGGCTTGGAAGAGTCTTTGCAGTTTTACCTAATAACGTAGAAATTTGCGTCACTCGATGTTTCGTACTAAAGCCATAATTGAATATACTAATTCCAAAATTAAATGTCTGAACGTACCAATTTACATATAGAACAAACAGAACACTAAAGAAATTCTTCGGGTTAGTAGTCTTTATCCGATCGTTCATTTTCGTAATTATAAAAAAAATCCCAAAATGACTTCAGGTATATAACCTTTCCTATGAAATTATTTTACCGAGCAAGGCTCGGCCACCTGATATTATTACTTTAATGCTCTTAATAAGTGTACTATGTTTTAGTGAAATCATAATTTAAATTTGGTAAATCAGTTTATTGATCTTTAAAATATCTAATCTGATACTGCAGTGTTTCTCAAACTGTGTGCCGCGGCACACTAGTGTGCCGCCGAAGATTTGCAGTTGTGCCGCAGGAGTTTTCAGAACGCCACACATGCAGTGTTACATAGGTCTGCCTACTATTAAATCTTTATTTTAAGTTGCGATGACATCCCCACTTACAACGACCAGTAATAGTATTTCCATATTGACGGAGAAGGGTGTTAGCTATTCAGGTTATGGATTTTTCCAATATACATATATTATTATAATGACTCTAATGTAGGCCGCCTTAGCAGGTGCACAGCATTTCTTGAATTGGTAACAATAATAAGCGATGTATTTTAATGTAAATTCTTTAGGTTTCTGGTAATAATAACAAAATATCAGGTGGCCGAGCCTTGCTCGGTTAAATAATTTCATATACCCGAAGTCATTTTTGGATTTTTTTTAAATTTTTTTTTATAATTAATGAACGATTGGATAAAGACTACTAATTCGAAAAATTTCTTTAGTATTCTGTTTGTTCTATATGTAAATTGGTACGTTCAGACATTTAATTTTGGAATTAGTATATTCAATTATGGCTTTAGTACGAAACATCGAGTGACGCAAATTTCTACGTTATTGGGGAAAACTTCAAAGACTTTCTTACAAGCCAATAATAGTAGGCCTACGATAGTTTTACGCTGTCTAGACTGTAGGAGGACTTAAGAGACTTGATATTTAATCGCCATGTACAATTACATATAGAACAAACAGAACACTAAGACTGTCAGACCATAAGAAGTTCATACCGGCTTTTGCCATCCATCTATCCCAGTGGTGCTACTGGTGCTACAGCCCATGGAAGGATATGGCCTGCTTTTACACATCCCTCCATTCAGATATCTTCTTGGCCTTTCGTCACCACACCCTAACCCCAAGTTTTTTACTAAGGTTTATAGTTAAATCAAAAGTGGCTGCAGCGTACGCAAACTCGTTGACCGCTTAGAATATTGTGTGTTGATTTCCTTTTCGAGTCGATGTGAAGCTCGAAGTCGCAGATCCTCAAGTTTCCTTAAACGCTCCTCAGAATTTTCTAGCTTGACGATATTACTAATGATTGCATTTACGAATAATAACGTTATGTCAATAAAATATTAACTTCACGTCAATAATAATAATAATAATAATAATAAAATTATTATGTTTATATAAATAATGTTTGTCTAAATGAATCTATATAAAAGACCTTCTAAAAAAAAAACAAAGATTTAGATCGAACAAAATTATAATAATATTTGTCTTCTATAAATTTAGAGTGGAATTGGCAATGCTGTTACATCTAGATCTAGTCTAGGAAAAAAAAAGCGATTGAAATCTGGCTGAAATCCTATAGCTCAGACGTAGACGTCTAGATCTATTTGTTTTCCTGAAAAGTTGTGAACATCTTTTCTTCTAGAAATTACAACAGAAAACCTATTAGATTATTATTAGATCTCTTCAACGCCGCAAACCTCCTGCTATTAGGGAAGAATAACGGCGAGCAACATGGCGGTTTTTTCGACGGAGAACTGAGAATCTAGTTGTAAGTCTAGAATCAAGACCTAGATCTAGACGTAGATTGTTTGTTTGTTGTTTTACATGTTTCAGATGTTCCTTCAGAATTGAAGATAGTTACTTCCTAGTCCAAACCTCCCGCAGGACGACGGGGGATGGGAGCGGGCAGGGTTTGAACCCGGGACCATCGATAAATCCAAACGACAGTCCAGCGTGCAAACCGCTCGACCAGGCAGACATCCAGATTCCAGATTCGGCGTCCATATCTTTCTTTTCGGCCTACATTATAGCAAATTAAAAATATACAATTAATCAAATTCTTATTTTAACGTGCCTTATAATAAAGGGATCAAGCGATTAATTTGTAGAAACACTTGGAAGCACTTGAGCGTCTTCAGATAACCACGTGCTTGATTGATGTTCACTGTTTTAAACCTTCAACTACGGTGCGCAAAAAGTTGTCTATTCATTCATTCAAACGCGATAAAACTTGTTGCAAAGAAATGCTTTAGTGAACGGATGTAAGCCAGTGACGTAGGAGGTGTCAAGTTTTTTTCCCTTTGAAGTCGTGGGAAAAAATTTCATTCATAAATTCTCCATGTCATTCATAAAACCTTCAAACCAAAATAAGTTTTTCCGTAATGAGACATTTTTCAAACCGATATAACGGTCGAACTCGAGTTTTCCCGATGTGGCCAATGAGCTGAGAATTTTTTTCTCACTAACATTTAGATACGTTGAAATTTTAAAGAAAATCGTTAGAGCCGTTTTCGAAATAGAAGAAATATATATATATATATATATATCCTATACTCTTAAGCGAGCAATTCTTGTATATATATATCTTCTATTTCGAAAACGGCTCTAACGATTTTCTTTAAAATTTCAACGTATCTGCATATTATTGAGAAAAAAATTTTCAGCTCATTGGGCACATAGGGAAAACTCGAGTTCGACCGTTATTTCGATATGAAAATGTCTCAATCTTAGAATAATTTATGAATGAAATGGAAAATTTATGAATGAAAGTTTTCCGTGACGTAAACGGGAAAAACTCTGCTTACGTCACTAGGCTTACTATAGAACAATAACGCGTTTAGAGATATGAATGAACTTTTTTTCCCATGACGTCAAAAGAAAAAAAAAAACTTGACACTAGGCTCACAGCACTACACTTCGCAACAAGAACTAATCAATCGACCTAATTAAACATTTGCGCACAATCTTATTGTGGATTGATCTATTATGAAACTATGGAAGAAAAATAATTAAATTAAATTTGATGTATGATCAGTTATTGTGTTTTAAAGGTTTCATAAATGGGCCTCATTCACAAATCGTTAACCAACATATCTCTATATACAAATTATGTAAACCATAAAGGCTATCACACGATATTTTTTTTTTCATTGTTTTATAAATATTATTAAGTGGCGATCCGTGAATGAGGCCCATTGTTTACACTTAAATTTTATTAACCCGTGAGTAACTTTTACTTTGTTATACTCTACGCCTTATTTGCACACATTGAACATAGGGTCGACCCTAAAATTGGCAGGGCCCTATGTGAAGTGGATTGCACGATGTCCAGTCAGGTTAGGGATACGGATAATAAGTAAAAATTAAGATTTTGTGTTAGAAAATAAATTCGTTTTTGCATTACAATTTTGTCTATTTTTAAAAGTGCCTGTTTTACCATATAACGTAGAGATTTGAGTCACTTGATTTTCGTACTAAAGCCAGAATGAATACACTAATTTCATAATTAAATGTCTGAAAGTAACTATCTGAGAAGTTACAGAGCAAAGTCTTTCTTCCAAGCCAATAATAGTAGGCCTCCAATAGTTTTACGCAAAAAAAAATGGATTGTAAAACTATAAAACGGACGTAAGCTGTGATTTGTCTACACGTAAGAGATTTCATATTTAATCGCCATGTACAATTACATTTAGAACTAAATAACACTAAAGCAACTCTTCAGATTAGTGGTCTTTATCCGATCGTTAATTTTCGTAATTACAAAAAATATTCCAAAATTACTTCGGGTATATAACCTTCCTTAACCCTTAAAGTGCTGAGCTGTTTCGCAATGAGTGCATCCCAAATGGAATTACAATTCTGGTGTTAAGAGGCTAAACTACCACACGCATTTTAAGGGTTAAGAAATTATTTAACCGAGCAAGGCTCGGCCACCTGATATTATATATAATATCAGGTGGCCGAGCCTTGCTCGGTTAATTAAATGTCCTGCCCAGCCTGACTGTCGGACAATAAGAAGTTCATGCCGGCTTTTGCCATCCATCCATCCCAGTGGTGCTACAGCCCGTGGTCTGCTTTTAGTTTTACACATCCCTTCATTCGTATCTCTAAACGCGTTCTTGTTTGGAAAGAAATATTTTAGTGTTCTAGGGTAAGCCTAGTGACGTAAGCAGCGTTTTTTCCGTTTACGCCATGGAAAACTTTCATTCATAAATTATTCTAACCAAAATTAATGGTCTGCTTTTAGTTTTACACATCGCTTCATTCATATCTCTAAATGTTTGCAAAGAAATATTTTAGTGTTCTAGGGTAAGCCTAGTGACGTAAGCAGAGTTTTTCCCGTTTACGTCACGGAAAACTTTCATTCATAAATTTTCCATTTCATTCATGAATTATTCTAACATTGAGACATTTTCATATCGAAATAACGGTCGAACTCGAGTTTTCCCGATGTGCCCAATGAGCTGAAAATTTTTTTGTAAATAATATGCAGATACGTTGAAATTTTAAAGAAAATCGTTAGAGCCGTTTTCGAAATAGAAGAAATATATATACAAGAATTGCTCGCTTAAGAGTATAGGATATATATATATATATATATATATATACAAGAATTAGCGCTTAAGAGTATAGGATTTTCAATAAGCATTATTCATTGTTATCCATGGCGTTAAATGAAAAGCAAGAAACCAAACGAAGGTACAAGGAAAATTACATCGGATATGGTTTCATATCTTCGGGACCTGAAGATTTTCCATTGCCATTCTGTTTAATCTGCAATGCAACTCTGTCGAATGAGGCGCTTGTTCCAAGCAAATTGAAGAGACACATGGAAACAAAACATCCAGCTGTAAAAGCGCGACTGAAGGAATACTTGCAAAACATCAGGGGTAAAAAAAAAAACAAGCTAAGAAACTTACGAACTACCTAAAGCTGCCAGGGATTGATTGCAACTTATAAGGTGCTCAGTTATTAGCAACACGCAAGAAAGCACACACAGAGGCTGAATCTGTCATTGCAACAGCTTTAGCAATAGTTCTTGAAACTATCTTAGGACCCGATGCTGCCGAAAAAGTTAAGAAACTTCCTTTGTCAATTGATACTATTTCGCGCAGAAGTAAAGACTTATCGTCATGTTTACAAGATCAAATCTGCGAACACTTCGACGTGCTGACGATGAGGTGTCTCTGTTGCGGTCCTTCAAGTTGATGAATGCACTGACGTTTGAAGCAAAGTTAGCTTTTATTCGGTTCATAAAGGATGAAACATGTGTCAACTAATTCTTATTTTGCAAAGACTTAAAAACTACGACCAAAGGCGATGATATTTTCAAGTGGTGAACGAAAACATTTTGCTCTTCGAACTACAGTGGAAAAACTGTGTCAGCGTTTGCACCGATGGCTGTCCTTCCATGCAGGGAAATAGAAATGGATTCGTCACTCTTGTGCGTCAAGAAAATCCAAATGTATTATTTTTTCACTGCATTATCCACAGAGAAGCTCTTGCCTTGAAATCTTTGCCGAAAGATTAGATGTCTGTTCTGGATCAAGTGATTGAAGTTGTAAACTTCATCAAATGCCGACTTTTCTCTCAGCTTTGTGAAGCAATGGATTCAGACTGCAAATGTCTCCTGTATCACACCAACGTTCGTTGGCTCACCAGGGTAAAAGTGTTAAAGCGTGTTTTCAACTTTGACACACCTGCAGTCAGCATTTCAGCATTACTTTCCAACAAATGGAAGTAATGAGTATGGATGGGTCAGTTATCCATTTGGAAACATTGAAGCTACAACTCTAACAACTGAAGAAGAAGAGTAGCTCAATGATTTAAAAAACGATGCAGTTCTTAAGTCAAGTTTTGCCGAGAAAAGCCTGGATGTGTTTTGGATTTCAATCAACAATATCCTGCAATCAGTTTAAAAGCAATCAAAATAATTCTTCCATTTGCATCTTCGTGGTTTTGTGAGTTTGGATTTTCAGCACTGGCTGAAATCAAGTCTAAGAAAAGAGCGAGAGATGAAATGCGAGTTCGTCTGTCGACTATGGAGCCTCGATTAGATCGCATTTGCTCTCAAAAACAGCCACACCATTCACATTAAATGTAGCCTAATACTTAAAAAAACAGGTCAAATACTTTTTTTCTTTTTATTACAAAACAACTGTCGCTCTACGTGGTGTGCCGCGAAATTTAAGTAGTTTTTCTACTGCGCCGGCAGACAAAAAAGTTTGAGAAACACTGTGATACTGGATAGCTTTATTTATTATAACAATTATTTTGAAATTCAAGCAACTAAATGTCTTGCCTCAAAATTTTTATTTGATTTATCTCTACTTCACTAAGTCATATAGTTTTTAAATCCAGTCATATATGAGGGCTAACATAGACCTTTGGAAAAAAAATGTTGTTTTTTTTTCCAGGTGTTTACATTTATGGTTTGTATCTGGATGGATCTGGTTGGGACAGACGTAATGCTAAACTCATTGAACCCACGCCAAAAGTCCTGTATACTTTACTGCCTGTGGTGCATGTATTTGCCAATAACCAAGAGAAGTCCCACAGCGCCATGACCTATGACTGCCCAGTTTACAAAAAACCCAATCGCACAGATCTGACCTACATTTTCCCCTTGTCACTCAAGACCAGCAAGAGCCCGGATTACTGGACTCTCCGTGGAGTAGCATTGCTATGTGACATCAAATAATTATTTCTATCATATTTTACTATGTCACATTTCATAAATATATATTGTGTGAGCTTATAAAAAATATTTCCTCTTTTTTTTTTTTTCTTTGCATCATTTATTTTATAAATCTACTAAGAAAACTTTGAATACTATAAAAATTCTTCAAATCCCTAGGAAAAAAATTCCTGTAAATGTTAATATGAAGAATTTTGACATTTTTGTAATGAGAAACAAATTTAATTTATTACACTGGAATAGAAAAAAGAAGGAATATTAGAAATATTGTCTTTGTAAAATTTTGTAAATGTAAAGTTATTGTTAAGTTATTATTACACTTAGAAGTGTGCCATTTAAAGAAAATCTGTCTACTTTCAAACTGTGATTTGAACACCCAATTTTATTGATTTCTTATTTACAAGTATCTGTACATATACAAAAATGTTTTTCTTCTGTAAGCAAATTGATTTAATTGTATTATTTTGTTGACTTTGTTACTTAAGTCACAACTTTGTGGGAAATAAAACACTTTTTATGTAAATGTACACATTATGTTTTTGTTGATCACCTTATATTATATAGATATATTCAAACTTGTGATAACCAGATATTAATTTTGCTTGTGTTCTATTATTTGTTCCAGTCTAAAAAAAATTTACAAAACAACCGAAAAGCCCGATATAAAGATGAGTTTATAAATGTTTTCTTTAGTGTTTTGTGAACTAAAACATTTCTATGTGTGTAATTGACCCCTAAGAGTTTATCATGTGTTGTCTGTAATAAAGACAGAGCTGATCAGTATTAAACTACTATTCTATTCACATTCCTCTGTTGTCTGATTTGTTCATTTTATTACACAGGTCTCAAAAACAGCTCTAACAATTTTCATAGAAATTAGACAGCTTTTATATATATATATATACATTTGGGGAAAAAATTGGTCACACTGGGAAAACTTTGATGTTATAATTTTTCAAAATAAAATCATCTTAAAATTAACTTTGTGGAGATTTTATCTCTTGAAATTGAACACATCAGTGGACATTTCTGCATATATTCACTAAAAAGTTAGACAACAAATAGATGTTCATGAACTTTTTGTTCACCTTATGTCTAGAATACTTAATAAAATTTTTCACTACGAGTATTCAATAGATATCACCAAACCAGAATCTTCTATACCATATCTAGACCCAGTATTCTAGTCTAGACTTCTGTTTTTCAACGTTTCTAGCACTGGATCTTTATAGAATCATCTAGGCCTATACCATATCTCTAACTAGATCCAATATATTATTCTAGTCTTGACTACTGTCTTTACTCAACAAGTTGGGAATTTATATACTCTTAGGTTTATACATGTGTGTAAAAGTAAAAACAAAAGTTTGTAATAAAGAGTGTCATGACACTACCAGAGACACTGAACACATTTAGGAGAGGGGAGAGTATCTAATCATGACACAGTATTCCAGAGTCACAGGAGAGGGGAATGTGTTTAGTCATGACACAGTATACCAGAAGCATTTAGAAGAGAGAAATGTTTTATAAAAACACAAACTTTTTGTCTAACCAAAAAAAAGTATGAAAAATAATTTTTGTTTTATCTAACAATGAGAATATAATGTGACCAGCACAACGATTTTAATGCAAACAAGCATTATTAGATAATTATACATTTTTAAATTAACAAATTGACTATAAACTCAAATAATGAAACACATCTCTAAATCCCCATCAATTTTTTTGAAATAAAGTAGTATTTATAGGCTATAATGTTAGCCAATCACAACATTTTTGTATGTTGGGCCTACTAACTAACATTTTTGGATTTATTCAAATAAACTATCACAGTTATTCAACTTTTTGAGGTGTTCCGTATAGATTTAGTTTTAGGCTCATGTTGAATCAACAACATTTGCTTTGTAAAACTAATTGGACTATTAAAACTTAGTAGTAGGCTTGCAACATCCAAAAGACATTTAAATCTTGATTCGTTTAATGAATTCTTCAATCCCCAGTTGTGTAAGTTTATCACCATCTTTCACCCAAGTTGCTTTGAAGCCCAGCATTGAAGTGAGTTTTAGGTCTGCAAGAACATTGATTCTTTCCAGGGAAATTTCTTCTTGTAACGACGAATACACAGTAGGCATCGTGCTTAGGCTGCGCCAGGGCTTTAATTGAGTTTGAATTTCACGAAAATCTGGCAATTCTTCCGCTACACCCGGTGCGATCTTTTCGCTGCCATTAATGCTGAGATTTGAATCTGACCTAGACCTGGGCAGATAACTATTGCTAAAAACCTTGAAACGCATCGAATGTCGCGATTTCCTGACGTCTTTTTCTTTAGAAGCTCCACCAGAAAAATAAACAGGTGACTGGACAGTTTTAGCGCGATATGAAATGTGAGCCACACTAGTAGACATCCAAGATTCATCTGATGATTTCTTGAAAGGCAGTTTTCGGAAAACACGTTTTTCAGGCGACAGTGATTTTGACTTGCCAAGAGGGATTTTCATTTTGTTTTGATGTTTGATGCCGACACAGTCACTTGAGTCAAAGGAAACATCTAATTCCATAGTCTGCTGAGAAACGTCGAAGCTACCCGAGCTGTTCTCGCTGACTAAACGTCGTTTCAAGGACCTTGTCATACACAGACAGGATAAGACTCTCTTTAACCCATGTAGCTCTAAATTGTTTTCTACGTTTAACTCCGTTAGGCTTCTATTGTGGTTTTTAAACGCTATAATCTGAAACAGAGAAATGAAAGACAGAAATTACACTTTAATCTAATATGCTGTTTAACAATCCTTGGTTAAACATTTTATTACTATCACTATTACTATTTTTTTTATCATAATTAATACTATTTGTAATGAAACATTCAGCTTTAACCTTTGGGAAGAAGATAAGACTTTGGGTCATGGTTGTTACTAAAAATATCATGCTGGACTCCAGTGCGTAGTTAACTTGCGGTTTATCTTCCGTTGCCATAACAACAAAAACGCTGACAGGTCCCAGGACCACCACGTTGTATATGCATAGAGCAATCCATTTGGAATCATTCAGTTCGGGAAACGAGACCTGCGATCAAACATACAAAACAAAAAGTTTATTTTAAATCTAGAATCTATCTGAAAGAAGGGAGTTTGGTACTACCTTGCTTCGTAAGTGCCGACTGCCCGTTCTTGTAACCTATTATGTAGTCTGTCTGTAGCCAGATAAGTAGCCAGATAAGTAGGCCAATCTTTATCTGAAAAAAAAGTGCAACCTAGCGCCTGATTGAGTAATATGACCTACAGACAGTTGTCAGGGCGGGCAAACGTTCAAACCCTTTGTAAACTTCGGACCACCAAGACACGCAAATCGTTTTTTTTTTCTGTTAGCGGTCAACTATTTTAAAATGCGGACCTAGAGAGAGTTCTTTTAAGATTATTCCCGGGTAACGCTGCCCTGCCTCATCGTGGCGCCCGGGTGGAAACGGTCGTATGAGGGGACGACTAGGCCAAATGGGTGGCGAAACAAAGCTCCCGTCGGAGTGCCTAAGAACCCACGAGAGTGAGTTCATTGCACTGGCGGGGATGTAACAAAGCTCTCGCAAAGACCTATCACATCCAGGCGCCGTCCCTCAAGGGTTCGTTTCACAAATGGTGAAAACCCCCACGGGTCGGCCTGGTACAGTAAAGGAAAACGACGGGGGAAGCCAGTGGTGCGGCCTTCGGCCGCGTCTAGCCCGCGAGCCCGGAGAGTCCGTGTCCATTGGCAGTGAACGCAGCGAAAACTCTTAAAGTTTTACCCCCGAGTCTCACCCCCCGTCGAACAGGACAGCGGAGCGGGTCGGGGAACCTGCACGTAAATGTCCATTTCAGGCTGTTGAAAGGGAGCTTTTGTTCGCTTTTGCTGGCCTTGGTGTTCCAAGTACACAGTACAACACCAGTATTGACTCTTTAAGATGTAAGATTAATTTTTCATAAACATTTAAAGATCTAAGTCTTGTATTCGTGTACATGTGAGTATTGCCACATAGTGCTTTCATTTCCATTAACGATCATAGCACTTTCTGTTACCGTTTAAGAAAACAGGCTCTGCAATGTCTCGTGATCACTAACTACTTATACTTTAGAATGTCTTCTAGCTATCAGTATATTTAGCCTTACTTGTTGGTGATTTTGTTTTAACGTACACGTTTTTTTTAGTAATCGTATGGAGTCAATACTTTGTGAGAATAGAAGATGCTTACCTTGCGTGTTTGAATGGCCAGGAATGTACCAAATATGATGACAACACCTTGAATGGCTATCAGAGCCCAAATAAACTCAGCACGGTATTTAGAGTCACACTTCTGGTACTGTTCGGTAAACTTGAAATTAGCGTGTTCTATGGCCTGAAGCCAAAAGATCAGGTACATTAATTAGAAAATACAAAGAAAAGAAGCCCTTGCATTACTGGTGACATTGAAAAAAAAGCAATGCGATAGAAAAGTGAAATTATTGAGCAAACAAAAATCGAGACATACATAAACAAAGCCTTGATTTTATTAAAAAAACAAACAAACCTATGTTTCGCGTTGACTTAACATTACTACATGTGGACTATTAAATAATTTTAGTGCTGTCCATAATTTGGTGGGATGGAGATAGACATGACCTTCTTTTAGGAATTTGTTCTGCGTCTGACAGGCATCGGTCTAAAGTTCTGATGATTACTGCAATCGCATGGCTGCCTGGTCGTGCGGTTTGCGCGCTGGACTGTCGTTTGGATTTATCGATGGTCCCGGGTTCAATTCAAACCCTGCCCGCTCCCATCCCCCGTCGTCCTGCGGGAGGTTTGGACTAAGAAGTAAACTATCTTTAACTCTGAAGGAACATCTGAAACATGTCAAACACCATGAACATGTCAAACAATTATCTTTTAATCTTCTTGCTCTAACCCTCTAAACGTATATATAAAGAGAACAAAGCTGTGTGAGTATTCAAAGCTGTACAAAAGAAACTAATTTAGAGCGATTCAAGATTTATTTTTTTGGAGCTTTCTCGGAAAATAAAGTAGTTTAACAGTTTTAGATTTATGGATTTGTTTCTAAACTAAATTGTAAGACTCGTTGTTTTTCAGCCTTTTTGATCTCCGATGGTGTGCGAGTGTCTGATAATCTTAACTAATTATATATTAACACATTTAAAATCGTGAATCAACTTACTTCGGGAGTGGTTCCAATGTTGACAAACGTGGGCATCTGTGGCGAAATTATCAACCAGGCCACGAGAACTGAGCTGTTGATGACAACCAAGATGGCAACGATCAGAAATAGACTGCTGTCTCGTAGCATCTGGTGAAAAAAAAAACAGCTGTTGTGAAGTTGTTGACTTTTTTGTGTAAGTAGGCCTGACATTTCAAAATGTGTAACTGAAGATTATAACCAAAGATAACTTAGAAGTTACAAACATAATAGATATACATTACAATTGACAAAACAGTTATTTCTTAACATAGGGAACCGATTATTCAATAGTAAGCACTATTTTAGTTTGCATTGATATCAATGATTTCAGCTGCGTTCTACATAGACTGACTATACAACGCAAAGCGATTAAAAGGCTAGAAATACTGAAAACTGCGATTCTATAAGTAAGTGTTAATCTCGAGAATTAACGTATATAACTGTCTTGGAGCGACATTTTAGACAGCTTTTTCTTTAATTATTGTTTTTGTCACATCTCTAGATGTGCCAAGCTGAATACCCGCAGTCAAGCTGAACAGTGCCACACTGCTTTGGCCCCTTGATAACGCATTTACAATTTGAGAGCCACTATGTCCATTCCTAGCCATAGATTGACTTGGGAATGACTAAAACCATAAAAGAAAAAAAAAATAATAAAAAAAAAATAAACAGTATTCAGCATTGAAAACAAAATGCCTTCAACACCACAATGACACCAACAAATAACACAGCCAAGGCCGGCCTTAGGCCGCTTGCTCAAATTGGGCCCGCGCCTAGTGTTTACATTAAGCACATAAATCATGCTCTTTCATATGCGTTTAAAGATGTGGGATTTAAAGGGTTAATATATTTAGTGTATGGTTCGATAGAAGTTACTTTACTGGCGCCTATTGTGTTTGAGTTGCTTCCTATAAAGAGTATAACAAATGTTCATATAATGATCTAATTAAAAGTAATAGTTGTTATTCTAAAGTTGGAAGAGGGTCCTCGCAAGCATCCATTAAATAGGGCCCCCCTATTCGTAAAGCCGGCACTGAACACAACACTCACTCTTGTATTTAGAACGAATAACACAGCACTCACTCTCGTATTTAAAACTTTGTGTCCTGCTGTAAAAATTTCATACACTCTCCAGGTCTTGGCAAACAAGGCGCCAAAACTTAATGAGAAACTCAGGATGACAGTGAAGGTCCGCAACTGGCGATATAGTGAAATTACTTAGTGAATATGAAGGAGAGATATGCAGATATAGTGAAAGTACTTAGTGAATATGAAGGAAGAGATATGCAGATATAGTGAAAGTACTTAGTGAATATGAAGGAGAG
>JADKLZ010005243.1:24771867-24783867 GCA_021533235.1 Biomphalaria straminea
TTCACATCCATGATATAGATTGTACTATAGGAGATCATACAGCCAAGAAGTATTATATTGTTGAGCCTCGGGGAGGACATTTTTACGATTCTGTTAGTAATAAAATACATAGTCTTTAAAGTATAGACCTACTTAAAATATAGAGATGTAATAAAATGTACTTGAAAGATTAACATGTTTAAAGTGTACTTATAAATATAGAGACCGTAAATTGTGATTAAGAAAGCGATCTTTCATAGCTATGAATCACCAACACTGAGAGAGTGTCAGAAAAATATTTAATAAATTTTAGAAAGATCTTAACAGTTTGGCAGAAGATTTGGTAGACGAGAGTCGGTATCCGAACTTTTGGCGCTGCCGATTTGGCGTTCCGGGCTAATATTATACCGCGTGTAATCTTTATCCCCGTCTCCAAACATATACGATTTAAAAAGCAGCTTTTCTGTTGTCAGAGATAATGGAAAGACACAAATAACACACAATCTGTTTCGACATCAAAATATTTTTTCAAGCTAAAGATATTGTGCTATCATGTTAAAAAGAATATAGGAATCCTACACCAAAACTATATACATAAAAGTAGTAGTAAAGTTCCCCTTGCGATCTTTAAGGCAGACGATGACATTGTGGCTTATAACAAGTAGCCAACGACCAGCCACCTTTACTCTCCCCATCTGATGTCAAGTATAATAGAAAGTAACGTCCCCTTGCGATCTATAAGACATGTCGTGTAAAGATCATCTGTATCATTTAGCCAACGACCAGCCACCTTTACTCTCCCCATCTGATGTCAAGTATAATAGAAAGTAACGTCCCCTTGCGATCTATATGACATGTGGTGTAAAGATCATCTGTATCATTTAGCCAACGACCAGCCACCCTTGCCTTCCCCATCAGGTACCCATTAGAATTGGATGGATTCAGGGGTGCCCTTAAAATCCCGAAACTAAAAATCCAGTTTTCACCGGAAGTTAAACCCTGGAGACAATGGTTCTGAACCCTAGGGCTTTACCCATCATATATATGAAACTTTGTTAGTTGTCTTTTAAATGATAAATTACAAATACTATTGAGATTATATAATAGTACAACCTGTGACATTTGTTGCAGACGTTAAAGACTAAGAGTCCAGCAGACAAGGTCATCCCAAAGCTGGCCAGAATCCAAAACCCGTTTCTCATGTAAACGTCAATATTCTTAGTTACATTTTTATTTTTTGTTTCGTCCACTGGACGTACACCTGTGAATACAATTTATTTGAGCAAACTTTTTACATTAACCATTTGCTTAGAAAAGTGGGAGAATTAACATGTACAGAGACATAAATAAATATAGACTGGAAAAAGGAAATAACTTCATGTAACTTGAAAACATGTAGATCTATGTATCTATTGTATTCGGATTTCCGAATTATGAAAAATTTAAAAAATTGCATGATCTTCAGTCTTAGAGATTAAACAAAATTTTTAGACATAAAATAAAGTACACACAATTGCAATTCACAAATTTTCACTTTATAAAACTCTCTTAGTGGCCAGTTTATATTTATTTATGTCTTTTACATAGATATAAATAAATATAGACTGGAAAAGGGAAATAACTTCATGTAACTTGAAAACATGTATATCTATTGTATTCGGATTTCCGAATTCTGAAAAATTGAAAAATTGCATGACTTCATAGACATAAATAAAGTAAACAAAATTGCAGGTCACAAAATTTCGTCTCATAAAACTCTTTTGTCGGCCAGTCTATATTTACTTATGTCTATGAACGTGTACACGTTTTTGAATAGACAAAGTGAGTTGATAGAATCTCGGTATAAATACAGAGACTAATTTATAAAAAGGGAATGTAAGATATGAAGAGAAAATATTTGTAAATATTTCCCTTAGGCTTAGTTCGGTTGTGTCTTTATATACAGAACAAAAAAGTACTACACGTCATGCATGTGATCATGTCATTGTTTCTCCATTCGGAGATCACTTTCTTCATAGCCAAATGTCTAAGGAAGATAACAGTTAGTCAAAGCACAGAGAAAAAAAAATCATTTGTATCAAGTTTAAATTTTGCTCATAGTAGTAATGGCTGGACAGCTTAGTCAGGCTTAGTGGATAGAGCGTTGCGCTGATAAAGCGAATGTAGTGGGTTTGAGCCTCCTACTGGTCTTTTTCTTTAAATATAGTTTTCAATGATAGATACAATATAAATAGTTAGTAAACTGTATTATTTGAACAATAAAACTGGAATTGATTTTGTACAAAGTTCATATCAACTCAGTCTGTCTGTCTGGTACACATTTTGAACACGTTAATTCTCCCACTTCTCAGTCTTGGATCAGGTTGAAACTTTTGCACAATTATTGATTGTACCTAACAAAACATGATCCAATCAATAATAATCCAATTAGTTAATTAAGTAGTGATAATTATTTTTTATATGGAAAAGGGGAAATAATTCTTACAGTATTATGCTTATGGTTTGTAAAAGTGGAGTTCCTCCCCTTTCATAAATGTTATATTTAATTTCTACGCTATCCTCTTTACATGACTTGTTTTGTTATCTTTTAAAGTTCTAATGTTACATGTCTTTATGGTCTCACACCAGTAGTCTTGCTTTGACTGTCTTGTCAGGACCTGTCTTAACCACATGACTCTCACCTGAGTCCCAGACTATCTTAGATTCGTTCAAGGAACAGTTCCACTGGCCATCAGAGTTGTTGAAGTGGCATTGTCCGAGAAGTTCAAACAGAGAAGCGTTATCTGTCGGTTGAAATATAGAGCATGGTCAAATAGTATTGATAGAGAGACAGGAAGTCTCAGAGGCCGTTTAACATACCCATCATGCTTGGAGGTTTAGCAGACACCTAAACGCCCAAAAGAGGACAGAACGAAGGACAGAAACTTGACAAAATTAGAAGACAGTAGACTTTAAAACAAGTCTTACAATTTACTTTACAAGTTACAACAAGCAACATAAAAGTGTTTTTTTTTAACGACTATTCCTCCTTTATGAGGCAAATAACCCATTGTAAGTGTGCTTACTCCACTCCTAGTAACTAATGAATGATAGATTTAAAAAAAAGGAACATTTTAACCCTGCCCTGATTCGCTCCACCCATTTTTCGAAAAACATTCCTAGTGTATATAAAATGCTTATGATAGGAATATAAGTGCAGACTTTGAAGACGATGCGCTTTTAAAATGCGTTTATTTATTTAATGAAGGCATACAGGAATACACTTTGACGTGTTCAAGAAATAAATTGTCTAGACCAGTGGTTCCCAAACGTTTTTCATTAACGGAACACTACGCACTTTCTGAGTATAAACAGAACAATTAGCTTAGACATTTAGACTAAATTTAATTCTTATCATACTTTGAAAAGCTGTAACAGTCAAACCCAAACTTCCCATGTGTGGCCAATTAGCTAGTAATTCTTTTCCAAAAGTTATAAATAAACTGTTAGGCGCCTGTGTCTTGTGTAGATAAGTCTAAACGGAGGTAACCATATTTATTTATGTCTATGCAGGTAACACTCAAATAAGCAAATCAATTGACACAGGCGAAAGGCCAACGATATAAAGATAGTCGACGCTGATGAAACATGTCAAACATGTTTTATACGTCTAATTCAGAATTTAAAGCCTCTAAAGCTACCAAAAGTCTTCGATGTTTTCTTTCACTACAAATCCTAGTCTTGTTTTTAATAATCACGTCCCTGTCTCTAAACAAAACGTTCCCTTTTCATGAAACAACTAACAAGGCCAGTACCAGTTGGTGATGGACAGGTTCGTGGTCAGATGTTTGACTACGACTCGGGATTTAATTATGTTTCGCCTTAGTTACTTTTCTTCTTTTCGCGCCAAAGTCGTTAGAGCCGTTTTCGAGATCCGTGTCCACCCATCTTTTTAAAAGGCTTTTTGAAGGTTGCGTGGTCGTGCGGTTTGCACGCTGGTCTGTCGTTCGGACCTATCGATGGTCTTTGGTTCAAAAGCCTGCTATTGTGTTTCAATTTTCACACGACAATAGCTGACTTTTTTTTCCCTATTATCATATTGACTACAGTGAAAATGAAACTAGCAGTCACGAATTAAAATTAAAAAAAAATGCTAGAAAATCTGAAAATCTGTCTAGCTTGAAGAGACTGATAAACTTAGTTTAGTTGAAATAGTCTCTCACCATTTTTAAACTGATATATCTCTATGCCAGGTATTCTGTCGCCGTTGTTGTTGAAAAAGAACTCACAAGACAGAGAATTGAACCGTACTTTTTGCATGCTATCACGCATGATCCTCAGGAAAGTTTCATTATGGTAGTTAAAATTCTCCAGTCCGTTGACATCACCTGTAAGACAAGAAACTCATTAGAAAATGTTTTACGAAGTCCTTCAAGAGGCTGGTTACATTAGCACGACATCTCAATGTTGGATTTAAAGGCAACGAAAATTGCCAAGTAGCCAAGAATTTCATTGGTGCTTCCCCCTTCCTCAATGACTTGAAAAAAAAGTCTAAAAAAAGATAAAGAAATCCCTTACCCCAAATTTTTAGTCTACGTAACAAAACCCAGGCATTTGGGATTATATTCCACCCACTTTTCAAACCCTAAATAGTCCAAAAGAAGTACATCTTTAGACACCTGACTAAAG
Organism: Biomphalaria straminea; assembly: GCA_021533235.1. Taxonomy (NCBI): domain Eukaryota; kingdom Metazoa; phylum Mollusca; class Gastropoda; family Planorbidae; genus Biomphalaria; species Biomphalaria straminea. Next base: position 24,776,515 of record JADKLZ010005243.1, read on the forward strand.
GAAAAGACTCGTACAAATGGACAGGAATGAGAGATTGGCTATTCACCAATACCTCTATTACAGGCTATTCACTAATACCGCTAAAATAAGAGATTGGCTATTCACAGATACCTCTATGACAGGCTTTTCACCATTACCTCTATGATGATAGATTAGCTATTCACCTAAACCTCTTTCCGATAGTTTCCTATCAACTAAATGATCATTTAATCACAAACACTTTCGACTATCATCTGTTTAAGCTGACCAAAGGTCTAAGATCCTACCTTTCCAGCCCAACAGTCCAAGAAAGTGCTTCGTAATTCTACTAATCAATGTACCGCCATAAAGTGTGAACCACATTGCGGATCTGGAGCCTTTCTCGCATGCTCACCGCATGCAATCTACTTGGTATCCCATAGGTTTCCTCTCTTTGTTATTCTAGTCATGCCCTTATCTTATATGATACAGAGATTGTGTTCTATTCTCTTATTGTGTCCTTCTTATGGACGACACACCCCCCCTCAAAGGCGCCACAATGAAACCACAAGTGCTGACGCTTCAGAATCTACCCACCAAACTTACTATTCAAATCATGATTCAGACCCTGATACCAGTTGACTCACCTGATTCCGTGAGATTTGTCAATGTATTATTTAATGCCATGGCGATAGCCCAGACCGCGTCATAAGCTTCCGGTGCACGGTGTTCATTGTACACTGAACCATCCGGAAAAAAAGTCTGGTAATATTCATCGAATTCTTTTGGAATTTCAGATTTGAGCATACTGACAAAAAAATAAAGTAGAGCTCAGTGTTACCAATGTAGCCTTATGTGTTCACTAGGAGGTAAAGATAGAGAACTTTAACGTTATATTACATGAGAGATTTTGTTCTATTCTCTTATTGTGCATGATAATATGGGAGAAACACTTTGTTTGCTTTTTGATGGCTTTTATTTTATAAATAAAAAACTTAAAGTAGGTTTCTATAAATTAAGATAGTTGTACAGTAGATTGAAGTATAATGCACGTTAGGTGGTGTGCTATAGTTCACAAACGGAGCTAATGAGTGCGCATTTAGAGATATTGTTTTGTTACTGCTAACTGCAATTTCGTGAGAGGTTAATCGACCATGAAATGCTGCTAAATACAATAAACACACAATAAATAAGGCTTGTCTTCGAGTCCGAAGATTAGTCCCAGAATTCAACGTCTTCCGCCCAGTCAAATGTTCACTTAGAAATACACACGGAACAGCAGTGCAAAATATATCGACTTCAAAGTGCTTTCGTGTGTTGGGTCGGCGACGACGGCGTAGAACTATATGCCGAATAAAAACATAACAAACGAACTCTTACTTGTAGAGTCGAGTTCCACTAAACTCCTTTTTGAACTGTGTAGGACTCAGTCCATACTCTGTCAAATAGTCTTTTTGTTTACAGATGGTTTGCGATGAAACGGCGAAATATCTTCCTATTACCTGGAAATAGATAATAGATAGATAGAACAGATATACACATTTAGTTTGTTCTATATTTAGTTTAAAATCAAATTAGATTCGAAGAAAGTAAGTAACCGCTGAAAGTTTTATTAAAAGCTGAAATACACTCAGAGTAATTAAAATAAAGTTCCCTTTTCAGACCTTGTGGTCTATAGGGCACATGATATAAAGGTCATCTGTTTCTTTTGCCTACGGTTAACGAGGATGTCATGTGCCCAGCTCAACGACCAGCCACCTTTACTTTTCCCCAACTAATGTCAGGTATCCATTAGAGACGGTAAACTCAGAGGCGCCCAAAGATCCTTAAATTGAAAATCCCATTCTTCACCAGGATTCGAACCCGGGACACCCATTTCAGAAGCCAAGCTCTTTACCACTCAACCTCCGCGCCTCCTGCAAAGTAATGATAATCACAGCAAAAGAAACAAAAAACAAACTGAAAAATGTTCTAAAATTTCTGATATATATATATATATATATATATATATATATATATATATATATATAATCTATCTATATATAAACATTATCTAGCAAATACTACCTGTCTGATTTGTTCTGGAGTACATCCACAAGCAGTATCGTTGACATCCATCCAGTGTCTGTCGTAGAATGATGGAAAGAGCCAGACAACTTTTTTATACCAGGCTCCATCTTTATCATTATTGTAAGCCTGAAACAAAAGGGAAGCAACAGGAGCATGGGCAGAAATCTTTATACAATCAAACATTGTATAGCACCTATTACGCACACAATAATAAGAACAAGGCATTATCGTAAGTCTTTAAATGTTAAAGAAAGAGTAATATGTTGTACGTAGCAGATTTTGTCACATCGGTAAAATTTCTTTCTTTCGCAGCGCTGGATTTATCCATAGGCTACATAAGCTAAAGGATAGGGCTCTTAAACAACGCAAATAGTTCTGGGGATATGTTCAGTCATTTTGAAGGAGGAACAAAGAAAAATGTGCATTATGTTGATGACAAAGGGCTCCATATCTCAAAAAGCTTAGGGCCTTTTTAAGTCTAAATCCAGTCTTCAGCTTTTTTTTTTAATATTATAGCTTTTATATAGCGCTACTTTCATGCTTATAGCATGCTCAGAGCGCTTTGGTCCAATCTCATTTGTGGACCCGTGTGGGGGAGGGAGTATCTAGGAGTTGGTTTCAGTAAACACAACTCTGCCCGAGTCGGGTGTCGAACCTCGAGGTAGCCAAGCCAAGTTCAAGCGCACTTAGCCTCTCGACCACACTTCCCACTTTCGCCGTCTATCCCTGAATTCAACGATGATTTCTTTAAGTCTTTAGAAAAGTGTGTGCTAGGCCGATCGGTAGTATGCGTTTTTCAGCTGTCTTTTTCTGCCATGTGTGGCGGTGACCTTAAGTCTGAGCTGAGTCCGCTTCTCCGTATCGTCCTTACGCTGTAATCTCTATGCAACAATTGCATATACGTAAAGATATAATGAGCTCAAATGGACCTATCAGAAACGATGGTTTATCTTAAAAGAAGGTTATTTAATGCTAAGAAATAAATGTCTTAGTTTATGATACAGTCTATAAATACTTACTGCGCAAGCGAGTTTTCTCCCTTTGCCTTCATACATGTTGGCGATGATAATCCGGGCATCTTTTTTCTAGTGTTCAAACGGAAGAGTACATTTGTATTAGAAAACGTTTATGACTTAAGGGAAGCTTTTAGCTTATGGAAATTATTATAAAGAATATCATGAAACCTATTATAGAATTTAAAAAAAACTATATAAAACAACCTCAATGGAACATTCAATCTACAAAGTAAAATACTAAAAGACACATTACAAAGTATTGCTGCAACTAGATTGGTTGTTCAAAGACACTTTACAAAGTATTGTTTTAACTAGATTGGTTGTAGGTAGGACACCCATACTTACTTTAAGGTTGATTACACTCTCCTCTGGATCGTTGGTGAACATTTCTTGATTGGCCACATCGATTCCTTCTTGCTTTAAGTCTTGTTTCAAGATTTCATTCAGCTTAGGGAAAGGCATTACAAACAAGTGTGACCAGTGGATAATATTTGGAAAAATTGTATCGATCAAACCATAGTTTTCCCTGTGGCCAATTAGGTAGTATTTTTCCCAAACGATCTACAAAGGCTTTTAAATTATATAGTGGTTCAACATCTTAACGCAGTGATTATATAGTGCCTATAGTGGTTTAACAATATCAACGTAGCGATTATGTAGTGGTTTAACAATATCAACGTAGCTATTTTGTAGTGGTTTAACATACCAAAGTAATGGTTATGTGTTGGCTCAACAATCTTAAAGCAGCGGCTTAACAATCTTGATGTCGAAATGTAGTGATTTAAAAATCTTTAAGTATATAGTGATTCAACAATCTCAAAATAATTATAAGCTAACTGTGGCATTCAAACTCCCGCCTTGACCATTGCAACGCCGTGACAAATACCCTTTAAATAGCCAAGCTACAACGACAGTGCAACGTAGGCTATTAAGAACAACGCCGCACGAATAGTCCTAAGAAAAAACAAGACGAGATTCTGCTACTATGCTCTTGCGCATATTCCATTGGCTTCCCGTGAAAGCGAGAATCGACTACAAGGTGGCCACACTTTGACATCAGTGTATCTATAATAAAGAAATGCCCTTGTAACCTTAGCGATCTGATCACTCCATATGTCCCTCAGAGAGCCCTGTGCTCAATGGGTTCAACGCTTCGAGAGGCGCCACGCTTCTCTCTCAGAAGCTACGGTCTGCGGGCTTTTTCAGTTTTAAACTCACTCCCCATTGATCTCCGACAGACAACATGTTAAACTACTTTCAAGAAGAACATTAAGATCTACCTGTTTAAAACTTTTTTAGATTAGTTTGTTATTTTAGCTCTCGTGTTTGTAATGTTATCTCAGCGCCTTGAGCCTATATTTTGTTTGTTAACAGTGTTTTATAAATAAAATTAGTATTATTATTTATTATTATTATTATAATGTAATGATTTAATGATCTTAACTTGCTGATTAAATAGAGCTGATAAGGTAGTGCTGATTATCTAGGGATTAACTCATTCTCACCATAGAAAACACGTTGTAATTCTCGTAAATGATGTGCACTTTTTTCCAGCCCATTTCTTTAAACAGTTTCAGCCTTCCATGAGTTAAATTGTGTTCTGGGGTCATGACACGGAAGAATGAAGGGAAGATCTCACTGTTTGACAAGAAGGGCGAGACGGAGGAATAAGAAATCTGAAATGTAGAGAAATAAATGTAGTAAAGAATTTAGTTTATAGAAGATATCAGCTTCTCCCCATCGACAGCCAAGGCTATAACAATCTATGAAGTCAATACATGTGTGATACAGACAATGAAAGCTAACACACTCAACACGTTGACCATTATATACAGGTCTTACCTGTAGTAAACCCCACTGGTTAGACACCTGAGCTGTGACCTCTGTGACAGGAGAGCAGGTGCCACCCAAGGTCATGATGGACGTTTTATTTTTGTCATAGAACTCCTTGTAGATGGCGTCAAGTCCTCTTGATACATCACACTAGACAAATACAAAAAAAATTGTTATTTTTTTTACTGAATAGCCAGTAACTCAAACATGGCTTTTAGAAGCACTGTCAGATGTCCTAAAAGTCTTTAGGTTCAGTCACATATATAATGACACCTATGTGACACCTATGTGACTATGTGTTTGAGTGGCATCTCTCTCTCTCTCTCTCTCTCTCTCACACACACACACACACACTTCAGTGGCGTAGCTAGGAAGTCGCCATCATTTAGTGGCCCCGCATTTTGACATTCGACATTATGACATGAGTTAATGGCGTAATATTTAACATTTAATGTAAAAAAAATCCCAACAATCATTTGGGGGCCACACTCAAGTGGGGGGGGGGGGCCCTGGGGATTTTCGAATTCTCCCCTCATCCCTCTCCTTCCTTGTTCACTAACAAATACGATTACATTGTTATAAGTCATTGCGATATAAATGCACTGTAAATGTTTGCATTTAAGGAAATTAAACACAAATATGAACAAGTGAACAAATTAATTTACATGTTGTTAAGTATATTCATGAGGCCCGTGCATCCCTACGGTCGATTAAACAAAAAAATGCAAATATCAACTGTGGCTGCCGAAACTACCTCTAACTTAACTGATTTAATGCTTTTGATTTTACGTCGCGTTGGACAAGCTGGACACTTAGCATGCACAGTGCTGAGACCATCAGTTCTTGCTGACCGCAACCAGATTGTGATTACGTCGTGGCGAGCTGAAAGATCGGTCAATGCTACTAGTAGTGGCCGGTAGAGTTAACTCGATAGAAAATTGCTTCTTCAACCGGAAAGAAATGCCAATGTTTCAACAAGTCAGCAATGTCCAGCGTAGCAACGTCTACAACCAGTGACTGTGAATGCCAGTAGTTGAGACAGTTCATTGTTTCGTATTTAATAATTGTCGATACAACAAATTGCGTTACTGACTTCTGAATTCCGCAGGTCCCAGTCTGATTTCATGACACAAACAAAAGTTGAACTGATACTTAGTATTGCTCAAAGAGTGAGACGTTAATGAAAGGATTGACGAATCAAGATAAGAAATACAAAGCCGTTTTCTGTAATAACTCTCAACGCTAAGCCTGTGGTGTTTGCTCAGTGTGTTTGTCGATTGCAACATCAATATTAAAAATATTTGCAAGATTTATCATTGTTAGTCTAGATCTATTTAAAATTTAATTATATCACTGATCCAAACTAGTTCATACATCTAGGCCTACGCTTAATATAAGCTTTTTTTTATTTTTTATTTTGTTGTTTTTCTTGTTTAATATTTTTAGCAATGTGAAAACGAACTTCTAAACATTTACGTGTGTGGCACAAACTTTAAGTTGGCAATAGGGATCATTTAGTGTTGCATTCTTGACATAGAATAAAAAATGTTTCCAGCTAGAGCCGTATCTCCATTGCGAGCTTTGACTTGTTTCCTTTCACCTTCACCTATCCCTTATTCTTTTGGACCATTGGGGCACCACACAAGATCTGCGACCGTCCTTCTCCACTCCTCTCTGTCCCTTTCCCTGGATAAAACCTCTATCAATGGCAGGCCCATCCATTCCTTTCTGTTGTCTTCACATCGTTTCTCTGCCTCATCTTTTTTTGCCTGGTACTGTTCCCTGTACTAGCCCCGTAGACCTTGTAATATGTTCATAGAGTTTTGGTTTGGATTTTATTTGCATGTTAATATAACTTATGATATTTATATGTAAAGACCTATTAGTATAGTGAGCACAGAAAGTTTTTTGCTCCAATGTGAACGGATGAGTTAAACAAAAAGTGCATTGAAGAAAACAAATGAAGACTTGTGTTTTACTTGATTACTGTGTATTGAATTTGAATATAGACCCATATATATATATATACTATTGATTGATTGATTTCCTAACACGTATACTTACGTTGGTGTTGTGAGGATTGATTTGAAGTTTGTAACCAGGCAGAATGTCGTCTCTATTATTGATGTGTTCTACAGCTAATAATGTCGCCAAAAAGTAGGCGATCCCAGCTGGGTATCGACCTAAGTGTCCATGTAAAATAGAATAATTTAGACATTTGTGTAAGCCTTTGATGTAAATCAATTATGAAGCTAACTATCTTTTGATTTTAAAGGATCGTCTCATGCTTTCAAAACAATGGTCCAGTAGGCATTTCTAATCAAGTTTTTTTGTTGGATAAATAATTAAAGAATTAATTAACTTTAGCTACTGTAATAAATGTACACACACATACACACACACACATACATATACACACACACACATATATATATATATATATATATATATATATATATATATATATATAGTCACT
>JADKLZ010005243.1:24803576-24817060 GCA_021533235.1 Biomphalaria straminea
GAACTGTCTTTGATCCCATCCAATAGAACTGTCTTTGATCCCATCCATTAGGATTAGAAGGTGTGACAGAGGATTTGTAGCTACTGAAATGGTCCCTGTCGATCAACATTGTCTATTGAAAGACACGTGAGAATATTATCATTGAATGAGAATAATCAAAACACTAAAGTCAATGTTTTCTTTAAGTCACTAAGTTTTTTTTTTCTTTAAGTCACTTAGGCAATGTTTTCTTACAGATGGGTAATTAGTCCCATGACTCATGCCTATGCAGTAAAGTTTTTATCAGGAGACTATCCGTGAAGTTGAATGTCAAGAGTAGACGTTCTTGAGGTCTATTGTGAGACCACAAATTAATCCTAAACAGAGAAGATTGTAGGGCACACAGTTGATCCTGTTATCAGGTGTGACATTATAGACAGCTGGCATTGCAGTTACAGAAGGCAATGACACTAAATGATAAAAAATGAAAATATAGCTTTCATAATAGGTCAAGGTCAAGGCTGGGAGCTTGCGTGATAATTAAATGTAAGAGGATTTTCTTGTTTGCTCTGAGCTTTGTTTCAAACAAATCAAAGACGATTACAATTGAGAGATAGAATCGGCGCCTTATCTTCGTTAAACGATTTAGAACTTTTTTTTGGATAAAATAAATAATATTTGCGTATGGAACTAAAGAGCCACAGATTCACATCCAAATGCATGTGGCTCGCAAGCCGCAGGTTGCCGACCCCGGGCATAGGGCCCCGCAATTGCTAGGACCGGCCCTGAAGTGGGACAATTTCGAAATACCGTTCAGTTTCGGTGAAGACTGCATCTCATGAACAGCTGATTCTAAGAGGCTAACAGCGTCTAACAGTCTAAACATCGACGTACGAACGAATTTTATTAGGAAAATGTGTAGTGATAAAGTTTGAACCATTCTTTGAATTATGAAAAATTGTATATGAAAATGTCATTTCTAACATTTGTAGTAACGGAAATGTAATTTTTGAAAAAATTGATTTATAAAAAATGAAAATTAATAAACAAATATACAGTATTTTCTTGACTTTTGCTGGGGATACGTTCTAAGACCGAGTCAGAGTTTCTCGGTATTTCATTTCATATACGACATTATACGTACACTATTTTCGGATATAACCAGTATCACAGGACATCACCAAACACTCAAAACCACTTGATAACCATTTCCCATTTCATTAATAACCTTTACACGCTGTTCCTTTTAAAAAAAAACAACTCATTAAATGTTCAGTCATTTTTAAAAGTCGCATACAGCCCTGCTCTGTTGCATTACATTATCAAAAGAATTGGTACGCATACAATAAATATATTGTTACTTTGCAATGGTAAAAAATAGTTGAGGGTGTATGAGAAGGATTCTTTATTTGGTACAGTAACCTAGCCTGTATTGAACCAGTTGATGTGTCTGTACATCTATTTCGGCCAATCAGCATCCAGAAAGTTTGGGGATGAATATTAAGTTTTTTCCCAATAGGCTTCTGTGCATGGACATCGTGCGGCCTTGGGAAAACCCGTGTCACCATGTTAAAATAAACAAAACACGGGATTTTTTAAAATTAACTTTTGTTTAAACCCGTGGTATAGCCCTTCCGCAAAAGTCGGGTCTGCGAAAGTGTATGGACCACTATAGCTCTTATAGCACACTTTGTTGTTACAAAACGTCCAATCGGCTTCAATTTGCAGAGTGAGAGAAGAGACATAATATTAGTAGTGCGCGACTGTTTTTCTTTTTATTTACTTCTGTTAATGCAGATCAATTACAATACTGCTATAACCCTATTGGCAGCGCAAAAGGGTTAACAGTGTGATCAGCTGATATTTTTGACACAGGCCAGCTAAACAGTTAGTGTGCTACATCGCAGGGCAAGGCATGAACTTTGCACGTGACCACTGCTATGGTCATCTGATCACAGGCGAGCGTGTACGAGAGACAGTGTGTAAAGCAAGGCAGTTCAAGACAGGACACGGAGGAGACCAGGTCTGTTAGTCTGGTTATGAAGTCGGTCCTGGTCGAGTCCTGAAGTGAATGTACGTGTCCAGAAGAGATAGAGACAGTAGAGTTTAGTTCTGTGATGTACAGTGTAGCATTTGTAGCTGTTGATGTGCCAATTGTCTAGTATTGGCTGTTATCTTTTCCATTATTAAATACCAGATTATTTTTGGAGCTCTTGTTGTCAGATTCTTTGATGTGTTGTGTTATGTGTTTAGCAGTGTTTATGGAAGCCTGAGATGGGAATCGGAGATTCGTAACAATACTTTTGAATACGGTACTTCATATACTCATGTAATGTAACTACGTTGCCTTCGTAATGTTCTATGTTTTGTAACAAAAAATAATGCCCACAGAGATCCCGTTAGCGTGATAAGTTTACGGTAGGCCATATATATAGTCTACCTTTACGGCTAAGGGCCCCGCACACGAGGCTCACCCAGGGACCCGCGCACTGCTTTGACCACCCTTGGACTCAAAAAGATTCTCAGCTAAGAAATAAGCTTAGTCGTCGCCGGGAATGAGGATTACATTAATAGTCGGTTATAAAGATGAGTTACGTGTCAAAACAAAACAAACACACACACACACACACACAACAGCATAATCATGACTCAAAAGACACCACACATACACATACACACATCAACTTTAATGTTATCGGTGTTAGGTTAAAGTTCACAAAGCCAATGTGTCGAGGTCAGTTCGATCTAATCAAATAAAATCTTAGGAATAATTTTTTTGAAAGACTATAAAGTCATATTTTAGTGATCGATACACGAAATAGAGAATGCGCACTTATCTTATCTTATACAATACAGGCGTTACTTCAAAACAGAAGATGAGTACGTCCTACGCGTCATGCATTCAGTCATGCATGTTAACCAATGACTTAAATTCTGCCAAGTCACTGGTTTTCCTGGCTAGCTCAGGCAAACCATTCCATGCTCTAATAGCACTAGGGTAGAAGGAGCTTTTGTACAAATTTGTCCTGGCATATGGGACGAGGAATGTACGTTTTTCTTTGTGTCTTTCTGAGTATTTTATTAAATTTTGTTTTTGAATTTGAAGATTATGGTTCAGTGTTTTATGTATAATTGCCACTTTACTTTTGAGTCTTCTGTCCTGAAGGCTTTCTAAATTTAGTGATTTAACTAAAGGTGTTAATCTAGTCAAATGTGAATATTGATTTGTTATGAATCTCACTGCTCTATTTTGTGTCTGTTCTAGTTTCTTATTGTTTTCTTGAGTTGAGACGTACCAAACAGAGGATGCATATTTTATTATAGGCCTAACCAAGGTTAAATAACATTTTAGTTTTATGTTCTTATTTGATTTATAGAAATTTCTTTTGTGCAGGAGTAAAACAAAAAAGTATTTTTAGCGGCCCCCGAAAGGTGAAAAGACGCTATTAGTTTTGTGTGGTCTGTCTGTCTGTCCGTCTGTTCGTCCGTCCCGTTTAGTGCTCAGAAAGTAGAAGAGAATATGAAAATCGGACATCACGATAATATAGATCATTCAAAGTTCAAATGCAACGGCTACTTTTTTTCTAATATCTCAAAATCTAATTTTTAAAAAAAATTTATGCAAGCAGTTTTTTTATAGAGAAAAAACCTAATTAGTAAGCATTAAATCAAACCTAATTTAAGACAATTAATAATGTTATAAATTTCATTTAATTTCAAGTTTATTTTTGTTCGAAGATAAAAGTATTTGCTATCTAAGGAATAAAGAAATTGAATTAGCGAATCAATTATATTACATCAGTCGGTCCAGATTCACATCTAATTTAACTTTCACCTACACTTATCCTTTGATCTGCCTTACCGCTAGGGTACTACATAAGATCTGTCAACCTTCTATCTGCATTCTTATCTGTCAACCATCTATCTGCATTCCTATCTGTCATTTGTCTTTGATATAATTTCATTCGGATGTTGTTTCTGAAAATATTGAAACTTGTCTGGGTGGATCACTTCGGGGGCCGATTTTAAGTTTGTGTTTCCACACAAACTGTCTTTGTTACCTTGTTTTACGTGAGTTCATTTCTTATCATTTCAAATTTCTGACATGCATGGTAGATAAGAACCCTAACCCTTCCTCGACCTAGACCGGGGGCCAAAGAGCCTAGAAACTTTTATTAAACTAAAAATAATTCAGAGAAAATAAAATGTACAGAAAAATGTTTAAAATGTTTTCATATAATTTAAAAGTTAAAAAAAGAACTTGTCTGAATTCTCGTTATCTGCAGGTTTCATCACCATGGCATGTAACAATTAAAAGAAAAATACCTATTAATAATTCATTGGAAATAGCCCCTAACATTACAATTAATATTTTATTTTATTTTTTTATTTCTACATTTCTGTTTCTTCTTACAATCTTGTATGCAACCTTTCAACCCAATGTTAACTGCGCTGAAATCTTTCAAAGTATGTTGGGGTTTTTTATGTGTTTTATTTTTATCAGAGTTTGCTAACAAGTGAGTGATTAATTAGCTTGTGGTCTAATTAAAAAGCAGTCTGATTAGTTTAGTATTCCATGTTGTTCTGAACATCCAAATGTTTGGTTCCATCTCTGAAGGTTGTAATAGCAAAATTTATTGCATTTTCAGAGCGAAATTTACATTTTGGAGAATTCTTGTAGCTGGGTTGAAAACAAAATTTAAAAATCTATCGCTCGCATTATTTAAAAAAGGAAATAGGCAACGGTCAGTGTAAGGTCGATAGGCCACATCTGCAGACAGCTAATCGAATGAAACTGTTGTAGGCGTAGTTTTTGTTGGCCTGATTCAGTCGTAGAACGACTATGGTTCATCTCGTGGAATACTTTTTCATGTGACTGTGGAGCCCTTTTTTAGAGAGACACTCCTGTCCACATATATCGCTGGTTAAAATGGCTTTCGCCTCAGTGTTACATGGAGCCGGACAATTTTTGTATGGCACGCTTTTTTTCCAGATCTGAGGCCCATGTTATTTTCTCTGTAAGCGAGATGTAACCCTTAGCCTTGTTTATAGTCGGAATGATATCGCCCACACAGCAATTCCCTCTCCACACAGCAGTTTCCCCACTCTCCACACAGCAGTTCTCCCTCTCCACACAGCTGATGTAAGCGTATCATTTCATTAATAATACGCTTGACATGCTGTCGTTTCCCATGCGGGAAAGGTGTCCAAGCCAGCGCGGTTGTCGAATGGTTTATTATTGCTTCTTTACTGTCCACACCGACCTCAAGTCAGCTTAAAGAAGGACGCCCTTACAGAGGTGCCCACCGTAAGCGCTATAAAGATCAAGAGGCAAGTAGCTGGCAGCAGATGGCCCTCTGAAATTGACAGATGGAGAGCTCTCACAAAATCTGCGGGACAAACATTTGAGACTCAAAGAAAAGCCATCATTGAAGACAGGCACAGAAAACGTAAATAGACCGCCATCCGACAACGGCTTTGTCTGCACGAGATGCGGGAAAATATGCATGTCACAACTGGGTTTGGGTATTCACGTGAGACTCTGCACTCATTCTTAATCTTCGTAATCGAAGATATTTCTATTAATTAATTACGTTCGGATAAAAACTTGAACAGAAAATCTTATAATGCAAAACGAACTGAAGTTTTATTGGTGACACAGCTTTCAACTTCAATGTAAATGTCTATAGAAACACAAATAAAATACTATTTTGAACAAAATGAACCAATCAATAAAACTCACGTTAAAAGTACACGTCTGGTTGTTGTCTGAAGCTCATTCCGTCAGTACAAAGTAATCAACTTATCTCAATTCAACAAATGACTACTTAGAGAGAGATTATTGTAAGACTATTTATAAAGTAAAGAAAGTTTATTTTAAGACTATGTATACCAAACAGAGTGTTAATTTTAAGACTAATTCTAAGGTATAGAAAGTCTATTTCAAGTATGTAAGTGGCCTGTGAAACTAAGTTTATTTCAAGTATGTAAGTGGCCTGTGAAAATTCATATATCAAGAAACAAGAAAATTAGCTCAAGCTAAATAGTTTGCTACAAACATTAAAATATTTTGACATTGATGGTCCACTGCATCAGTGGATTAAAGATTTTCTGATAGGGAGAGAACAAACTGTAATAATAAATGGCTCTAAATCAACACCAATAACAGTAAACTCAGGCGTACCTCAAGGAACAGTCTTAGGACCACTACTATTTTTAATTTACATAATCGATTTACCAAATTGCATTAGTTCAGGAACAAAAGTCAGATTATTCGCAGACGATTGCATAATATATAGAACAATAAAAACAACACAAGATACAGAAATTTTACAAAGAGAATTAGATGAATTATAACAAGATTACAAAGAGAGTTTGTGTGATACACAAACTCAGAGGCGGCCCCCGTCGGAGTCGGATCCCTGTCAGATCCGCCTATTCGCAAGATGTTTCGGATGTTCCTTCTAAGTCCCTGGCTCAATTCCTGTATGCTCCCATCCTTAAACTATCGATATATTTCTGAAAGAACAGAAAAGGTTAAATCATATTTTCAAAAGCCTTTAGTGTTTTTTTTCTAACCGTGACGGACAGACCAACCAACAGGCAAAACGCACAAAAATATGTTAGTTTCATTTTAATGGGGGCATTATACAATTTTATTTTAAAAAATCTGATTTTTTTAAAATTTAAGAAATTAGTTTAGAATCATGTCATTTCCGGTCTTTACGCTAGTACACGAAAGCCGCTGCTAAAAGTTCATTTTAAAAAATGTGCGTGACATTTACATGTCTAGAGCATTTCTTATCGTAACATTTCCTCCCTTACATTTACGTAATTGTTTTAGAATTGGTGTTTTGTTATTAAAAAATCGCTTGCATAATTAATTTTATAAATTAAACGGTTTGCGTTTAGAAAACTAAAAGTAGCCATTGCACCTAAACTTTTCAAGCCGCATTTAATGGTGAAAAAATATTTTTCGTATCTCTTCTAGTTTCGGCGCCCTGAGTGTGACAGACGGACAGACGGACAGACGGACATTTTGCACAAACCTAATAGCAGCTTTTTCCCCTTACGGGGGCCGCTAAAAATGGGAATCAAATTGGAGCATGTTTTTCCACCCAGAAAAATGTCAGTTATTAAGAGTAACAAAAAAACTAAAACAAATTAATTCCACTTATTTTATTCTTGTTAACCAGTAATACAGACTAAAAACGCAAAATACCTAGGTGTTATAATAAATGAAAAACTGTCATGGAATCCCTATATTGATGAAACAATAAAAAAAAAATCAAACAAAGCATTAGGGTTTATTAAAAGAAATTTCTATAAATCAAATAAGAACATAAAACTAAAATGTTTTTTAACCTTGGTTATGCCTATTATAGAATATGCATCCTCTGTTTGGGACCCCTCAACTCAAGAAAACAATAAGAAACTAGAACAGACACAAAATAGAGCAGTGAGATTCATAACAAATCAATATTCACATTTGACTATAGTAACACCTTTAGTAAAATCACTAAATTTAGAAAGCCTTCAGGACAGAAGACTCAAAAGTAAAGTAGCAATTATACATTAAACACTGAACCATAATCTTCAAATTCATAAACAAAATTTAATCAAATACTCAGAAAGACACAAAGAAAAAGTCACATTCCTCGTCACATATGCCAGGACAAATTTGTACAAAAGCTCCTTCTACCCTAGTGCTATTAGAGATGGAATGGATTGCCTGAGCTAGCCAGGAATACCAATGACTTGGCAGAATTTAAGTCATTGGTTAATATGCATGACTGAATGCATGACGCGTAGGACGTAATCATCTTCTTTTTTGAAGTAACGTCTGTATATTATATATAAGAAGAAACTTGACAAAAGCAAAAAAAAAATTTATTTGATTTTTGTTTAGCTTGTTGAAGAGAGACTCTCACTGTGTAGATCTTTATGTATCAGTCATAAAGTTTGATAATAAATTCTCGTCTATCTGTTTGGTATCGCTTACTAGAATCTGTTTGTTATTATAGTATTAATGACTTAAAAATAAACAAAGATTTACAGCTGCAGGGGTGGACGTGACAAGCACAAACTATTTATGAATTGTTAACAAGGTAGGCCTACTCACTAGTGTTAAACTGACTGTTGACCCGCATTTGTAAGAGATCTAGACGTTATCCTGTCATGTTATGTATAAGTTGACATCCTACTGGCAACCGAATCAGATAAAACATCGAAACACAAAATATTATATTCTAAGAGACTTCGAGTCTAAAGGTTAAAAATAGACGTGGATGATTTTATTTACTTTCTTTTAATAAAAGTTCCTCTATTCAAGCCAGATCTTCATGGAACCTGAACGCAGATCTCGAAAACGGCTCTAACGATTTTCCTAGAAATGTAAAAGTTGATTTATATAGCTGAGAACTACTGGCTGGTTAGCCACACTGGAGAAGCTCGAGTTTAACCGTTATAATTTTTTCAAAGTAAAAAAGAAAGAAATTTAACTTTGGCTAGAGAACTAGAGAAATAGCCTTAGATCTAGACCCAGAATCGGTTTTGAAAGTACTATCGCTTTCTGGGAAGGACTGTCGCGTTTTTGAATTCCAGAATGTAAGGTATTATTGATTCAAGAGATTAATAAATTAATGTTCAGGAACGTTTTGTGCATTGTCTACTAACAGTGGCGTCACTAGGGAGGTGCGAGGGGTGCGTTCTGCACCGGGTGACACCCGTTAGGGGTGACACCCATGTGAAAAATCACTTCTGGAATAACTGGCAATTAAAAAGTAAGTGTCAGTGTCTTAAGATTGAAACATGTATCTCTCAATTGATAAATAGATTGATGCTTTGATTTTTAACAATGATTTTTAAAAAAAAATCTATTGAAATAGTAGCTAGCATCGTAATATCAGGATGCCAAACAATTGTCATTCCTTAACCAATGACTAAATTCTTGAGGCAATTACCATAGCCTTGCAGACAGTCGAAAATAAATTACACGAAGCAATACAAGCACCATCAGATATTGTTGTCTTTACAGACTCACAATCCACTCTTCAAGCACTTAACAGCAGCACCTCAAAAAGCCCAAAAGAGTTGACAACACTAAAAATGATAATACACCAGATGATGACCAATTTAAACATCAACATCATATTACAGTGGATCCCTGGACACATTGGTGTCATGGGAAATGAAAGGGCAGATAAGCTCTCAAAGGCAGGATCATCTATGGAACAACCAGATAGACCTGTCAACTACCTCACCCTAAGGTAAATGCTAATCAACAACTACAAAGAGGAGTGGCTTAATCAATGGGCAACAGGAAACACAGGCAGAGCCATGTACAAAGAAATGAACATGCCTAACAAACTGGACAGTATTAACTTCCTCCCCCGCAAAGAGCAATGTACAATCTTCCAACTAAGAACAGGACATACACCACATTTAAATTATCATCTCAATAAAATAAATCCCACACAACTCCCACTTTGTAGACACTGCTCCCACCCTTATGAAACTGTAAACCATATCCTTTTTGAATGCCCCCTCCTAATCCACCTTAGGCAGACCCTACTACCACTACAGCCCAACATAACCAACACCCTTTATGGCAGTGCTGAGCAACTGAAAAAAACAGCACAGTATTTTTCCTTGGCACAGTCTGCAAAAGAGCTGACAGCTCAGCAGTAAAAAAAGCTGGTCAGAAAACTGTTAGATGAAAAGCACAAGCTCCATAAACTGTATCTGAACAACCCAAACTCCCAGTCCACTAAAGATGCATTCACCAACATCCGCAAAAATGTGCAAAAACAGTTACGCCAAATGCAAGATACCTGGCTTAGCAAGAAAGTGGAAAAAATACAGGAATTAGCCGACAAGCACGACATGAAGAACTTCTTCCATGCCATAAACGAAATCTATGGACCCACAAAGTCAGGCTCATCTCCTCTATTAAATGCTGATGGGACAATCCTATTGACAGATAAGGAAGAAATCCTAAAACGCTGGGCCGAGCACTTCGAAAAGGTTCTCAATACACCTTCCATCATAAATGAAGCGGCCATAGACAGGCTACAGCAAGTACCAATAAATGAAAAAATGGATGACCCTCCCACGCTAAAGGAAACCGATCTTGCCATTCAGCAGCTTGCAAGCGGAAAAGCCCCAGGAGCTGACTCCATTCCCGCAGAGGTCTACAAAAAAGGTGGACTACCCCTGATCGAAAGACTTCATGAGCTATTTTTAATTATGTGGGAAAATGAGTCAATACCACAAGACTTTAAAGATGCCACAATTGTTCATCTATACAAGCGAAAAGGAAACCGCCAAATCTGCGACAACCATAGAGGGATATCTCTTCTTTCTATTGCTGGGAAGATCCTTGCACGCATCCTACTAAATCGGCTCATGCAACACATAGAACATGGTCTACTACCAGAAAGTCAGTGCGGCTTCAGAAAAGAGCGTGGAACCATTGACATGATCTTTGCGGCAAGGCAGCTCCAGGAAAAATGCCAAGAACAAAATGCTGACCTCTTCTCAATATATGTCGACCTAACGAAGGCATTCGACACTGTCAGCAGGGAAGGTCTCTGGAAGATTATGTCAAAGTATGGCTGTCCACGAAAATTCATTACCATGGTGAGACTATTCCACGATGGCATGAAGGCCCGTGTCCAAGAAAGTGGTGAACCATCAGAGCCCTTCGAAGTATCAAACGGGGTAAAACAAGGCTGTGTCCTAGCACCTACACTGTTCAGTATCATGTTCTCCGCTATGCTGACAGATGCATTCACGGATAGAGAAAACAAAGGAATAAATATAACATACAGATTTGATGGTGGCCTATTCAACCCGAGGCGGCTCAAAGCAAAATCAAAAACAAATTCAGCAGTAATCAGAGACTTGCTATTTGCTGACGACTGCGCCCTAAATGCCTGCTAGAAGACGATCTACAAAGCATCGTCAGTGACTTCTCAGGAGCATGCTCAGACTTTGGCCTTACCATTAACACAAATAAGACTGAAGTCTTATATTTACCTGCTCCTGGGAAAGCCTACTCGGATCCAAGCATCACTACAAATGGACACGATATAAATGCAGTGGACAAATTCACATATCTTGGCAGCACACTCTCCAGAAATGGAAATATTGATAACGAAATCAACCTTCGCATCGCCAAGGCCAGTGCATCATATGGCAGACTATCAAACAATGTTTGGAACAGACGTGGTATCACCACAAACACTAAGCTAGGGGTCTACCGAGCCGTCATCCTACCTACATTGCTCTACGCCTCAGAAACATGGACAGTATACAGAAGACATGCCAAGAAACTAAATCACTTTCACATGACATGTCTAAGAAAAATACTAAATGTCAAATGGCAAGATAGAATGCCAGATACTGAAGTCCTTCAAAGAGCTGGTTTGAAAAGCATCCACACAATCCTGATGCAGTCCCAGCTGCGATGGGCAGGACACGTGTGCAGGATGGAGGACCACCGCATCCCAAAACGTCTCATGTATGGCCAATTAAGAGAAGGCAAGCGCTCGCAAGGTGGTCAAAAAAAGCGCTACAAAGACACCCTCAAAGCTTCTCTAAAGGAGTTCAACATTGACCCAGGCACCTGGGAGACAGAGGCACATGACAGAGTATCATGGCGCCGCGCTGTGAGATCCGGCGCACAGGTTGCTGAGGAAAAAAGAACAACGCTTGCGAAAGAAAAACGCCAGAGAAGGAAAGCAAGGCAAACGACACTAGCTCCAGCTGGAATTACCTGCCCAGAGTGCGGCCGAACATTCAGGGCTCGCATAGGTCTCACCAGCCACATGAGGAGGCACAAAACCCCAGTGCAAAGCCCTCAGCCCACTGGATGACAAAGTGGTCATCATCGAACCACGATGGACGAACTACATACAAAAAAAGCTGGTTAGAAGAAGAAGAAGAAGAAGAAGAAGGTGAAATATTTTGGAAATCGCACATTTCATTAACGTAAATTTTGTAAAATTGGAAATTAAATAAGTGGTAATTAAGATTTCTAAAGATGGTGTTGTAATTTTAGATGTTGAATGTAATAGAAACTCTAGCCAAGATGAAGGAAATGTTACATCGAATTAGTTGAATGATAAAAACTTCAATATTTTTGGGATAGTTTCTTCTTGTCGTTTGCCAATGCCCCATGAATTGAGCAGAAAATTATTCAGAATTGAACTATAGATAAATTGTAAAAAGTGAATTTTAAAATTTAATTTACACTTATCTTATAGTTTTTAACAATCAATTGATGTAGTTAAATATAAAGAATGTGTGTGATGGATCAACAAACAAAACACAAAAAAACATGATTTTTTTTTCGGGGGTGACACCCTGAGTTGACAGCACCGGGTGACACCTAACCTGGTGACGCCACTGTCTATAAAGTCTAGATCATGGAATATTATAAATATTATTTTATATCTAATAGATCTATACCTTCACCAGGATTTTTTCTTGGTTTGGGGGAAGGGGGCTTTGTAAAAAAAAATGTTACATTGTGTTTTTTATCTAGCATACATTAGTAATTAAAATAAAAAAAACAACATCGCTCTTTAAGTTTTATAAAGGATGTATTGTCTTTTAAAAAAAAAGTAATTTTAATGTTTAAACTATAATGTACTAGACACGTGCTCTGTTAAAGGATAAAGGAATTCCCAGATAAAATCGTCTTGATATCTGATGATGGAACAGCTGTGTTTTCAAGAGTTTGTTGATTGCATACAATCCGAACGTAATCCTCGATGTATCTGTCCAGGATCTAACACACGACTGAGAAGGTCATTGCGCTCCTTCCCCAAGCTGATTACCCTATCGTTTTAAAGTATACTTCCTATTAGCCTGACCTTTAATGGTTTTAATCTAAGTTTTTCTGATGTTAACCCAAACATACTAGGCCGTGTTGACGTGCGTTATGGAAAAAAAACACCCACAAAAACACAGTTTCCTGGTAAAAAAATTTTCGTGGTCTTAAAGCCTTCATAATAAAGAAAAAAAACTTCTAACGAAAATATTTTCAAATTCACATAAGTTTTAATTCGGTGACATGATGACATATCTTTTTTTTTTTTTTACAGTTTCTATACCATAACAAAGATTTTTTGATATAGTGACATCATGACATCATTTTTTACAACTTTTAGAGCACATTAATTTATTCCGTAACAAAGCTGTTTGATGTAGTGACATCACTCAGTATAGTTGGAATATCTCTTACTTTTATTGTATTGCCGAAATACTGACGCAGATATTAAATCATCATTCATCATTAAAGGGTTTAAAAGCAATAAAGGCTATTGTTCAAACTACGTAATTCAAGGCTCAAACAAGTGCAGGTTATTCTATGTCATCTACTTGAATCAAGACTCAAACAAGTGCAAGTTATTCTATGTCATCTACTTGAATCAAGACTCAAACAAGTGTAGGTTATTCTGTCATCTAAATGAATCAAGACTCAAACAAGTGCAGGT
>JADKLZ010005243.1:24817070-24832767 GCA_021533235.1 Biomphalaria straminea
TGCAGGTTATTCTGTCATCTACTTGAATCAAGACTCAAACAAGTGCAAGTTATTCTGTCATCTAAATGAATCACTGTTTATTTCTCGCTAATATGTGAGTTTCTGCTGAAATACCACGTGGTATCAAACTCGCGTATTTGTTGCCAAGTTGCACAATTTCTCTCCCCCCCCTTTTTTTTTTTTAAAACAACTAAAACTAGTCTAAATTTTTCCATTGCTAGCCTTATCAGTTGCAGTATTGTATTTTTTTTAAGCCACAAATCTCATTGTTGAATTAGTGTATTTTTTTTATTCCGAATCAGAAGAGTACTTATTGTATTGTTTTGAACTAGTGATCATAGTTTCAGATAGACAAAAAGGGTAGTGAAGGTCTAATAGTTTAGTTTGTCTTCTTCAACACGATTAGGATTGTAGCTTCTTGTCCAAATGTGTTTTATTTCATTTCTCTTTCATCATCATCTCCCCTTCACTAGAACATTGTCTCTGTTTGTGTGATTTTAATACCATTATAGAATTACAAGAGTGAATTTCATTCTCCCGTGAACCTATGCAGCATTTGTTCAATGTAGCCAATGAATTATCAATTTTATTAGCTTTGCTTAAAAGGAAGGGTTGTGCTCATCATTTCAAATGATTCAGGATGGATTCATTCATACAAAGGATGTATTTGTCTATAGTAGCCTCTTTGTTTGCGATTCCACTTTGTGTTTCATGCTCTACTAACTTCACTACTGGACCTGTTAGCTACGGAATGTCTACATCGGGATGTGGAGATGAAAACCTTGTCAGTGATAACCGGATACCTTTACACGTCATAGGTCTGTTCGCCATAACAGGTGAGACATGTACCCTAAACTATCCTGACATAATGATAAGTAATGATAATGATAATGATACATTTCTTGACCTAGGATCTGCTAATATCCATCAACTTTTAATTTAAATCAATTTAATGTCCGGTTCACTAGCTCCTTTTAATAGCCTCCAAGCTCACAACTGGCTTTGTGCGTTTATACTGCACTCATTCTTTATCAACAGATTCGAAAATAATGTTCCATGCCTACAATAAGAAAAACTTTTCACTGAAAGATATGCAGTGCAATGTAAACCAAATAAATGATCTACACGTAAATTTACTTTAAACTTCCAATTTACAATCTATTGTTTTTGTTAACGGATTGTATTGTTACTTAAAAACGCAACCTTAGTGTTGCTTTTATAAGAAAAATATGAAGAATATGTAGTTTATATTTTAATATAAGTTACAGAGTTTCCTTTAAAAAAGAAAATGACAGGTTGCATGTATCTGTGTGTCATTCTAGCCATGCATGCTAATAGAAATTTAAATTGTAATACATAGCTTTCTCTCCTTGGTTTAGACAATCTATTTCATTCTCTAATAACACGAGGCAAGAAGAAGCACTTGTAAGAATATGTCCCTGTATATGGAAAAGGAAATGTGCCTTTGTCTTTCTGATTATTTTACTAGATTGTGTTTGATATTAGTAAATTATAGTTCAGCGTTGCATGTAATACTGCAACTTTACTTTTTTAGTATTTTGTCCTGTTTTGTTTCTGTTTTAGTGATTCTACTTACGGTATTGCTCTACTCCAGCGGTTATTCACGTATTGGTCGCGACCCTCATAGGGGTTGAATTATGATTTGCCAGGGATCGCCTAAGACCAATGTAAGATTTCTCCAAGACAGTTACAACTTCTACGAATCTTATATTAACTCACATCTGTGTCTCTCTAAGGAAGAATTCTTTATATTAACTCACATCTGTGTCTCTCTAAGGAATAATTCTTTATATTAACTCACATCTGTGTCTCTCTAAGAAAGAATTCTTTATATTAACTCACATCTGTGTCTCTCTAAGGAAGAATTCTTTATATTAACTCACATCTGTGTCTCTCTAAGGAAGAATTCTTTATATTAACTCACATCTGTGTCTCTCTAAGGAAGAATTCTTTGACACTTTATTTCCTTCCACTTGCCTATATTAAATCAAATTGAAAAATTCATAGTCGATGACAACACATGAATCAAATAAAAAAAATACTCAGTTAATCCATTAGTCGTACCTGTACTTTAATTTTGTTCTATGTAGAAAAGAAATGTACTACGCTAATGGAAAAAAAAACTATTTATTGAACTAATAATATTGATGCAACAAAAATGATGTCTCAGTCTCATCAATGTCAAACATATTTGAATCAAGTGTTTGAGGTCAAGTCCAGTTTTGTCTAGTAGTCCTCCCTTAACAACAGTACATCTTTGCGAAACAGGCTCAGCACAATCTGTTGAAACAGGCTCAGCACAATCTGTTGAAACAGGCTCAGCACAATCTGTTGAAACAGGCTCAGCACAATCTGTTGAAACAGGCTCAGCACAAACTGTTGAAACAGGCTCAGCACAAACTGTTGAAACAGGCTTTTCTGGTTTGTTAGTTATCTGGTGGAAATACAAAATTAGATTTGATGCATTGACATTTGTTGTGCTCTTACAAAGATGTCCCCGAGACATCCTGATCCAATGAAACAGAAACAAACTGTCGAAACTATTGTGGAATAAAGTAGTTTACTGTACTTAGGAATGTTGATCACCTTGCTGGTCGAATTGTCACATAAACATAAACATGAGAGAAGAATTTAATGATATCCTATAGAAAAGTAAATTTAATAATATCCTATAGAAAAGTAAATTTAATGATATCCTATAAAAAAGTAAATAAATGAAGGTCATAAAATTTCATGTATTTAAAATTCATGCATACACATAACACAATATACGATTACATAAAGATGTCACAGAGTTCAGTTTCAAACAATTAGAAAACATCATGCCATATTTACATTATGATTACATTCTATAACATTAGAGAAAGCAGCTACATAGCTTGTAAACTAGTATTATTTAATGGGGGATCGAGGTACAGTGGGAAAGCTATTAAATAGGAACTAAAATAGCTGAAAACCGTTGTCATAGACAAATGTGAATATTCATTTGTTATGATTATCACGGCTCTATTTGTGACGAAAATAAAATTCGCCCACTTAAGGTATCACTCGGTCTAGGCATCTAACTAATTTATTTTTGCTATCTTATTTTTTTTTATCTCAGCTTGGCCCTTATGACTATCTAAAGCTATTACCACCACCCCCTTTTTCTCTAGGCCTCCGTGTCACGATGTAATTTCTTAATCTGACACCCGTCTAGCACATTCTTTATCGACAAGGATAAACACGCCTCTGAATATCTTGACCTAACATCCTGCCGCACCCCCCCCCCTTCGGGGAACGGGTCAGTTCAAATGTACCCTCTTCAAATCGACAACAAGGTCTGTCTCGCGCAGCTAATCCCTGTCACGTAAGACAAACGGTCTGTCGTCCGACCATATTGGCGATATCATTCGATAAGGGCCCATCCTTGTGTCAATACATGAAACGCGCGGCAAGGTCAAGTGATAATCTTCTCCTAGGCATGGCGGACGATCTAAACACCTGGGAAGCCCCGCCTCCTTGACCACGCGACAGGATATGCGTAATGGCAGGCCCATCCCTTTTCCTGTCCAACTTAGCCTTTTAACCACACATGGCAAATGGTCTTATTCTCATTTCATTTTGAGGAGCTGAAAGGATATACTTCTCTGTTTTGAGCTTTACGAGCTTTCGCTCACCATATTCATATCATATCTTTCATGATATTGGACTGGTGGTAAGCTGTTATATGGTTTGTGTTTAATGGCCTCTTACTATGTGTATTTAGACATTTGTGCATTTATTTAGTGCATTATATTTGTGTACATATTTGTGTAATTCTTATCTTGGAGTATGTAAGTAGTCACTTTATGTATTATATTTTATTATCATGACTTGTACGACTAAATAGTCAAAGTCATCCACTTTATCTGGACTAGAATTAGTTATAATTTTTCCACATGTATTTAGCTTTCTAGCTACTATTAATTTATCACTGATAAATTACCGCTCGCCACGAGCCCTCTATATTATTATAGATAGATTCCTTGACCGGGGACTATCATAATATTTATGTAACATGTCATATTACCAAGTATATTTTACTCTCATTCCGTGACAAGGAATGCCGTAATTATTTATTTACTATATTCTATTTATCGGCTTGTTGGCCAGACTTATTACTTAGGTAAAACCATGTAAACATTATCTTATTTGTCTTATCATATCATTATCTTATCTCGGTTGATCACCTTGATTTTAAATGGCGCATTGACCCTGCGCTCAGAATAGACATGAATTATTTCCCCTTGTATTTAATTTCAACTTCTAGAGATTACGTTCCTTGAACGAGCCCTGTCTCCATTCAAGCGTGCTCTATTGTTCGGGCCCAACGGCCAAATGTAAACAATAGCGACTTGGTCACTGACCATCAGCCAGTCCTCCCCCCCCCTTCCCCTTTCATCTCTCTATCCAAGCGGCTCGTAATGATATCACCATGACAAGGTGTGTCTTACAATTTAACGCCACTTGTAGTCTCCCTTGACGATATACAATTTCTACTATTTCAATTAACACCATGTGTTAGCTCCTTTGATATTTGTGAAACTAAGTTATAGTTTCTTCACATCATTATTACATTACTGTGTGTTATCGCCCTTGTGAGACTTCATTACCATTATTATTATTGTCTCCCCTGATGAAATGTAATATTTTATTGGACTAACTCCCCTTATTATTATGAAACTAGATCATGGTTTCTATTTAATCATTCTGAAGATGTCCTTCATGAAAAGGCGTCTACCTCCCAGTGTCATCATTGTGGCTAAGTCAATCTACGAATCTCGTTGCAGCTTTTATTGCAGGCTACTTCTAATAGAAGCCCTAACTTTGTAACGCTGATACCAGTCTGCTGACACCAGATCTGGAGACGCCAGCCTTACCAACTACTCAGAAGAGTCCGACCAACAACCGCATGCCAGAAGGTCCGCCCCTGCAGCTACGTATAGTTGGACTGTCCCGTGCGCTAGGACCGATTAAGCCAGAGCACCCACAGACAACTCAGCATCAGTCACGCCGATCTCGCCAGAGCAGCATAGGACTCAAAGCTAAGCAACAAAGCCCAATGACATTCAGACCACTTGTTTCTCATTTCTTATGATGATAGTCCCATTTATGTAAATAATTAGGCCCCGCCCTAACACTGTACAGCTTTTACCTTTTTCTTATTTCATTCTTATTATTAAACTGTACATATGTTTTACATAAAAAGGTATTTGTTGCCTGCATTCATAACATTGTGCCTGTAGTCCTCATGTGCAAGTTAAGGTCCTCAAAATATCTAATTCCCCTAGACACCTAAACGGCCACCATTTTGACCTACTTGTCACACTATTTTGCGTCTGTTTTAGTTTCTTTCCCTAACCGTAACCCCCCTGTCAGCACTAACCCTAGGTATAAACACACACACACATATATATATTCAGTGCTTTTTTTTTGTAAACAAAAATTGGTGCAGGTACTCAGTGATTAGGTGCCGGTACTCAGTAGATGATTGCCTAAGTTTTAACTAGGGCCTACTAAAAATTAATAATATACGTTAAAATACAAGAAAGGTAATATTTTTTTCATAAATGTGCCGGTACGCCGTACCGGTGCGTACCGTCAAAAAAGAAAGCCCTGCATATAGATATGTTATATACTACTATATATACTAGTAACATGATACATTCTCTTGAAGCATTTAAAATTACTTGAAATTCTCAAATTTAAACAAGAATTAACTTAACATAGTTGTATTCGTCATGCCTGACAAAATGTTCATCTGATCTATCTCCCTAGGTCACTGGCCAGAAGGTATGACTTTTTTGCCAGCATCTTTTCTGGCAATGAAACATATTAACGTAAACCATAAGGATATATTACCTGGCTACAAGCTTCAAATCAATGCTTACAATACTGAGGTAAAACAGATTGATGATAAATATGTAGATGAGTGATGTCAAGAAACATTTTTTTAGAACGGTTACAGCAACTCTCTCTTTTTGGTAAAAAGTTTATACAGGCAATTTTTTCCCAGCCCCCGTATTCGGATCAAATTGAAACTTTTTACAATTATTCATTAGAAAGGCATGAATCAATAAAAAAAAAAACAATTAGTTATTTAATTAATTACTGGTAGTTAATTTGTTTGATATCGATTTCTTAGGGACCCTTATCGATAGTTTGTGTTGCCTGTGGGTAAATCCGGCCCTGGTAGTGTGTTGGCCTTCCCGAGCTGAACCAATGATTTTGTTGTCCATACTTTTCTTTGTCACCATTTCTCTCCACATGGTGCGGTCTAGGACAGTGGCGTAGCATGTGACCCGTGGGTCCGAGTTCAAGAATATCTTGGTAGGGCCCTCTCCCACAGGAAGACGAATTCAGTTTTGGACAAAACAATAGAGTAATAGTAATTTAAATGTAAAAAAAATGAAAAAAATGTGTTGAGGAAAAGTAAGGGCCTTCGGTTGTTGTCCTGCTCACATGACACCCTCGTTAACCATGGGCTACAGAAACAGATGACCGTTACATCATCTACTTAAGTGCACAATTATCTGTTTAATGAGCTGCCATTAGAATACAGTGCTAAATCTAACATCTATTTATTGAGCTGCCTTTAGGATACAGTGCTTGATCTACTAATGGCTGGGCAATAGGAACATCTTACTTTTTTTTAAAGTGCAGGGAGCCAGTTGCCCTAAACTCTCTCTACCAGGAGATCTACAATCCTAACAGAACATCCATCATGGTGCTGGGGTCAACGTGCTCCTCAGTAACAGAGATTACAGCAAGTGTAGCCAATCTTTCAGGTCTGCAACAGGTAAGACTTAAAGTTGATATCTTTTGAAACTCAAGCTTGTTAGAGACGAGAAGCCTTTTTCAGGGAGTTCTGAACTCAACGGTTTTATTAATCCGTTCTTATATAATACAGACGTTACTTCAAAAAAGAAGATGAATACGTCCTAGCCAGGGGCGGCCCTACCAGTGCGCGGGGCCCTGGGCGAGCATCATGTGCGGGGCCCTTAGCCGTTAAGGTATATCTACTGTAAACTCGTCACGCTAACAGGCTCACTCGTCTCTAATGATAACAATACAGTAGGCTGTCTATTTCAAATCTTTAGAACTTATTTTTGCTACAAAATATAGAACTTTATGTTGATACACTACTTAAGTACTTTATATACTGTGTTGCAATTGTTCTCCATTAACATAAGCCAATAAAAAGGAAATCATTCGCATACTACTAATATTATGTCTCCTCCCTTACTCTGCTAATTGAAGCCAATTAGACGTTCTATAAGAACAAAGTTTGTTATACGAGCATTGGTCTCTACACTTTCACAGAACCGACTTTTGCAGAAGGGCTATACCACAGGTTTTCAAAGATTAGTTTTTAAAAAATACTCCCGCGTTTTGTTTTCTTTTTGACACGATGACAAAGGTTTGCCCACGACAGCTCGATGTCTATGCACAGTTGTCTATTAGAAAACAAGGTTACAAAGACAGTTTTTGTGGAAACAAAAACTTAAAATCTGCACCCGAAGTGGTCCACCCAGGCAGGTAAAAAGGCAGGTTTCAATATTTTCAGAAAGAACATCAGAATGCATTTCTATCAAAGACAGTGTACATCTTGTACTGTGGCACTGACGTTCACGTGATATGAAAAACCAATACTTCTTTGTTGTTTCAAATTATGCCCAACTTATAGGCATACTAATCAGATTTTTTCACTTTAAAAAAAAATAAAAAATTGTTATGCATAAATGTAGCAGTTTGTATGACAGAACTTACTTAACTTAGAAATACAAATGTAAAAAAAAAGAATATTTTGATACAAAGTCTAAAACCATTTGCATAAATGTGTTAAAGATATGGTTAATCGTCATAGCCCCTACTTAGGAGCCTCCCGTGTTTGTTACTATTAATAGTGAATTGTTGTAGAAATGATGTATTTTATGAAAAAAAAATGCTTGCATAAGTGATATGAAAAATTCGATTTTTCGCTTTTAAAAAAGAAAAAAGTAGCCGTTGTATCAGAATTTTGAATGATCTTCGAGATCTAAACGGAACGGACGGACGCACAGACATTAGCGTCTTTTCACCTTTCGGGGGCCGCTAAATAACAACTTAATAAATCATCTCCAAACTTCCTGGAAGCTGATTGGCCGAAATAGCTGTATAAGCACATCAACTAGTTCAATACAGGCTAGGTTACAGTACCAAATAAAAGATCCTTCTCATACACAACACTTTTTTTTTCCATTGCAGACTAAAGTAACAGTATATTTAATGTAAACGTACCAATTCTTTTTATACTGTAGGCGACTTAACAGTGCTGTATGGCACTTTTAAAAATTACTCAATATTTAATGAATTTTTAAAAGGAAAAGCACGTGAAAGTTATTAATGAAATGGGAAATGGTTATCCAGACGTTTCAATGTTTGGGGATGTTTTGTGATACTGTTTATATCCGAAAATAGTGTAAGTGTAGGCCTACGCATATGAAATTAAATACAGCGGAAATATGACCTTTGCGTGCGGTTTTAGAAGGTATCGCCAGCTAAAGTTAAGAAAACACTGTATATTTGTTCAATAATTTTCATTTTTTGTTTGTTTTGTTTTGTTTGCATGTTTGTTATAAATGACTCTTTCATATACAATTTTCATAATTCAAACATTAGTTCAAACCGTATCATTATGTATTTTCCTAATAAAATCCGTTGGACGTCGATGTTTACATACGAAATATAGGCTACGATTTAGATTTGTTGCTTCCACCTACGTGTTTTTATTGTGAACTGATAAACGATGATAGCATCTTAGAATCGGAAGGTAATTAGATGCTGTCATTACTGAAACTGAACGGTTTTTAAAACTAAAAATATATGTCTGGAGTACTCTGGAGCTTAAATGGCAATTGAAATCATAAAGATTCTGGGAACATATTGAGTAACTAGTCCTAGTTAATGACAACTTATTTGTATTTCGACGTTGGTGACAATAAAATCTCCAATCGCGGGGCCCCTCTTAGGCGCGGGGCCTGGGGCGGTTGCCCCACTTGCCACCCCCTAAGGCCGCTACTGCGTCCTACGTTCAAAAGACTATTAAAACTACTTCTGTCTTCCTTACAATATAAAAGAAAAATGTGCAATTAATCGTGAGGAAATAATTAAATAAATTCTCTAGACTTATTCAACATATAGTCTACATTGTAACCCTCAAAAGTCCAATGGAAGGCAAAACCGTTTAGTCCAAGGTAAGAATCCTTTCTTTTAGAGAGTTTAGTGTTAACTTAGGATCGATTCAAGGATCTAACAATTGTGTCCAAATCTAGAGAATCAAACTGTCTACACGAAATCTAATGATACTTTCTTGAGTTAGTATTCCGTCGTAAGAATGTGTTCACAGTATCACACCAAGCTAGATATTGAACCATATGTGTTGTTGGTTCCATTGGTGTTTTAAAATCATAAATGATGGACATAGTTTTAAGTTTTTTGTCAGTCAATACTTAGAAACAGGGCCGGATTGAAGTTAGCGGAGGGCCGGATTTTTGTGGAGGTCTCTACACTTTTTCGAAAGCTTTAATAAAAAATCTACATATTATTACTACTTATAACAAAAAGAATTAAATATTTAGATGAAAGAAATATTGTATGTGTACAATTAAAAAGTAAAGTGACCCCTTCAGATCTTACGATCTATGGGGCAGATGATGTTAAGGTCATCTGTTTCTTTGGCCAGCGGTTAACAAGCAGGGTGTTATGTGGCCAGCACAACGACCAACCGCCTTTACTTTCCCCAACTAAAGTCAGGTACCCATTAGAGTTGGGTGGACTCAGAGGCGCCCTAAGAATCCCGAAATTCAAAATCCCAGTCTTCACTGGGATTTGAACCCAGGACCTCAGATTCGGAAGCCAAGCGCTTAACCATTCGACCACCGCGCCCCCATGTGTACAAGTAATCCAATTTTATTTTTTTTTTTTTTAAACAAAATTTTAAAATGCATATTTTTGTTTTTAAAATGTGTAAGTTTTGAGTTTGTGGATTGTAATGCCTTTGGTTGCAGCACTGCTGTAAATCTGAAGCTGCATTTCTATATTACAAGCACGCTACAAGTGAACACTTTTTAACCCTGTGTTGCCACGCGTAAGAGTTAATGTATTGGGGGGGGGGGAATTAGAATTATAAAACACAAAACCAAAAGGTTTCTGACCAGTCAAAATTCGAATCTGGATTTTTTTTTAAAATCTCTATTGAGGAGGCCAATCTCTTGTTAAAGCCCGGGCCCCGAATCAGACATGCCTGCATTTCATTAAATCCGGCCCTGAATGTATATCACACAAGAAAAGGATTTGAACCCAATAATTAGATGTTTCTGTTTTGTTTCTCTTCTGCTGCTGTGATGGTCACTACAGATCTCCTACTCAGCCGTCTCACCCCTGCTCTCATCCAAACAATTGTTTCCAAACTTCTTCCGAGTGATGACCCCTGAACAAAGCTTGACCGTAGCGCGAGTGAAGTTGTTCAAGGAAATGGGTTGGACAAGAGTCCACAGTGTCTATGAAGATCAAAAACTGTTCTCCTCGGTAAAAACAAGTATCTCTAGTTTGTGTCAAGATCATATTTGTAATAATTGTAAAGATGGTAATATTATTATTTTTTATATTATTATTATTAAAATTTTAAATAATTTTAACACCTCTTCTCCTAATAGTAATAATAATAAAAATAATAATATATATAATTAAAATTTAATACAATAAAATGATGTTCTATATGATTTCATTGCATTCGTAGAATATTGTTCATTCGTTTTATGAAATACCCAGCTGTAAAATCATTTTCTTAAGGATAATAAAGCCACTTTTAATAAATAGACAAAGCTATGAGAAACATTTCCTGACTATGTATAGATGTACATAATAACAGACTCAGGTAGAAGTCAATTTAATGTAAACTAAGCTAAGTTCTATTGTATTTAATTATCCTTCTCTACACAGTTATCATGAAATTTTACCTCGACTTAAAAAATCAATTTCAACACCAATTGTATTTCACATTCTATTATAATCTTGAAAAGACAATAGCAATTTTATTCTAATTTTCAGCTAGATGAATTTATGAAGCAGGAATTAATTCTTGCTGACATTGAAGTGGTCAGTACTCAAATGTTTACGACTAACCCAGAAATTTGTGCGGAAAATTTAAAAGTAAGTAATCAGAAAACATAGACATTGCCATTGATAGTAACGACGTACTGTAAGAATGTATTCTGAAAATAGAGATTATAAAATGGCTCACAAAACATTTTTGTACAAAGCATATGGACTATAGAAACTCTGTCTGGTGAAGGGTATACACTTAATCACGGATAGAGCTGAAATTTTGCACAATTATTTCTTTTACCTGACAAAATAAGAATGAATTTAAAAAACAAAAACCAATTATTTAATTAACTATTGGGAATTAATTATTTTGTTTGTTATCTTTAACAAGGGAAACAAACCATACTTGATAGATGTAGTGGTCGGAAAATAACGTTCAAAAACTTTTGGCCAGACACAGAGCGAGTTGATATAAGCTTTGTACAAATATTTCTAATCGCATAGATTTATTATGTGTACGCCGATAGTACATATAATACATGACCATTCCAGGCTAATTGATACAATTACATTTAATACAATCTTTTTTTTTTAAATGTTAAAATAACTTTTTGTATAGCGCGATCTTTTATGAATGGTTCTATGGAAAGGGGAGTATCTGAATAAAAGTGTTCGTGTAGGCGCTGCGCAAATACAACTCAGGATTCGAACTCAAACCTCCTTGTTAGCTAACTATACAAAACCAAGGAAAGATTTTTGGCGTTATCTGCTTTTTATAGTTTCGAGTAAAAATCTAGCTTCTATCTTGTTAACATCCGGAAAATACACCATATAACACCCGATACATACACTCTATAACATCTGGTACATACACTCTATAACATCTGGTACATACACTCTATAACATTCGGAACATGTATTCTATAGCATCTGGAACATAAACTGTATAACATCCGGAACATACACTAATAACATCCGGAACATACATTAATAACATCCGGAACATACACTAATAACATCCAGAACATACACTAATAACATCCGGAACATACACTAATAACATCCGGAACATACACTAATAACATCCAGAACATACACTATATAAAATCCGGAAATACACTATATAACATCTGGCGCATACACTAATAACATCCGGAACATAACTCTATAACATTTGGAACATACACTGTATAACATCCGCAACATACACTTTTTACTATGAAATATCAATAAAATAAAAATTAAATTGTTTCTTTGCATTTGTGCTTCAGAAAAATGACGCCCGGATTATTATTGGAAGTCTGTATGAGGATAAAGCCAAGATGTTGTTATGTACGGTAAGAGTTGTTGTTTTTTTCAACACCCAAAACTAATTTTCTTAATTCAATTAAACTTTTCAGAAGTAACTGTAACATAATTTACACATTGAATACATCTTAGACATCGAATATATCTGGTCACGGAATACATCTTGGGTATCGAATACATCTTAGACATCGAATACATCATGTCGCGAAATACATCTTGGGTATCTAATACATCTTAGAAATCGAATACACCTAGTACACTGACCGTGCCCAGAGTTTAACCACTAAACATTTCTTTCTCAAAAGTTTCAGTTGGCGAGCTTTTTCAGTCATGGACATAAGGCTTGGACAGGTATGGTGAGAGGGATTGTGTTATTTCTTTGTACCATTTAAGTATGAAAGAGTTATATCCCTTTGTGTATGTCCTCCAGGCGTGAACGTGAACAGCATAGTCGTGGTGTTATTGAATGAGAGTTTCCATTGGTTGATAGAGTGAAATTGATAGTCAGTTGTATTATGCTCCTGAACTCGTGGTGTGTGTATAAATTATACATTATACTAGAGGTCATTATTTGTGCTCTATTGGATTGACAAGTATTAAAGTATCTGTGTTTTATTATTGGATATTCCTAATTGTATAACAATTATCAAGCCCAGAAAGTATTAATACAAAATTGTAATGGAGCAGTGAGTAAGCGAGAACACCCCGCCCCTATCGAGCCGTAGGAACCGAGTCCAGCGAACCCTGACAACTGACCGTGCCCAGAGATTAACCAATAAACATTTCTCTCAAAAGTTTCATTTGGCGAGCTTTTTCAGTGCATGGACCTAAGGCTTTGAACTCGTGCCCCTTGATCTTTGATAAACAACATGCTTCGGTACATTCAACTAGAATATCAAGATCTTCATATTCAAAACTTTTTTAGTTTGCCATTTTAACTATTGTTTATGTCTGTTATGTTATCATATCTATTTCGTCTCTTTAATTTTGAAAGTACAGTGCCATCTCCACACGAATCGGAAGCCCTTTGGGCTGCTAGTTTGCCTATGTTTAAGGCCGGCCCTGATCGGGCTTCTAGAGACTTTTCCACATTCAGTCTCGAGTGTAGAATAAAGCCTCCGAATCACGGTTCCATTCTTCACGACGGCTCGACAACTTATTTCTCTTGTGGCGGTTATGCGGCCCATGACATGCGTGTGGGTGGAAAATTTCTTGGGCTCCAAGGCCGACAAGGTTTATCATAAAAAATATTCTAATCTAAGTCATGTTCGATCATTTTTTTTTTCTTCATTGATAGATTTATAACAATACACCGGAAGCAGAGAGACCTAATGCTTGGTACAAGAAAATTGTATGGCTACTGCCTAGTATGTTTTTTAAACATTGGATGGAGGTTGGAGGCAGCGGCATTTCCTGTACTGCAGATCAAATTCAAGAGGTCAGTAGATTTGTATTATACAAAAATACAGACCATGCGATCTAAGAGGCAAATGATGTACTGAACCAATTTGATCTTGTGCTTATATATTTTTCGCGTACATTATGTCATGTCATATATCAAATGTCAAAATGCACGGGGCCCTCAAAGAGGTCCCCGGCCCCCGAATCCCTAGCTACGCCCCTGTTCCAGAGCTCAAGAACATTATCGACAAGTTGTAATTATGACATCGTATGACATCTAATTCTACTTAAAACAAATGTTTGCGAGTAAAATGTTTTTACATTATCAATATTATTTATATCTCTAGTCAGCTGGCAATAAACATTGATTGTACCAGTTAACGTATGGTAAAATCATATTACGAAAAACCCTTTATATGTAAATAATAAAACAAAGTTTTATGTAAAAATTTATCGTCAAAGATTCGAATCATTGCAATGCTTTTACTACAGCAGTCTGTTTGGTAAGTCAACGATCCACCATTTAGTACAAATCTTATATATAAACTCTCTCTGCCTGTCTGCTAAAAAGTTAAAACATAATTCTTCTCCCATTTCTCATTCTCGGATCAAGTTAAAACTTTCGATAATTATCCATTGTACCGGATAAGACATGAATAAATATAAAAAAAAATTAGTTAATTACTTATTGGTGATCAATATTTCGTTTGATATCGAAATATGGGAAATAAATGCTACTTAATGTAAGATGTGTATGTATAAATGGATTTACTCCCCTTGTTATGTTTTGAGCTCCTATTCTCATCTCAAGTTGAAATTTTTCAGAATTATTCATAGACTATGAAAATACACGAATCGATTCGAAAGTTTCCCTTTTAGTTAATCAATTATTACTAATTTTTTTTTATATAGCGGCAAGGGAGCTAAATCCTGCCATTTTCAGATAAATGGCAGTAATTGGCGTTTTTTTTTTCTTAATTTTTAGCGGCCCCCGAAAGGGGAAAAGACGCTATTAGTTTTGTGTGGCCTGTCTGTCCGTCTGTCTGTCTGTCTGTCTGTCTGTCCGTCTGTCTGTCTGTCCGTCCGTCCCGTTTAGTGCTCAGAAAGTAGAAGAGATAATGAAAATCTGACATCACGATAATATAGATCATTCAAAGTTCTGATGCAAAGGCTACTTTTTTTTTTCTAAAAGCTCAAAATCTAATTTTTAAAAATATTTTATACAAGCAGTATTTAAGGAGAAAAAACCTAATTAGTATGCAATATAAATGAAACCTAATTTAACCTTACAGCATTTACTTTCCAAGTAATCAATCCATAAAAGAGGTTTTGCAGTTGCCTTGAACACCGGCTTTACAGGGCTAACGTTGAGAGATCAAAGCACGGAAGATGTATATTTCTGTCGTTTATCTTTGATATAATTTTTTTATGAACTTTTAGCAGCGACAAAGAGAGTTTATGTGATACACAAACTCAGAGGCGGCCCCCGTTGAGAGATCAAAGCACGGAAGATGTATATTTCTGTCGTTTATCTTTGATATACTTTTTTTTAAATGAACTTTTAGCAGCGACAAAGAGAGTTTGTGTGATACACAAACTCAGAGGCGGCCCCCGTTGAGAGATCAAAGCATGGAAGACGTATATTTCTGTCGTTTATCTTTGATATAATTTTTTTTTAAATGAACTTTTAGCAGCGACAAAGAGAGTTTGTGTGATACACAAACTCAGAGGCGGCCCCGTTGAGAGATCAAAGCACGGAAGATGTATATTTCTGTCGTTTATCTTTGATATAATTTTTTAAAATGAATTTTTAGCAGCGACAAAGAGAGTTTGTGTGATACACAAACTCAGAGGCCTT
>JADKLZ010005243.1:24847657-24860844 GCA_021533235.1 Biomphalaria straminea
CCCCCCCCCCCCCACTAAAAAAAACAACAACCCACACACGTCCACAAAGAGATGGAATCAGAGCACACTGGACGTGCCGTAGCATTAAAGATGTGTTATTGCAGTGCTTAACAAACATAACTTGTTGTTGTTTTTTTTGAATTAATAATTCCAACAAAAAAAAAAAAAATTCTTATGTCAAAACATTTCTTAACAATAGATACAGTCAGCCAGAGGCGTCACTAGGGTGGGTGTCACCCGGTGCGGTAAAATCAGGGTGTCACCCCCCCCCCCCCCAGCGTTCCACTTATTCTTCAAATAAAAAACTATCGTTGTTCAGTTGTTGTTTTTTGCGCAATAATACAGTTCGTTGATTGCTGCTACACAAGTTTAAATGAGTATCGATTATGTTTTTTCTCTTACATATTATCGTTTTTCATTACATACATTAACATCTACGATTTTTTAGATAGAAAGAAATTAAAAACCAACTGAACATGCTTTCCTAAGTAAACATTAAACAGCTCTTAATGGAAACATTTGAACATTATAATCAAATATAGTGGTAGTTTCATGAGGACACCTAATGAAAAATGCAACTTAATGAAAAGTATATTGATTGGTACAAAAATTGTTAAAGAATTTTTTTTAACATATAAAAGTTTACAATAACTTTAGAAAATAAATATTTAAATTTCCTTTTCAGGATTTCAAATTAGAAAACGTATAAACTCAATATATCTTGCACTTCGTTTTCAATGGACAGAATTGCTTGATTTGATTTCAAAAAATAGTTGTTAATTAATGTTTGAATGAGAGAACGTTGTTAGTTCATGTTTTAATGAGAGAAAATTGTTAGTTGACGTTTTAATGAGAGAACGTTATTAGTTGATTTTTAATGAGAGAACGTTGTTAGTTGATTTTTAATGAGAGAACGTTATTGCTTAATGTTTCAATGAGAGAATGATGTTAGTTGATGTTTTAATTAGAGAACGTTGTTAGTTGATGTTTTAATAAGAGAAGGTTATTAGTTGATGTTTTAATGAGAGAACGTTATTAGTTAATATTTTAATGAGAGAATGTTGGTAGTTGATGTTTTAATGAGAGAACGTTGTTAGTTGATGTTTTAATAAGAGAACGTTGTTAAATTTAGTTTTACAAAGCTTCTTTTCACATGACGCCTTGTAAACATGCATTTGGCAAGAAACAGTTAAAGGTTTAATTCAAAGGCTGGTAGAGATTCGTTGTCGTCTTTTAAAACTTCGCTGCATTCTAGTATTCTAGTTTTAGTATTTCTGTTCACATATCTTGTCGTCAGGCCCAATATAAAAGAGTATTCAGTATTAACTTCTTGCTCTTGATTTGAATAGTAAATCTTAAGAATACTTTCCTGATATTTTCATATTGTTAAAACGTATTTTTCTTTTGCATTAATATGCTAGTTTGATTTGAGAAAAGTTATCTTAATAACATTTTGAGCTAACTTTTCACATATTTCGTAGAGTAAATGTTTAAGTGCTCGAGCTTAGCCACCACTTTGAAAATAATTAACACTTTAATTTGAAGGTACTTGTGTGTTTAGTTTATTTTTTTGAGTACATCTGCCAATAAGAAAGTCAAGCAATGAAAGTTATGCGTGTATTCACAGACAGCTGGCAATCATATTTGTGCTGCGCCTCTAGTGTTTGTATTTTCAGAGAGACAGCAAAGATTTTTGCCGTCACACTTTCATAAAATCGTTCTTTCATGGTCCTAACAGCAACACCATGAGCACACCAGCGATTTGTTCATATGACACGCTTCATTATTTATATTATCCTATCTATTAGTATTAGTGGCAAAGAAAGAAAACCCTTTTTCTAGAGAACCAAGAAAGTATAATTAGAAAATATTTTCCGATTAAGAATTTGGACTGCAGTAAACGGTGTACACATCCATTCAAGTTTCTTTTCTGTTCTTCATTTATTACTGCCTGCACTTCTTCATGAATCCTTGACATTGTAGCTGCATTTCCATGTCCCTGAGCTCATCATATCGATACGTTAAGCCCATCTCTTTTCAGTCGTTTTCAATTATCAGAACTGATACACCAGATTTGGCCCACATTAAGAAGAAATATCCTACATTTCTGTCATTTCAACATTACCATTGCTACTGTTAATATATCTAACAACTTCAGAGATCTATGTTAGGTGTGCTGTAATACAAGATACCAGAGTACTTGCAGCTTTTATGTCTCTCATCTCTGATAAGTATATCCCTGAAGTGGTTTGCTAAAACATATATATATATTTTTGGTACAAGCTTGGAAAGTAACTTTTTTTTTCATCGCTAACATGCGATCGTATAAGTTATTATTTCAGCACTGGCTCATATTTGGATAACGTTTCCAAAATCCCGAGAAAAAAAATCATTATTCAATGAAAAGTCTTCTTCAGTTCGCCACCATATACCAACTTTTTCTTTTCTAGAAACAATGCGATAGTAAGCAATCTATAATACAAGATGTTCCTCTGTTTTCCCATCTAAACGTCAATCATAGCAATGACGTCCTTGTCAATTTTTGGAAGCTAAAGTCCTGCTCCCAAAATGTTCCTAATTTGAAAGCCTCATAAATGTTCTTCAGTCTTCTCTCGAGTTTCTCGTTGTGGACATGTCCACTATTTATTGGAGAAGAAAATCTTGCTATTGATGTTTTCCCATTCAGAATATTTTTATTCAACAATTTCTAAGCTTTATGATTTTGCTTCTGTCACATTTTAAAGTTGGTATTTTAAAATTATTTTTTAAAGTGCCTTTTTTACACTTGGGTGTCACCCCCTATCGTAAAAAAAACAACAACCGAAAGCTCTAAATCTTTGGCCATATCACAAGATCTTCAGGGCTATCTAAGACATTCCTCCAAGGAACGGTACCAGGAAAAAGAAGAAGAGGAAAACAGAAAAGTGATGGGAGGACAACTTAAAAGAATGGACTACTAGTGCGGACCGCACCCCCCGCACCTGCCTAGTGACGCCTCTGCTGAGTCAGCTTTAGCCAAATAAAATATTCACATACAATATGAAAATATTTCAACTCAACATTTTAACAAGCAAAATTTAAAAAAAAACTTTTAAAAAGTGGGGAGAGAGAGAGAGAGACTTATTTAAGGGGAAGAACTCCACATTTGCAGCCATTCTCAACCTTTTTTTATGTCAGATGGCCCTAACAAATTTCGGCATAAAACTTTTTATTTAACTCGCCGACATAGACATAATTTTCGAGGGGTCAATTAATACAACTCGCAGGTTATAGCTAGGATATCACTCCTAGGAATAATCCTAGATGAGGTCTAAATCACAGTCACTAAAGTCAAGCATCACTCTCACACTTATTAACCTCCTCCTTCACCTCAAAACAAACACAAAAATAGACCTACATCATATTTATTTGTAGCTTACAACTGGAGAAATAATTTTAAAGTAAATATAAGAAGACAATAATTACTAACACTAGTAGGTGTAATGTACCAGTTCGACATGTATTCAAATATTTTAATACACAAGCTCGAGGTTACTATCACAAGAACACATTTAACAAAAGCAAGCATAAAAATAGCAAAACTACTGCCACAGAGGCACTTTTACCTAATTCTTGACCTATCCCTTAGTCTGTTAGACCGTTGGGGCACCACACAAGATTCATCGACCGACCTTCTCCTTTCCTCTCTGTCCTTAGCCTTAGTTAAAACCTCGTTCAACGGCATGCCCGTCCATTCTTTTAAGTTGTCCTCCCATCACTTTTCTGTTTTCCTCTTCTTCTTTTTCCTGGTACCGTTCCTTGGAGGAATGTCTTAGATAGCCCTGAAGATCTTGTGATATGGCCAAAGATTTAGAGCTTTCGGTTGTTGTTTTTTTTTACGATAGTTAGCAGGTCTTCATGTGGTCCAATCATTGCAGTAACTATGTCTCTAATCTCTTCGTTTATGATACGGGAAGCGTGGTCGAGAGGCCAAGTGCGGCTTGATCTTGGCTTGCTTGGCTACCTAGAAGGGGGCCCGAGGTTCGACACCCGACTCGGGCAGAGTTGTGTTTACTGAGCGCCCAAAGGCAGCACGGGAAACCAACTCCTAGATACCCCCCCCCCACTGGTCCACAAATGAGATTGGACCAAAGCGCTCTGAGCATGCTATAAGCATGAAAGTAGCGCTATATAAAAAGCTATAATACGGTTTTTAAATGAGATAGGCCTACCTAAAGAGGCACTGCTGACAACATAAACGTTGAAATTCTAATAATTTAAGTATCAGAGAGAGAGAGAGAGAGAGAGAGAGAGAGAGTAAACCAAAAAAAAAAGGAAAGGGGAGAGGAGGGGAGGGGAGTCATTAACCCCCTAAGCTTTCCTTTAGTGCTATGTAAGAAACATAAAAGATTGGATTGGATATGATGTCATGAGAGGTGCAGTATGTGAGTAAATCAAACAAACAAATCATATGTGCATTGTTTAAAGATTAGCAGCCCGGCCCTCAACCTATTGACCTACTTCTGTTGAATAATTACCTAGTTCTATCGCTCCTACTCCGTACGCTATGTTTTTGTCTTACAAAGTCTGTGTCTATCGAGACAGTCAGCAATGTGTTCTAACTCTGCAATCACAACTGCTAACATGTTATTTAAACGGACGTGCTGTCTGATAAGTAGGAACGCCCACTTCGGATCACGCCCACTTTTGCTTTCAAAGGATGTGTAACGGGTAGGTTACTAGATCCTGTCAATATCGATTACTAATGACTAATTCCTAATTATGAATTCGAATATTACTTTTTGTTTTCTAAATATCTCTATGTATCAATTATATTATAGCGTTCATTGTCCCCTATTTTGGGGCTACATATTTCTCTCTTTAGATAGTAATTATTGAACGGTGTATGGTATGATACTTCATGCATCAAAACGTAATATTTAAGTTTCCATGTACACAAAGCGTTGGAGAGGAATTAATCGTAGCCTACTGTGTTCAATTAACACTTAGGCCTATATCGAAATAGATTGGAAAATTTGAGTCCATCTTTGATTCAGTCTGCTTGAAAGACAAAAACATAAAAAAAAATGTTTTTAACTTAGTAAAATGTCTAAAGTCATTTGTAGGCTACAGTTGATATCAGACCTCCGCTCTCCCATACCTAATAGATATTCTTGCGAGATTTGAAACCTCTTTTGCAATCGAGTCTATCAACCACCCTAATTCCCACATAAGAAACACAATAGTCAAGTCTTCGGACCTCCGGCTAATACGAATTAAATTAAACACCATTCGCTTTCAACTTATCGAAGACATTAAATATCTGAGACAGAAATACATTATGAAATTCCTAAGTCAGAAATCATTACATCAAACCTCATTATATCAAACTTGCATATAGCGAATAGCCAGTTATTATAAAGTGCACATTGAGCCCCAATTGGACTCATGGTATATCGTTCGGTATAATAACACAATTCTCAGCTATCCATTTATTTGTTTTAATGAGGTCTTGCCGCATACATTATAAGGAAGCTGAAGAATAATAACAGTGATTCTCAATGTCATAAAGTGGGACTCGATATACTATAAGTCAACTACAGTACATTAACACTAGTGGCGACTTATGGTTTCTGCAATGTGTAAGATTAGTAAGAAAATGAGAACACTTAAATAATTAAAATGTAGAACTCTTCAAGTGGGGAGAAATGTTTTGACTTGCCCCATATATTTTAATTGTTATTATGACGCACGGAAAACTTCAGGAAATTAATATATTTTTTCTAAAAGGATGCAGGAACCCCATGTGTTAAGATTCGACGTCATTTGGGGGAGGAGAGGGGGGTAGATCGCTGTGATGTGGTGGTAAGAAGTCTGCTGCATTAGTTTTGCAAGAGTAAGACTGCTACACTGATGAGGCTTGGGCCAGAGGAATCGATCTCTCGTTCCGTACAGGGTGGCTGCCCCTGTTTTTCTAACTAATTATAGTAATGTCGTTCAGTCTCAGATTTATTTAAATTATATCAGACTTA
Source organism: Biomphalaria straminea (assembly GCA_021533235.1). Taxonomy (NCBI): domain Eukaryota; kingdom Metazoa; phylum Mollusca; class Gastropoda; family Planorbidae; genus Biomphalaria; species Biomphalaria straminea. The sequence goes on from JADKLZ010005243.1 coordinate 24,853,669, forward strand.
TTATAGCTTAAACGTCTGTTTTGGGGCATAAAAGTGGGGGGTGTATGCTGCTTAAAGAGCGTATACACTTCAATTAAGTAGGTTTTATGAATAAAACATTACATATTACAAAAATGTACTATTATGAAATTATATTATTTTTTATGATTATATAAAATATAGAACAATAAAAATAACACAACATACTGAAGTTTTACAAAAAGAATTAGATGAATAATAAAAAAAATGGGAATGAAATAGGAGCAAGCCTTTCTTAACAAAGAGATACTGTTTATTAATAGTAAGGCAAGAGCAAATCACGAGTCGCACAGTGGGCACTTTACTAAGAGAAAAGTATCTAATCTTTTAATCATTAAAAGCGGTTCATTTGGTGACTACCGCCTGTCTCACCGGACATTAGCCCGAACGCCTACGTGGCCAGTCCGTCCCTAAGTGATTCAGATGTTGCGTATTGGATTTAGATTATTTGCAGTTTTGAATTGCGAATGTAATTTAAGTGTAAATTTGTATGCAAAGTAAAATATAAGTACGGTTGAACTAGCAGTTGAATTTCTGACGTCATCCAGATGGCTGTTGTCTCTTATCTTATAAATCACAGGCAAGAGACTTTTCTTTGAGAGAAACGATAATGAAATATGTGTCCTACTCGTGTCCATGTGGTCATCTAGTCCTACATGTTCATTGGAGACTTTAAATCAGATACGTTCCATGGCTGAATCAGGCAACCCGTTTCATGCTCTAATGACATTAGGAAATAAGGACCACTTGTACGGATATGTCCTAGTCTATGAAATAAGAAATGTGCCTCTATCTTTGTGTCTTTATTTTGGTATTTGTAAGTTACGATTCAGTATTATTGCTAATTAATTTTTTTAGTCTTGGCAGAATTAAGTCATTGGTTAACATGCATGACTAGATGCATAACGCGTATGGCGTACTCATCTTCTGTTTTGAAGTAATGTCTGTATTTTATAAGATAAGATAAGAAGTATCTAGATATTTTACTAATGGTGTTACTCTAATCAAATGTGAATATTCTTTTGTTATAAATCTCACGGCTTCTTTGTATTTCGTCTCTTTTAATTATGTTGGGCATTGGTTAGAAATCGGTAGTGCTTGGGCTAGACAAGTCTAATGCAATGAAAAACAAACAACAACAAATACTTATAGAATATAAGACCTACGTAAATAGAGAATCTGCTATAGGTACAAATCGTCCCTGCTATTTAATTATTATCGCAGCCAGATTATGAACAGGAATGTGATAACAGGCTGCATCAACTCGTATCAAGTCAACGATAAAACGTTTCAATAGATCCACACCTATACGCCGTCCATATTTATTGTTTATCTCAACCATCTCGTTCTAGCTAGACATACAGAAAGGCAAACATCGCACCATTCAGTACCATTCAACAAAATAACACCAGCTTATAGGACAACCGAGATTCTGGACGTTGCAGTTGAAACTGCTGTTTAGTATTCTGTGGCTGTTGACACAATAAATATTCAGTTGTAGAGTTTAAGTATTTATCTGCTGGTAAGTCTTCACATTGTAAGATCGTATCTCCATTAACTAATTGTAATTGAATATATGTATTTGGTAGTGTTATCTCCTGGATGGAAGTCTACAATTACAGTGCCTAGTTTGAAAATGAAGATGTTAATTATACAAAGATGGGGGAAGGGGTTTGTTAGTGGCCCCAGTAAGGAGAAACGCCGCTATTAAGTTTTATAGGTTAGTTTTGTCCTCCTTTAACTTTACCTGTCCGACCTTCCCATAATGCCGCACATTAATATCTTAATATTCCAACACCACTGGACCATCGCCCAAACACTCTACATGGCGGCATCTTCAATCACCGTGTCAAAAGTGTGAACCTCTATATTGAGCAATGTGTCAAGTCAACACAGGTGGTTAAGTTTAATATAGTCTTAGAATCTATAAAATATTTTCATAATGTCAATGATTCTTTACGTGAACAACGGACCAAGTGAGGAAATCTAGATCTAAATGGTGTGTGTTTGATTGATATATTGTTCCATTTAAACTCTAAAACAACTTATATTTTTTTCTTTTTAAAATGTAGGTGAAAGGGAAGACTCTATAATTTTGAAAATGACAAAGTATAGAGTACTAAAAGACTTAAACTAACCAATGGATTAAAGATCACCCTCAAGCAATGTTTAGAATTCACTTCAAGAGGTTATCGGTAGAGAAAACTCGACCAGTGAAAGGGACATAATTCAAATTGAATTCAAATAAATTATGGAAACCATCTTAATTCGAAGCTTTACTTTGAGTATATTTTTGGTGTGTTCGTTTTCTAAAAGTATCAATTACCTCTCGGATGTAAGGAACTTTGTTGACAAAAATCATGTCACGTGCCATTCCTTGTTGTCAGAGAGACTTGGCAGCGTAACGTTAGACTCGAGAAAACGCAATCACGATCAATGTGTTTGGGAAATAAATGTGGAGTCAGCAATCTCACTAAGTGTGTACATTCGATCTCTCGGGAGAATGGCGTCAGCGAAATTTGTAGACGTTTCTCTTTACGACCAGCACCCGACCACAACGAGTCAACTTCCACTAGCAGTTTTGAAAGGCAAAGAGGAGATCGACTTTGCTGAAACATTTGATACTAGTCAGTTGTGGATAGTCGTAAATTTTTCTGATGCAGAAACTGCGGAGTTTAACATTCTTTTGGACTATGTCGCGCATATAGTAAACAATATCAGCACATGTACATTAAATTTAGATACGCACTCCATATCTGGAAGGCTAAATTTCCAAAGTTCGTATTTGGGCTCAAAAGCTCGATTGGAATGCCACCCGGGGTATAAAATGATAAATGGCAATGGTCATTTAGAATGTAAAGTTGAAAATGGTCAGTTGGTTTGGTCAGGGGACTATGCTATTTGTGAGAGCGGATGTAAGCACCCGGTGTCTGTCCAGCACGCTACTTATGAGATCGAATATTCCAAAGCATACATTGATCCGCCACATGGTGGAAAAAGTAGTTCCGTCGTAAAATATTCATGCAGCAGCTTGTACCAAATGATTGGGGAAGGAGTCACTCGTTGCGAGCAGGACATCAACGGTCTTCCTATATGGTCTCATCCTCCGCCATTGTGTCTAGCCCAAGACTGCTCCAGAACGTATACCCTCACCTCAAAGACCGGTACAATTTTCAGCCCTAAGTCTACTGGAGGTGGTCTCAAAGGAGGATCTCTAAACTGCAGGTGGGACATTCTGGCCCGCAACAGTGATATCAGTGTCAAGGTCATGTATTCTGACCTTCCATTGGCCGACGGGGTTAATCTCGTGGTATCAGACGCAGAGTCTCGACCTTTGCTTACGTTGTCTGGAACAACTTCCAGTGTTCAAAATGTCATAAGGGGTTCTTTTAAACTGACAGTCACATACAGCGGACCCAAGGAGGACGTCAGAAATCACTCTGGATTTCTTCTGGAATATTTACGTGTACCTCAGAAATCCAGAAACAGACGAGAGATAGATCCCAGTACTGTCAGCACAGATGTAACAACAGATGGTGTTTCTACGAGCCAAGGAGCAAAATTTTCAACGGTTAGTTTTAATTTACTATATATTCATCTAACTTAATTGGGGCTTGGAATGAGTACAAGAGCATGTAGGTAAGTGTTTTTACCGACCTTTACCCTATCAACTGATGTCTTGGTGGGGCTGATGCACTATGGGAAAGAAGGACACTTACATCAAGCCTTACCTAAGTTTACAAATAGTTGTTCTACTTAACAGACTAAATTTTAAAATAGTTGACCTACTCAACCAACTAAATTTAGAAATAGTTGACCTACTTAACAGACTAAATCGGTACCATCATGCCAATTTAGTTGGTGTTTGATCTAATTTTTTAAAGTATATTAAGGTAGAAAGGATGAATCAACAATGACTGATAATAGACATTTCTTAAATAATTGTTCTAATTCTTTAAAACAAAAAAGTAACATAAAAGGTTTTTTTTTAAATCCATTTCTTCTTGATAAATCTGATTGTTCCATTTGTGTTCCTTAATTTATGATTCCATTTATTTCTTGTATTGCTTCACTATTTCAAGAAGTACTTGCACATGTAACTTTTAATTACATTCCAGATATTGAGTTATATATAACATTTGGTATGAACGTTCTTTGATCACGGTGGAGACACTCCTATGTTAAATGTAGGCCTATCTCCATAGACATAAATAAATATAGACTGGAAAAAAGGAAGTAACTTCATGTAATTTGAAAACATGTATATCTAATGAATTCGGATTTCCGAAGTATGAAATATTTAAAAATTGCATGATCTTCAGTCTAAGAAATTAAACAAAATTTATAGACATAAAATAAAGTACACACAATTGCAATTCACAAATTTTCGTTTCATAAAACTCTTTTATTGGCCAGTCTATATTTATTTATGTCTATGTTTATCTCCCACAACAAGAAGGCCTAAAAATAAAAAGAAAAATAAAATGACTAAATATATCTTTATTGAAGAACGGAACTTTTTTAAAAAATCGGGTCAACTTATATTTATTAGCGATGTATGGGAACAGGGCGCTAGATCTATACCGATAATACACAAACTAAGGCCCACCGGACATATCTGGCTTGTTTCAAATAAAAAAGTATAAAGCCCTTTGTTTTTTTTTTGTTTTTCTTTTTTGGGGGGGGGGGGCTATTCATTAAATTAATCTTTTTAAAGTGGTAAAAACAACAACACAAAAGTAAACAAACAAACAAAAAAAGAAAGAAACGTAACAGAGAAAATAAACTTCACATCCATAATTCAATGGAACTAATGTTGGACAGGGGGCGCGCTGGTCGAATGGTTAAGCGCTCGGCTTCCGAACCTGAGGTCCTGGGTTCGAATCCCGGTGAAAACTGGAATTTTGAATTTCGGGATTTTTAGGGCGCCCCTGAGTCCACCCAACTGTAATGGGTACTTGACTTTAGTTGGGGAAAGTAAAGGCGGTTGGTCGTTGTGCTGGCCACATAACAGCCTGCTCGTTAACCGCTGGCCAAAGAAACAGACGACCTTAACATCATCTGCCCCATAGATCTTAAGGTCTGAAGGGGACACTTTACTTTTACTTAATGTTGGACAGTTGAAACACATTAATCGTAGGTAGGCCTAGTTCTATCAGTTCTGCGGCTGAAACATAACTCTAAGCTAAAATATATGTTTTGTTTTTATCTTTCAACTAAAATCTTCTTTTAATTTACCTTTTATATATTACCAATAGTATCTCTCGGTAGTTCACACCACCTAATCAATCCACTTATACATCTCTTGTCTTATCTAATAAATTACTGTTGTTCATTGAGAAGATAAGAGAATTATATCCTACGTGCATCCATGTTTCAATCTAGCTCTGATCATGTCAGATTAGATCCTGATGAAGGTGAACAGTGTAACTTTTTTTTTCTTCAAAAGTTTGACTCAGGTTGTAAAAATAAACATAAATAAATAACTTCATGGAACTTGAAAATATGTATTCTATTGTATTCGGATTTCCGAATTCTGAAAAGTTGCATGATCTTCAGTCTTAGAGATTAAACAAAACTATACTGCCTTCTTATTTAGGCCTACATTATAGGTTATGGCTGAAATAGATATGAATACTTTACTTTAATACTGCTCATAAATGCTGTATAATAAAGTACACAAAATTCCAAAATGTCTATATTTATTTATGTCTATGGTTGTAAACAATGCTACTTTTTGAAAACTACTTCAAAGGTTTAGTCGTTAGAATTTAATCTACGAAACAAAATATTACATTTTCTTGCACTATAATAATCAAACAAGAAATGGACGAAAAAAAAAACGCATGTAGTAACTGTATGAATTACAACAAAGATGTCTACAAAACAAATTAGTATAAACATAATGAATAACAATAAAACAAAAGAAAGAATTAAAACCTGACCCCGACTGGTCCACCTTGCAACTTTCGACATTTTTAGCACGTATACGAAAACCTCTTAATTGCATGCTACCTAACTCCAAATAAATAGTGTTTATAAGCATGATAACCAGCGATCACTCAAACCTAATGGTCGAGGTCCTGCTTGTCAAATGTCTAAATACGGACTGAGTGAGCTTTGCTCTTCTAAGTGTAGATAAAGAGATAAGAAAGTTATGGTAACATTGAAGCCCTGGTGGGTGTGTTCTATTTACGGATAGTTGATGACCCTTTGGGCGACCTATCTCTCATTCCAGGCCTCTGGTAGAAGGCCCTTCCAATAGGTCAACGGTCTTTGGAACGACTTCTATTAATGTGTATGTTATAGCGCGGTGTACTAATATTAAACAAAACTGACCACAGTCTAATACGTTTTTAAAATAATCTATAAAGATATATGTATACCATGTGCATTGTCAGTTGTTGTTTTTTTCTTTAAGCAAATATAGAAATTTTCTGTAGCGTTTATACCAGAAGATATAGGTATACAATAGCAATTTGTATGCCAAACGTAGGGTGGTTGCCCTCTATGTATATGATATGACACACTCTTTATTAATTGTTTTTCTAAATTATGTTTAACTAATATGCACACTAAATAGATATTATCTATTTTAAAAGAAAATTAAACAATTCATTTGAAATGTAAGTAGCTATTTGACAGGAAGCATTTAATTTACACATTTTTAAAAAACTTTTTTCACAAAAATGTAAGTTTGCATAAATGTGTCAAAAAAAAGCCATGTGGATAGCTACTTTAACTAAAAAGTCTTCTTTATTTTTCTTATTATTAATAGTGAAGAGATATGAAAATGATGTCTTTTTTATGAAAAAACTGCTTGCATAGTTGATTTTAAAAATTAAATTTTTAGCTTTCAGATAAGGAAAAAAGTAGCCTTTGCATCAAAAGTTTAAATGATCTAAAATATCATGATATCGATTTTCATGGTATCTTTTCTAGTCTCTGGGGTCTTAACGGGACGGACGGACCACACAAAACTAACTGCGGCTATTCACCTTTCGGGGGCCGCTTAAAGTCAGATATAGCCTGAAATCTTTAATGTCATACAACACTAATAAAAGAATAGGTTCTCAGAGACTACAGTGTCAAACTGTGTCTGTTGTTAGAAATCCTACATTGGACATATTTAAGCCTCATATCCCTAAGACCTTGTGA
>JADKLZ010005243.1:24860854-24875080 GCA_021533235.1 Biomphalaria straminea
CTTAAGACCTTGTGACTGACCTCATATCCTTAAGACCTTGTGACTGAGTGGCATATCCTTGTGATCTCGGGTTCGAATCCAAGTTTTTGAATTTGAAATTTTTAGGACGCTCCGGAGTCCACACAACTCTAATTCACCTTTCACACGTTCAGGAAAGTAAAGGCGATTGGTCATTGTGCTGGTCGCAGGACACCCTCGTTAACCGTCGGTCATAGAAACAGACATCAATTGTCTCCATTGATCGCAAGGTGTAAAAAGAAAACCCTTACTTAACTTTCTTCTATCTTTAGGCAGTAACTGAAATATCCCTACAATTAGTACAATGTTTAGATTCGTCCACTTTCAAGGTAAATGAACGCATAGTGAAAACAGGGGTGCACCAGGGGAGAGCTGTGACATCGCCATTATGGTTCATTTTGTACACCAATGATTTTCCATCCGATAGTCCTTAATGCTCCTTCACAAAATTCGCTGATGATGCGGCTCTTCTTGCCCTGCTCTCAGAGAGTTCAGGTAAACGAGTTTCAGAGAATTTCAGAGAAATAGAATACATTGAAAATTACTGTAGAGATAATCTTTATTATTAAATGTAAAAAAACAACAACAAAGAAATGATAATCGATTTTCGTAGGGCAAAGAAAGAAAATGATATTGTTACTGTAGCTGGAGAGACTATTGAAATAGTGCATACTTTTAAATACCTTGGTACTATCTTAGACAATAAACTAAATTTTACGGCAAGTAAAATATGATGCATTTTTCTCTCTTTACAGGGGCTCTCAAGTTCAGCAGTTGCTACTCAGATAACACCCGTTGTTTCATCCAGTACTTCCGCTGTGCAGTCTCCCATGACAACCCAGACGTACTCACCAAGTACTTCAAGTCAACAGCCTTTTATTGCGCCCTCAACGACCTCTTCTATTTCACCCGCCCTACAGGCGTCTGATACACCATCGTTCCAAACTGATGTTTTAGAGACCACCAATCAGGGCACAGTCATTATACAATCAACTGAATACATCCCAGACAACACTGCTGTAGTAGATACCGCTACGTCTTCACCACTCTTTCTCTCAAGTTCAACGACGGTAGAAACCAATACTACAGACAACCCAATACCTATTAACACGGGCGCGGTCATTTTGGCTGACATAAATACCACTCTGGCTACTGCCGTGCCTGGAAATTCAGAAAGTTCCAGTGACGGCTGGAAAATTGCAGTGGGGATAATAATGTCTGTCATTGGCATCTGCTTGATCGCATTGGGTGGATATATTTTCTACAGGAAGAAATACCCAGTCAGGATGATCATTGGAAGGGAATTCGGCAAGTTCAGTAACCCAATCTACGACCGCAGCAGACGACCAGTCAGTCTAGTTGTTGAAGACGCGGATGAATATTTTGCGAGGAATACATGCGCCGTTACTCCTGACGACCTGAACCCAGTTAATCAAAATTTCCACTACGTTAACCAGGCTTTTGTTAACGAAGACGATGATGAAGAAAAAGACAGAAAATTTATCGAAAAGAAGCAATGGATGTTTTCTAAACATGATGAGACCCTCTCTTCTAGGCCGCTGTCGGAGATCACATTAAGCTCCTATAGTTCTGAGGGAAATGATAATTCTGACGGTAAACCACCACCGAAGACTGACAGCACTGATTCCATGGACAAAGAAATGGAGCGTCTACTATCAAAGCAGCAACGCACTCCCAGAATAAAGCCAAAACGAAAGAAACTACAGGCTCGTAATTCAAGCTCAAGTATTGAGACATTAAGTGACACCGTGTCGATATCTGAATCTTTAGACCTCCAAGAAGGGCAGTTGAGCAGCACGGACACGGCTAGTCAAGATCGTGAGATAACATTGGAAGCATACAACCAGAAACTAGAAAAAAGTAACGATACAGCAGAGTCTGACACAAACAAGGAAAGCAACTATATGAAAATGGCGAAACTTATTTTTGAACAGCCGACTTTTGAGGAGGTATGTGCCGAAGCAAGGTCGAGGTCAAGGTCGCTAACTTTCGAACCGAATTTACCAGAAAAAAGAATGAGAAGCTACAGCGTTGACCCATTTAAATCTGCCCGCAAGTCGTCGTTTACTGGTGCGCCAGAAAATGTCCAGATAGTCCTTGAGGATAACCACAAAGTCACAATTGAGATGCTAGGTAGGTCAACTACTTCTATGTCTTCCATCATAAGTGAAAGCTCGATCATTGATGAAAGCATGCTGGAAGGTCTTCCAGAAACTGCCAGAGAACGATGCTTATCTATGACATCACAGAACAGCAATCGACATCTGGTCACTGATTTAGATACAGATAGCATCGGAGGAAGTAGTCATAAGAGTGACCTCAACACAAATGACTCCCCATTGACCGAATCTAAGCAAAATGTGGAGGATACCTTAAGGTTGCAAATGACTGCAGACAGTATTAATGGCTTTATAGTCAATGAAATTAATACAAATGAAGACTTTACTGAAGAGGATGGAGAATCTGCTGAAGTGCCAAAAACGGCGTTACTTGATCACATGGAGGCGCAACCAACATTAGTTCAGATTGATGAGGTCGAAGTTGAGGAGCATCACCTAGAAAAGCAATACTCTATAGACTTGTCCATTAGTTCACGAAGCAGCAGTCTCTCTGTGTCCAGTGGTCAGTCAGTGTCAACGATAACAGACTCTGAAAGTGGAGATCAAATGTCGTACAGCTTTGAAAATACCGGACTGTCCGACGCAATAAAAACTGAAAGAAATGAATCACAGCAAATAATAAGTGAAGAAACAAGTTCTTCATTACTTCTAGAGCGAGAACCTGTACGCGTGTCTTTCTCTGAATCACCTCCACCACTACCCCCCTCACCAATTCTTTCAACTGAAGATCCTGTGTTTTTCAACCGTTTACTTTCAAGTGACCAAGCTACGGAAATTTCCGCAAAGATTCCGTCTATCACAAGGGTGGAAATTTCGGAAAGTTCTAGCGACACTTCTGACGTAGAAAGGCCTCGAGTGAAACTCTCTCCCTCTGCAGTGCGAATGGAGCAGTCTATAGACAGCCTCTCGTCTGGCGACACTTCTGATGTAGAAAGGCCTCGAGTTAAACTCTCTCCTGCTGCTGTGCGAATGGAGAGGTCTGTAGACAGCCTCTCATCTAGCGACGACGAAGACGCGGAGCACAAGAGGGCAAAGCTGACAGTCGAAGACATTGCCGATGTTCTGGATGTGCTGAGCGACTCTGAGAGCGGTTCTCATGAGGAGATACAAGTTTCCAAACCCACGGATACAAACGCTGACGTCAACGCTGACATCGTGGAGAATGAAGCATTGATTCTCCAGAACGATGCGACTGTGGATGACATTGATGTATAAAAGATTGACTTTATCTAGACCACCTGTTAATTTTTTTTTTACATTGTTTGTATTGACAACGAATTGTATGAAGTTATTAGTGAAACAGAAACTATTTTTTTTTGTAAGTTTCGAACAATTCATAACTATTTCTCCGTCATATCATTTTTATAAGTTTTATACAATCATTTACAGATTTTTATATCTCCTGCTTCCGACTCATTAATCTGCTATCTTCATAAAAAAGCTGTGTTTTAACAGATTGTTGGGATTAAATTAGAACACAATACTCCTACAACTCCTATTAGAAAATTTAATGTAGCCAAGTTTTTAAAAATATATTTAGAGTGTTGTCATTGTATTGTAGGCCCTACGCTTGCCAAATATTTAAAAATATATTTTTTTTAGATTAACTTTTTAAAAGTTTCAGTCTTAGAAGTTCCTTATAGATTTCTACATTAGAACTATTGTTGGAGAATAAGAAAGTAATGACTGTAGGCCTATGTCTATAGAGAGGCTGGTGGATGACCAGTACAAATGATGGTCTGGCAATGAAATGGTTCTTTTGAAACCTGTAAAGACCTTCAAGTCATTGTGATAGCCACGTTAAGCATTTGTAAAGAGTTAGTCACAAGAAGAATGGAGTAATAGGAGTTCCTTCTTCGCTGGGAATAGATTTAGATATATAAACATTTCTTTAACTTCATCCTAGTCTTTAGTTCTTTCAGTGTGAGGGGGAGGGGAGATGAGGGTCTACAGATTTCATCAGCCCATTGGGTACAATTTCTAAAGTAAAATATAAGCCACTTGAATGTTTCTGAGAGATAGATTAAAAAAAAAACAGTTTCTCTTTTATGGGGAATTTCAAAGTACTTAGAAGTTGTATTCTTGTTTAAAAAAAAACAGACGAACACTATAAAAAGGGAGGAGGGGAAAGAGAAGGGGAAAAAATTAGGAGGGGGTAACTTTAATTAAACAATTTTTAAAAAGTGATTTTCAATTTCATGAATCCAAACCTCTCTCTCTCTCTCTTTTAGATAGTTCTTTAAATTTTTCCTAATTCCAACTCTCGAACTAGTAAAAAACAAACATATACTTATATAAAGCAACATCGGTTGACCACTGTGGGGAGTGCTGACTAGATCTAATCTCCTTAGGCCATCAGCAACCTTATTGAGACGAAGTGCCATACATACTGCCGGCTAGTAGCACAAAATGTAGGCCTACCCTCCACGTAGATAAATGTGTGAATGGCCAACTGGCATAGTGCAATATTTTTTGTTAACTACTTTCAGCTGTTATATTAATTCATGCTTTTATATTACGAAAATGTATACATTTATTTGCTGTTTAAATTATTTATTTATTTATATAAACATGTGCCCTAGATTATTTTGCTTAAAGTTTTTTGCATTTTTTTTGCTTTATGCACAATTTTTTGTGTGCATTTTTTTTCTGTTGGTCAACTTTCAATGGTAAAAAAAACACTTTTAAATTATTTCCTATATATGACGAATTTCAACGAAATTTAATTAACTTTAAAAAAAATAATCAAAATCGAATTCAACGCCTAAACTTTTTTTTTCTAACCTATACTGTGTCTAGAATTGATATGACTATGATTTGTCTTTCAGACATCTATAATGTGTAGTTCTTATAATTTTTTAAAACAAAATTTCAGCCATACGTAATATTGAATAAATGTTTACATACACAATAAAAATAAAGATTTTCTGTTTGATGCCAACATGAAGCCATGATTACTGTTCGATAGATCTTATCTTCTTATGACTTATCGTATAAAATACAGATGCGCCAATCAGAGCACATATCTCGTATGGGGTTCAGCGTGTACCACAGGCACTCTTTGTCGTGAAGATTTGAGAAGTCTTCAAAAACTCCGCCCCCCTAAAGAAAAGCTGCCCTGAAGACGTTCATAGACGAAGAAAAATAAACCTAGGATCTAGTTTAAAATTGAGTCCCCGGCATGGGAACTGTAGGCCAGGCCTATCTGCATCCGTTTAAAAAAAACATTGCTAGTCTAGTAACAACCAGAAGCTATATTTGCTTTATTAAAGATAAAGACGTAACTAGATTGAGTTACACCCAAAAACACTTTTCCCTTTCTTAATCTTCGGGTTGAAGATATCCTACTGTCTTGTTTTTTTTTAAGTATCCTTTTTTTAAAAAAATGAGCTAATTATAATCAATCTCAGGCACTGATTTGAAAAAGAAAAACAAAATGTATTGTGGTCCATTAACAATGCTCACAGATACATTTTTACAAAGCTGTGGAAGGTGAACAGCAATAGTGCCCTACGATTGTTAACAAGAATCTACATTGGTGTGATCAAGGATTCCAATTGGAATTCTTAAGAAATTGCTGAGAGGAAGCTGGTCTATGTCCTAATATGGTAGCCTATATTTTTATTTTGTTCAATTTCCATAGTCGGTAAAACTCCAAGCGAATTTTTTTTTCCCATTATGCGCATTTCTCATGCTGTCAAAATTATGTCGATCAAAATCTACTGTTACAACGACCTATGGAGACAAGGTGGCTGAATGGTAAAGTGCGTGGTTTCCCGTATTCGAATTCTGTCTAAGACTAGGAATTTTAAGTTCGGGATCTTAAGCTCTAAGCCCACAACTCAAATGGTAAATGCGGTTGGTCGTTGGACTGGCAACTCGTCCAGACAAGTGATAGGATCATAATGCAAGCCATATGTACGGTATTAGACATTGCATACATTTTTCATATCATCAATATCAGGCCTAGAGAATAAAATGCATTTTCCGAAGGCCCCAAGTCAATGCTACATACCCATTTCCCTTTCTACATTTATTTTGGTATTTTGTTCTCTAATAAAAAGAACGATTTTGATTTAATTTTTAGACTTTCGTTCGGTTGTCTCAATAGTCCCGGGTTCATGCCCAGTCCGCTGCCATCCGCCGTCGTCCTGCGGGAGGTTTGCACTAGAAGTAGATTATCTTCAACTGATTACATTGCGGGAATTTCCACTGACGTATTTTCAAAATACACCAAATTTAATTCTAAGATGACAATCGTCATTCCTGTGTGGCCAATCAGTTAGTATTTCTTCCACCTCCCCAAAGATATATTACACATACAAAAAAAATCTAGAAAAATCGTTAGAGCTCTTAATCCGTGTCCAGACAGTTTATTTCCACCCAAGGATTTTGCAAGCTGATAAGAGGAATACGAAGAATTGAAATAGGCCACCTTCATGCTGTTCAAATATGTTCATAATGCTAAAATTAAAAATATCATTTAGAATCTATAATTCAGTTATAAGCAGAAATTTATTTTATACAAAAAAAAAATTATGATAACGAAATGCTTACTTTCTTTGGCCTAGAAACAAAAATAATTTTACGGTTGGGGTTGCCGCATCATGGCCATTGTATCAATTCAAAGTGGTCGCGGAAGTAAAAAGGTTGAGAGCCGCTGGGCTAGACCAATGATAAAATCAAGCAAGCAGCACCGAATTTCCATTGACCTTTAGCCTAGATTCTTCTTGACATAGCAGAACAAAAAAAAAAAAAGGGAATAAAAGAAATGGCGCCAGGTGCAAATTAATGTTTTGTGTTTTCTATTTCTAGCATATGGAGAAAATTATCTATAAAACATAGTCTCAAGATTTAGCTTCTGGTCACAACTCTAGGTATCTTTATCTAGATTCTAATTCAACGATTGTTACGAAACATTTTCTCAAATGGCTTCTTCTAACAATAAAAAATGGACTAATCCTAATGATGTTATGAAAATTCATCGCATAAAATTAAAACGCCACAGTTCTGTTGCACTATCACGGTCAAATTCAGCTTCGGAAATAAGAGTTCTTCGACGAAATTCACTTTCCGATATTTCTTTAAAAAATGTGAATAGTCCAGATCGTCTGTGTTCCTCTAAAAGTGACTGCTCTTTAACTCAAAATTGTCAGAAACGTAAAAACCCTTTCAGTTGTGATGCTTCTTCCAGTAAAAGAAGACCATTTCTGGATTCTGAATCTGCATTGACAATTTTGAATTCTGAAGTGAAAGACAGTCACAGTGAAGACACATCACTGACATCAGTCAAAATAGATCTAGATCTAGTTAATGATGTAGAATCCAATAAGCTTCTTCATGTTCTTCATCATGAAAGTGAAATAGTAAGTATAATTGTATTTAATTTGTTAAATTTTATCTTTAATGAAATATTCTACACATTTTATAATTTATACAGATGAGAGGTTGCTTAACTCTTTGACACCGCAACGACGCTCACATCGTTGATTCTATCTAGATATAAAGCTATAAATTCCGTCCAAAGTGGAAAATAATTTCGGTTTCAAAGAGTTAAAATTTTTAAAAAATGATTGGTCGGCTTGTTCCTAGTCCTAGGTCAGTCAATCATTTTTGTCTCCTTGCTTGATAGTGTCCTTAGTAATAAAAACTTTGTCCCAGTACAGAATGGAAACCTTATAAGAAAGACACCACCTTAAATCCAAAATCTGCAAGAGAGAGACAGCATTGAAAAGATAACAAAATAAATCCAACTACAATCAAAAAGAGCTAAAGGAATTTGTGAATTCTTTTCTAAAAACCCATTTTACTTCAACTTCAATGCTTTAAAGTTTACACTTTACACTGATGGCTCATCTTTACTAAACAATCCAACACAAACGAAAGAACAGGGTGAGCAGGCATACTAATTTGCATGGCCCAATGAAGACAGACTAGAAAAGTAGATTGCAATTGATCGCTTAAAGCTATTTTACAAAGGCAGGCACTTGAACTAGCAGATACCACACTAGTACACAGCTACAATTAAAACTAGTACACAAGTATACCAAACAACCTAATTGTCTACTGACGAATTCCAAAAACAGTTCTTCAAAGCTTGAAAAACTCTGATTATATATAATATAATAGTTCATATTTTAGCTACTCAAGACAGCTCTTGTAAACCTCAACAATAACAGCATGGAAACTTCAATGGATTCTAGCACACGTTGAAATAGATGGCAATGAAAAAAACAGACATACTTGCCAAAGATAGGAGAATGAACAAACAAATGAAAATTTCTCTCTACCCCTAAGAAATGAAGAAAATTAGTCTAGTAGAATAATGGACCAGCTCTCATCCCAATTACAAGAAAAACAATGCTTAAAAAGCAATTCCGACATAACTGGCACTAAATTTTTAGCTTCAGAATCAGACACAATAGAAACTTGCCCTTGTGCAACATCACCAAAGAATGCTCACTATGTCTATCAAAGCTGCATACATACACGCTATCAAGAGGTCAGAACAAAACTCTCCCCCTGAAACCCTCCTATACAAAAAAAATATGAAGAATTGTCTGTTCTGTAAACCACTGCATGGTTCATCTCAGTTACTAGAATAAAAACTTATCTGAATCCTTCAACTTGAAAAAGATGTGACTAAAGAAGACGGTGGTGACAAAACTTTCTATTGGGCATGACTATTTTTGTGCACTTCTGTCATATTTGTTTTGTTTTTCTTCTGCAATATACAATCTCTGTCATGGGTCAAAGTGACATCTTTCATTCTCCAAAAGTTTTTCTAGGTTAAGGTGATTTTCTAGACCCCTAATGCCCAAAGCTGGCCTTAGGCATGTAGACAATTATTCTCTCACCATGGGCCTCCAACTCGCTTATGACTATAAATATCAAGATTTAACAGAAATTAACATGAATTTTAAAAAAAAATAACACTTTTAAAATATGATTTAATTGTTATGAGCAGTTAGTCTTTCATGCTGAGCTTTTACTTAGGGTCAAAGTTGTGTTTTGAGATTACTGACCCTATTACCTTTTGACATCAGATTTATTTTTAAACATCCATAGGAATCATAAAATCACATTATATATATATATTTTGTATTATGTTAATAGTTCTAATTAAATATATTTTTAATCATGATATATATTTAAATTTTTCCACAGCTTGAAAAAAAATTTCAAGTGGGCCAACAGTGTGATCCACCTGCAGAAATACCAGCAGCAGTTCAAGCCATGGAAACCAAAACTTCTGATACTGCAGAACACCAACATACAACAACCTATGTGGATATAATAAAGCCTCCGGACAAATGTGTTGAAGTAAATATACCTAATAATTTCAGTACATGTGTTGTGATATATTTAATACTTTTATTTACTTATGATTGTAATTGCTTTTTAAATGTTTTTGGAGGGCTATTTAAAAACGATACTAATTTAAGACTAGTCATGATGTTAAATTCTATACATTATTGACTCCTTAGTGTTTATGAATTTACTTTTTCAACTTACTGTATGTACCAATAGCAAAAAAAATTTCCCTCACAGAATTGTAAATTTTCTGTTAAATTCAAATATATAAATTTACTCAAGTACTTTTTTGTACAATTAATAATAATAATGCATTGTCTTAAACTTAAAGAAGTGCAGCATATCAAAGGGCTAATTCAACATATAATATTGTCTTATATGTGAATCACACAAAGCCATTGTTTGCATCTAATAGGGTTAATTTATTTTATTATCTGCATGTTTCTTTAACTCCCCAATGTATGGGCTAAATACATTGTGAGAGCTTTATTTCAGCTGTCTCTTTTATATGAATCTAGCATAAGGTTAGCCTTTCTAAGAGTTTGTTATTTTTAGGTGTGGAAAAATGGATGAATTAACTGACATATAATTATCAAATTAGTTTTATAAGTACAAGGGCATTTCATCATTAAGCACAGTTAATACA
This sequence comes from Biomphalaria straminea, assembly GCA_021533235.1. NCBI lineage: Eukaryota > Metazoa > Mollusca > Gastropoda > Planorbidae > Biomphalaria > Biomphalaria straminea. The sequence goes on from JADKLZ010005243.1 coordinate 24,870,974, forward strand.
GTGTTGCCACCTTATACCCAAGTTTTACGCTTTACATTAAGTTTTACGTTTTAAGCAAAGTTTTTAAATGGAAAAGAGCTATTTAATCTCTAAACTACATTGATAATTATTTTGTCATTGTAGGTCAAGTTTGTTCTCAGTTGTTTGTCATCCTGCATTAATTTATATTCCAGGCTATCTCGTGTCCACCTGTGGACTGGAGTCTGAAAACAAAACTGCGTATAGTAGCTCAATGTACTACTAACAAGTTTGACAAAGTTCCAGGCATGGAAGCAAGGAATGTAGAGAGCTTTATCCATCACAGATTGGCGGTAAGATTTTGTGTAGTGTAGGGATGAGCTTGTCCTACTAAACTTCTACTACTGACTGTGATTTCATTTCTATACTTGGACTAAAAAGATGGAATGTTTGGCTGATTGGCATTTAACCACTCATATGTCTGTCTTCAATTAAGATTATATGTTTCATACCTTCTATTCATGTAAAGAAAAGGTTGTAATTTATTACTTGTTGCTCCCTCTTTAAGCTGTAATAATCTGGTGTCCTGTTTAGTCTCTTGTGCCCTGTATTTTTTAAATTCCTTTTATAACCGTTTTTAGTCTCATGGAAAGTGTGAATGTTATTATTCTTATGCACAATTTAGTGATTGTTTTACATTGATTGAAAAAAAAGAGTTATTGAAATTAGCAGATGGGAACTGTATTTTTTAAGAATTGCCTTGCTCATTTACCTTCTTTCTTCTTTAAAAAAAAAAATTTTTTTGATTATTATATTGTTACTAGGAGTCTCCAGACTGGAAAGAGCTAGACATTTATCAGAAGCTCAAACGATGCTGTATGCATTTTAGTTATCCTCAGATGCCATGGATTTCAACATTCCCACGTATATCATCAGATTATAAGACAAGGTATTAAAATGCTTTTATATTTAACTAGAAAATTTTAGTTATTTATTTAATGCTAGATCATTAATTTACTCACTATACATAGACTCAATGCTAACAAGATTTATGTTTGTTAATTTTTGTTTCTAGATCACCTTCTATTTTGTCAGCAAGCGAAGATGTTATCAAAACCTTACACAAAGACTGGTAAGTTCTTCATCTAGACAAAGATGTTGATCACAGTGATTATTGTACTTGGTGTAAAATCTAACTTAATAGATTAGAAAACTTTGCTTTAATCAAGATTGACCTTTTTTTTTTTATTCAGGGTCAATGCTTTCACGTCAGTTTACCAACAGTTACGTAGTGGCATCTGTCCATATTTCTATACATGTACACACCAGTTCAATGTGCTGTTCAGGTGTTTGCGGACACCTGATGGAGCTTCCATTTCTGCTTTGTTGTCACCGTCAACACGAGGATTAAGAGAAATGCTCAGAAAAGAAGGTTGACTTGTGTTTTCTTTCACACTTTACCATATCATGAAAAAAATGCATGCATAGATTTTATTTTCTGTATGGCTTAATTGAATTTAGAACTAGATCTGAGAATACACTTCTTTTGTCTTTGGAAGCTGTTTTGATAACACAAGAGATTATTGTGTAACCTTTTTTAAAATTTGTTTAATTTTTTTTTTCAGGAGTTGAGTTTAGAATGCCCAACTTAAGAGAACAAAAATCAAATACATCGAGGGAAGAAAATGAGACCATGTCACAAGATAAACTGGATTTTTCTCTGAACAATCCTTCTGACACATTAGATATAAAGTAATGTAAAAAATTATATTTTCTTTTATATTATATAAAACATGAAGGAAAGCAACTTATTATTTATTAATATTATTTGTTATTTCATTATTATTTTTTCCTTCTCAAGATCGGATGTTCAAGATAAAGAGAATGTTAGCTGCCAAGAAAACAACATTGATAGTGACGATGACATCAATGATGATGAAGGAGCTTCTCGCTGGCTTGAGGGGATGGGCTTAGACAAAAAAGATTTTCCATCACTGGAACCTGTTAAAGTTAAAATGTATCCTTTTCATAAGTGCAGTTGTTTTCTAATTTAGTTTAACAAAGCAATAAGATCTAAAAGAAGAAAAATAAAATGTGTATACTTATAAAGTCATTTGATTCTTCAAATTGATGTTTCATTTTGTTTCTCTAAAATTGTTTGATTTTCAGCTAACTTTTTAAGTTAATTATCTTGATTTAAACAGTGGACCATAACTGGGATACTGATTCTTGTTTTCATAAATGATTTGACGATAAGTATTAATAGTTGTTTAAATTTTTATTCCTACCTTTTTTCTTAACCAAATGCTTAGCCAGCGTGAAGGTTTTCGTGAGATTGACAACCGACCACAGTCAATGGTGTATGTAGAGGGTGCTGACGTGCATACGTTCTTTAACTTTTTACTGAACTACTCTTCAAGTATTGCACATAGTGGTCCTCAACATGGCATCCCACCTACCATATTATCTCCTGTAGTGTTTGTTGGGGCCACTCTGGTTCAGAACTCAGTAAGATAATTTTTCTGTATTTTTTTTTTTTATGAGTGAACAAATAATAAAATCACACTAAATAATTTATAAAAATTGTTCTTTCTAAATTAAAATTTTTCTTTTGCATTCTTCTGATTTTCATAAAATATCATTTCTTTTGCATTTGTCTTTGTTTCATTTGTTAACTTTCGATGCAATTTTTTTTTTTTTTTGTGTTGACAGAGAAATCTTGTAACTTAAAAAAAAATGTTTTTTTCTTCACAGTTAAAACATTCTCTTGTACGCTCTGATAACTCTGGATCTCACAGTGCTTTATCTCATGTGTTTGAAGTGGCTGGTCCAGTGCTGCCTCACCACTCCCTCAACATTGCCAGCATTCTAAGAGAAAGTCCAGACATAACAAAGGCAGTGCTGTCCTACAGCACTCACATGCCCAGTGTGGCCCTCAACACGCAGGCTGTGAACCAAGAGGAGAAAGATAAACTGACTGTTGGGATCAGGAAAGTATTTGTTGATTACTCCATGGCCAACCCTGGGTTGTTGGGAAATGTCAAAGAAAGGCTTGTCCAACCACCTGTTTTGGGGAACTGTGAGGCTGTCAAAGAGATGACTATTTTACCTGAGGGTTTTCTATGGACTTGTTAAACTGTTTCAAATAGTCATATTGGCCTCATCTCATGCACCAAGTTCACTGCTGTGATATATTATGAGAACCTCTCGTAGCTCTGCCTGGACTTACAGATTGATTGTGAATTAATTTAAATATTATGTAATTTGGTTTGACTTAACTTGGGTTTGTTGTCTACATTTAATTTTTAATGTGTATTGACTTCCTCATGTATTTTAAGTTTTAACAAGTGTTTTATGGGCCTCACTGGAGTAATTTATTTTAAGGTTTTTAAATTGAAATTTTTTAACTAACTTATACTTATTAGGTACTTTATATTATAATATTTGCTTATAATATTAGATTTACAGTTGAATTCTTGTGTACTAGTCTGATGAATTACATACAAAGATTGACTTTACATATATATAAGTCATGTAGAGAAGACTTTTATGTTGATGTATTTTTTTTTTAATTGTATATTTTAGTTGTTTTAAGAAACTAAATGGGTTGCTATTTGCCTTGTAGAAAAAATTGTGTGGTTAAATACTTTTTTTTGTGTGTAAATCATTTTAGTTCATCTGAGAATCTTAAATTATAAACTTTTTTTCATGTACATTTCTTACAGAAAATACTAGTGAACTCTCCGGCTAAAAGTTTCTCTACAATAAACACAAATGTTTTTAAAATATAATCATCTTGCATCATTCTTCTTGTTTTTTTTTTATAGTTGTATGACATGAGTTTACTAAAATATATTTTAGCTTGTTCAGACTTTGTCAACAAAATTCTATCCATGGTGTGTTATTCCAAGTTTTCCTCCTTGTTAATGTTAAAGGCTCAAACTGAGTTGGCTGATTCTAGAACTCATCAATGGTTCCTAGTGCATATAAAAAAGAGAAATGCATCTATCACTTGCTGTCTTGCATGGGGTTTGGGCATGGAAATGTTGTTTTCATTTCTGATGTAAAACCTTGATTTCTTGTGTGACTAAAGAGGCTGATCCTTTATACGGAGGTCAAATGTGGGGCATATGTAATCACCAGGCACTG
>JADKLZ010005243.1:24875090-24886507 GCA_021533235.1 Biomphalaria straminea
CTTTATACGGAGGTCAAATGTGGGGCATATGTAATCACCAGGCACTGATGCACTTTCAAACCTTTCTACTTCTGTTGTGTATGGCATCTGCAATACAGGACCCTTCCTTTATGCTCGTTCTCCACGTGGATCTATCCAGTGCTACTTTTTCCAAGCTACTAGTGTCGATTTTGAAGAGCTTCATGTAGCGTTGGGTAATGGGTAACAAAAATGGCATCACTAATTTATGTAATGCTAAAAAAGAAAAAAATAACTTAATCCCCTGCTGGTAGAAGAATACTGTACAGCTCAGTGGATTGATGACCAGTACACTATAAATAATAGCTGCTTGTACGTTGCCAATAGCAAAAATGCATAAGAAGCATAAAAAGCTTTAACCAAGACAAGCTAGTTTTGAAGCTGTAGCCACAGTGATTGAAATTAACGACAGAACCGTTCTGAATGAAGAAACATTGCTTAAAGGGTGGGCAGAATATTCCGAAGCTCTGTATAACTTGGAAATAAATCCCAACTACAGTCTAATCAACAGAAGATAATGCTAAGAATATTTTTCAACAAACTCAAGAGAAAACCTATTCGTTCCTTTCCGAAGAACAGGCTTCATAGCAGGTGGTAGCACTGTTGGACAAATAGTTAACATCAGACTGTTCGATGTAAAAATGCCTACAATCCAAAAGAAATTGATACACAACTTCATAGACTTAAAAAAAACAACAACTTTGGATTTGTCACGAATGCATATGGCAAGTTTTGAGGGAGCTCAACATAGATAAAATCATTATCGTAAAGCTCTTTACTTACAGTATTATAATCTCGAGTATGTACTTTCGGATTTGTTCTGTAGCCTGTAGAAAAAAATATCGGAGCTTCGAGATTGGCTTTGGCCAACGAGCCCTGTCCTGCATGGTGATCTGCCACTTCACGGCGTAATGCGAGAGGGTCCACTGAAGAAAAAAAACAAATAGGAAGAATGATTTTATCTGTTGCGCCGAGTGACTCTTCTATCAAATCTCTTCTAACAGAAAACTCCTCAGCGGACTCCAATGAATTTTGTTTCACTCTAACAAAGGTCAACCCTGTCAGAGAGAAAATGTAAATTAGCTCTTTTTTTTTTTAAATAGCAATAAGAAGAAGGTAAATTCTTTTATTCCGAAGATAGAGGCGGGGGCAGTTTATCACGTGACCACGCAGACCCAGTTTCGACCTACATGTTTTGATAAATCTAATATAGACAATCCCTTTGTCCGCACCAGCTCAAGATCTGGTTCTCTCTTCGCGGGAGCACGTTATCCTGCCTCAACGTGGCGCTCCCGTGGAAACGGCTCACTAGAGGAAGTGGCTAGGCGAAAGGGTAACAAATATGATTCCCGTGGGAGTGCCCATGGGCGGAAGAGAGTCTTGCCCCTTCACGGTGCGGATTTGTAAGAAAGCTCCCACAAACCAGTCACAAATCCATGCGCTGTTCCTCAAGGGACCGTCTCATCAATGGCGGATTCCGCACAGTTAGCTTGGTACAACGAAGGTAGATGGTGGAGGCCCCCGGTGCCACCGAGTGGTATTGGAAACAGCAATGCCCTATAAGCATTGACTCGGGTCTTTTTCAGACAGGCCTGTGGTCCGCAGGTTTTTAATTTTTTACTGTTTGTTTTTGTTCTCGGACGGATTCAGACAGGTTTTTTTTTCAAACTTAGAGCTCGAAGAGCCTTCGGCTCAGCTCTTAGACTATTCACACGGTTCTCTCTTTGTCGATTGCGCCTTAATTAAATTTCATGACTTCGGAAAAGAAACAACATATGAAGCATTAATACCATTAAAAGCTGTTGTCTTGTCTATATGCTTGTGAGTCTTGGACGCTGACTGCAGAGCTAGAGAGGAGGATCCTAGCAATGGAATTAAGATGCTACAGAAGGATCCTATTCCTAGGCATCATATTTAAAGACCGCATCAAAAAACAAGAGATTAGAGACAGGGTTACTGCAGCAATCGGACCCCATGATGACCTGCTAACTACTGTGAAGAAACGAAAGCTTAAAATGTATGGCATTATATAACGATCTTCGGGACTCGCAAAGACCAGGGAACAGTAGGCTACCATGAACAAGAAAATGAGGCAGACAGAGGAAGCGGTGGGAAGACAACATCAAAGAATGGACGGGCCTACCATTAAAAGAGGTTTTAAACAGGGCAAAGGATAGAGAGGAATGGAGAAAGATGGTCTACAAGTCTCGCTTGGTGCCTCAACGGTCCACCAGGCCAAGGGATAGGTAACAGGTAACAGTCTTGTCTTCTTGAGCCTCTGCCCCCCCCCCCCCCCCCCAAGTAGAGACTGTGAAATGTTTTAATGTCCATAATGTTCCTACTCCAACTGCCAACGGTAACAACTGTGAAGATCCAGAACTTAAAAAAAAAAAGGAGGGGGGGTGCTGGAAGACGTCGATCGTTCTAAGACCTTGAGACTTAAGTCACATCACGAACAGCCCTATACAAATAATGTGAAAGATTCACGCACAGCAAGGTGTGAAGGCTTATGTGTAAAAAAAAAAGTTGATTTGCGTGTGACATAACAACATATTCGGAAATAATGAATTTTTAATCCTCTATTATCACTAAGAGATAAACAAACAACACAAGACCTATTTATACATGTATATTGGTATAGTGTTTGTTTTACATGTTTTGGTTGTTACTTCAAAATAGCCCAAAGGCATACTCGGGGCAAAAACCCAAAGGCAGACCCCGAATGCGATGGGTTGATGATGTTGAAACAGATCTGCAACAGCTTGGGGTTAGGGCGTGGAGACGTAAGGCCCAGGAGAGATCTGAATGGAAGGATGTGTTGAAGCAGGCCAGAGCCCTCCATGTAGCGCCACTGGGATGGATGGATGAACTCTCGACACATGGTGACATGGATACGTGTTGGACTTAAATTTAATTAGACATATTTCTCCATCATAAAATAAGACAAAATCAAGAAAATTAAGAAAATTATTTTTTTCGTCACTGTCTACATCAATGAGTTTTGTTTTGTATCTTCTTTTAAACCTTGATTATCGAAATTATTTTTTTTTACAGACAAGATGGCAACTTCCATTCGTACACCCAGAAACACTGGAACTTAATCATAAATAACAAAGAATGAACAATTAAAATCTAGATCTACTCTAGATCTAGATAAATATATAGATATAGATTATATCTAGATTTATAGGTAACTTTACCTATAAATAAATCTAGAATTCTAGATTCTAGAATATCTCTGCTAGTCTTAAATGAGGATCTAGAATTAGATGATACTAGACTTCAGTTCTAGATCTAGCGGCGGAACCGTCACTAGTGACTACGACACTAGTGTAGATCTAGATTTTAGATACTATCTAAAAATCTAAGATATCCCTGAAGTCTGACCACAGCCAGTGACTGACTCTGACTATTATTTTCAGACTATAAATAATCAGTGACAGTCTACTGTGACTCTGTCTCGACTGTCTGAGCTCTCTTTTCTTTAGTCACTTTTAGACTTTACTCTTTAGTCTCTCTTATAATTTGTCATCTGCATTTAAGCCATTTCTTTCTGAATATATAACATATTCTTAAAATATAAGAGAAACCTGATTTACTATGATTTAGTGTCCAGAGATCTAGTCACATAAATATTTAAACTAATTACTAATAGTACTAATACCTTGTAGTACATTACTTACATTATATTATATTATTATAACCTTTTAAATTAGAGATATTGAGATATGTAGACTACTAACAAATCATTCCTCTGACCAAGGCTTAGCCTTAGTCGGCTTAGTCTTAGTTAGTATGTTGAGGATCTAGACTTAAGTCACTTTAGTTTAACTTTAGAGGCTAAGTCACAGCTAAGTAGGCTAAAATCAGTAAATGATAAATTAAGTATATTTCTAGAGATACAAAAACAGGACCTAATAAAATTGTAAAGACTCAAGAAATAAGATAATTTCTTATACCCATATATATGGAAGGGCGAATTTGTACAAATGCTCCTTCTTCCCTAGTAACTATTGAGCCTAGTGCCATCAGAGTGCAGAATGTTATATATTTTATATCTATATAGATTTATATATATATATATATATATATATATATATATATATATATATATATTGTTATGACCTCGCCATGTGCACCGCCATCCAGGCTAGTGCAGAGATGCGCACTATTAGTGAATAGACTGAAGTCGGATGTTGACATATGAGACTAACGATTTCCGCCCAAAGCTAGAGAGTGGAAAAATGAAGACACTGTGTTAAAGAGAAGATGTCTTGTGTAACTGTGTCTTGTAAATAAACATATATTATCGTTGAGTTTGCCTTTCCTTAAATTATTACAAATATATATAAAAATGCTTTTTGTTTGAATTCGAAGTATTTGACATGTATACACTGTCTGTTCTAATTATTGTGTCTTATATGCTTTCAGATTTGTAGCTTGTCCACATTTATCTATTAACAAACAGCATCTAAAAGGACACCAAAAAAAACCCCAGCTCAGATTGACTAGATTCTATCCAGAACCTTTCATTGTGTGAAAGACATTTGGATCAAATACTATACAATTGACAAAAGATGTCTTCCCCTGAAGTTGAGCGCTTCGAAGTAACAGATTATGATTATTTTCAAATATTTGATCCAACTGGTGCAAGTCAGAGAAGACAAACTAAAAATCAAGCTACTTATGGTAAAATACTAGCAGCTATTATTTATAAACATTTTTGTATGAACCCAATACAGGGCTGGATTTAAGTATGTGGAGGCCCAGGGACAGAAGTTTTGTGGAGGCCCCTACACTTTTTTGAAAGCTTACAAAAATCCACTTTTTAACACTTATCAATAAACATACTGATATCTAATAGCATACCATAATTTAGAAGAAAGAAATAGAGTACTTGTAAAATTATCTAATTTTACAATTATTTAATATGCATAGTGTATATTTTGTATGTTTTTGAGTTAGTGGAGAGTAAAAATATGAGTGACTTTTAAAATCTCTTTTGTGGAGGCCCTGCCTGCCCTGCCTTAAATCCGGCCCTGACCCAAAAGCTCCTACTGCGGTACAGTGCTTCTTTTGCTTTTTAAGTCCTACAGCAGGATAATGCACTGGGACACTAGTAACAGTTTTTTCAAACTTTCCTATATGAAGAGCTCATCATGTCTAATTTGGAATGAGAACTATAGTTTTTTAGTGAAAACAGGATGTATGTTATTTTTTTTTTTACATTTTTCAAACAAATAGGCCTGTGGCCCCATGTATAAGCCCCCACCAGGGAAAATATATATTTTAAAATTATTAAGGTATATATTATTTGAAACTAGACATATCATTCTACTTTTGTATAAGTTGTTTATTTATTTAGTAGTATTATATCTTAATTTCTTTTTTCAAAATGTTTATTTTTTAAGAATTTTTTTATTCAGCGTTACCCCTCTTTGCTTAGGTTATGGGAAGGATATTTTTAACAGGAAATAGATGTTGGGTTAAAGTTTGTAACATATATATATGTTACTTGAACTGGTTGAAGTTGAATATATATGTGTTACATTTTTTAGGCTACTGAAGTAATAATATAATAATATAACATCTTTGTGAAATGATTGTTTCCTAAGCCATATTGTTTAGGTCTTTACAGTATTATTTAAGAAATAATTCTACAAATATTTATAGATGTTTGTGTAAATTAAAAAGTAGTATTTCTTCAATGTGAAAAAGAATATATTAACTGTTTTCATGAAGTTTTCTTTTTAAGATTATAAAATGAAATTCTATTGCCATAGACTTTTAAAGTATTTTAACTATATTTCTGTTTATTACCAAGAGATTTCGTTTGATCATTGTAGGTATATGGGCTGATAAAGAAAGTGATGACAGCGATAATGAAACAAATGAAAGAACAAAGAAGAAAAAATCTTTAGCTGGAGGAATAAGCTTTATAAGCGGAGGATTTAAAGAAGAGCAAGAAAATGATTCTGTAAGTTCTAGAGCTCTATCTGAAAGTAACCACACATGTAGAGATAACTTAAGTTTCTTGTGTCTTCTATTAAAGTAGCTACACAGTGAAAGATGTGTATGACTTTCTCTGAGTACTCTCACATGCAGTGCAAACCTTGTTAAGGGTGAAAAATGCAGTTTAGACGATCTGAATTAAAAACAACTTTGAAAACCTGTTGGGTCAATCTTGTCTTTATATTTCTTATTTTTACTCATTGAGAGCCTAGCTTCAATTCTTTTATTTTTTTCATGACTGGATGTGACCTGAAGACAAATCTAGCAATAGTCATCAGTATTATTGAGCGACTAGGTTGCAGAGTGTCAGCTCTCAACAAAATTTGAGTTAAAATGTCTTGCTTCTTATTATTTATATGGCGTGTCATAATTTATTTATTCATCTTTAAGATATAAATTAACTATGTCAATCAAATGCTTTATTTGTATTTATCATGGGATGATGTTAACTATATTTTTATTTATTTTTTACTTTAACTTCTGTTCTATAATGTAGCAAAAAGGAAGACTACTTCTTGTATGTCAATACATTTCATTCTATTTTAAAGGCTGAAGAGACAAGCAAAAGTAAACAGAAAAAAAGTTCTGGTAAAGAAGGTCCAAGTCCTATGCCACGATATGTTAGAGGACATCAGAAAGATTCGGACAAGTTAGTAACTATTCCACAAACTTATACTTAAGTTTTATACAAATACTTTACATATATTGAAATATAAAATAATAATTAATTATCTTTTTGAATTTTTGAACATTTTTCTTTTATTTATTGATATATTAACATTACAATATATTTTTACAGGGAATTTGGAGCTTGGGAAAAATACACTAAAGGTATAGGACAGAAACTATTGATGAAGGTGTGGTCAATATTTTATAACTAGAACAATAGATAATTTGTAGAAATATTTGTACCTTTTATGCATATATTAACTTCTTATGTATACATCATTTCAATATGCATATTTAAAATTCATATTTCAATGAAATTTTAGCCATTTCATCTTTGTTTTTATTTTGGTATTAGATCATTACTTATTATTAGTTATTTAATACACTGAATTAAGGCTTTTAATATTGAAAATTGCTATTTTTTTTTTAATGTTTCAAAAATATAAACTTGTTTGTTTAATTTGTTTCAAAGTTTGGCTACAGACCTGGAGAAGGTCTGGGCAAGTCTGGTCAGGGTATAACAACTCCTGTAGAAGCAGTAAAGAGAAAAGGCAGAGGAGCTGTGGGCATACACGGTAAAGAGAGGTCAGAGAGATCACTGCAAGATTATCCAGTGAAAGATGAAGAGGAAGAAGAGAAAAAAGAATTTCAGAAACAGTTATCTCAGTGGAAGAAGCAGCCTGTTGAGGTTTGTTCTACCACAAAAATTACTAGTTGTGGCAGCACTCTAGAAAATGGAAAACTGCCACCCACTAAAGCCACTTTAATCTTGTACTATTATTTCTCATTTTAGCAAAAAAAAAAATTTTTATACTTAATTTGTAAAGAATTATAAAACTAAAAATACACATTGAGTACAACTTTGAAAATTGGGAGTACATTTTTTTAAAATCAAATGTATGCTTTACATATATATGTATAAAATAATTTTAGACTTCTTAAGAAACAACTAGATTAGTTAAAATTTAATATTTTAAAAAAAAATGTTAAGTAGTAATGAACATGTATTGTTAATTCTAAGCCAGTTGATGTAATATTTATTTCTTATGATAGGGAAAGAAACAGAAGCCTAAGTATGTTTACAAAACAGCTCAAGAGGTTCTTGAATCTGGAAGTAAACGTACTAGCAAGCCAGCAGCCATGGTGAATCAGAAAGTTAAAATAATAGATATGACAGGACGGGAACAGAGAATTTTGTCAGGTGAGATATTTTACATTTCTTTTGAATAAGTCAAATCTTGTTTATGTATGTCAATTCAAATGAATTAGAGAAGAAGAACAATAAAACCTATAGGAGTTCACAACTCTAAATAATTTAAATAGAAATGTATACAAAAAAATCTTCTTTTGTTAATTATTTATGCACCTGCTTAAAAAAAGATAAAATAAGGGGGAGGATGGTGCAATTAGGGACTTAATGTTTATGGCCTCCTTCATTTGTGAAATGAGATAAATGCCTTTGCATTAGCAATGATTGGAATGATGTTGCCCACACAGCAGTTCCCCCTCTCCATGCAGCTGATCTATCCAAAAGAACGGAAAGTGCTGATACAGTTTGGGATCTGCAAGCTTCCTAAGCATTGTGGGCTTGTAATTTTTTTTTTTCCAGAGTTAACCCCCGAAGCCTTTTTCATGTTTTGGTATAGTTGCAAGGTAGCAGTGGGTTGGATTCAGAGTTTGCTTGCTTCTTCTACGTGGATAGACAGCCAAGGCTAATGATCATCTCCTGCCTGAATGCATTAGTGTATTATTCACTAAATTTCTTAACTTTTGCAGTTATTATCGGAGTTTTTAAATTTTCATCTTGATAGATCCGAATTAATTACTTTTATTCTAAATTTTTGGACCAATTACTTTTTTTTACATGTAAAATAATGTCTTTCTGTGACAAAATGTGTTAATCCTTTATTAGTTACTGTACCATTCCTTTGTAAAAAAAAAATCATAAGTTCCTAAACTATCCTTTGTTCAGGATACCATGCCATTGGTAAAAACCATGACAAACCTGATGAGGCTGAAGACTTGGTCAACCAGGAACCAGTGGTGAAACAAAGAGCTTTCAGTATGCCAGAGTTGATGCATAATCTGAACTTGCTGGTAGACATGGCTGAAGAGGATATCATTCATAATGACAGGAAGTTGCAGTATGAGCGAGATCGCATTGTTAACGTTCAGCATGAAAAAGAGCGTCTGGAAATGGTGGTGAATCAAGAAGAAAAGCAGTTGCAGAGATTACAAATGGTTATGAACCTAGTTGTCAGGTATATATTATGGTTTTATTAATCCCACAATGTTTGAAACATAGTCACATAGGCAGGAAAATGCTCAAAGCATTGAATCACGTGGTAGATAGTCAATCATCATGCTGTAATTTTATATTTCAAATTAGTGGAATGTTTGCTTATTATATCCATTTTACCTTCACTTGTCCCTTAGCACCACACATGATCAATAGACCGTCTTTTCTCCATTCTTCTCTGTCTTGTGCCCTGAATCTCTTGAAATGACATAAATTCTCTAGTTAACTAAGGAAGCTTTTTTTTTTTCTAACCACACTTTCCAATGACTCGAGTTTTTGTTGCTAAACCAAATAAAATAATGTTCTATTGTAAACTAGTGTTTCCCATGGCTGTGCCCATTACTTTGATCTTGCTTCATCACTGTACTCTTGATCTTAGTAACCCTAATTTAACTTTGGTGTGAGTTTTGAAAATAAAATTAATACAACTTTTTTTTTTTTATTATTCCAACAAGTATTAATAGATTTTAAATTGATTTAACATGTATTGATTTTTGTCTTTACAGTTGTGAAAACAGAACAAAACCTGACAGTCCAGATCCTTTAACTCTTGATTCATGTGCAGAAATGTTTAAAATGCTTCAACAAGACTATTATGAAGAATACAAAATTTATGACCTCCCATCATTGGCTATTGCACTTGTTTTTCCATTGGTAATTTATGTTTATTTCAACACAGATAGCATGAAATACTACAATGAGGCAAAGCTTGGGATATATTTATTTTTAGAAATAATCTAACAAGCACTTCATTTGGGTAGAACTTTCAATAACTCTATGTTTATTGATTTCTATAGATGAAGGCTTATTTTTCCAAATGGTTACCACTAAAAGACCCAACCTATGGACTTGATACAGTTTTAGAATGGCAATTGCTTCTTGGGGCTGATGAAAGTGCCCAGGCTTCTCAGTGCAGGAACAATGAGCACACTAATTTAGATGTATATCAGAGATTGATCTGGGACATATGGCTTCCACCTGTCCGAGCAACAGTACTGTAAGTTTCTAACTACTTAGTCATAAAATATTTTTATTCACTTAATATTGAAGTTCCACTGTTTCTAAATGTATTTTGATGTATATATTTCTAACAGGAAATGGATAGTTCGAGAGACAGATCCAATGATCACACTTTTGGAAAGCTGGAAACCAGCCCTACCCCCTTGGGTCTTAGAAAACATTTTAGATCAGCTGGTGTTGCCTCGACTGCTACAGGAAGTAGAAAATTGGAATCCTCTCACAGACACAACTCCAATACATTGCTGGCTTCATCCTTGGCTGCCTCTCATGGGTACAGTTAGCTTTAATTTAGTGTATTATTGTATTGTATTGAGTTACAAGTGAATTGTTTTATATGTATAATGCACTTTTTAAAAAAATGAATATATAATTTTATAATATAATTATATAATTATAACTAATTTTTGCCTGCTAGTGACTACACAGGTACTGAATAATAAATATTTCAACCTGCTATAATATGGGAAATAAAAGTTTTATAAATTTATTGATTATTCATATATATTTTGTTTAAAACAGGAGAAAAGTTGGAACCTTTGTACGCTCCTATTCGTCACAAGATTGCCAGTGCACTGATCAACTGGTATCCATCGGATGCCTCTGCCAAAATTATCCTAGAGCCCTGGTTTGGTGTATTTCGTCCAGGTCACATGAGCGCATTTTTGGTTAAAAATATTTTACCCAAACTTGAGTTGGAACTTCAGAATATGACAATAAACCCACACCAACAGTATCTAGGTGAATACAATTTCTAGGTTTTATTTACTCAACTTTTATTCTATTTTTGTTTTCAAATTTTGTTTGTGTTGTTGTTTTTTTTTATTTAATTCTTAGAAATCAAGTTTTCTACATGTCCGATACATGTATGCTAAAAGTAGGATATTTTACACAGACTATGAAATTACTTACTTTTACACATGTAACGGAAGCTCCTAATTGGAACCAGTGACATCTGCCCATGTGGAGTGTCACCAGAGAATGCGTACTATGTCCTCCAACACTGCTCTCTTTACCAAGAGGCCCTTATACGACACTGGCCCCAAAACACCCCAAAGAAAGAAAACTATATGGAGAGCTCCCTGACTTGGAAACCACTGCACAGTTCATCTCATATATTGTTGTAGTGATCTGAACCCTCCAACATAACAATGAGAACGAAGAAGAAAAACTTACTTTTGAAACTTATGTTTATAAAATGTGCAATAAAAGTGTCTGTTGTCCAAAAAATAAATGTCAGTTTCCCATTGTTTACAAATATTTTAGTACTCATCTACCAAACTAAATGTTCAGAACCTTTTGTGCTAATAAAACTTTTGAAATACAAATGGAAAAGGTACATTTTTCAGTTGGCTACCAAAGATCAGGCAAAAAATCTTGGTTATATATATATATATATATA
>JADKLZ010005243.1:24897563-24910148 GCA_021533235.1 Biomphalaria straminea
AAATAGATTTAATTGCCAATTGGACAAACAATTAATTAAGAAATATATATATATATATATTTATTTTAAAAACTAAAAAAAGTTGGTAACAACACATTAGCCAGGTGTTTTTAGAAACCAGCACAAATAAAGTAAATAGAGCCAATCTGGTTTGTTGTTGTAGTACTTTCAAAATGGCGACCACCTTTTTTCAATGTATGGGACCACGCCTCCCAAATGATACATTACCGAATAGTCTTAAGTTTAAGTAATTTTTTTAAGTCAATTAAGTCCACCTATAGTTTTTATTTATAAGAGTATTTTAAGACTAAGACGTCTAAGAGTCTAATTTTTAACTTTTTTAATTTTTAGATTTTAGTCTTTTAAATTTTAACTTCAGTTTTAATTAAATTTAGACCATAATTTATTAATTAATAAAATACTAATTATAATTATACTAATATTTGAGTAATATCAATATGATAATGATAATGAATATTTATTACATTTAAGTCATTTAAATTTAATAAACATTCTATTAATTTTTTTTGTATAGATGATCTACACATAAATTAATAAACATATTTTTTAAAATTATAATATGATAAATAATAATTTAATATCTAGATCTATATATTATAATATAGCTCTAGATAGTAGATTGTACTAATTATAGATTCTACAGCTCAGATCTAGATTCTAGATCTACAGTTCTACACTCTACAATTATACTACATTGTCTACATCTACACCTTAGCTCACCTACACTGACTCTACTACTACTAATAGATCTAGATTATAACTAGATATAGATCTAGTTAAATAGTAGTATAAACATAGAGTTGAAGCAAGGTGCTGAAACAAGATATGAGACATACATATATTGAAAATAAATAAATAACAGCACAGGGGACAAAGTTTTTAATAGAGAAAGTAGTTAATTAAATGCTACGAAAATAGGGACTGAGTCAACTGAGGCCAGAACCTGTGACCCTGGAAACGGCTTCACCTCCTAGCGATAATGAACTATGCGAAGTTAACCTCTAGACCCTCTGAATGTCCAATCAAAACATTCTTCTTGTCTGGAGACACTCCGCCTGTATGCAAATTACCACCCCAGTGGTCAAAGGTCACATGCCACAGCCAGCCCACCCACCCCAACCCCGAAGCATCCGTTCACCCACAACTTCAATAGAGCCGACACAGACAGCCGATGTTTCATGAGGCCTGAATAGGTGTTTTATGAACTAATGGAATATTTAACTAGTAGGCCACCACATGAATTAATCTCTCTAAAAAGATAAGTAAAGTGTTCCTCTAAATACTCAAAATGTGTGAAGTGTTCTGTTAAGGAAAAAAGTGGAAAAAATGTTTTATTGCATTGGATTGAGATTTAAGACATAGCAAGATGTTCCTTCAACACTTTAAACATTTTCACATGAATAAAACTATGAAAATCAAGATTATTCTAAACAGATTACCGTTATGATTTCTATAAGTAACATACATACATATACAAAATACATGCTCCTTACATGTATTTTTATATATTAGAAGCATTATACACTGGTTATGCTTGTTGATTGTTCTATGTAAGGATGACCAAAGCATCCCCCTTCTTTTTTTTTTTTGAGCTTTCAATTTAAAAATTGAAATGTCAACTTTTAAAAAACATATTAGTTGCCTGTTGGAATTGTAATTAAAAAAATATCATTGTTGATCAATTTCACTCCATCAATTTTGATAATAAAAATGGCTTTGTTGTTCTAAGTTTAAGCTAAGTAAAAACAGAGGTGAAATTTGAGTATTTATTGTCCATGACAAATGGGAGAATTAGTGAGCAGTGTCTGAGTGGTCAGGGTCAGTGTAGATACTTGATAATACAATGCAATATTTCCAATGCATTTAGTAGACTTTAGAAGAAAAATTTGTTTAACACTAATCTGTATTTTTCTTCTGTTGATTTTAACACTGTGTGTATTTCCTCCCCTAAATCATCGTCTAGGTTCTTTTTGCCAAGGATAGTGTATATATCCACATCAATGTTCAAGACACAAAAGATAAGGATGCCCACATAGCTGGAAGAGTTTATTTGATGAAAAAGGTAAAGCTATAAATACAATTTAAACAAAATAGCTAAAAACTTGAAATGAGGCAACCTAATCAAAGAACTGATGCAAAAACATTTTTGTTCTTATGGGTTGATATTTATTTATGGATAGAATCTAATAAACTGGATTCTGAAATTAAATTTTAAGAAAGATGCATTATGTGTTAGGTTTTTTGTTTTTTTTTCTTTTAACTTCAGTCAGCCATGCTTGATTTAAGAGCAAGGATGGAAAGTACTTAAAAAAGTATTAATAACAAATTTAGTTTACACACTAGTTTATAAGGCAGGTGACCTAAAGGCAGACCATGGTGGCTTGATGACATAGAGGCTGATCTGCAACAACTAAATGTCCAGGCATTGATAGATCAGAATGGAGAGATGTGCTAAAGCAGGCCAGTGCCCTCTATCAGCTGTAGCGCCACTGAGATGAAAGGGTGGACTTTTTTCTATTCATTTTGCTTTCCGAAAATTTCACCATCCACTAAAAATGATATTGATACAAATTTGGCATTTTGTGTTTAAAAATTTGTACTGTATGAGTGTAGATATGTTGAACATTTTACAATTTCATTTTACAGCCTGAGGGTAATTTCATTGAGTGGAAGGCTGAGGAATGCCTGAGCCATGATATTCAAAATGATGAATGGGATGTTATTGGTTCAGTTGGATTTAGAAATGACAGAGATTCTGAATGTGGTAAGTCTATAAAAGCCAAAGTTTTTTTTTTATTCCAATCTATTGTAATTGAATTTTTAATGGTGGTTTTATATCTTCTAATTTATAAATGTCCTTCAATTTTTCTTGTGCGTATCTAGCTGCTGGTTTTGATATTGTTGTAACAGCATAAGCAGTTAATAGGGTTAGGGATCAGCTGACACATGTGATACAGGCCAGTAATACAGGTCCTCTTGTTGTGTCGATGGACAAGGGAAAGTACTGGTATGAACGTTGCATGAAAATTTGACCCATGATATGATGATGTGATTAAAATCACTTTGTGGGCCAGAAAGAGAGTGTGTAAGAGATGCAGTTCAGTTCAGAACATCTAGAATGTAGCAGTACTAGTGTAGGAGAGAGACCAATAGTGATTAGTATAGCAGTATGATGATGTACAGTAAAGCATTTATTATCTTATGTTACCAGTTGTGTAGTATTGGCTGTTATTTGTTTGTTATTAAACTACCAGATTATTCTGGAACTCTTGTTGCCAAGTTCTTGAGTTTTATGTGTTGTGTTGAGTAGTGTTAACAGAAGGTCTAATTGGAGGAAATCATAAAATATTAAAACACAATCTAGTCTTTGGTTTTCCCAACTGTTTAAGGCAATTCATTCGATACTTAAAAGGCACTTGAAAAAAAAGATTAGTTATATGAATTTGTTTCATTTTAGTTTGACTGAATTTTATTTTTCTATTTTATCATCTTAAGTTATGGTTTATTTTTTCTGTACTATCATTAAATCACTTTTTTATCTTTTTATTGAAATTGCCAATAAATTTTGTTGATAAGATTTATTGGTCCAATGGAAATTCATTTTGACTACCATTGTCAATTTCAGCTTAATTTCCCAGGTTTTATTCTTGTTAACTGTTAACTTTATATCTTTGATTAATAAATCGTCTTTCTCTTTTTTTTTGTAATATGTCCTAATCTTTGTATGTTTTCTTAATTGAAGGATTCCAAACAGAGGATTTGGATTCTTTATTGATCTAAAGTTAAATTTCATATATCATTTTAGTTTATGTTTATAAAAAATGTGTTAAATTAGCTTTTAATAAAACCCAGGACTTGTGTTATTTCATCAAAATTGTGATTCTTACTCTGACCGAAAATTCTAAATACTTAGGCATTTAAAAAAAAAAAAAGAAAATTTAGGTCTGATTTGTGACATTCAAATATGCGATGCTTTGCAGTCTCATTAGGGTGGGAACAGTGTCTGTGATTGTGTAGATGTGTGGGTGTTCAATCCATTTAGAAATTTCAAGATATGTTCTGTTCTAACTTACAGTTTGCATTTGCATTTCGTATAAGTGTAATAGTAGGCTAGTAGACAATTACAAACACTTTCTTGTTCACTTTATTCTTCAAGATCGAACCAATATAGGCTTTCATTATTATTGCATTCTTTTGACATGTCACCAATTTGGGTTACTGTAATGTTACAGGCCAGACAGAACAATAACATTTACTATCACAGAAGAGGTAGTCAATATTGTTCAACTTAATCTGCATGGTTATTATTATTATTATTATTTTTGGATGTAGCTTGGTCTTGTAAGGCTCATTGCATTAGATCTTCATTATTAATAATTGGTGTTTCTTTAAATTGGTTATTTTTAACTGATCTTTGAGTTGCTCCAAAAAACTATTGTAATTGATAAATTTTTAAATCTACTTTTTAATTATTTTTTCTTACAGTTTCTATGAATGCAAAGATGGATGCCAGAAGGAAATATAATATTAGCTTTGATGTGCTTGATTTGAAAAGCTTTAAGCGCAATGCTCCAAATCATAGCTGGGCTTATATCATCTTCATACTTAAAGATGGTACTACGTTCCCTGCTCTGCACTTTCATAATGGAGGGAGTAAGGCCTTACTGAAAGAACTGGAGACTTTTATTCACATTCGAAGGTATGTTAACAGGGAAATGATTGATTACATATTCAAGTATTTTCAGCATTATGGGAAAAGTTTTATATTTATTTCTTTATTAACTCACATTGGACATTCTAGGCAGTGTGTATCTCATTGTAAGAATTTTAGTGAATCCTTGAATTCACCCAGTTTTAAAATTTTTTTTTTTAAAGAGTAAAGGCAATTGATTTTTGCAATCAGTGGCTACAGAAATAAGTAAATTTCATTAATCAGCCCCAAGGATTCTGAGGATTCTCTTTTTCTTTTATTTGTTTTGAGAGGAAGTTTTAAATGCTTAGTTGTTCCTCTAATACTTAAGTTGGATTCTCAGTCTACACAGATACTGTATCGTTTTTTTATTATTTGCTGAAGACATCAGTGTTGTTACTATATATTGACATTTCATTCTTTTTTTTGTATACTGCAGGTCACCAAATGACCAGAGACTGTTTATAGTACACGATCATGATCCAGAAATGTTGTCTAAATCTTTCAATGAACTATCCATCTTCTCTGATTCCTCTAGTGCATATGTTCAGGTAATATAAACATTTTAACTGGTAAATATTCATTTATATATAAATATATATAGTTATAATTTTATTTTATAGTTGTAGATGGCTGTTTTGGAATGTGTTTCTCACCCTATGTTGTATCTCTAGCCAAATACCGATGTCATAGTTAGGAAGTCTTTTTTTTTTTTTGAGGGTTAAGTTTTTTGGTTTTTTTTTCAAATTCTTTTTTAAATCTTTTTGTTCAGACATTACAGACAATGACATTATTTTCTTCTCAAAAGAATTCATTTTAATGTTTAGGCTTGAAGAAATTGTGTATTTGGTCCTACATTTGATATAATCAAACCATGGTATGGTGATAACATTCAGTTGAATGGTCCTTACAAAACCAGAATATGGTTGCAACTTTCAAAGCCAGAGTATGGTTTCATTGAGAATATTTGCTAGATTTCTTTTCAGCAATACCTCTTGAAAAGTCAAAAGCAGGTCCTGATCCATATTTATTTAAATATTGGTTATTAAAGAAACAACAACATAATTTCATTTAGTATTTAATAAATGGGAAAGGCTTTACTTACTTAAACTTTTCTTCTCAGAAATTTGTCAGTGAACCCCACAAGGGCTTTCCAAAGGCAAGGCCATTTTATGAAATTACTTTTTTTTTTTTTACTGTAAAAATTCTGTAGGACATATATTGTATTTTAAAAAACATTAACTTATTGTAAGCACTGTTAAGTTGTGTGTTCTAATTTACTTTTAGTAAATATTACATATAGCAAAATTTTAATTTATTTGTAAGATATATGGTACAATATTTGTCTTCTAATCATTACCAAATTATTCTTTTGTAAAATTGTAGTTTATCTGTTAAACATATTTAAAAAAAAAAAGCATTATAATTCAACTGTAGGACAAAGTATAGTAAGTCTAATAGTAAAATTCTGATAAAACTGTAGCATTAACAATTCAGCTTTTTAAAAAATACAAAATTAGTTATTGTGCATCTCTCCACTTACCCATAGAATGTATTGAATCACTTGTAGCATCAATTACTTTGTTCATACTTTAAAAATTAACTACTTAGCGCTTATTCTCTTTGTATTGGAACTTTTAATTGGCAGTGTGTATTTATCAACTAGTTAGTATAGTTCAGCTGGCCAAGCACACATTCTGTTCTACTCAGTGATGATAAAAATTAATTTTAATTTTAACTCAGTCAACCAATGATTTCCCCCTATCGTTTTGCTCTTTGGAATGTTCCAGAGCTGTAGATTTTTTTTTTATGGACAACTACATTTTGTTAAAATATGTAAAGACAATGGGTACTTCTGTTTCCTGTTTCTAATTGACAAGACTGTTGTATCTGAGTAGATGTTTGAATATTGTTAAAAGGCCTATTTTGAATTTTTCATTTGTTTTGTTTGTTTTTTTATTTTTTTAAGCTTTATAAAGGTTAATTAGATATATTTTTAATGATAAATATTTGTAAAATTTTGAATGCAGCAAAAAAAAAAAAAAGAAAGTTTGTCATATTTCCACATTCTAAAATATTAATATTTAATTTTAAAAGGTTAACCATGATACAAACAAAGTTATCTACCCTTTTAAAAAGCTATTAATAATTAACTAAAATAGAGCACAGCTTCTAAATCTAATGCTTTTAGTCACATATGATAGTATATTTTTTATTTGTATTTTACATGTAAAAATAATTGGC
The DNA here is from genome assembly GCA_021533235.1 of Biomphalaria straminea. NCBI lineage: Eukaryota > Metazoa > Mollusca > Gastropoda > Planorbidae > Biomphalaria > Biomphalaria straminea. The sequence continues at coordinate 24,904,519 of JADKLZ010005243.1, forward strand.
CTAATGAATGAATGAGAGAAAAAAGCTTACTTTAAAATTCCATACAAAACTAACTCCAAAATTTTAATATTATATATTTTTATCTAATCTGCATGTTAGAGTTTGTCTTTATTACCATCAGATCTGAATAAATTTTTAATAAGGTGGTCTTGTTTCATTATCCAAGTTGTGTAGGCACTCTTAAAAATGTATTTTTTGGATAATGCAAAGATAATAAAGGTTGCAATTATTTGACATAGAATCTGGTTTTGTATTGATTAGAAATTCATGAAAGATCCCTACACAGCCACAATGGGTGGTTTCTCCAAAGTGACAAACTTTTTGAGAGATACTCTCATGGCTCCAGAAAATTTGACTAGGCCACAGTCTGAAATGGCAGAATTTTTGCATGAAGATATTCCAGGAATGGAGATTTCCAACTTGGATGAGCCAGGATTTGAAATGGTTACCAAAGTAAGTTGTATGCCTTAACTCTACCAGCCCTGAGCCCATGAAACAAACTGTCCCCTATACCAGCCCTGAGCCCTTGAAACAAACTGTCCCCTATACCAGCCCTGAGCCCTTGAAACAAACTGTCCCCTATACCAGCCCTGAGCCCCTGAAACAAACTGTCCCCTATACCAGCCCTGAGCCCCTGAAACAAACTGTCCCCCTATGTCCTGAGCTCCTGAGGGCCACGCTCCTCTTTACTTGCTATCTTTGAAGCTCTAAATCTAATGAAAATCTTTTCTTTTTTTTCGTATCAGTCAAGCTCTTACAGGATCATTCATTGGAAGTAAAAATGTTATTCTTTATGATTTTTTTACTTCTAAGAGTCTAAATTATTAAAATATCATTCTTCTTCTTCTTCATTCTCATTGTTATGTTGGAGGGTTCAGATGACTAAACCAATACATGAGATGAACTGCGCAGTGGTTTCTAAATCAGGGAGCTCTCCATATAGTTTTCTTTCTATTAGGGTGTATTGGGGCAAGTGTCTTATACGGGCCTCTTGGTAAAGAGCGCAGTGTTGGAGGACGTGGTCGGCATTCTCTGGTGACACTCCACATGGGCAGATTTCACTGGTTCAAAATATTCAACTTTAGGCTGATTACAAGCCTAGACGTACCTTTTACTTGTCTGATTCATGTTTATTGCAAATTTTGTGAAAATTCTCATATAATTATAAAACCACATCAATTCAATGTAAACACATGGGCACAGCCATTTGCAAAGCTAAACATTTAGCGCCTTATTATGATTGATTGGTTATTTTTAAATTCTCAATTTTTTAATGAAATGGCATGTACAGAAAAAAACCGTCCACATACATAGGCGACATAGCAGCCATTTTGGAAATAACTGAAAAAGCGGTCCACTGGTCTGGAAGTGTTAATTGTTAATATAATGCTGACAATATTTCTATTCCTATTTCTCTGAGCTACAGACTAAAAACATTTGGCAATCACTTACTTAATTACTATCTACTGTTTTATTGAACAGTTTTGACATATAGCTAGCACTGGTCTAAGCATGCTTTCACACAATGTTTTCCCTACCTTGTATATGGGACAACTAAGCACTTGTCATAGTCAATGATACACACTGGTCTCCCCTTATTGGCCAACTTTTCCAAAGCATTGTTTCTTTCTTTATGGATATTAGCGATTTTATTGTATTAATATAATTTTTAAAAAATGTTAATGATGGCTTTAAAGTTGTTGCTATAAAATAATTATAACAAACATTGACATTACTAATACACAACACTCTGTTCCCCAGACAAAACTCCCCCCTCGACCAGCTGTCAAGAGATCAGAACATTTGGGGCTTGCAAAGTGGAATTCATTCTTTGATAGTGATGGTACCATAAGTCAAGTTGAAGAGGTCAAGGAAATTATATTTAGAGGTGTAAGTTCTGTTTTGTTAGATCTTCAGTATCAAATCTCCCATTAGAAGCATAGTTTATGCAAGGACCATAATTTGTCTTACGAAATGTCAAAACTGATGGATTTTCTTTCTGAAACCTAATATTTTTCTTCATTATAACAAAGACATAGTGCTCAGTAGAATTTATATTAATGATCTATACTTAATTCATGCTCAGATAATTTTGGCATGACATTCTTTCTGAAATAAATAGTATGCCCAAAACCTCCTAAAGAAATGCATGGGCGTGATATCGGGTAGGATTAGAACTCTGTACCATAAAGTCAGGGTGGAACCAGCTAAAGTCTACAGAGATAATTGAAATTTGTAAAGCAAAGTTCTTAACTTACTTATCTTATGTATTTTTATAATGTCATTTTGCAAAGGACCTACTTCATATATAACACTAGTCACTATAACAGAATAAATCACAAAAATTCCCATAATCGATTTGTCAGCTTTTTTTTTTATAGATAAATAATAAGGCCTTGAAATATGTTTTTATGTTTTTAATCTTTTAAAATGTAGCTTCTAGAAGAATGATTTTTTTTTTCAAATGTAAACTCCCAAAAAGTTTTGAGCTCATATCAGTTCAATTGAGAAACAATTTGAGAAAATATAAATATATATCTGCCCTAAAAAGAAAGCAAAATAAACTTAAATAGATCTTGAGAAATCAAGTTCTCATTGTTCTAGTTAGGCATTATTATACTATTATTAAGCTCTCCTTTCATTGGTTTTCCAGGGTGTTGATCCAGCAATTAGGTCAGACGTGTGGAAATTTCTTCTTGGCTTCTATGACTGGGATAGCACTACTAAGAAACGACAAGAACAGAGAAAAAGAAAAGTGTAAGGAAAATTGTTTGGATTGTTTAGTGCCTACCTCATCCTGTCCCTTTTAGTTTTGTTATGTTTGTTACGGCTCTTCCACAATGTTGATAAATCAATGAAATAAACAGGAAGTAATCTTCAAACTAATTCAGGAACACTGACGAAATGCCAAAACAAACAACAGGTAGTCGAAACTGTTGTTGAAACAATAAACACTTTTAATACTCAAGAAGGGATCCGTCTAATGTCCTCCATTACTAGCCGCTTGTGTACTGAAAAGCGTCTTGTTGATAGTGTCGAACAGAGCGTTCTACTTTTTAAAGTATTTATCACGTCATTTGTAACTAAGTAAAACTTTCCCCTTATTCCTGAAACAAATACCTAATTCCTAATCATGTCATAACAGTTGTAACTTGCTATAAACTTCTTTCTTCTTAGCCCACAAAGTGTCCTAACATACTTTCTCTTGCGTTCTTCAGTTCTTTGTATCCTTGTTAGAACATAGTCAAAAACAGCCATAAATGAAGATTAATAGCCATATGACTTTATACATTTTAATGACTATTGGACAAGGAATCTTATTAATTATACAATGATCACCTGAAATTAATTTAGGTGACCTTGACTCTGACCTAATTAGCATAAGTTAATCAATGAAGAAGTTTCTTTGGTAACTTCTGTGAGAATTACTTTTAAAGCCATGACAAAAGTTTTGAATTAATGGAATAGTCCTTTCCAAATACATATGTTGGATCACTAGATTAATTATTTTTTTTTAGTGAATTGATCATCCTTTAATACTAGGACACAGTGGGAAAAAATTTTTTGTCTTGATCTAGACTTTATTTGATTTATGGACATTGATACATCACCCATTTCATCACTTGATCTAGTAATCTACATCTAATATTTAAAATATTCTCATTATCCCTAAATCTAGATCCAATTCTATTATTTTAAACTTTATGTATTGTAACATCTCATAGACCAGGTCTAGCAGTAGCCATTGCTTGAAAAATCTAAGATGAATAAAGGAAAAAAAAAAGAGATTTTTAGAGCTGACAGGAAGAAAAATGTTAAATAGCTTTGTAGTTTGAAAATGGCTGCTTAAACAGGTGGATTGGAATAGAAAATTAGCAATCCAAAGTCAGCCGATTATATCAACTGGGCGCCAGCGAAACAAAATGGAGACTGGTATAATTGTCAGAAGACATTTTATGGGTTAAAAAAGTATAGATATTTTTTTTAATGTATCTTGGAGATAAGATGTCTTATTTGTTTTTTTTTTTTTTTTTTTTGAAGAGATGATTATTTCCGCATGAAGCTTCAGTGGAAAACTATCAGTTCAGAACAAGAGAGGAGGTTTACTCTGTTAAAAGAGAGAAGAGGATTAATTGGTACTGTTTTTCTGTATTATCTGTATCAATTATTTTTGTACCATAATGTGCAATATGCTTTAGCTTAAAGTAAAGTGTAACTATGTCAAACCTAATATGTTTTTAATCTACAGACAAAGATGTGATGCGTACTGACAGAACCCACAAATTTTTCAGTGGTGACAAGAACCCTAACCTCCAAGTCTTGTATGACATACTGATGACATACTGCATGTACAACTTTGACTTGGGTGAGGAAATATTGAGGTCAACTTGGTAGTAATAACAATTTGAAATATTGATGCTAAATGTTTACAAATTCGACCATTTGAACTAGGTTCTCTGAACTCAGTCATCACTTCTTATTAAACTATTTCCTCATAGTTTCTTTTGTTCATTTCTTCAAAGGCTATGTTCAAGGTATGAGTGACATTCTTGCGCCCATTTTGGTTGTCATGGAAAATGAAGTGGATGCTTTTTGGTGTTTTGCTGGTGCTATGGAAAGAGTGGTCAGTTTTTTTTTATTCTCTAATTTGTTTGCTGCATCAGATTTTATTTATAACTTTTTTCTTCACTGGGAACTCCATTGAAAGTAATGAAACATAATCCAAGATGTTAAATTTAGTTATTCCTTTTTCTGACTCACTGTCATATATTTTGTTTCTACTCTGGTACATGATTTTCTATTTAGCCTAACTGCGCCAGTGAAATGTTGAGGAAAATAAAAATGTATTAAATTTGTTTTATCAAAAATGTCTAAGTAAATTTTTGGTATTGTTTAGTACCTCCATCAGACTGCTATACTGGTTTTTTGGGAATTTCCTAAATAGCACAATATCACTGTACCACTGTACAGGGGCATAGCTAGAAATCCCCCCCCAATAGTTACGCCACTGTCAAATTATGAATAAGAATCTAAAAATAACCAACCAATTGTAATTAAACCAAATGTTTAGCTATTGCAAATGTATGCCTCCCATGTGTTTAAATTAAGTTGGTGAGATTTACTTGAAAAACTTTCAAAAATTTGCAACAATTTTACATGCATATGATAGGTCTAAGCTTGAAACAAGGCTAAAGTTGATAAATATTTTAGTTGATTTAAATTCAAAGAAGTCAAAATGTTATTAACATAATGTTTTTACCTCTATTTAAAGACTCAGTGAGAACTTGATTGATATGAAAAAATCTTGAACTTCATTAGATCTAGAGCTAAAAAAAAATAGAAAATGGGGTGTGACCCTCAGGTACTCAGGCATAGGTGACAGTTAGGTGTTGGGACAAAGGGCTAGTACTGTTCAGATTCCAGTCATACTGCAGTGAATTGACTGTCTGGACATATATTCAAAATAAGGTCATACTGCAACAATGAGACTGACAGTCAGTCACTGATTAATTGTAATTAACATATAGGGCTTAAGTGCACAGGTTATGTCATTGAACTGAACCAACTCAGACATCCCATAGCTCATCCAGTAACATCCCATAGCTCATCCAGTAACATCCCATAGTTCA
>JADKLZ010005243.1:24910158-24923819 GCA_021533235.1 Biomphalaria straminea
ATCCCATAGCTCATCCAGTAACATCCCATAGTTCATCCAGTAACATCACATAGTTCATCCAGTAACATTCCACTTTAGAAAATGTTTTGGTTGAGATCTTAATTTTTATTGTAGTCCTAGAAATAAACATTAACAACCCATTGATTGAAAATCTGTAAAATTAAGAACCAGTGTAAACTTCTTACTTTGTTTCTGCATTGTGCAACTTTGTTTTTGTTTGATACAGTGCCACAATTTTGAAATGGACCAGAATGGTATGAAGGTTCAACTTTCTCAAATCCACAAACTTATGCAAGTGTATGATCCAGAATTGTGTGCTTATTTGGGTAATAGAACAATGTTGTTTGTCTATCAAATGCTAAGAAATAATTAGGACTTTGAATGAAATAATTTTAAAAGGGCAACAATTTTTAAAAATACTACATAATCTTGGCACATAAGAAATCTTCATTTGTAGTAATATCATGATTAGATTATAAAATGTAGTATATCTGCTTTGAAAAAAATAAAGAAAAATAAAATTAAGTGAACAAAAAATATATATTAAGGCATTTTTTGTTGATTAATGTCAAATAAACTGTTAAAAATACACATTTTGAACTAAATTTATTGACTTTGGTTTTCTTATAATAAATACTTTGACTTTTTTTTTTGTTACAGAAAGTGCATTTATATAATAGATTTTACAAATGTGAACAATATTCCATTTCATTCTCAAAAAGTCTTAAACTTTATTCCAAAATGTATTTTGTTACAGAAAGCCATGACTCTGGAAACTTTTACTTCTGCTTCCGCTGGATTCTGATCATGTTTAAAAGAGAATTTCATTTTCATGAAATCCAGAGATTATGGGAGGTAAATTTGAAACTAAATACATTTTCTTTAACATTCATCAAAGTTCAAAGATAATAAGAAAATGACTAACACTAATCACTTTGTTTCTTTGATAAGGTTATTTGGACAGATCTCCCTTGTCAAAACTTTCATCTTATTATTTCCTTGGCAATCCTTGATTCTGAGAAGTCTACTCTGATGGAAAATAAGTTTGGCTTTACAGAAATCCTTAAAGTAAGTAAATAAATTGAAATGTAAATTCTCTTGCTGAAACTTATCTGTTTCTGATGCTAAATTCCATTGTGTGGTTGTATTTCAGCACATCAATGATATCAGCCTTTCAATACCATTAGAAGACACACTGTGCAAGGCTGAGGGAATTTTCCTACAGCTCAAAGAGTTTAAAAAGCTCCCCAAGGCTGTGAAGGAGGTCCTAGGACTCCTTCCTGTCCCAGTATCCCAGTCCATGGAGAACAGTGTGTTTATTGGCTCCGCCTCCAATACAGATGTCAAGTCCCAGGACTCTGCCTCCAGAGTGGACACACCCCAGCTTATGGGTGGGATCTCATCCAGTTCCAGTATTTCAGTCAATGGCTCCAGAAGCTCTCATTCCCTTGGGGGTAAACAAAATTCCATCATTGATGAGGGATCCAAGATTCTAACATAGTTTTTGAAGCTTGTTAAAAACTCTTGAATTACTTCAGTAGCTCTTCTATTATTGTATTACATTTTGGTCAATTTTTCTTCTCAACTGTTGGTGATGGATGACTTGAGTTCAAATCCACGACTCACAATTATCCGTTGTATAAATTTATAAATAAATTTATGGAGATCAAAATGTAAACTGATGCTTATATACAGAGCTGACATTGTTACTGTTAAACTATATATGTACCATTTAATGTTTCTTATAATCAGATGCAGTCAAAACTTCATGAGACACTTTTAACGCTACTTGACAGACCAATATTAATTTAAAGTAATAGGTAGACTAGCCAAATTGTTAAACATTCTATATTGATTATAGGTGTGTCATTGTTTGTGGGGGTATTGGAATTGTATTCTGCTTAAACATGTGTTTAAAAACCAAAAGCTGGGTTTTAAAAAAAACAAACTTTCTTTAGTATTGAATTTTGACAATTAAAAAAAAAAGTTCAAGGTGGTGACTGCTCTGAATTATTTTGTTTGTCATAACTGACAACTTTAATCATGATTTAATATACAAACTAGATCATACTTCAACTTGTGCCAACATCTTTACAACTTTGTTGTTAATATATCCTTCTTTCTTTTATTGTGTACACTAGCTAGATCCCAATTCAACTGTTTATTGTGTCAAATTTTTTGTTTCTCTTTTCTTCATCTGCAGATCTTTTTAAGAACCGCTCTTCATTCTAATTTTGTGTTGATTGCAAATCCCTTCCCCATTCTTTAAATAAATTTGGATCTTAGTTACTGGGTTCCTTAAACTATGGCAGTGCATCAATGACTCTTAATATTATATTTTTAGCAAGAGTTTAAAAAATCGAAAGTAGTATGTTTTTCAATTTGGTTTTCTTTCTGTAAAAAACAAAAAAAATTTGTCTTGCAGACTTACAGATAGTTTAATTTTTTTTAATCGAATGAACAAAAGTATTTTGTTTGATTTGTTTGGTTTAAAATTTGAAAACTTGATTGAAATGATTTAACAATCATTTTTAGACAATTTTTCAATAATTAATTAATATTTAAATAACAGTCAACAATTTGTTTAAGTGTTCTAGTTGTCATTGATGTTCCTAATTGCATTATTCTCTTGGAATAGAAACTGTTTATCCATTAAATGCATGCCACTCATAAATCAGTTTTTATGTCACAGTTAACAAAACTTAAATCAATTTGTTTAATATAACTGTAAGAAGGGTAACTCCAGCTTAGGAGAGGTTAACTGACCAATTAAAATGCAAAATATCCCCACTTTTTTAAATGGGTAACTGATCAGACTATTTAAATTCAACATAGCAGAATTAAATGCTTATTCATTAGCATAGTCTTCAGTAGGATATCAACAAGGTTTGAAGTCACTGAAATTTTGTATATATAACAAGGTTGGGGTGAAAGTTTGGATGAACTGTATTTGTGTTATTTCTTAGTTTTACTAATATAGTTCAGTACTAGTCATGCTCTAGTTTAAAACCAGTCTATACTAGCAATTTTAGTTATTTGAAAATCCGTTTCTCAAAGCAGTGTTTAGTTTCATCGTAATAACATTTGAACGTTATGGATATTTTTAGTATAATGTTTTGGAAATTTTTTTTTTTGTAGTAGATTTTTGTCTATTTTTCTTATGCATTTAATTTGTTTTTTTTTAAATTAATAAATAATTTTTCTGCTACTTGATAATCTGACAATAAATTATACAGAAATATTTTAGCATTGACTTTATGATACTTACAATAGCTGTAAAATGTACCTAATTGCCATTATTCTAATATTAAAAAAAAAAAGACAATTTCAATCATTATTGTTTATAATTTGAAAAGACTATTAGATTTCATCATTGTTAATATTTAGTCTAACACAAAGAATTTTAAAGAACATGAAAATAGATAATATATGCTGACTTGATAAGAGGAAAGGGTTTTGTGTTAGAAAACTTTTCTCATCCACTTGTATTGAAATATATCTTTCTAATGAATTTTGCAATGTTTTGAATATTGTTAACTTTTGAATTGTGCATGGAAGCTCTGATACCAAAGGATGAAGTGCCCCCTACATTAACCCGTAGAATACCAGATGGCTTTTTCTACTTCTCTGTCTTTGTATTAAAAGTTTGTAGCCTTTATTGTACAGCTCAGCAAACTTGTGTATTAAAGGGTTATTGTAATTTTAAGGGAAGGAGTCAAATCAAAGGTTGAAATTGTTAACTCTATTTGTGATATAGTTAATTCATGTTTGGTGATATATTATTTCTGTTCAGAATCTCTCATTGTAACATTTGTCAAGTGCTTTGATATAGTCTGATTGTAATCATAGTGTTTTTATATTGCTAGATTGTGCCACAATAGCTTGGTGAGATCTACATTATACCTGACCCAATGTACTGGTACTTTATCTTTTATTTGGAAATCTTAGACCATTGATTACCTTGCTCTTTTTTCAATGCTGCTAGCTTAAAGTACAGTAATATTATAATTTTAGCTTTGCTTATTAATATCACATCCTCAACGTAAAGAGCTATTAGATTTAACACTTGTGTTGGTTGTGACATTTAGCTGTACTGTTTTCAAACACTGGGACAATTTGTTTCTTTCAAATTGTCTGATCTTGTCAGTGTTGTATACACATTAAACGTGTTTATCATCACTTAGGGAAAGTAAAGATCTGCATGCATTATTATTTTTTGTTGGAACATAGCCTGAAACAGCAACAATCTCCTTTGTAGTTATTTTATAGTCATCCTTTGACATTGTTGAACTATTAGGTTTTAACCAGCAGAGATGATTTTTAAATCTTTCCTATAAATTGTGTTGCTACTGCCAGTAGATGACAAAGTAACTGGAGTGTAGAACAAATTTTGCTTTACCTTTGATGTGGATTGTTGAAATACTAAAATAGGAAGTGCTAAAGTATATAGAGAGTATGTTGGACAACCCTGGCTTAGCAGCTTTGGAATACACATTGCCTAGCTTATAAAATCAATAATGAATGACCATTGTTATATTGGACTTCTGAGAGACATGAGGAAATACTTTTTCTTTACAGCTATATTATAAAACAGATACATTTCCTGTTGGAGAAATTAGTTAAATATCAGCATTTATCTTTCTTAGCATGTGTACAGTTTTTCTCTCTTTCACTCTGTGATTTCCAGTTTTATTGTTGACCATAATATATCATGTCGTATCATTCCACTACTAGTTGTTCTATCACTTTGAAAAGAATTCACAAAATTCAGATTTTGTTCTTTTTTGTTTAAAAAAAAGTATTTAAAAAAATTGTTTACTAATTGTTTTGCACAGACCGAGTCATCTATTTCCATTATTTGAGTTCAACATTAGTTGATGTTAACAAATGTTTTTTGTGCTTGTAAAGCTTTTTTTTTTATCCTAAATACTGTCATGTTTATTTATCATGCTGCTATATTATTATTATGTCATAAAGTGAAAAGTTTTGTTAATTTTGTGTGTATTAATCATGCTTTATTATGCATATTACATAAGGCCCTTTACATGTTTATACATTCAGTTTGACATAAACATAGGAGTTAATGTCTAGACCTTTATTATCTTTTCTTTTTTTTTTTCTTTCATTTTAAGTTCTTTCTATTTGATGATATTGCTGCATGTTATTTGTTCAGGTTGTGAATGTAAGATTTTATTTTAACTTGAGTGGTTATTCAAACAAAAAATTTAGCATGATTTAGAACAACCTGAGGGCGATATACATTTTTAACTTGTGTGTTGAATCTGATCACTGCAAAGAAATTGTCAAGTTCTGTGGAAGTGGTCCTATTTGGCTTCCTTATGCACTTTGGCCAAAACTTCAAGGGGGTGAATAGCACTAGTCACTGGTCAGATAAGGTCAGCAGGCCATAGTTTTGGTATCACTGAATTAGAATGACATCTTTCATGAATATAAAGACTAGTGTAGGTCACAGAGTGTGACTATTAGTTCCTGACATGCTTAATGTGTCATTAACACAAGGTCTAAACTAAAACTAGATGTGCCAGGGTGCAGCAGAGCAGTTAGTTGCCAAACTAACAGGGACTGAAATTCTTAGTACAGTAGCTCTCTGTTAGGATTCTGCCATTTGTTTTGAAGATTAAAAGTGGTTGTTATTATACTGGTCAATGAATGAAATAACCTGGCACTGTGACTTCGGGGCAGAGAAAAATGTGAACTCAATTTCGCTCTGTTGATCTTTAGGTCTTGCTAATTTAACCACCATAAACAAAAGTTATTCATAATTCTAGCACTGAAAATTGTTTATGAACTTTAACAATGATTACAAATTTATTCAATAATAATAAATTAGGAAAATTCACATTGTTAACTGATTTTGAAACAATGTTGGCATCATGTCAAGAATGTGTATACATGTACTTAGTCACTTAATAACAAAATAGGTTCCAAAGAATTATTCATAAGATAAATTTGTCAGTGAAGTATTATTTAAATTTGATGTTGACTATGCATATCTCTATGCTGTCGCATATATCTATGTGGTCGCATATATCTATGTGGTCGCACATATCTTTGTGGTCGCATATATCTATGTGGTCGCATATATCTATGTGGTCTATGTAACATTCTTCAGATCAGAGCTACTAAACAAAGGTTTTCTTAAATTGTCTAAATGGCTTTTGAGTATTTTAAACAAACAAATGGCAATCATGGTATTGCCTTAATTAGTACCTGGCATAAATAGAATGTTAAGAAGAGAAAAACCTTATATGTGTAAGTAGTATCTTGATGTACATGTAATACAATCGGCATCTCAAGAGGTAATACTGTAATGATGTTTATTGAATTAGTCTGTACAGATTTGTCTTCCATATAAAAGTAATATAAAATTTAAGTAATATCTTAATAAATTAGGCTGAATAGACTGGAACACATTACTTGTTTCAGCAATTAATTTCAGATTTCATTATAATGTAGAAAAACAAATTTTAAAAAACTTTTCCTGTGTGTATGCTGAATTGTCAACTTCATTTATCGATGAATTTATTTATTCAATATGTATGTACAAACCATATGCAATTTATAGTCTCATGTTTGAAATTAAAATATTTGAACTGAATCGTAGTTGATGTCTCCATTCACTTGCCTATAAATGTTCTCTTGCTTTAATTTTTTTTTTGTTTTATCTTATCCCCTTCTCATTTTATTTGGGGTACCGAATTTACTTGGCCTAGGGCCTCCATTGATTGCGCATTGATCTAAGGCCGGACCTGATGATGGGTGTTTTTGTCACTGCCATTGTAGTATAGCAGACCTGTAACGGTAATGAGATCAGTGGTAGGCTTCAATTATAATGTAATGAACAAAGACGGGGTTAGGCCTCCATATCACCTCATACTCATAATGATCATGATAATGTGTCAATCTACTGACGTCTAGTCTGCTAATTGAAGTCATATGACATTGGCTTATCAAACTAATTGAAGCAACCTGAGCCATCATAGGCACTGGGGTGACTAGAGGAGCGACTGTACGAATTAGTGACTTAGGAGGCCTTAGTCCTATTAGAGTTTATAAAATTTGCCATTATCTTTTTCTGGGTATCTTTAAAATTAGGTTGTAGGCTACTTTTTTTTTTTGGTAGATCTATCATCTATATGCGGGCGCACAGTGGGGCCTAACTAGACTATTACTAATAAAAAATGTAAACCTAAATAAAATAGTGTCAGTAGGGCCATCCATGATTGTTAGTAATTTTCCTTTTTTAGTCGCCCTATTACAATATGACTAGATCTATTATTAGACTATGTCCTGAAAAAAGGCTGAATGAAGTTAGTCGAATGTGAATTACTGAATATTAATATTTTTTGTTTATAAATATCACGCCGCACGGTCTATTTCATTTAACATTGACATTGTGTTCCAGTTATGTTTTCTTGAGTAGAGCAACACAAGAGGCAGATCTGAAAGTTGCTTAGGCTTAGAATACTGACTAGTGTGTCACTATAGTCAGTGTGACTATAGACATAGATACTATAGACTATAGTCTAGATCTATATATAGATCTAGCATAATGTCATAATGCCATAATTATAATAACAATGTATTCCAATTTTTTTTTTTGGTATCTCGGAAATAGATATAGACTAGATCTAGTATAGATCTAGAATAGTTCTAGATTTTGGTAATCCTGTAGATTATTTTATAAATGAGATCTATCATTTAGAATCCAGACTAGATCTAGATGATTTATATACATCGATCTATTCTACATGTCTCGCTGTTTTCTCTATGCCCCATGAACAGTGTACTGCTGGTTAACGAGATTTATGCTTTAAAGCAGCATAGTTATCAATGAGTGATAACATACTAATGGATGTTTCCGTAGTGTAGTGGTCATCACATCTGCCTAACACGCAGAAGGTCCTGGGTTCGAAACCCAGCGGAAACAAGGAATCTTTTTTTTTTAAATTAAAAAAAAATACACACTTCACCGTTGTAATTCAGAATATTTTATTTCAATAATATAAATAAATCTTGTCTTCGAGTACGAATAAAATTTAAGAAAAAAAAAATCTGATTTTACTTTGTACATTAAGTGTTTTATTTTTTAAATAGACGCAACTAGCCAATATGCGGTTACATGATTCCAACTTGAACTATATATCTAATATCAGGTGGCCGAGACTTGCTCGGTTAAATAATTTTATATACCCGAAGTCATTTTTGGATTTTTTTTTATAATTACGAAAATGAACGATTGGATAAAGACTACTAATTCGAAAAATTTCTTTAGTATTCTGTTTGTTCTATATGTAAATTGGTACGTTCAGACATTTAATTTTGGAATTAGTATATTCAATTATGGCTTTAGTACGAAACATCGAGTGACGCAAATTTCTACGTTATTGGGGAAAACTTCAAAGACTTTCTTACAAGCCAATAATAGTAGGCCTACGATAGTTTTACGCTGTCTAGACTGTAGGAGGACTTAAGAGACTTGATATTTAATCTCCATGTACAATTACATATAGAACAAACAGAACACTAAGACTGTCAGACCATAAGAAGTTCATACCGGCTTTTGCCATCCATCTATCCCAGTGGTGCTACTGGTGCTACAGCCCATGGAAGGATATGGCCTGCTTTTACACATCCCTCCATTCAGATATCTTCTAGGCCTTTCGTCACCACACCCTAACCCCAAGTTTTTTACTGAGGTTTATAGTTAAATCAAAAGTGGCTGCAGCGTACGCAAACTCGTTGACCGCTTAGAATATTGTGTGTTGGTTTCCTTTTCGAGTCGATGTGAAGCTCGAAGTCGCAGATCCTCAAGTTTCCTTAAACGCTCCTCAGAATTTTCTAGCTTAAAGATATTACTAATGATTGCATTTGCTATAGCTGAAGATGCTCTGGGATTTATCGTATTTGAAGACTGATGAGTCACTGGAGACAGGCAATTTATCGAGGTTGAAGGCTGGTGAGTGACTGAAGACTGGCAATTTATCGAAGTTGAAGAATGGTGAGTGACTGAGGACGGGCAATTTATCGAAGTTGAAGGCTGGTGAGTGACTGAAGACAGGCAATTTATTAAAGTTGAATCCAGTTCATTTAAAATCAAAGAAAGGCGAGGGACTTTAGCTGGATCAGCGTCATCGTTTCCTTCTCTTGAATCTTGGTTGAAGTTGAATAACTGGCGTTTTCTTGGCCGCGGCATCTTCCTAGTAGCAATAGTTTAAATTGTTTTTTTTTATTTTAAAACAATACAATTGGTATACTATATTATACTACTGAACATTAAAATTACGAATAATAACGTTATGTCAATAAAATATTAACTTCACGTCAATAATAATGTTGTTAAAGATAAAATGTCACAACAAATCAACCACCAATGAAGGCCGAACAATGATATAATAAGCCGACACTGCTTCTACAATAAACTGAACTTTTAATGGTCAAGAAGGGACCCGTCGTTGTCGTCTGAGTATAGTATCTTGTCTTCTCTATCAAAAGCGTCTAGTTTTTTGTTAGCGAAAATCTATTCTGTTTTTTAATCTAACCTATCGTCACTTCCGTCACTAATGAAAAACTTATCCTAATTATCCCCGAAATAAATCTACACTCTAATCATGTCATAACAACTCCTCCCCCTCCCGCTAAAAAAAATTGTCAGTCAATTTTTTCTACAGTCTTAGTCTTACAATGATCAAGGGCCAAAAAGTATGGGAAAACATAAAAACCACAACTTGAGTCTTGATTTCGGTTCAACTACACTGTCCAAAACCAAGTTCTTCTTCACCCATACTTCACTAAGGAGTGATACTGTCCAATGTGGTGTCCAGTAGGTGGTAGTACGATGCAGGTACAATACAGTTCATGCCGACACCATATGTGGGTCAAGCTAGCGACGTCACCACAACTTCACGAAGTTCCGTTGTTCCTCACACGTCAGGACAGACATTTTCCTGGCATGACAAATGAACATGCATCACCACTTATTCACTACCACGTACCTAACGTTTTCTCGGGCATTAATAAGTGTATTTATTCCTTTCTCCACTTACTTGTCCCAACTCGACCTAACTCTTTCCTGATGAATGATTATGATCACATAAACTAAGTGAACCCACAAACTTAGGCTACTTGTTCCGCGGTAAAACAAATACATCGTCGCCTTATTAATGCCTTTTCTAATCGTACACTCATACTACGCATTCATACATACTACAAAATAAATAGTTACCAACGAAACCCAACCGAATTCCAAAGTTAAATAAATATTTGCAAATAACTAGTGTCATCTTATACTCATCTAGTAGTAACTACTAGACCATATAATAACAATGAAATGGACTGACACCGACCTACATGACATTGACAGGCTCACGAGGAAATTATTAACCAAATTTCGATGTTTACACCCCAAGTCCTCCACTATAAGATTATACCTGCCCAGGAAGGATGGAGGCTGTGGATTGCAGAACATCTTCAAACTGTGCAAGACGCAAGTATCAAAAATACGATCAAAACTGCACGCCTCCAGAAACGAACTAGTTTCCTTCTTACGCAAATACGACTCCGAAGCGACCCCTCTGAACCTACACAATGTTGATGTTAATGTCGGTCTGGACGACGCAGAGCATGAGATTCGTCAATGGGAAGAAAAAACACTCCATGGAAAATTCCCAGCTTTATTACATGGGGACAACATCGACAAGACTGCTTCCTTAGCATGGCTCAAAGCAGGCCATCTCTACCCTGAAACTGAAGGCTTTGTTACAGCAATACAGGACAGAGTAATTAGGACAAAAAATTACGAGAAACATATCCTAAAACTCAATATTGTTGACAAATGCCGAAAATGTGGAAATGTTGGCGAGTCAATTGAACACATAATGGCAGGATGTTCAGCCCTATCGGAATCTGCCTACCTAGGCCGCCATAACCAAGTTGCAAAGCTAATACACCAACACTTGGCTTTGACACACAATTTGATCGGGAAGGATACTCTTCCTTATTACAAATACTCGCCACAAGAGGTTCTCGAGTCTACTGATTATCTGCTGTACTGGGATAGACCAATTTTGACCGATAAAACAGTGGATTTTAATCGACCTGATCTGCTGCTCATCGATAAAAAGGAAAAAGCCGCTATCATCATCGACATTGCTGTACCACTATCTCACAACGTAAGAAAAACTGAGTTAGAAAAACAACGAAAATATGGGAACCTAGGCTTGGAGATTAAGCGTCTATGGAAGCTTTCTAAGACAACAATATACCCCATTGTTATATCAACCGAGGGGATAATAACAACTGACCTCACAGATACCTTCAAGGCCCTTGGCATTCCTAGGAACATTCTAGTTGCCTGTCAGAGGGCGGTACTGCTGCAGACCTGCCACATCACCAGAAAATTCCTCAGTGGAAACTGATAAAGGGACTACGATGAATTTTGTTTCCTTTTATGAAACTCGACCCTGGCTGCGCCAGAGAAAGAATACTCGTTCTTTTATCATAATAATAATAAAATTATTATGTTTATATAAATAATGTTTGTCTAACTGAATCTATATAAAAGACCTTCTAAAAAAAAACAAAGATTTAGATCGAACAAAATTATAATAATATTTGTCTTCTATAAATTTAGAGTGGAATTGGCAATGCTGTTACATCTAGATCTAGTCTAGGAAAAAAAGCGATTGAAATCTGGCTGAAATCCTATAGCTCAGACGTAGACGTCTAGATCTATTTGTTTTCTTCTAGAAATTACAACAGAAAACCTATTAGATTATTATTAGATCTCTTCAACGCCGCAAACCTCCTGCTATTAGGGAAGAATAACGTCGAGCAACATGGCGTTTTTTTCGACGGAGAACTGAGAATCTAGTTGTAAGTCTAGAATCAAGACCTAGATCTAGACGTAGATTGTTTGTTTGTTCTTTTAGGCCTACATGTTTCGGATGTTCCTTCAGAGTTGAAGATAGTTACTTCCTAGTCCAAACCTCCCGCAGGACGACGGGGGATGGGAGCGGGCAGGGTTTGAACCCGGGACCATCGATAAATCCAAACGACAGTCCAGCGTGCAAACCGCTCGACCAGGCAGACATCCAGATTCCAGATTCGGCGTCCATATCTTTCTTTTCGGCCTACATTATAGCTAATTAAAAATATACAATTAATCAAATTCTTATTTTAACGTGCCTTATATTATAATAAAGGGATCAAGCGATTAATTTGTAGAAACACTTGAGCGTCTTCAGATAACCACGTGCTTGATTGATGTTCACTGTTTTAAACCTTCAACTACGGTGCGCAAAAGTTGTCTATTCATTCATTCAAACGCGATAAAACTTGTTGCAAAGAAATGCTTTAGTGAAAGGCTGTAAGCCAGTGACGTAGGAGGTGTACTTTTTTTTTTTTCATTTCTTGCTGTGAGCCTAGTGACGTAGGGGGTGTCAAGTTTTTTTCCCTTTGACGTCGTGGGAAAAAAATTTCATTCATAAATTTTCCATGTCATTCATAAAACCTTCAAACCAAAATAAATTGTTCGATAATGAGACATTTTTCAAACCGATATAACGGTCAAACTCGAGTTTTCCCGATGTGGCCAATGAGTTGAGAATTTTTTTCTCACTAACATTTAGATACGTTGAAATTTTAAAGAAAATCGTTAGAGCCGTTTTCGAAATAGAAGAAATATATATATATATATATATATATATACAAGAATTGCTCGCTTAAGAGTATAGGATATAGTATACTGTTAAGGGAGACGAACGTATGCTAAAGGCAAGTCTTTTTTGGTGAGCTAAAAGGTGGACCGTGGTCGACGTAACAGAGGCGCCCCTCGAAAACGCTTCAAACACCAGCTTAGGCGTCAACTTTCCTTGGCTGACATAGAGGAGAGCACATGGCTGCATGCGGCGTCGGAACGAGACAGCTGGAGGTCACTCACGAAGGCCGCGGGATACACATTTGAGACCAAAAGAAAATCTGCCGCTGAGGACAAACGCAGACGACGAAAAGAAAATCTAAACCGACCACCTGCGGACAATGGTTTTGCTTGCCCTGGATGTGGCAAAATATGTAGGTCACAGCTGGGACTGCACAGCCACGGGAAACACTGTATTCCTCACTAATCTTCGGATTCGAAGACAAGCCTATTATTATTACCGTTACGCTCAACATAAAAGTTCATACACGTCTTACATGACAAATGGATGATATTTTGTTTTCCAACTATTGATTCAAACAAATAACAGCTCACTGTGAATGTCATCATTAGATTGTTACTCAGCGGGTATCTTACTATAGAGAATAGTGTAATTTAATTAGAGTAATAGGCCCTACCATTAGACCGCTATTAGTAAAATCACTAAACACATATTTCTTATTCCATACGCTAGAACCGCTAGAATCATAGACATAACTTCGTGTAACTTAAAAATATGTATATCTATTGTATTCGGATTTCCGAATTATGAAAAATTAAAAAAAAATGCATGATCTTCAGTCTTAGAGACCATGGTATAGAGTAGTATAGACATAAAATAAAGTCACAAATTTTTATATCTTAAAACTCTCTTATTGACCAGTCTATATTTATGTATGTCTTGGCTAGAACACATTTGTACGAGTGCTCCCTCTTTCCTAGT
>JADKLZ010005243.1:24931954-24944432 GCA_021533235.1 Biomphalaria straminea
GTCACACCGGTGTATCCTGTCAATGGATCCCACCTATACGTCACACCAGGGGTCGCTGTGGCTTAGTGGTTAAGCGCTTGGCTTGCGAACCAAAGTCCTGGATTTTGAATTTCGGGATTTTTAATTTTTTTTTTTTGAGTCCGCCCAACTCTAATATGACTGGCTACACTGCTACACCGTGATTGTTAACCGTTGTCCAAAGACATCATCTACCCAAAAGATCGCTAGGGGAACTTTGTACACCACATCAACAGGTCACAAAGCCTCACATAACTTATGTACATCCAGGGACAGATTTACCTCTAGGAAACACAATATACAAATGTGGACTGCCAATAAAGATTTACCACTGTTATATAATATAAGGACTTATTAAGGGCCTCAAAGGGTCCAGTATCTTAAATAACTTAGGGTTTTTCAAGTCTAATTATGACACTGAATATTTTCTTCTTTGCACCAGGGATGTCGCAGCACACCCAGTTCTGTGGCCTTCACCGACACAGAGGTGCTCGTGGGCGAGGCCGCCAAATCTCAGGAGTCGAGAAATCCCGCCAATACTATCTCGGACTCCAAACGTATCATCGGCCGGAATTTCGATAACCGTCTGCTGCAGAATGACTTGAAAACGTGGCCGTTTTCTGTACTGGAGAAGAAAGGTTTGACATCATTGCACATGTTTGAGATTAGTCTTTCAAGTTTTCTTCATCATATATAGGACGTCTTTATTGTCTAGTTTTAATTTGTTTTTCTATATATAAATCTGTCTATTGTATGTATTAAAATGGAGAAAAGATTTTTTTTTTTACCTTTAAGGTTGAACTTACTTAATATGGCTCTTAAAAGATAATTGCATCAAATTCATATTTTTTTTTGTTTTTTAAATGTGTCTTTTGACAGCAAAAAATTTTTGATTTTATATTTGATAAAACTGTTAATACATAGACAAAAGTACAATACAATAGTAAACAAGAAAGCTGTAGGCTGTGACTGTGTAGAGCAGGCATGTCAAACTCATTAAGGTATATGGGCCGCATAAATAACTTACTATGACCTGAGGGGCCGCACCAAAAGTTTTAAAACAGCCTACTAGTTTTATGTAATAAAAGCAATAATACAATATAATACAATAATTAATGGTATACCTGTCCCTTAGCTAAATGGGTAGTACTATCGGCTAGTAAAAAATTACTATGATTACACATTATTTTCTTTGTCCTCATGATTGACATCTTTTCTGTGATACCATTTTATTAATGTCAGGTTGAAGTGTGTTTGCCACTGACGCTTTCATCACAGATGACAAATTTTGATCAGATACTCTCGAACGGTGAAGTGTTTAAATAGCTTTTATTATGGAAAATAACTGCGCACAGAGACCAGCGCATGCGAAAATAGTTACAATTCTAGCTGCAAATTTCCGCAATTTAAGCAATTTTACGAACCGTTCAGGGTAAATGACTGTAAAATGTTGGCACAGTCATTTTAATATTCTTCGATTTTAACTAAGAACCTGACTTCTATCAGCTCTAATTGAACATTTCCAGCAGCATTTTCAGATTCAAATCAGATCTCGTGATCGAGAGGCTAAGTGCGCTTGAACTTGCCTTGGCTACCTAGAAGGAGGTTCGAGGTTCGACACCCGACTCGGGCAGAGCGCCTAAAGTTAGCACGGAAAACCAACTCCTAGATGGCCCCTCCCCTACTGGTCTACAAATGAGATTGGACCAAAGATCTCAGAGCATGCTATAAGCATGAAGGGAGCGCTATATAAAAGCTATAAAAATAATAATTATACTGATGCACTGAAAATGAGCAAATTTAAAATTAGCATCAGTCTCTCTTATTTTTGCAAGTAACTTTGCATCAAAACCATTTCATTTCAATGTTGGTGCGCCATACCTTTGTTAGACTAGCTAGCTTTACCAAAGATAAATTGTACTGCATTTTCACCTCCTGTCGTTTCTCAAAAATCATCCTCGCTTGTTACGCATAGAACAGTACCCAAGAAGTTCCTGGTATATGTCAAAATTCCTGTTAAAGGTCCTTATGAATATAGCCAACTGTGCTACACCCGTTACGTCAGTTAACTCATACAGACCCAATGAAAATAATTCAAAATCAGCTCTGTCGTTCTTTAATTGTTCAAGCAAGCTGACTGACATGTCATTTATTCTATCTGCAACAGTGTCACTAGTTAACGCTATTTCTTTGAATGCTTTCTCCTTTTTTTCTGAATAAATGACTTCGGCTTTAACAAAACACTTCTTCATAAAATCACATTTATTAATGATTTGAAATGACTTGCAATGAAGTTTGACAAAATGTAGCTTGCTTTCACTGCAGACTCACCCTCGTTGTTCAGTTAAACAAATACTATTTTTCCATTCAAATAGCTTGTCATCTCTTGTTTTCCAGCGTAATAGTTTAACATTATTTTTATAATTTTTACGGTTGCCAAGCGGGCCGCATGTAAGGTGGTCGCGGGCCGCATGCGGCCCCCGAACACCCAGGTTTACATGCCTGGTGTAGAGTGTCTAGGTACATTGCCTCTAGTTCTTGGTCAAACTCAGTGCCAGTGTTTCTTTAAAAAGTTTGTTGCCAGGCTGTGAACTAAAAAAAAACAAGTAAACTAATTCTAAAAATTCTAAAAAATTCTATAAAATTTTGAGTGAAGTTGCAATAAATTATTATTCGGAATTAATCTTGGGGTTAACTTTTGATAGATCGAGAGTTTATTCTAAATCTGCCTAACATGGCCAAGCCACCATACTCGTGGTCTGCCTTTGGTTTGGGGCTTTTGGTTTATGTCGGTGAACAATCATTGCTCCTTCTTTCCTTATAACATCCTTAGGTGACTTGCTCAACGTAATATGTTCCTTTTTTTTCGGTTACTAGGCAGTGGTTTTCATGTAGCCGGGATAGTCCTTTAGGTTGTTACGCTCCAATCAAGGCTTATGCATACGAGTCCGCATAACTGCTCGGCTTTTTTTCAGACGCTCTTTATAGAACCGTATAACACTTTAGTAAATCTTTGAGATGTTATTTACATGATCATCGAGTCTTCTAACCTAAGCGTCTCTATTGTTACTTCTACCGTCTCTAAACAAGTATTTCCTGTCTAATTGTCTGAACTCTTTTGGTCCCTTTTAATATTCAAATTACTATAAAACTTTTACAATGCGTAAATTTGTTTACTTTACTACATACTTAATATTACACATGCAGATCAAGATCAAATATATTTTTTTTAATTCTTACACTTAGCTTCCATTTAATTCTTTATTCTCTTGTCATCTGTCCATAATTTATTCAAAACTGAAATGCTAATACTGCGTGCTAAGGGAAGCCAATGATACTTGTGAATTATCTGAACCAAAGCAAGCTATTCGCCCCTGAGGAGATCAGTTCTATGATTCTGGGCAAGATGAAACAAGTGGCAGAGGCCTACCTCGGAATGCCTGTCAACGACGCAGGTTTGTAACTTTATATACATAAGGCCTAAGGGCATTCACAAAATTCCTTTATATTACAATAATCGAGCCAGTTAATTAAAATATGCACATTGAAAAACAAATCAAAGATACAAATGCGTATTTTTTTTTATAAAGTAATTTTAAGAAATGTTTTTCTTGATAAAAGAATAGTTAGTTTTACTTTTATCACGTATACATTAAAAAAAAACTTAGTGGATATCTGATCTGTTCACTTCGTAATACTTCGTATCCTTATACAGAATTAATGAGACGAAGTTGTAATAAAGCAAGAGCGATTATTTAGTTCTAAATAATTATTAAATGACATATTAAATAAAATTGAACATATTTACCACGCCCTCATGCCACCCCCCACCTCCCGCCAAAAAAATCACGGTAAGGTAAATGTATAAATCTACTCATAGTATACAGAATTCTAAAAATAGGCATATAGATATGTATTGATTGTAAAAGGACTAAATGAAAACAACGTGGTTTCAAGAAACTGTAACTCCCATTTTTATGTTTACTTACCAGTGGTTACCGTCCCTGCCTACTTCAATGACTCCCAAAGACAGGCCACAATAGATGCTGGCTCCATTGCTGGGTTGAACATTCTGAGGATCATCAACGAGCCCACGGCTGCAGCCCTCGCTTACGGCTTGGACAAGGCGCCCGAAGGAGAGAAAAACATTCTCATCTTCGATTTGGGCGGTGGCACGTTCGATGTCAGCATACTGGCCATCAACAAGGGCTCCTCTTTCGAGGTCAAGGCCTCCGCCGGAGACACCCATCTCGGCGGGGAAGATTTCAACCTTTGTCTTCTGAGTCACTTCGTGAAAGAGTTCCATCGCAAGTCTGGAGTGGACATTGGTCGAAATAAGAGGGCGCTGCAGCGCCTGAAGGCGGAGTGTGAACGCGTTAAGAAATGTCTGTCTGTGAGTGCAGAGGCGAGGCTAGAGGTGGACTCCCTCTTCCAAGGAATAGACTTCACCAGCAGAATTACAAGGTCAAGGTTCGAGGAAATCTGCAAAGAACTGTTCAAGGCCATCATGGACCCAGTCAAGCTCGTTCTCCAAGACGCTTACCTGACCAAAGAAGAAATTCACGAGATCCTTCTCGTGGGCGGCTCTACGAGGATCCCCAAAGTGCAAGCGATGCTCACCCAATTTTTTGACGGAAAGGAGCTGAACAAGTCCATCAACCCAGATGAGGCTGTGGCTGTTGGCGCTGCTGTGCAGGCCGCTGTCATCTCGGGAGTTACCAGTAAATGTATTAAGGTAGATAATAGTATTGTTAACTTTTAAAAATAATGTGTGAAGTCATATTTTTTTTTAATTGATTGGACGTTCTTTCCAGTCTTTTAGTAAATTGTAAGGTCAGTATTTTGTTTAGTTAATAGTATCTGAGTTAACAACAACAATTCTATTCAGGTCTTCAGTTAAATTGAATTCCGATTATATTTTTAAACGCGAAGTATGGATTTTGGAAGTTATTTAATAAAAAGATTTATTTTTTTTACTGGTAGCGTCTCTTGGTTGCTCTTTCACTAATTTCGCCTTTTTTTTTTTTACAAAAACTGTGGGAAAAAAGTAAATAATTGATTCTAAATAGAAAACAAAAAGTTAACCCTTGCATTTATCATTATTAGCTTTATGGTAGATAGTTGCTCTTTGAGCCATGGCATGAGCTGATGGTCTCCATATTCCAACAAAATCTCCATCTGCCGACATTCTCACCTGCTTACAGCTTCCACGTGACATGTAATCTAAACCTTCCCATATTCCCTCCTCCATTTCGGTTTTAGGATTTTCCCAAACGCACGTCAAGAGAAAGTAATACAAATGTGATGCTACAAAAAACAATTGTATAAGAAAATACAAAATTACACTGCAGTAATAAATGCCATTCTTTCGTCACCGCTATAATCAATCCATAAACTTCCTCTCCGGTGTAAAGATGTCCATAGATAAGAAAACCAAGTACTACATTAACATGGCATGGAATGTTTGAACTATTGAATGCTGTTTCTAGGACATTCATCTCGTTGACTTGTCTCCCTTGTCTCTTGGGATTGAAACAGCAGATGGCGCTATGACAGTGCTTGTCAGACGTGGGACACCGCTGCCTTATACTACATCAAGCGTGTTTACAACCCACTATGATTACCAGACAGCCGTGACCATACAGGTGAATATAGTGGTGACCATAACTAAGATGACCTTACGGGTAAATATACATATGAGTGTAGATGAATATACTTCTGACCATACACTAATATATGCCGCTGAACGAACAGGTAAAATACTGTTGACTATAGACGTGAATATAGCCTACTGCTGACATGCTGCTAAATATCTTGATGACCATATTAATATACCGCTGAATTGTGCAAGTAAATAGTATACTGACGTACAGGTAAATATGATCCTGATCATACAGGTAATTATACTGCTGACCATAAAGGGGGATGCACTAATGACCACACATTTAAATATACTATTGTAAATAATAATAATAATTTCCATTTTCTCGAGGATGAGAGCAGTATTTTACATGACTACCTGCATATTTTCCTGTATGTCGTATAGACAAAGCTGTTATCCGCCTGGGGTTTAATTGTTATTTTTTTGTCTTCTGCGCTAGTCATCAATAATGGTTTTTCCTTTGGGTCTCATGTGTGTGTCCCTCAGCATTTGTGACAGCTCTCTTGTCTCTGTCAGAGACCATCTGCTACCAGCTACTTTCCTTATTCCAACGAGGGCGAAATGGCGCCTGAGTTAATCTATATATCGCTTACGGAAGGCACCTCTGTTACGCCGTCCTCCTTTAAGGTCGCCAAAGAAGATCGCTTTTTGCATGCGGTCGTCTCTCATGCAGGATAAGTGTCCGACCCAGCGCAGCTGTCTAATGGTTATAAGTGCCTCTATGCTGTCCAAATTGGCCTTCAGCAGAACATAGTTATTTGTAAAGTAGTCTTGCCAGTATATGCCTATTATTGAGTGAAGGCATCTTTGATGGATATATATTATAACATGTGGATCGATTTTCTTCCGTTTCCATCACTGACTGCCCACTAGTTTCCTGCGTCTACTAAGTGCACATGATTGGCCCATAAATCTCTTATTATAAAACCCTGTTGTGTTCATTTGCATTATATTGGGGCATATTGTTAAAGAGTTTGAACATTCCGCCGCAATCTTTTCAATTGTATTCTCATTATATTTATCACGTTGCTATCACTAGCATTCAACTTACCTTGTCTTTTTCAAATGGTAGATCTTTGAAGGTGAGAGGTCTATGGCCACAGACAACGAACTTCTCGGTGTGTTTGAGCTGCGAGACATCCCACCTGCGCCACGCGGGGTGCCCAAAATAACAGTCACACTAGAGCTGGACGACAACGGCATTCTGAAAGTGGGCGCTGAAGACAAAGTCGCAGGGAAATCCAGCAACATGTCCATCACAGCAAATAAAAGTTGAGCTTTTTCTATTATTGATATGTTCCGTACATTTCCATGATATTACTCAGTAGCATACTGGGGCATATATGTAATATATTTACAGTAAAGCTCGAAATGAAACAAGTTTTTCATAATTTACATAGATTAATTAACGATTTTCAGATCGCTTGTGTAGATCTGCTGTCAAAAAGTTGATCGCTGAGTCCAAACGACACAGGCTGGACGATGAAACGATGAGGGCGCTGGCGTCGTCTCGAAACGAATTAGAATCATTGGTGTACAAAACTCAGCGCGCAATGCAGTCTGCGGGGATCCTTCTATGCCTAGAGAACAGATTGTTCATCGATAAAGTCTGCAATGAGGTAGAATTTAAACTTGCTAACATCTTAACTTTCTTGGCGAAGGTCATTGAGTTCGAATCTCGGTGAAGACGATGAAATATTTTTACGTCAGCATTGCAACAATAACACACAAAAAATTGGGAGAATTATAAGAAACTAGCCGGATATTAACCGCGGCCTGCGGACCTTAGTTTGAGAACTACTGATCTAGTGGATTTAGATGTAGGCCAAAGTTAAACATGGCGAATGTTTCCTTATCATTTGTTAATATTTTGCCATGAAAATGAAAGTAGAGTGGAAAATTGGTTTAACCTTTCAACCGATATATTCATATCTAATATAAAATACGGCGAAAACGGATTTACCCCCCCCCCCCCACCTTTTTAACTCTTTCTCTCCGTAATTATTTACCACATTCTGGTGGAATCAACGTTGGTATCGTCAGTTAGGAGAAAAAGAGTTAAAGTTTCGTCCATAGATCGCAAGGTCTGAAGAAGACTATTGACTTTTTACTTAACCTTTGATAAAGATATAATTAGGTATTTTTTTAAACATACACTACGGTCTCCGCCATTATCTAAGGAACAATTATGCCAAATTTTATCATGATTTGCTTTGATTTCTATGCGGAACATACATACATACGCCTTACTTACTGCTTTATATATTAGATGTCACAAAAACAAAAAAATCTAATTGACATGAACTATAGTAATCAATAGTAATCAATAGTAATCAATAGTACTCAATAGTACTAAGATAGTAAAGGCAATTCCTTTAAGACCTTGCTATAGGGGGAGTTCATAAATGACGTAGAGCTCATGTGTTTCTATAGTCGACGGTTAACAAAGATGTCATATGGCCAGCACAACCAACCGCCTTTACTTGGACCAAGTAAGGCAGGCACCCATCATAGTTGGGTGGACTCTAATGAAATCTCAGTCTTCAGCGGGATTTGAACTCAAGATACCTCGGTTCGTAAGGCAAGCACTTTACCACTCTGTCACCACGATTTAAAAAAATATTTATGTTTATGATTAGACTTGAAAAGAGATTTTAAACATTTAAAAAAAAAAGAGAAATGGTGATGTCAAAATGGGCAACAAGTGGAATTCATATATCTTTAACTAGTATTGCTAAATATTGTAAATTAATCTAAATAAACTTATTGTCGGGATCGCATTATGAAAGCGGATCTTTCCAAATCAAGTCAAATGTCTGTGTTAGAAAAATTACGATGCGCAGGCTAAAATAAAATGGGAGTTTCAGAGAGCAAAAGAGAGAGAGAGAGAGAGAGACACAGAGAGACAGATAAGGAAATTGAAACAGTTACACTAATTCACGATCTTAAAATATTTACGTTAAGTTGATTGTTAAATATAGAAGGAGATGTTTCGAACATAACTATAAACATATATCCTGTTAACAAATCGTATCTGGTGTGCACGTCTAGTGGTTGTATATTTGTTCCTCAGTATGGACAAAAAATGCATTTTTTACTAAAATAGCCATGCCTTATACTAAAATAGCCAAACCGTTTATAAATATATATAATACCGTGCACCAAAATAACCATAACCTATGAGGTTTTTATTTGATGGAACCATATCTCAGTATATGCGTGGATGCGTTAGACCCTCAGATATGCGCCCAATCGAATGCGTTCCTTGAGTTTCTTGTCAAAGTCTTGTTGATGTCAATGTCCTGCTTTGTTGTCTCCCTAGACTGTCACGTGGCTTGAGGTCAACAGAGATGCCTCTCTGGAGGAGTTGGACGCTCAGCGAGACAGGCTGCAATCAGTCGGCCAGGAACTGATGCGACTTCATGAGGAAGAGTGCGGCGATCCAGCCTGCAGGCCGTGGATGTCAACCAGTGAGGAGGAGGAGGAATCAGTGTCTCATGCTTCGAGAGGTCATATGGAGATGTAAAACAATAACACCAACAACAACAACAAAAGCTTCAATTACATCATGTTTCGAAATAAAAAAAAATAAAACAAAAGACTTTCGTTACAACTTATAATGTCTTAGTATTTAATAAATCTCTTTACCCAAATTATGTGACAAGAATTTTTTTTTTGTTCATTTCTACCATTGACACACATTTTCGTCTTTGTCTTAAAAAATGCGAAATTATTTAAATCATTTGAGAGTTTTTCATTATTCTAACAAGATATGACATTTCGCATCTAAACTTTCGTGGTGTCTTTGCTTCATAGTTATATCAACTCACTCTGTCTAAAGACCAGTGGCGTAGCATCCATGGCGCGAAGGGGTTCAATGAACCCGGGCCACGGCCATTAGGGTCCCACTGCTCTTGGGCCCATGACTAGTGAAAAAGTGAAAAAATAAATGCACTTTTGTAAAACCGATAAATAATAGAATTTGAAAAGCTCTCTCGAAATATCCTAAGCTTTGTCCCAGAATTTATAGTAACTAAAAAAGCAGCATTTTAAGCTTTAACGTATGGATTTGCTTTCCATCAGATTTTGTGAATTGTAATGGTGGCTAACCCTAATCGTGCGTTTGGGGTGACAATAGTTTTCATATCGTCCCATTCTTTTTCTTTTTTTTTTCTAGTCTGTTTATACACTTATGCGTAGTATTACAGGAATGGTGGGGGGGGATGGAGAGAGTATGGGTAGTCCCGATTGTCACTAATTTTGATACAGTTGCAAATTATTCACTTTTTAAAAAGCTTAATATGTTTTTGTATTTGTTTTGTATTTAAAGCATGTAAATTAAATAACTTTTTCAGACTGTTATAAATTCTCATTATTAAATACTTAACGGAAATTGACATATTTCAGTTTCTGGTGATTCTTAAAGAACATAGGGACGTCTCCGGGTTATGCAAAAATACTGGTATTCTAGATCCATTCTTTACCATATGGTTCTTTCATTTGTGGCAGCATTCAAAACAAAAAGTCGATACCAAATTCGCATTATTTTTATTTTATTTTGATACTTCTAGCGATCTCCGATGACGGAACATCCAAAAATAAAGAAATTAGATAGTCATTTCTAGGTTTTCATATTTGTTAGAATCAGACTTCAGCAGAATTAGGTGAACAAATGCTATAAGTAGGCCCTAATTACAAAACAAATCCACATTTATCATTAACTGAACTGCAAGGCTAAAGCTATGATGGTGCTTCCAACATAACTGGATACTACAATGGCATTTGGGCATTGGTTCATCAGAAGAAGCAGCTTAGAAATAGATGCACTGGTTTCTTACTTTGCTACTTAATCGGGCAGAAAAATGTTAGTAAATAAATATTCGATCTTTGTACTGTTAAATAATGGACGTAGTACTATATAATTTGTATCAATGCTTCAAAATTTTACACCTAGAAGTGTTTTTGGAATGCCATTGTGTGGAATGGGAACTAGAACTCATAAAACATTTCTTTATATATTTGAAATTCCGTTTATTCGTTTAATTCTGTTTAAAAAATTCTACAAAAATTGACTTTTAATTCGTGTTGGAGTCTTCTAAAGGAGTCTAACGTAATAAGATTATTAAAAAGCTGCTCTTCCTGCATTGGGATGTCTTTGGGTAAATGTACAGATACTGATTACTCAATTGTTTTGGCATACATTGTATTTGTCTTATTAGGGGAAGGGCCCACCAAAATATTTTTGAACCCGGGCCCACGGGTATTTTGCTACGCCGCTGCAAAAGACTTTGTCTCTATTTTCTCCCAGTTTCTATTTTCGGATTAAGTTTAAAATTGTACACAATTCATAGTCCATGACTACACAAAGCAATAAAAAAAAACAACTAATTACCTGCTCAATTAGTAGTAATTAATTATGTTTGTTTTATATTGAAAAAGCTACTTAAACCTTGCAGTTTCGAGAGATATGGCAGTGATTTTGAGGTTCTTTCTCTTAGATACGCTGCCCTATTTTTATTTTAGAAATATTGTTTCAATATTGCGATTGTATACCTTTGTATCGTTAATTCAGAAGGTATACCCATTTGAAAAGTAACCATTCAAACTGGTTTATTTAAAATTATAAAAATGTTGTGTTTAAAACAAATCAGAAATGAAAGTATTTGAGAGATGTTAAAATTTGTCATGGTAAAAAAAACAAACATTTAAAACAACCTTTTTTAAAATTTCTTGCTATATACTATGTAGGTCACAGCTGGGACTGCACAGCCACGGGAAACACTGTATTCCTCACTAATCTTCGGACTCGAAGACAAGCCTATTACTGTAATTTTCGTATTCTGTAATATTTTTTTTTCGGTAAATCCTGGAATTTATAACGTATAATGTGGACTGCTAAATGACATTGAGAATTTATATATATCGTTGAGAAAAGAGTTACCATCTAATAGGCCACACAGGGAAAAACTCGGGTTCAACCTTTATTATTTTTCAAAACAGAATAAAAAAAAAAAGAAATTAAATTTTGCTTGAGATCTAGACATTTATTTTCTTTTGTTTTTTGTTTGTTTATCATCTTTTATGTAAGGGAAATAACAGTTTTAAAAGGTTTTATTCTTTTAAATTGACTCCCTTGAAACAACCCGAGAGCCAATTTATTTCTTTACTTTTCAAAATCTACTTATTTATCTAAATGGCGCTAAACAATGTTGTTATTTTTTCCGTCAAGAATAATCGACTTACGTTTTTTTTTAACTAGTCAATTCTTGTATGTGTGTGCGTGTTTTATTTGTGTATGCGAGATATTTTTTTTTTAATAAGGAGAACTGAATAGGAAAACTTGTGTGTGTGTATCCAGGCTATCGGATTTAAAATTTAATTTTGTTCTTTATATCAAAACATTGTATTTGACATTGATATTCGCACAAAAAGCAAGACAAAAAAAAAAAACAAGATTAGATTTTGTATCCAATATATTTCTTAGACATATGTTTTATAGAGCAAAACAAAGCGAAATAAAAAAGAAAAAAAACATACAAACAAAATCACTAGAAATAATAATATATAAAACAATGTTGTTTTAATTTGTATTCATATTTAGAAGAGTTATATTGACAATAATTATCAAGAAATAAATTCAATTCACGATATTATACATATATATGTATATCACCCATACTCATATGACATGTTTACTTGTTTCTGTGGTAAGCGTGAGTCATGTGACCGGTAGACTAGCCAGTAGCCTTAACCCATTTAGATGAAATCTTTTCCTCATTGCATTATGTTTCAACCCCC
>JADKLZ010005243.1:24962561-24974614 GCA_021533235.1 Biomphalaria straminea
TGAAATAAACCCATCACCATTCGTTTCAAGGCTTGAAATAAACCCATGTGGCTATAAATGCAGTTTGGAGTTTCGTAGTTTCCCATTCACCTATGTTCAACTGTAATATTTATGAATCCTAATATCATTGGATTGATCTATCTATAACCCATCCACTTCGTGCTTGTATATTTGTGTCAGTATTTTTTATAGTGTTTTTATTGGTACAGTTGGCAATGTTTAGTGGAGTGTTACTGTTTCGTAAACGCAGTCATGTTTTATCAGTGTAATCTTATGTTGTACAATATGTACAAGGTCTTAACCTGACTTAGTTCATTATAGCAGCAGCAGATTCTAAATCCTAAATGTTTGTCCACGAATTACACGATGAGCTCAACATTCCTTGTACAGAGAATGTGTCTGTGTATGCTCACTGCACTCTGGTGGACATTTGGCTGGAGGGGGAGGGGATATATAGGAAAAGGATTCCTTCTTGTCTGTAGACGCTCTGGAAGCATAACAGCGATTGAAATCTCAACTGAAAAATTCCTAGTGTACTTAGGGATCTGGAGGCGCGGTGGCTGAGCGGTAAAGCGCTTGGCTTCTGAACCGGGGGTCCGGGTTCGAATCCTGGTGAAGACTGGGATTTTTATTTCGGAATCCTTGGGCGCCTCTGAGTCCACCCAGCTCTAATGGGTACCTGACATTGGTTGGGAAAAGTAAAGGAGGTTCGTCGTTGTGCTGGCCACATGATATCCTCGTTATCCGTAGGCCACAGAATCAGATGACCTTTACATCATCTGACCTATAGACCACAAGGTCTGAAAGGGGAACTTTACTTTTACTTAGGGATCTAGATCTAAACATGAGGACCCCACCCCTCTTTTTCAGTTACATCAGCAAGCAGCGTATGCCACGTAACAACGTGTCACACATTAAAACATATAAGATAAGCTGGCCAACATCTTCCCAATCTTCGATTTTTAAAAACAATATACAACAAGATTACAAAGAGAGTTTGTGTGATACACAAACTCAGAGGCGGCCCCCGTCGGAGTCGGATCCCTGTCAGATCCGCCTATTCGCAAGATGTTTCGGATGTTCCTTCAAAGATGAAAATAATTAACTTCTCGCTAAATGACAGAGGATGGCGAGCAGCAGGGGCGGACTGGCTATATGGGCATACCGGGCAAATGCCCGGTGGGCCGGCACCAAATGGGCCGGTCTGGTCGCGACCAACCAAAATTTTTTTTTTATGCAAACAACTTTTAAAAAAAAAGTTACAGTGGTTAAGTTACAGTACATGCCCGAATAAGCTTTATTTAATTTATTTTTTTAATTTTTTTTTACAATTAATTTTGTTTGAAATTCAATAAGCATATTAAAAAATGTACACTATACACTGTGCATATCATCATTTGCAAAACGTTAGACAATACATTGTGCTGTGTAGGCCTACGAGCGGCATTGGCTTCAATACTGCTTTGATGTTTCCCAAGTTGTGTTTGGCCTAAACGTTTTGCTGGTCGGCGTGGCCTTTGATGGCTCTCCCCTTTGGTTTTGCTCCTTCCCTACACCGACTTTTGATTGTTCCATTGACAATGTTACCAAACACATTGATATAACACAGCAAACAAAAATAAAATAGTGGCGATAAGTAAACTTTGAACAATACTTAATAGAAATTAACCTTTAACACACATTCCCGCGAAATTGTAAACCACAAAACTTATTCACAGCTCAATATATAGTTCTTTCTGCCATTTTCAAATTAGTTTAATTTTAATAACATAGATTTAAAAATAATACACTTGAGCTTACAAAAATTTTTATATGCTTAAAAAAACAAACAGATCTAGATCAAGATCTAAATTATTATTTTTGCTATTTTAATTAATGGCTAAATTATACTTAGTATATCATGGAGGCGCGGTGGCTGTGGTAAAGCACTTGGCTTCCGAACCGTGGTCCGGGATTCGAATCCTGGTGAAGACTAGAATTTTTAATTTCGAGATCTTCGGGAGCCTCTGAGTCCACCCAGCTTTATTATTATTATTATAGCTTTTATATAGCGCTACTTTCATGCTTATAGCATGCTCAGAGCGCTTTGATCCAATCTCATTTGTGGACCAGTGTGTGTGTGGGGGGGGGGGGAGGGGGTATCTAGGAGTTGGTTTCCCGTGCTGCCTTTGTGCGCTCAGTAAACACAACTCTGCCCGAGTCGGGTGTCGAACCTCGAGCCCCCTTCTAGGTAGCCAAGCAAGCCAAACTCAAACCGCACTTAGCCACTCGACCACGCTTCTTTAATGGGAAAAGTAAATGCGGTTGATCGTTGTGCTGGCCACATGGCACCCTCGTTAACCGCAGGCCACAGAAACAGATGACCTTTACATCATCTGCCCTATAGACCACAAGGTCTAAAAGGGGACATTTTTTATGCTTAGTATGAAGTCAATGACGGAAATTCGTATAACAATTCTCTGATTTTATATAGCGCTGTAACATCTGATATTTAATGATAGAAGATTTATATTTTTATTGGTCATGTTCATATACAATTCTCGTTTTTTGAGAATGTAGTAGGAAGAGCAAGAGCTTTTAACAGTAAGTGTCTCTCTAACCGTTCTGCATTCTCTAATGTTTTAATGGAATGTGTCAGACAGGAATACCAACGACATGCCTAGATTTTTTTTAAAGTAACGTCTGTAAAATACCAAAAAGTCTCTAAAACATTTAATAATTCATTCATTTCAAACTCATTGATGCCGCTATTGTATTTTTTTTATAGTTTTCACACCACATAGGCCTACATAGACTCCCTAGCTGTCAATGGCGGTGTATACTGTCTTTCCACTAACTAAAGAAAGAGCCTATCTAGGGTACAAAAAAAAACGTGCGAAAGAATGAAAGATCAGTATGTAATGAAGACACATTACACACACACACATACACAATCACTTATAGGCCTATATGCCTGCTTTTTTGTGACGGTATGCACCGGTACGGTGCACTGGCACCTTTTTCAATGTGAGGAAAAATATTACTATTCTTGTATTTTACGTTTATTATTAACTTATTACTAATCAAAAGTTAGGTAATCCATCACTGAATACATTTTTTTTTACACAAAAAGCACTGATACAACATATAACATGCTATTTGTGGGCCGGTTAAAACGGTAATGCCCGGGCCGATTTCGATACCCAGTCCGCCCCTGGCGAGCAGGGTATAAACCTGCCTTATCTTGGTGTTTCCGCACTAGACTGTAGTTCGGATTTATCGTTGGTCCCTAGCTCAATTACTGCATTCTCCCATCCCCTCCTGTGGAAGGTTTGAAATAGGAAGTAAACTATCTTTAACTCTGAAGAAACAATCGAAACATGTAAAACAAACAGACACATAACCCGGGAGCGTCGAGATAATCAGTTCAGCATGCTAACTGGTTACAAACTAATAGCCTGATATATACAATATGTCACACGAGCGATTTTAAATAATCTTTCAGCATTGATCTGTAGAGATGTAGATGTACATAAACTAAACTTCTGATTTAGCACTCTTAATATATATCTTATTAATTATTATTATTAATAATTTGGATGTAATTTAGATAAAATTTAGGTAAAATTAAAATAAAAAGCCCAGATAATCAATAGAATGAATGCAATATTAAATTTAAAAATAGAAGATTAGTTTTAGTTTATTATAACATTTCAATGTAGATCTAGACATAAACATCCGGAACAATCTATTATAGATATTTTAAACTATCGCAATATTTCTGAATGAAAAGTAAAGGTTAAATATTATTTTCAAAAGCCTTTACTTTTTTTTTTTATCTAACCGTGACGGACAGACCAACAAACAGTTAAAACGCACAAAAATATGCTTCTTTCATTCTAATGTTGGCAATAAAAAAAATTTTAAATGTGATTTTTAAAAAAGTTTAAGAAATTAGTTTAGAATCATGTCATGTCCGGGCTTTACGCTAGTACACGAAAGTCGCTGCTAAAAGTTCATTTAAAAAAAATATATATCAAAGGTAAACGACAGATCTTATTTAATGCCCCAGAGGTCAAAATATACATCTTCCGTGCTTTGATCTCTCAACGTTTGCCTTGTAAAGCTGATGTTCAAGGCAACTGCCACACCTATTTAATGAGTTAATTACTTAAATAGTGAATAATTATATGTTACAACAAAATAATGAAAACTTTTGTATTATGTTAGATTATTAATTGTATTAAATTAGGTTTCATTTATATTGCATACTAATTAGGTTTTTTCTCTTTAAATACTGCTTGCATAAAATATTTTAAAAAATTAGATTTTGAGCTTTTAGAAAAAAAAAAGTAGCCGTTGCATCAGAACTTTGAATGATCTATATTATCGTGATGTCAGATTTTCATTATCTCTTCTACTTTCTGAGCACTAAACGGGACGGACGGACAGACAGACAGACAGACAGACGGACAGACAGGCCACACAAAACTAATAGCGTCTTTCCCCTTTCGGGGGCCGCTAAAATGTATTAAATACGTCTCAGTTAATTTTCCAGAACAAAGAATTAATAGTTCATTATATCTTAATTTCTATGTTTTAGAGATGTAAAATTATTGTATTCTGTCTGTCTAAAGAACGACTTGCTTGTTTTATGGGCAAGAACCTGCGACGCCGATGATCCCCAAACTGTATCGGCTTTAACGTTCCTTTGGACACATCAGCTGCGTGGCGAAGGGGAAACTGCTAGGGAAACTTCCAACCATTAGCTAATGCCTATACTTTGATCTTATTTCTAAGAGATGAACCCTGGTCGTAACGACTGAAGAGGGTCAAGATGTTCTGATATGCTAGCTGATGATAGCACCTTCACCTGTCACTTAGTCTATTGAATCATGGGGGCAACACAGCATTCCGCCCTGTGTTTTGTCCAAGGTTAGTCTCTTTCATTGACTGGCTCGTCTTATTGTTTTTATGTTGTCTTCTCATCACTTCGTTTGTCTGTCTCTCTTTCTTTTCCCTGGTACTGTTCCCTGTAGAGAGGTCTTTAGGGAGTCCCGAGGATCTTGTCAGGGCCCGTCTTAGGTACTGCAGCCTATGCGGTCGAAGTGGGCCCCGCGCTTTCATAGGCCCCGCGCTAATTCTAGGTTTAATTATTAAATTGAAAAATATATACGAACAATTGCAGGAAATCTGAATTTAATAAAATCTCTTGAAAGCTCATACAAATCTCCAGAATATAGACAATATTGTCATTCACTGGTGTCATTCGTGGCGGTAACGCTAATCTTACTCGCGATAAAAGAAAAAAAAGGTCATTTTCAGCTTTCATGTAATAAAATGTAATAATTGGGCGAATTGCCTTCGTATTGGAAAGTTCCAATACTTTATTTACTTTTATAGTCACTGGCATATAAATATACATTAGGTTACATGGTTCGCAAAGTTATCTGAACGCAATTCTGTAATTAGTAAAATTAATAATAATAATAATAATAATTTTCTGAATGAATTATACTACAACACTTAGAGCTTGTTACATAAAGAATTGCTTAAGAAAAAGCTTGAATTAAATCTCTTTAGATTATATTTCATAAGAAATTTGATTCATTAAATTTTTATACGCTTCCTTATGATAAAGGGGGCCTTAAACATTCCGAGGGCGTAATAATCTTTTTATGAAACGTATGTAATTAGTAAGACTAGAAGATAAAAACGTTTAAATTAACTACCCACTTTTACAAGTAGTATATATATTCAATAAAGAAAACTGTCAACAAATGGGCATAATTTTTTTTATTAACATTTCAAAAGATACATTGCAAAAAAAACAAAAAAAAACATGGTTACAAAAACCGTTTGTGTGGAAACACAAACTCAAAGTGTCTACTGCTGTATATCTATATATCTTGCAGTTCACAAAATTATATGAAAAACTACTTATTAATTGTTGTTTTTAATTATGCCAAACTTATATACATACTAAATATATTTTTCTCTTAAAAAAAAAAGAAAACTTTTGTGTGTGTGTAAATATAGTAGTTAGTATGACAGAACTTACATAACTTAGCAATACAAAAGTAAAAAAAAAAAAATTTTTTTGGACAAAAAGTCTAAAACCGTTTGCATAAATATGTTACATATATGGTATACTATTGTCCCCTTTTCTAAAGAGCCTCTCATGTTTGTAACTATTAATAGTGAATAGTTGTAAAAGTGGTGCATTTTTATTAAAAATCTACATGCATAAGGGATTTAAAAAATTAGATTTTTCGCTTTCAGAAGAGAAAAAGGTAGCCCTTGCATCAGAACTTGAAATGGTCTAAAATATTAATATGTCGGATGTTCACTATCTTATCTAGTTTACGAGATCTAAACGATAGACACGGACAGACATTCCAAACAAAGCTAATAGCGTCTTTTCCCATTTGGGAGTGGTCCACCAAGAGTCTTCACTAGGACTCGAACACGAGAATTCCAGTTCCAAGTACTTTACCCCCCAGCCACACCCGCCCACAGCATCTCCATATTTTCATTTAGCGTACTTATATTTTTTAAAATAATAGTTATTTAACCTTAATCCGTACATTCAAAATAAAGAGAAACTAAAAAAGATTGATTCTTCTAACAAAATTAAATAAATTGGTAACACGCATGGACCTCATTCACTAATCGTTAACAAACAACATTTAGCCACGTGATTCTATATATCTTCTATAAACGTTATGTAATGGATAAAGGCTGTCACGTGATAGGCTTACGCATTTGTCATTGTTTTATCAATATTAAGACGTGGCTAAATGTGTTTATTTACAATTGGTGAATGAGGTGCATTGTGTACAGATGACAAGACATTCCCCCTGCAAATAAAAAGGGGGTTAGAGGGGGTTTTAAACTCAAAATCATCTGGAGGGTGCTTAATCTTAAAGCCCTCCTGAAGAGGGGGGGCTTAAACTCAACACACCCCTTGGCTACGCTCATAGAATTTTGAGTGTGTAATTTGCTTTTTTATATTGCAGGGGGTTTTAAACAAAAAAAAAACCCTTCTTGGCTACTTTCATAGAATCTGGTGACTGATTTATACTTAAAAATTATATTGAAGAGGGGGGTTTTATCTTTAAAAAAAATTTCGGAGAGGGTTTTTAAATTCAAATCCCCCTTGGATCATCTCAAGTGAGATAAATACCTGGGCTTAAGCTGGGCTCGAAACGATGTCTACCATACAGCAGTCCCACCTCTTCACGCAGCTGATGTATCCGAAGGAACGACAAGTGCCGATAGAGTTTGGGGTCATCGGCGGAGGAAATGCTCCCGTCGCCTCAGCATGGAAAAACCTTGGAAAAGTCCGCCCGGGGTTGCGGAAAAACTAATAACGAGATCAAACAGGGCCCTCAGTGGGCCTCCACTGTTATACTCTAGCGAGAGTACTTGCTCGTTGTGAGAAAGCCTTGCTAACCAGTCCTCTTCCATTGCACCGATCACCAGCGGTGTCTATACGGCGGTGATGCCCTCCCTTCATCCTATGGAACGCAATGGTATGGTACATTATATGAATATGAAGTGTACCCCTCGTTGGCTCGGCCTCCGGCCTTGCACAAGATGGGTGAACCCATTTCATTGGCACAAGGAACCGTGACTCGTAAACACACGGATATGGTTAAATGACAATCTAGTTGATGGGGGCTTCCAGACAGAAAGGTCGGTGAAGAGCCAATTCTTCGCCCTGGTCACGTGATAAAATTCTTTCCAGGGTCAAACGTTAATAGAAAGGGTTCGTTTTCTCTAGAACCTTTTGGACAGCAAGGTCAGCGGCGTCGCAGGCTCTGCGAGGGTGTAGCATTGTGTTCTGCAAAGTGCCTATGTTTTTTTCTCAGGGTCGACACCTGAAACCCTTCTCATGACACAATACAAATACACGTCCCTTCTGTCTCACTTCGCTAGCCAGTCTCCTCTGCAACTTTCACTTCTGTTCTTTGGGTGACGCCCCAAACGGCATGATGTACTTGCATAACATTCAATGCCTCGTTTTGTTTTTCTCTTCACTATTTCTTTAATTCTCTAATCGCCATTTTACTCACGAGTATCTCTTTCTGTCATTTTCAACCGTTCAGTCTGCGCTGTAAGGGGAAATCACCATGACGTCTTTTGTTAGCTGCAATAAATTTTCAAAACGATTTTGTTTTCTATAAATATAAATGATATACTGGTATGTTATAAGGGGCAAAAGCCGAATGATGCATTCTAATCATTTTCTTTTTTTTTTTTTTACACTGTAGAGTTTTAGCTCCGACATATCCCCCTGAAGCGACGAAATGCCAACTAAATAACGTTAATAAATAAACTATTTCTATTCTTCCATAGTTATAGTTTTAATAAAAGTACTACTATAAAGATTGCACATTAAAAAATTAATACGTAAAGTAACAAATGGAATCTTTACACAAAGAAACTATTAAAAAGATTTCAGTCTGGTATTACATAAACAAACAATAGAACTATTTTTCTTTCGCTATCTTGTTTTATTAAGTGCTGAACTATTCTCCGTTGGAGATCTCAACGCTAAGGTTAGAACTTTTCAGAGAACTTCCGTTTCTTTATTTTCTGGACGGCTTCACTTTATTGTTCTTTTTAAAATAGAATTTACTGTAAAAGTTTCACAATTTAGTTTAAAATAAAGCCTAAAGTAATTTTAAAATGCTAATCTGGCACATATAATTTATCTAGATCAACTTTAAAAAAAAAGTATTATATGTCACGGAGCTGATGTTTACATTCTTTAAAATAAAATACATAAGGGTCATGCATCATCATGTGTAAGCGTTTTAAACGTCCAGTTGTAAATACCTATTATGGTGCAGTGCAGTGCAAGACATTGTGAGGATCTCTCTTTGTCTTGGGATGCGATGAATTAATAAAGGAACGAAATCAGAGAAAGCTGACAGCATAAAATACAGCCACTATTTTTCTTTTACAATTCATCTTATCAGCTTGCAAACTCTTTATGGCTACAAAAAGGCGAGCGGATACGAATCTCAAAAAGTTTAGAGTGACTTTCATAAAAAATTTAACATTTATGTATATCTTTGGGAAAATAATTACTAGTTACTAGGCCACATAGGGAAAACTCTGTTTCGACCGTTCTAATCTTTCGAAATACTTCCTTGTAAACTTGAATTTGATCTTAAGGCGAATGCAGTCTGTATTGAAAATACCACACTGATACCTTTTGCACGTAATATTATGTAGGGCCTAGAGCTTAGGAAGGAAGAATGTTTTTTATATTACTAGTAGGATTTGATATTTTCCCTACATATTCTTTCTAGAACTTGTCCCAGGGGAAAGAATTATTGTCAACTAAATATTTCCTTCCTTAAAAAAATAATTTCAATGTCTAAGCCGTCTGGCTTCAGAACTTCAATATTTACACTCCGTGACATAAAGAGCATTGGGAAAAAAATTGAAAAGAACTTTCTGGCAAGATTATTGGGCCTTTAATTTAAGAGTATCTTAACAATTGAAACACCAGACTGGCTAGTTTCTGTTGTAAATTTCAGAAAACACTCAACAGAAGAAGATTAACATTGATAAGGATTTAATAAATAAAACAAATAACACACACAAACCACATGATGTCAGGTTCTCTTGGATCTAGTTTGTTCTTTTTAAAATAAGCCGGCATTCATCATCATGTCTCTATTTCCTCGCAAGTCAAAATATCCAGACGTTTCTTTCCTCTTAATATTTTTGACCTTACAATTAGATAGTGAAACATTGTTTAAATAAGTACTCGTTGCATTGGCTCAGCAATCGATTACAACGACTTGAGTTAGGATACTAACAAATGTTCATACCAGAGTATACATTTCAAAATAGTCGAAATAATTTAATGAATGTAGATAGATAGATAGATAGATAGATAGATAGATAGATAGATAGATAGATAGATAGATAGATAGATAGATAGATAGATAGATAGATAGATAGAGAGATAGATAGATGGATTTATGGATGGATGTATGGATGGATAGATAGATAGATAGATAGATAGATAGATAGTAAAATAATGTGAATTAAAAATTCTGAACGTCTTTCTTCTACTTTTCAACAAGATTTTTAAAGCTTATAACGTAAAATCTATATAAAAAAAAGACAAGCAATATTGGTCTCCTCCTAGACCTCACAAAGACTGTATTACTCCATGGTGACTTTGTGTGACCCGTCAGAATTGACCGTTAATGCTTCAGGCTGAATGGTCAGCCTGCCAGTGAGTGGAGACATCACGTAGCAAGGATAATTAATCTCCAGATCCAGTAGAAGCAGACGGTAGCGTGAGAAATAAGTCGGTCTCCAGACCCTCTGCTGGGATGAACTCTTGTGTCTCCCTACTCTAGTGTCTCCCTTCTCCCTACTCTAGTGTCTCCCCTGTCCATTCTTTCTTTGCGCTTATTTTCTTAAATCACAATTTCACACCACTAAAATACTGACATTTTAAGTAGCATAATGAATTTGTATAGGTGAATTCTAATAATTAAAGATGAATAATTCAAATGTAAACAAGAATCTGTTTTAGTAAAACAAAAAGTTTAGTTTCCCTTTCAGACCTTGCGATCTATAGGGCAGATGATGTTAAGCTCATCTGTATCTGTGGTCAACAGTTAACGAGAGTATCATGTGGCCAGCACAACGACCAACCACCTTCACTTTCCCCAACTTAAGTCAAGTGCCCATTAGAGCTGGGTGGATTCAGGGGCGACTTAAAAATCCCAAAATTCAAAACTTGCCGAGGTTCGAACCTAAGACCCCAGGCTCGAAAGCCAAGCAGTTAACCACTCAGCCACCACGTCCCGAACAACAAACAGTTTGGGTTCAAAGATTTGTTAGAATTAGTTCTGCACTGTATGTTGTTCTGGGTTTTTAGCAGCCGTCAGGTTTAGGTCTAAAAGAACTTGAAAAGATAATGAGAATCCGATTTTTATCTTTTCTATAAAAATTGACTTAAAAAATTACTTTTAATAGTGAAACAAAAAAAAAAGAGGCTACATTAAGTAAGTGAGGGAATTATTTAAAAAAAAACAGTACTTAAGCTTACAGTTTTGTAATTGCCTAAAATAAAGTTTGAAAGCTCAGATTTTTATCACTCAATCACAGTGTTTATATGCTAGGACAAATTTGTACAAAAGCCATAAATATATAAACACCATTAGAGCATGGAATGAGTTGTCTGAACTAGACAGGAAAACCAGTGACTTAGCAGAATTTAAGTCATTTGTTAATATGCATGACTAAATGCACAACGCGTAGGACGTAATCATCTTCTTTTTTGAATTAACGTCTGTAACATGTAAGATAAAAAGATAAAACTTGTATTAGGCATTTACAATACAAATGTATGTAACAGT
The DNA here is from genome assembly GCA_021533235.1 of Biomphalaria straminea. Classification (NCBI taxonomy): domain Eukaryota; kingdom Metazoa; phylum Mollusca; class Gastropoda; family Planorbidae; genus Biomphalaria; species Biomphalaria straminea. The sequence continues at coordinate 24,973,940 of JADKLZ010005243.1, forward strand.
TTAACTAGGAATATGCTACAGCTATGTTAGCGGTATGTAACAATTTTATTTCGGTGGGCGGGGACTGAGTGGTTTGAAAATAAATAAAGTTTGAAAAGCTTAGATCTTAATCACTCAATATCGGCGTTTTCTATGTGAAGTGTTGCATTTGTAGTGGGTACTGTTATGACTGCATCAGGGGTAAGTAACACTTATATTGGGGGAGTTGCTATGTGGTTAAGCACCTGTCTTCCGATTCTGGGGCCCTGAATCTTGGTGAAAACTGGGATTTGAATTTCAAGACTTTTAGGGTGCCCCTGAGTCTATCCAACTCTAACGGGTACTTGAGAGTTTAGTTGGGGCCAGTAAAGGTGGTTAATCGATGTGCTGGCCACATAAAACCCTGCTCGTTAACCGTTGGCCAAAGCTACAGATGACCTTAACACCAACTGCCCAATAGATCGCAAGGTCTGAAAAAGGAACTACTACTACAACAAACTAACAATTATATAATGGGCCGAGTACTTTAAACTGTAGGTATATGTGACACTTAATAAGTATCTCACAATTATATTGGCGATGTGTAGTTTAAACTGTAGGTATATGTGACACTTAGTAAGTATCTCTCAATTATATTGGCGATGTGTAGTTTAAACTGTAGGTATATGTGACACTTGTTAAGTATGTCACAATTAT
>JADKLZ010005243.1:24974624-24996701 GCA_021533235.1 Biomphalaria straminea
ATATGTGACACTTGTTAAGTATGTCACAATTATATTGGCGATGTGTAGGTTAAACAGTAGGGATATGTGACACTTGTTAGAGTATATAAGAATTGTTAAATGATTTGTAAGTATTGTTATGAAAATAGCGTTAATAAATTTTAACGAAAATGTGATATTATTTTATTCCAATGTCTTCGGGGGCATTACATGAAATAATTAAGAAGTCTATGTCCAATCTTAGTTATATTTAAATAGTGAGGTATATTTTACTCAAAGACAATCACAGTCATGTATATTTGATCGAACGACCATAAAATAGTGAAATAGTCAAGACGCTTATAATTTGTTCACGAACGTAAAGTCAAATATATCAAAATATAGTACTATATAATTAATAGTTACTTAAGAAAGTATATTTTATCCAAGAACTTATGCCAAGTTTAATAACTAATAGAATGACTATATAAAACACTTGTAAACTGAATAGAACAGAGCATTTCTGGTCAAGTAAATCTAACCAAAGACAAAGTCTATTTCAGTTGATGGAATGAAACATTCTCGAATATCAGGTTGACAAAATGATAAAGTTGTCAAACTTCCAGATTAGGGTTTTAACAGAACATTTAAAATAAGACTTAAAAAAGGGGCCCAAAATATCTGTTTAAATCTTAACAGAAGTGCAGCGAATGTAAGACACGAACTCCATTCAAATGTCGATGTAGCCTGAATAAAACATGGCGGGCCCAAATTGAAACTATAATTGTGTTTACAGTTGCAATCTCGCCGTATAAGCCAAAGCAATCCAAAGGGATAACAACGGGGATATGAAATAATTCTCCTCCTCTACCATCCCTCCCGACATATCCCCCTCCCTCTATGCACCCAGCAATCAAACGCGAACAATATTTGCGTGTCTTTTAACTGTAAAAAAAAAAAATCACCGCAATGCAGCGACGTGTGAAATTCGTTACATCGGAAATAATTTTCGGCCGGAAATTGAAATCTTGCGCATTTGCAATAAACACGATAGCGTTATTTTATTCACACACGAAAATAAAAAAAAAATAAGATCCAAGTCCGTCGAAACCCATAATTTATCCCCCAACGTCTCTCAATATCCTATTCATGTGTTCTAACCCACAGACACTTTTGAAAGCATTTCTTTACATGTGCTCACTTTCATAGCAGACGGCTAAGAAAGGGAAGCGACTACGAACGTTTTCCGTTAACCCACTTCCTCTTGAGTTCTCGTGTTCTTCAATTGAAGAGTTGTTGCTGTCAGGGTCCACTGTTTGATGAAGTCTTTTTCACTCTTGCTTTAAGATGATGTAAACCTCTGCTGACAACGACATTCGCGTTTTAAGTAAATTTGAGAAAGAAGAAGAATTTTTACTTATCTGTTGAATTTGATTACTTCCCTTGATGGAATGACGTTATGAATGCTGGATGGTGTTAGATGTCAAGGCTGTTCGAAATGGTTTTCAAACTGATTTGTTATGTGTGTGTGTTAAAGGCATTGCTCTTGGGTTCATACAGAATACAGATTTGGTTCAATATTCATGATCCCATCCCATGATTCATAGCTCAAATCAGGGGCGGATTGGCTATATGGGCATACCGGGCAAATGCCCGGTGGGCCGGCACCAAATGGGCCGGTCTGGTTGCGACCAAAGAAATTTTTTTTTAATGCAGACAGCTTTAATAAAAAGTTATAGTAGCAAAGACACATTTGCCCGAACACGTTTTATTTTATTTATTTATTTATTTTTGTTTTACAATTAATTTTGTTTGAAATTCAATAAGTATATAAAAAATGTACATAATACACTATGCATATTGGAACCAGTGATATCTGCCCATGTGGAGTGTCATCAGAGAATGCAGACCACGTCCTCCAAGACTGCGCTCTTTACCAAGAGGCCCGACTAAGACACTGGCCCCAAAACACCCCAATAGAAAGAAAACTATATGGAGAGCTCCCTGACTTGGAAACCACTGCGCAGTTCATCTCAGATATTGGTGTAGTGATCTGAACCCTCCAACATAACAATGAGAACGAAGAAGAAGAAGAAGAAGAATGCATATTATCATTTGCAAAACATTAGACCTTACATTTAGCTGTGTAGGCCTAAGAGCGGCATTGGCTTCAATACTGCTTTGATGTCTGTGTGTTTGTGTTTGGCCTAAACGTTTTTGCTGGTCGGCATGGACTTTGATGACACTCCCACTTGGTTTTCCTCCTTCCCTACCCCGACTTTTGATGGTTCCATTGACAATGTTACCGAAAACGAAGGAAGAGGGAGAGTCAAGAAACATTGATATAACGCAGAAAAAAAAGGGTGACAATTAGATCTTCAACAATACTTAATAGAAATTAACTTTTAACACACATAGCCGCGAAATTGCAAACCACAAAACTTATTCACAGCTCAATATATAGTTCTTTCTGCGATTTTCAAAGTAAGAGGAAACATTCTTTTTGTTTAATTTTAATAACATAAATTTAAAAATAATATACTTCAGCTTACAAAAAAATATTGTATGTTTAAAAAAATATCAAATCAAGATCAAGATCTAAATAATTATTTTTGCTATTTTAATTAACGGCAAATATATACTCAGTATATCATGGAGGCGCGGTGACAGAGTGGTTAAGCGCTTGGCTTGGGGTCCGGGATTCGAATCCTGGTGAAGACTAGAATTTTTAATTTCGAGATCTTTGGGCGCCTCTGAGTTCATCCAGCTTTAATGGGAAAAGTAAAGATCGTTGTGCTGGCCACACGAAACCCTCGTCAACCATAGGTCACAGAAAAAGATGACCTTTACATTATCTGCCCTATAGACCACAAGGTCTGAAATACTCTGAAATGGGATCTTTTTTTATGCTTAGTATGAAGTCAATGACGGAAATTCGTATACTGATTCTCTGTTTTTTTATAGCGCTGTCACATCTGATATTTAATGATAGAAGATTTATATTTTTATTGGTCATATTCATATACAATTCTCGTTTTTTGAGAATGTAGTAGGATGTAGAGCTTTTCACAGTAAGTGTCTCTCTAGCCGTTCTGCATTCTCTAATCTTTTAATGGAATGTGTCAGACGGGAATACCCACGACTTAAGTCAAAGAGCAACATGCATGCCTAATTTTTTTTTTAAGTAACGTCTGTAAGCTATAAAAATACCAAAAGTCTCCAAAACATTTAATAATTCATTCATTTCAAACTCATTGATGCTGCTATTGTATTTCTTATTTTAGTTTTCAGATCACATACAGGTATAAATTAAATATAATACGTAATCCTATGAGAGCGTACTTTCAGTTTTCGATATTTTATTAAACGTTATATGTTTTGATGAGAATTAGGCTTAGAAATATAATATGACACAAGGGCGTAGCAGGAGGGGGGTTCAAACCATCAGCTGCCTCAGACCTCATTGTCTGAAACGGAAACTTAAGTTTCTGCCACAGTGAAGCCAAAGAGAAGAGGCTGGGCTTAAAATCCCCTTTCAATAAACCAAAAAAAAAAAAAGAAAAAAAAGAAGAAAACTAGTCGCACATTTCATGAGCTTAGCACTGATACAACCAGGGCCGGTCCTAGTGCTTGCGGGGCCCTATGCGAAGCTGATTGCACGGGGCCTATAGTCTGGGTGGGAATCCTATACTCTTAAGCGAACAATTCTTGTATACATATATCTTCTATTTCGAAAACGGCTCTAACGATTTTCTTTAAAATTTCAACGTATCTAAATGTTAGTGAGAAACAAATTCTCAACTCATTTGCCACATCGGGAAAACTCGAGTTCGACCGTTATTTCGATATGAAAATGTCTCAATGTTGTACAATTAAATTTGGTTAGAATTATTTATGAATGAAAGTTTTCCAATTTATGAATGAAAGTTTTCCATGACATAAACGGGAAAAAACGCTGCTTACGTCACTAGGCTTACCGTAGTACAATGCAAACAAGAACGATTTTTAAAGTATCAATGGACCTAATTAAACATATGCGCACCATCTTATTGAAGATTGATTTATTATAGAACTATGGAAGGAAAGTAATGAAATTAAATGTACCAATGTATGATTAGTTATTGCGTTTTAAGTGCTTAATAAATTGTTTACACTTTACACTTTTTTGCGTAGAGCGGTGGTGACGAAAGGCCTAGGAGATATCTGGATGTAGGGATGTGTAAAAGCAGGCCATATCCTTCCATGGGCTGTAGCACCAGTAGCACCACTGGTTTAGATGGATGACAAAAGCCGGTATGAACTTCTTATAGTCTGACAGTCTGGCTGAGCAGGGCACATATCCCGTAAAATAATCTGAAGAGTTTCTTTAGTGTTCTGTTTATTCTATATGTAATTGTACATGGCGATTAAATATCAAGTCTCTTAAGTCCTCCTACAGTCTAGACAGCGTAAAACTATCGTAGGCCTACTATTATTGGCTTGGAAGAAAGTCTTTGCAGTTTTACCCAATAACGTAGAAATTTGTGTCACTCGATGTTTCGTACTAAAGCCATAATTGAATATACTAATTCCAAAATTAAATGTCTGAACGTACCAATTTACATAATAGGCCTAGAACAAACAGAACACTAAAGAAATTCTTCGAATTAGTAGTCTTTATCCGATCGTTCATTTTCGTAATTATAAAAAAAAATCCCAAAATGACTTCGGATATATAACCTTTCTTATGAAATTATTTAACCGAGCAAGGCTCGGCCACCTGATATTAAGGATAATAAGTGAAAATTAAGATTTTGTTCCTATTTTTTTCATTCTTTTCTAAATACAAAATTGCGATCAAGTTAGCTTTACTGTACGAATCTTGAAACCAATGGAATATTTATATGCTAGTGACTATAAAAGAAAATAAGGTATGGGAACGTCCTGTTAAGGTGAAAAGCTGCCCGATTAGGTCTATTGCATTTTAACATGAAAGCTGACAATGCCTTTTTTCTTCTATCGCGCTTAGGATTTTTGTTTTCCGCAATGAATGACACCCACAATTGACAATTCTGTCTATTTTTCATGAGATTTTTATGAGTTTTCAGATTTTAATAAGTGCAAAACATTTCCAGGAATTTTTCGTATATATTTTGCAATTAATAATTACACATAGAATTAGTGCGGGGCCTATGAAAGCGCGGGGCCCACTGCGACCGCATAGGTTGCAGTGGCCTAAGACCGGCCCTGGATACAACATATGACATGGTATTTGTGGGCCGGTTAATACGGTAATGCCCGGGACGATTTTGATTCCCAGTCCGCCCCTGGCTCAAATTATGATACTGTAATGACTCTGACTTGCGCACCATCCTTCAGGCTAGTGCACAGGTGCGCACCTATAGTGAACGGACTAGAACAGAATGTTGACATGTGAGAATAACGACTTCCGCCGACGTCTAGAGTCAAGATGAAGAGACAGTGCTAAATGAAGTTGTTGATTTATGTAACTGTGATGTCATGTAAATAAACATCTTATGCCTCGTTGAGTTGCCTTCCCTGAAGTTATTACATTGGTGTCAGAAGTGAGGATTATAGGCAACTCAACGAGAGGAGGTAGGCTTTGATTACAATGGCATATTTGAAGCTATTACATCAGCTCTCAGTTACACAGCTGAGACAAGAGCTTCGGGACCGAGATTTAAAACCCTTCGGTAGCAAGGAAAGGATTACGGCTCGTCTGCGTCAAGCATTGATTGAGGAAGATGAAGATCCGGAGACCTACCAGTTCGAAGTTGAACCTGGGATTGGGGATGTCATTGGCAAGATCCAGGAGTGTGGGGATGAATTTAAGGAACAATTTAAGGAACAATTGAACACGATAAGGATCATGATGAGGAACATGAGCAGGGACATAATGTTGAACGTAGATGAAAGTGTATTAGCAGTTGAAGGACAAACAGACCAATGTGATCATATGGTGTCGCAACCGAAAGAAGGCATAAAATCTCTTGTGAAAGGGCAACTGCCTGGTCAGGACTGTGGCTGTACAAACAGTGGTGATGTAAGCGCTGGGGATTGGAGCGCTGTCTGTGACTGTGTTGTGAGCAAGTCTGACGGGGGTGACTTTCAAGGCGAGGAACGTGAAAACGATTGCTGCGACGATCTCAATGGGATATACCGAATCGAAAGGAAAGAGATGAATGAAGGAGCTGAAGTCTGTTATGTGCCTGAAGCGTTTGTTCCTGATTTAGCTGCAATGAGTACCTCGGTCAACCGGACAGATCAAGACAACGTTGGGTCTGCGTCCAAGTCTGTTGCTATGGACCTTAAAGACCTCTGCCTATCTGCCGGTGCCCGTGAGAGAAATTTGAGGCTTGACAACTGCATCCAGATGTTTAGCATGAACTGTACGTGCGGCGCATCACACAGGGAATGTGGATGCCAAGAAAACCATCAACAAGACATGCGTACTTCTGCCATCATTATCGACATTGGCATGGATGAATGTCGGTCAGCCCAATCTAAATCTGAGCTGTCAAGAAGACATCTTCAACTTGAACTTGGGGAGACCTATATCCTGGACGTGAGACTGTTAGCTGTGAATGGATGCGGCATATCGGACTTTGTTTGCAACGTGGTTGCATGTGAACCTGCAGCTTCCATGAGAGGCGTCTGTCGGGAGGGTCTGCTGAAACGGCGTGTCCGATCAACGACTGTGCTGACGAAAACAGGGCTCGACACTATTTCTCTGTGTGTCAAACGGCCACGTCATCGTCTCAACAACAGCCTGGTCAACTGGAGAAAGAGAAAGCGGCACTGGAGTAAAACAATGCGGATGGCTTTGTGGGGAACACCCTACCTGCCGCTTGTGGCTCCCACTGATCGACCTCCACCTGAACTGTTAAACTTCAGCTGCAGTGTTTCTTTTCGGGACGAAAAGTGCTAAGACGGGGGCAATGTAATGACTCTGACTTGCGCACCATCCTTCAGGCTAGTGCACAGGTGCGCACCTATAGTGAACGGACTAGAACAGAATGTTGACATGTGAGAATAACGTCTTCCGCCCACGTTGAGAGTCAAGATGGAGAAACAGTGCTAAATGAAGATGTTGTTTTGTGTTACTGTGATGTCATGTAAATAAACATATATGTCCTCGTTGAGTTGCCTTCACTTGAAGTTATTACAATACTTTTTTTTAAAATAAAGTCTTATCTAAGCGTATAGATCTAATTGACACAGCATATAGTAGACAGGACAAAAAGAATTACTAGAGACCCGCAGACAAAAAGTAAGTAATAAAAGAGAACAAAGTCCTAGGAGGACAACAAGAAAGCAAACAAAAAAAACTATATACAAAATATGTACCAAAAAAAGGGAAGGGGAAACGACATAAATTTGAATTTATGGCTCACGACTTCTTAAGCCAACATACTAACCACTCTGCTAGTGAAGTTCTTATGATTATAGAAGATTGTATAGTTATGTATTGTTTGTTTCAAATTTAATTTAAAGCGGCAACCTATAAAGGGGACTAGTTCAGCCTATGCAAGTCAAAAAGATATAAAAAATTATATTGTATTTCTTGATACTGTGCTATTGTCTTAAACAACAAGGTGAAATCAGAACATTTTGGTCAAAGTCAGTCAAACTGTAATACCAGGAAACGTTCATCGCTTTGAGAATGTTGCGGCACCCTTGTGAGGCCTCTGATATTAAACAGAGTCTTGCTACCTCCACACCAGTGGCGTAGCATCTATGGCGCGAAGGGGTTCAATGAACCCGGGCCCACGACCATTTATGGGCCCATATCCGATGGTGAAACAATTATGGGTCCAGGGCCCCTCTGTGCAACATAAGCTCTAGCTTAGGACCTACATGAAATACTTCAGTAGTTGCATACAATATCTGGATTTAGTAAATGTGCTGATACATACTGATACATACAAACAAAATATGTGTCATATTGGGGGGGGAAGGTGCATCAACATATTCTTGAACGCGGGCCCACGGGTACCTTGCTTCGCCACTGCTCCACACATCACGGTTCGGTTATTAATGTTAATTAGTTATTGTCTGGTTGCCCCAAAGGACTATTTATTGGCTTCGTCTTATTATTACTATTTCTTGTTTATATTGCTCCCCACCCCCTCGTTAGCGTTATTCCAATGTCTTCTGTGGACACGTAGGGTAGGGTGTATCAAGGTAAGGATTTCTTAAGGAGCTCAACTAAAACTCAGCTCGAGTTAAATATCGAATGAAATCTTCTTAGTCCATTTCGGGATACGAACTCTAGCCCCCCCCCCCCCCCCCACACACACACAGTCAAACGGTTTATGCCGGTTCATATTTGATTGACATTAGGAAAGCTATCTCGGCTTCAACCTTTCCGTGAGGTTTTGAAATAGCCAACCAAAATGATATATTTGTGTGTGTCTGTGGGGAGTATTTAGCAAAACATGAGACTAATTGGCACAGGCAACATTAAATACGGTTATCAAAGGAATTACGGGAGGTAACTAAGACGACATTGGTGGAAAATCGAAACCGCAATTCTCTACCTTGGTAGAATTATAGTTCTTGTGTATGAGTAGGAGCGTTTGTGTGTGTGTGTGTGGGACTGTGTGTGTGAAAGAGTATGTGTGTGTGTGTGAGAGTTTGTGGGTTTATGCGCGCACACGTGAGCAAAGAGAATCATGGGATAGGCTTTCTTTCGCTTTTCGGAAGAACTCTATTTTATTCTAACGGAGAGAACTCTTCTGCCCACATAGTATTTTTTTATCAGCCTCTCAGGTCGGATGATGCTGCGACTTGCCAAGAGGCGGGACATGAGAAACTATTTAGCAGACGTGGACCGTGAAAATGGAGACTCGTGTTTTCAAACATGGGACTCTCTCTCTCTCTCTCTCTCTCTCTCTCTCCCGCCGATATTTGATTTCATGTTTTTTTTTAGAGTCGTTCCAATGACTTGAGAGGAGGACTCAATGCTCTAGGATTGCAACAGACTAAGGATCATTTTTTTTGCAGCTTCAGACAATTCTTTGCTCAAGCGATTAGACAGTCATGGCTCATAATTGGAGGACTCGGATGATTGGTCTTGGCTCGGGCCAATAAAAGTTCACTTTGTTATCCGACAGTACTCTGGCGATCTAGTGATGAGGTCTTGGCTTGTGTCAATAAAAGTTTTTTTTTGGTTATCCGACAGGTCAGAAATAATAATAACAAGACAGATGTCTGGTTATAAAAAATGAAGCAGACAAGCGCCCAAGAAACTCGTCAACTAAAAGAAAATTAGGTTTAACCTGCTAGATCTAGCATCTCACGCCTCCTTCAGCCGACATTCTAACCACTCTGCTAGTGAGGTGCGTATGATGAAAGAAGATTGTATAGTTTCGTATTATTTGTTTCAAACTTACTTTAAAGCGGCGACCTATAAAGGGGACTTATTCAGCTTATATACCACTTCAGTCAAGTACAATGTCTTTCCCTTTTTTAGATACCAAACAAAATAATTAAATACCAATTAATTACTTATTGTTTATTTTTTTAAATTGATTTTTGTGTTGTTAAATAAAGAAATAATTGTGCAATATTTCAGCCCGATTAGAGATTGGTTGTTGTAGAAATAACGTGTACAAACTTTTAACCAGACAGAGTTGATGTAAGCTTTATAAAAACAGGTGACCTTATTCTGAATTCTAGGACAAAGTCTCAAGTAAAGAAACTCGAACTTGCTAAGAAAAGCTCAGGTTATCACAAATACAGAATAATTAATGCATGGAAATAAAAACCTTTCAGAAACATTACAGTCTCTGGTAAATAAAGATATTATAAAATTTTATATACAATGCATATATAATCATATCAATGAATGGAAGCCTCGTATAGAAAAACAATTATATAACCAGAACATCTCCTACTATCCTCATGTAATGATTGACAAAATGTTGGATGAATTATTGAAATGTTGGCGGCGTGTTATATTTTATTTGACCACTATCCTCTGCCTCAGATCAGATTTCTTCATTTTTTTTTCGTGACGAAGCCACCCCACAGGAAATCTACAAATGTTGGTGTTGATTTCATATTCATACCCCAGAATGACACGATCAAATATTTTCTGCTTATCACAATAGTGCATAAGTTTTAGATACTTTATATCTCTCAAATCATTATAAAGGTTTTTCTTTAGAATTAAATCTAAATGTTTCTGTAGCCAAGAATAAAACGATTCTAAATATTTTATTTTTTTTAAAGAATAGTTCCTTACTTGTTAAAACAAAATCAATATCTTTGTAAATATGTTTCTCTTGCAAGACATTATTATATGGACATTGAACTGTTCGTTTTTTTTTCTCCAAAACAAGAGACACACACATACACACATATACACACTCAGAGACGTACACTCACTCGGTCTGAAACATTAGTTGAAGTTTACAGCAATTTGTCTAATGGTTGGATTGCCAATCAATGATGTGGCAAGTGTGGGGACCAATTATCTTTTCATCAACAAACTTTAATTGATGCCATCACTTATTTGTATACAAATACATTTTTCTTCAATTAGATCCTCTTCTTATACTTTTCATAAACAAAATAGATGCTGTTATTTTTTTTTCATCTTGAGATTTTCTGTTATTTGTGTCGTGAGTGGAACTAATTCTTCTAATGTTGCGTTGCTATGTCAACACGTGGGTGATCCAGACCAATCGTCATGGAGGGCCTGACCACTGACTTGTGGAGACCATTGGCTCGTTGCCGCGTCACAGGTCTGTATGACGTGGCAACGAGTTATTGGTTCTAAACTGCCCACAGGTTGCGACGTTGCTGATCAGTGTTGAGGTGTGATAGAGATACATTATGTTCTTTCGTTTAACTTATGTACTAATTTTCTTTCCTTGAATATACGTACTAATTATATTATCGGTGAATTTAAATTAATTTTTGTTAAGTTGTTTCAAATGCATACAAATAATGTAGATGGATTACTTCTAATACGATCTTTAATTGCAAACCAAGCAATCTTTTTTCGATTGACATACAAATATTTGTTCTATCATTGTAAGCGAATTAGTCTTGTTCAACAAAAACATTTTTTTTTAAATTTCTCTAACCTCTGTTCCATGAAATCTACCCTCCTGAACATTTCCCTTCTTTTCAGCCTTTGACCCATATCATAGATTTTGAGGCCCCTTTGGGGGCCATATGGTTACAACTGAGAAGAGTTGTGTTATTATTAATGGATTATTTTCCCTTCTCTGTGCCCCTTCCACTATAAAATAAGCTTATTAATATTGACGTGATTGTAAATCATATTTAACCTTTACCATCCCCCCCCCTCACATACATTTAATTGGAGATTTTCATCTACGACGAATAACTTGTACATAGCTCACTTTCTGGTGTACCCGCTGCTCAGATCACGTGATGTATCATATGGTCTCGGTGTGATACATTATGTTCTTTTCTTTGACTTATTGTATATAAAAAAATTAACGATATTCCATTTTTTTTATATTTGTTTTACATTTTTTTTTAGGAACGCACATTTAAACTTCTAAGCTCTTTCGCCTGTCAGGAAATATAAATCTATCCAAGGCGAAGGACAGATTGGAATGGACAAAGACAGTTGACAGATCTTGTGTAGTGCCCCAACGGACCAACAGACTAAGGCCTTGCGGTAAACTAGGGTCTGCGGAACACAGTTTGGGAAACACTGGACCAGGGATAGGTGCAGAAGGGGAGACTGCGGCCAACTAAGGAAATACCGAACATTAAAGACAAGGCATAATAGAAAGTTAGTAATGTTTCACGAATTTCTTTGATCTAATAGCCAATCTATCAAGAAGAAGCAAAAGATAAAAAATATATATATATATATATATATATATATATATATATATATATATATTACTAGTTGACCGGCGGCATAGCATATGCCGCTATTTACCAGGGCCGGCGACCGCAGTGGGGCCCGCATTTCATAGGACACGCAATTTTATAGGACCCGCTCTAATTTAAAGTGTAAAAATTATTAAATTAAGCCATTTTATTAGCCTACTTACAACAGATTCCCCGCGCCATCCTGTCGATTTAACATCCCTATAATTATTTGTCTGTTAAGCTATTGCTTTAAAAGAAATCAAACACATTTTTAACAAAATATAGTCATTTATAACGCTGTTAACCATCAAGCTGTAAGGGAAATAAGTCTTTGGCATATGGTTGAACACAATCTTCAATTACAAACACAATAGCACACTACAGACTGAAAAGATAAAATATAATTTTTAAAAAGTCGAAGAACAAAACTCCACTTGTCTCTCTAACCTTGCTAATGATTTTTTTTCCCACCACAATTGTCCACAAATACTCGTATTAAAGGTCTTTTGCAAGTTAATGGATTTTTTTTAAAAGAATTATAAACGACTTTTGCTCTAGAAAACTTTTCTCTTTGACTATTAAATACATAAATAATTCGAGTTTTAAATATGGTTCTAATTTTTCGCATTATAAAATAAGTAAAGCGAATGCGTTAAAAAAATTATTAATGGAGCTAAAAATAGAAAAGACCTCTTTACTTGTTGTTGCATGTTGTTGCACGTTTGACCTCTTACTTTGAGAAATAATATATAGATTACAAATCCGTACGGTGGTTTCAGAGATTTCTTCATTGTAAGTGAGTGATTATGTATGTATGTGATTATACATATACACATACATCTGTATGCAAACGCGACATGAAGCTATTTAAAATCGACACAAGCAGCTGGGAAAAAAGTAGCACTAAATAGATCCACATGGAGAGAGAGCATAAGAGAAGGGTCTCGGATTGCAGATGCCATACACAACAGAAGAAGAAAGAAGGCTGAAAATGCAGCAGCGCCTGGTGATTTCATATGCCCAACCTGCAACCGCAGCTGTGTATCAAGGATTGGCCTCTTTAACCATACAAGAAGTTGCAAAGGGAAAAGATTGTCTCTCGAGACGTAAAATGCCACAGATATAAACATAACTTTAAATTTTTTAAAATTATTTGTGTGTGTGTGTGTGTTTTCGACAAGAGTTCTGTTGTTAAGCTAGGTGTTTGACTAATCCTCTCCAGATCTTAAACACTGAGTATCTCATTTACTTACCGAGTCAAGACTCCGCTCGTGTGACGTTGTATAGTCCATAGTATAGCCCAGCATGAAGGAGGCCCCGGCGATGACGTAGGTCAGGATGGCTTCGGTGACGTCATAGCGCGGGAAAGGGCATCTCATGACGTCGTGAACGTGTAGGGTGTAATAGAGTACGGAGCACTCTGCGGTGACCTTAGGGCATCTGGACTTGGTCATTAGTCTGGCCAAGGTCACTTTGGTTGATCCCGTAGCAGTGCCACCCCTGTGGGGCGTCAACGATTAGATGCATTAACAATGGGAGACAACCAGTTCATTACCACTTGTGATTGTAGTTTTTTTTTTGTTTTTTTTAATACTCACTGAAACATGTCGTCGATCTCTGCCAATAAAAACAGAAATAAAACATAAATAAAAATAATAAATAATAAAAAGACAAAGTTCTTAATTATTTATCTTATTTAATCTCTGCAACATATTTAAATCATTTCTGCTTCTGCCAATTGATACGATAAAAAGAAGACATACATTTAGATTGCTCTCCTTTACTACTATTATTACTCATATTATTGAACAAAATCGGAAGTAATGTAAGTTTTGTTTTTATTTTGTTTTGCATGTTTCGGAAATTCCTTCAGAGTTGAAGATAGTTATTTCCTAGTCCAAACCTCCCGCAGGACGACGGGGGATGGGAGCGGGCAGGGTTTGAACCCGGGACCATCGGTAAATCGATACGACAGTCCAGCGTGCAAACCGCTCGACCAGGCAGCCAAGTTGTTTTATTGTTTAGCCTGCTCTATACAGATATCAGGATATATTCCACTGCATCTACTTTCTTTATTCTATATTCTATATAAAATTTCACAATGGTTCTCAAAAGATCTTATCGAAAGGTTTGCGACACTTGAGAGACATTCCAGAAAGAAAGTCTGGCGTTTGTCTACCTCAAAATTATTGCCCGCTCCAATTGTATCAATTCTAGTGGTAAACAGATCAATGATATTTTATCTTTTATAATCTAAAGTAAGTGAATATGTTTAAATTCTAGTGGGTAACAGATCAATGATATTTTATCTTTTATAATCTAAAGCAAGTGAATATGTTTAAAAGTTGAATGAAGGAGTTTTGATTGTAAAAGTGTTCGCTCTATGGAATATTTTCACGTGTTGAATGAAGGAGGTTTGAATGTAAAAGTGTTCGCTCTAGTAAGTAGCGGCCTTAGGGGGTGGCAAGTGCGACAGCCGCCCCAGGCCCCGCGCTTGAGGGGGGCCCGCGATTGGAGATTTTATTGTCACAAACTTGGTCACCACACATTTTCCTAATAAAATCCGATTGGATGTCGATGTTATTTAATATACAAAATAAAATATCTGGACTGGTTGCTTCCGCCTATGTGTTTTTTCCCAATAGGCTATGGCCATGAGAGTATTTTTTTTAACTTTTTTAAGTTGAAAGAATTTTCTTTATGCAGAACAATTACAAAACATTAGCGCGGCCAATAGTAAGCCAACAATGGCTACGCAATATTCTATGTTTTGAAACAAAAATAAGGAAGGCCCACAACGTTAAGGCACACATACTGTCTTGTTATTGTTACAGCGTTAGAGACGGATTAGCCGGTTAGCGTGATGTTGTACGGTATATAATAGTTTTTTTACGGCTCAGGGCCCCGCACATGACACTCGCCCAGGGCCCCGCGCACTGCTAAGGACGCCCCTGGCTCTAGTGAATATATTCAAGTGTTCAATGAAGGAGGTTTGATAGTGAAAGTGTTCGCTCAAGAAATGTTCCAATGGAGGTGACAAAGTGATGGTATTTTATCTATTATGACTACTACCAATGCCGGAGTCTAGTCACTGGAGGCACTGGGCAAGATCTTATTTTTAAATATGAACTTCCATTTTGAAACAGTGTTGTTATTACAAATAATATATAGCTTCAGTTCCTAGAAATCTTATGGAATTATTCAAAACTACTGAAAACTCATAAAAAATCTCCTGAAAATACATTTCAAAATTGTTATCTTTAAATAATGAAAGAAATGCAAATACTACCAAAATCCCAGCAGAAATTTTAGTTTATCTGTCCGCTAATGAAAGATACACTGCTTTTCCAAACTATTTTGCTGGGTGACCGGTCACTTCATCCCCGGTCACTTCATCCCCTGGTCATTTCATCCCCTGGTCACTTCATCCCCCGGTCACTTCATCCCCCGGTCATTTCATTCCCTGGTCACTTCATCCCCCGGTCATTTCATCCCCTGATATTTTCATCATGTGATCATTTTATCTAACAAATTATAATTTAAAAAATCATTAAATGAGCAATATTTAATGTATTCATTTTTTATTTAAATGACAAAATTGTAACTAGAGTAAAATTAAAATTAAATGTAATTAAAAACTATAAAAATGAACGATGTCTAAATATAGATGTAATGTAAAAAAAAAAGTGTTTTTGTGTTCATCTACATCAGTAATATAGTAAGGCTATCGATTGTAAGTACAGAAGACGATCCATCGATTCATATTGATGAACAATGTTTGTTATTTTCTTTGCCAGTCTTATAACACAATTTGCAACTTTAATGTTTAAAAGGATATCAAGCAAAACTTATGCAGGCGACATGATATCCCGAGGATGGGCGAAGTCCGCGTTTATTAGAAAAAATAAAACCTTATTTCAAGGCTAAAAATGACGCGCCCATTTTCAAGAAAGAGCGATTGAAAAATAAAATAATAAAGTGAAACATGGTCGTACTTCCACCACACCTTGGCCTTTGATAATAAGTTATTAGCGGCACGGTCATAATTATTGTAAACGCATTTCTTTCTCAATAGATTTCCACTACTTGCACCACACCTTTGTTGATAAGTTATCAGCCGCATGGTCATATACATTCCAATCGCACTTCTATCTCTCAAAAGATTCCCACTACTTTCACCACACCTTGGCCTTTGATCATTACGCTATAGCTAAGTACACATCCAGATTTATATATATTTATATTTATATATATATTATATAAGATCTTCCATTCAGAATACAAAGTGAAAGAGGAAACACCATAAACGCATTAGTAACATGTCATAACATGTCAAAAAGCATTCTACATAATCATATTTATATATAAAATATTTAATTGGGGATGAAATGACCGGGGGATGAAGTGACCAGGGGATGAAGTGACCAGGGGATGAAATGACCGGGGATGAAGTGACCGGGGATGAAGTGACCGGGGATGAAATAACCGAGGATGAAGTGACCGGGGATGAAGTGACCGGGGATGAAGTGACCGGGAACCATTTTGCTGTACCCAGAATATTTTAACAATGTACATAACTTTGGCATCTGGTGAAAGAAGCTTCTCGAGCCTCAAACTAATCAAGAAGTTCTTGAGGTCAACAATACATAAAGATAGATTGAACAATTTTGACAATTCTTGCTATTGGGCGTGAACTATGTAGGAAACTGAATCCTGATTATATACTGTATGACTTCGCGACACGCAAGGCTGCTAAAGTAAATGTGATCTTGTTTCGTACTTAGTAAAGAATTAATAACATTTATTTTCTCTTACAAAATCTTAATTTTTCACTTATTATCGGTATCCCTACCCAGACTGAGACCTGCGCAATCCGTTATGCATAGGGGCCCCGCAATTATTAGGGGCGCCCTGTATAAGTTGTTTTGTATTTCTGGTAATGTCGTTGTTGCTTTGGTATTTTCCAGATGCACTCCACACTTGCTATAGATGTCACGTGACCAAAAACAAAATCTTCAATCCTGTAAGTCTTTGACAAAGTGGATTTCAAACATTTCTTTGTGCAGACCTGAAATAATTGATCTGGACTTCTCTTTTATTTCACTCATGCCTTAAGAGTTCGTGATCGAATCCCGGTGAAGACTGGGATTTTTATTTCGGGATCCTTGGGCGCCTCTGAGTCCAACCAGCTCTAATGGGTACCTGACATTAGCTGGGGAAAAGTAAAGGCGGTTGGTCGTTGTGCTGGCCACATGACACCATCGTTATCCGTAGGCCACAGAATCAGATGACCTTTACATCATCTGCTCTATAGGCTCTTAACTTTTTTTAAAGATTCACCACTACATAATATTCTATGGAGAGGTATTCATCTCAAACTTCACCCACACATACACAGCTATCTCACTCACATGGCAACAAATCTACAGGGAAGATAGGCAGAGATTTCCGTTACTATTATTTTTCAGTGACAGAAACAGGATGTCTCATTACGTTCATACAGTCATATAGGACAAAAAACACAAAAGGGGAGCAATCGAAGGTCCACACCAAATATCCTCTAATATATTATTTTTTTACTGCTAAACTGTTCCTCCATGTTAGCAATAAAGTAAACAAACAAGAGAAGTTTCCCCGCCAACTAAATTGTCACTCCGCTTCAGAATGATACAAGACAAAACAATAACAGGCGCTTCTGTACAAACACGCCAACAGACAAGAGCATTGAAAGAGGGAGATAATTAGCGTGGTTGCATTGTGACGTATTGCAGGCTCCATTGGACGTTCTTATCTAATTAATTCCATATTGTGTTTCACGTGCAGGTCTCGAGGGAGGCTCGTGCTGTATGCTGATTGGCGAGACAACGCCTGAGTTCTGCACACACACACAAACGGTTGACGTAAGTCTAGGGGTTTGTACTGATTACACAACAAAGGCTTGAATAGTTGGATGCACGAAAATTGTGTAATTAGTAATCATAGCAGATGGTGTGAGCTCATCTTTTTTTTTTTTTTCAATAAGCTGAATAAAAAAACAGAAATTATCAAGGGGCCCAGTGACCATGACAAGTGATTATCAGACTTCCCGGCCTTAGCAACCGACTTCCCGGATTACCATACTTCCTGGTTATCTAACTACCCAGTTACCGTATTTGATGGTTACCCGGTTACCCAATTATTCGGCTGGTTGGCACAGCAGACAGTATAGTTCAGAAAAGAAAAAAAAAAAAATAGCAAAATGAAAAGTATTTTTAATTTCAATGTTATGAACTCCTAGACGGCTCAGGTCGTAATTCTCTAGTGTCTCTAGAAAAAGGAAGTTGATGGAAACCAAAAAGCATGACGTCAAATAAATCACGTGGCTAGATGTTGAAGAAGAAAAACATTCAAATATACATTTGAAAAAAAAATCTCCATTATACAACTTTAAATATATTAAAATAAAAATAAATTTAAAATATTTATACAAAACGAGTATCGAACCTGCGACATTAACACCGACAGATGCGTGGATATATGTATTTGAAAATACAGCTAGCGGGATTCATAATTTTTGGGATTATTTATTGATATTATTGATATTATCATTATATGGACATCTAGATCTAATACTAGATATAAACTCCTGATTTTAGAACTCTTAAGATCTAGAGTTCCCTCTGTATCTAGAAAGTAAATGTAATGTAACTAGATTTATGGTATAAAAATTAGTAAAGCTTAGGTATTCTTTCAATAAAATTGAAGTAACTTTCAATTTACTCAGCTATCGTATAATTTCGGAAAACTGACTTTTTTTTCGTAAGTCTAGTAAAGCCAAATTTACATTTATTTATTTTTATACATTAACTGTAAAATTTCTAGGAAATCCGTTAGAGCCATTTTTGAGATCAGCGGCCGCCCATGTTCCTCCAACAAGTGACTTGAACAGAGGTATTGGAATACAAAGATAATTGATTTTTTTAAATCGTTTTATTTAATAATTTGTTGATTCCATGTGGATGTTGGTTTGACTATTGTAATAAGAAGTCAATTTTCGGAAAGAAGTTTCAATAGTTTTCTTGGTCATTTGTCGACTATTGTCCGTATAGAGAAGTTAGTCTACAGATTTCGACTGTCTACGTTTATACCCTGAAAATTATTTCTATGTCGACATCTGTAATTAAATGTATTCACTTGGCTTATCTTGAACTCATTCAAGAGGGTCTTACTTTAGTGTATGTTGTACATCTACTTTATTCTCTTTATTAAGTAAAGCTTTTAAATAGCGCTACTTTCATGCTCAGCCTTCGACCACGCAACCCACTTCTACTTTCCTGGAAATAAATGAAGGAACATTAAGAATTAAGCTAAATAAATTAAATTGGTAATCCAAGAGTGCATTAAGTCTTTAAAAAATAATATAAACATTTTTATTTGATTTGATGTTTATTGATAAATAAGAAAAAAAAACTACCATTATTGACATCGCCTTACCACTATCTTATAATTTAAGAAAAACTGAAATGGAAAAACAAATAAAATATGGGAACCTAGGCTTTGAGATTAAGCGTTTATGGACGTTATCTTAAATAATAATTTACTCCATTGTTATATCAACCGAGGGAATAATAACAACAGACCTCACAGATACATTCAAGACACTTAACCTTTTCCTAGAAACATTTATGTTGCCGTCAAAAGGCGGTACTGCTGCAGGGCTGCCTCATCACCAGAAAATTCCTCAGTGGACACTGATAAAGGGACTACCATCAATTTTGTTTCTCTTTAAGAAACTCGACCCAGGCAGTGCCAGAGAATGAATACTCTAACATAATACTTCTAACATAATAATAATAATAATCTTTATTATTCATAAGGAAAATTGTCTTAAAATTGCATTACACCAAGCAAAACAATACAATTATAGGAAACCAAAACCTACATTCACATCAGACTCACTCAAAATTTACTCGTGAAACATTTAAATCAGATGTTTGTGAATAATAAAACAAAGATATAGACACTAATTTTGTGACGAAATATTGTAAGTGCCCTGCTATTGAGTAGTTATCTCCCTCACTAACAGCCTACAGTCTAAACAAACACAATTATGAAAGTGTACCAAACTATTTTAAAAAAGAAACACCTTTTCAAAAGTAGCACTAAATATGTTACTTTATTAACCAGTTCATTACTTGTTTATTATCTGGAAGGAGAAGATGTCTGTGAAATAAGGGGGTGGTTGAGAGAGGCTCTACTTCCTGTAGACGGGCGGAAGTCCTACCGCTTCCTCTCCAGAACTTGTGTGACACAAGAAATTAAAAGTAGATCTATATCAAAGTGTCGACTGTCTGAATGTATCGATCAGAAGGTTACCAGGAACTGACTAAAGAAGACTGGAGTCAAAAATCTAAGCCTTAAAACTTTTCTCCTCCAAATAAGAAAATAATTTGTCAAAATTGTTGGCAAAAAAAAAAAGAAGAAGATGATCTTGTGAGTTACCATAGTAACCCGAATCAATCATTACTTGCTGACACTACTTTCAATGCTATCAAGAATGTACAGAAAGGGTCACGACTTTGAATTTTTGCGAAGATTGGAATTTTGAACTTCGGGATTATTGGGACGCCTCTGAGTTCGCCATAGTACTGTTAGAGCATTGAATGGGTTGCCTGAGTCAGCCAGGAAAACGAATAACTTGGCAGAATTTAAGTCATTGATTAACGTGCACAATTAGATTGACCTAGGAACACGGGTAGGACGTTATTATCTTCTTGTTTTTTTTTTTAAAGAAACGTCTGCATTTTATAAAATAAGATAAGATCTCTTACTCGTGCTGGACATACGTTTGGGGAAGTAACGGCGGTTAGTCGTTGTGCTGGCCACATGACACCCTAGTTAACTGTCGGGTTTACATCATCTGCCCCATAGAAGGAATGTCTGAAAAGGCTACTTCAAATAGTTTTCTTAATTTTATTTCAAACTACATCCTCCAATTCAGAGACATACCCAAGTTGATTTCAGAAAGCCCCAGGACAAGGATCGAGTAAGTAACTGGAATCAGCTAAATACGACACTTCAGGACACGACAGCAAATGTCTTTACGTATTGCAGCCAACCCAATAGAGACTGGTTTGATGATAACTACAAAATAAAACAGTGGCTTGAACTGTCCGTTAACATGCAAGGACATGCCCACACTGGGGATACACGCTGTTTCTATGAGTCACTTCAATGTGCTTATATCCCAATGTACCTGTCCATAGCGCCACTAAGATCTCCCAATGGTTCCGATGGTTCCACTGTACTAACTAGCAAAGCGGATATTCTAAATCACTGGTCAGAGCGCTATATTCTGTTAGTAACAAAAGATCTGTATCTGAGGAAAACTTGGCAAATAGTCTTCTGAAACCTGCGGGAGAACTCAATAACGCCTTGTCCAGTGAAATTTACAAAATGATTTTCTTTTCAGTTAATCTTTAAAAAAAAAGTAAAGTGTCCCCTTCAGACCTTACGATCTATGTGGCAGATGATGTTAAGATCATCTGTTTCTTTAGCCAACGGTTAACGAGCAGGGTGTTATGTGGCCAGCACAACGACCAACCGCCTTTACTTTCCCCAAATAAAGTCAGGTACCTATTAGAGTTGGGTGGACTTAGGGGCGCCCTAAAAAATCCTGAAATTCAAAATCCCAGTCTTCACCGGGATTCGAACCCAGAACCTCAGGTTCGGAAGACAAGCGCTTAACCATTCGACCACCGCGCCCACTTCAGTTAATCTGAAGTTTCCATAATTGACAAGTAAATGCAACTAATAAACTTAGGTTTGATATATTGACTATGCAACCATCTTTATTAGAACTGTCGCACTTATTAACTTGTATTAACTTGGTACATATTGACAAAGTGACTCTGTGCTAATGCATCCTAGGGAAAGGTAATCTACCGAGTAGAGAAATCATCAACGAATGTTACATTTAGTCCACCAAGTTTTCAGCTAGACAGCGATACAGTGGAAAGAGGGCAGGACAACTCACCATTTCTAAACCGCTTGATGCTGATATATAAAACATTGTAAACAAAAAAGATATTATGTCAGACACTTATGGCCCGATCCTAGTCCTGAGTGTACAATGTCAGACTCTTAGTGCTCGATCCTAGTCCGGAGTGTACAATGTCAGACTCTTAGGGCTCGAACCTAGTCCTTAGTGTACAATGTAGACTCTTAGGGCTCGATCCTAGTCCTGAGTGTACAATGTCAGACTCTTAAGGCTCG